>CATIUR010000001.1:170054749-171254749 GCA_949592205.1 Helichrysum umbraculigerum
TCATGATTTATAGACGTCCACAAGATTTTTAAAAAAATCGTGATCATGGGCTGTCCAGGAATCCCGTTTTTCAGGGTTAATCTCACAATTCGGTTACTAGATCAGAATCTGTTCATTTTCAAGCGAAACATTCTTCATGAAAGTTGTTCTTAACATAAATATGAAGATTTTCCAAGTGGTCTCATGTGTTTTCGTTACTCGTACGATTTTATACAATTTTTCTTCCTAGAACATAGAATCTGTCCAGGAATTCGGTTTCAACAAAGTTAAGTTTTTCTTAATTTTCGTTACGTTTTTGTGCATGATCTTTAACAATATGAACGTATAACATGTTAAAGGACTAAAAACATGTAAGATTAGGGAAAGAGAATGAATCCTTACAATGCTCTAAGGAAGAAGATGGTGAAGATGATGATGCTAGCTTGCTCCTCCTTCCTTGCTTGATTCCCTTGCAATGTTTGATGGTAATTTTTATGATGATGATTATGGGTTGCTGCTGTGTTGCCGTGAGTGATGAAGAAAAGGGAGGAAAAGAGTTGGTAAATGATTGAGGAAAACAAAATGAGTGATTGTGTATGTATGTGTTTGAGTCTAAAATGGTTCAAGACTTTTAGGGGTGCAGGGTATGGCCTTGGCCAGCCATTTTGGTCAAGGAGAGGGTATGGTTTGTTGATTTTCTTGTCCCCCAAATTATTGTGTTAAACCCCGTGTTCGTTTACCCGATCGTTATACGTTATATCGTGTTTTATTCGGTTACGTTTGTTATCATTATATCGCGTTAAAATATTTCGAAGTATTATTCCAAATACTTAATATTGAGTTTCAAAAATGTTATTTTTTTTTCTGACTAGTTTGGTTGTCGAGTTTGTTTTATTTATTTTGTCGCATTCGTTACGTTTATTATAAAACGTATAATTGTTTTGTTTTTCGTTAAGCTTTATCGTTCGCATAATAATTCAAATTTTAAATAGCTACTATAAAATAGTTTTATGTTATTTAAAATTTGTATCACCAACTACTGTATATATATTTATTTGTCAAGTTCAATACGTTTGTTTCGTACGTAATTATATGTATATATATATAACTACGAGTCTAATACATCACGTATTAAATAGTAAGTTTAACAAAACTTATCACATAAAATAGTTTTGAACTCACTAATCAGGGAATTACTCTAGGTAATGCATGTAATTAGGTAAGGATTAGTACCATAATCGGAGGATTGTCACATGTTGTGTGAATGTGCAAAGTTTAAAAGACAATATGGGAGTTATACAAAGTAGTAGGTGTTACTACAATTAATTGTTAACGGGAATCGGGATTGATGTAGATATATTTCATAGGTTGCAGGGAATTTGTATTAATTTGGTATGGTTTGAAGCAGCTATAGATCATGATGGTGTTTGTCGATTACTTGGTTTCTATTGCACATTTTGTTAGTCACTTTTGTAACTGTAGAATGTATTAATGTTCACCATATTTTTGGTATCAGGTAAAATGGATGAGGTAAAATATAATGGTTTTTAACAGTGTTTTAATAAAAGAATGTATGTTTTCCACAGCATATATCGGTATACTACTAGTTTTAGAGAATGGATTATTACAATATCACATATTATTGGTCCCTTTATTTTCATGATATGGTGCTCTTTACAAAATGTGCGTCTGGATGGCTACAACCATATAAAAACTTGTAGACTATAAAAATTTCTGTCGGAAGCAAGATAGACAGGGAAATTCGTGTGCACTTTGGCTATGTAATAAATTCTAAAACTTACAGAAACTACAGGAATCGCATTACACGTAAAGAACTAATGACTAAATTCAATGCATGATTGTATGGAAAACAAAATGAATCTGATAAGTTTTTCTTTCTGAAGAACTCGAAACACGGATGTAGATGGTTTCTTTGCCATCCTCATCTCTGAAGCTTTCCAATGGAATGCAAGTAGATGGAGACTGAAACAACACTGTCAACATGCATATTACCGGTTAGCCTAAGTTAAGCAAGAACACTTGCTTCATTGATCAGTAACTGAATACTACTTACGTGGACCCAAGGAAGAAAGCGAGAGAGAGATGAAAATTAAACAGAAACACGGAAACAACCGCTGTAAGTAGCATTGCTACAGAAGTCGAATAAACCTGCAATAGTAAATGAAACCTTTGAAATAATATAAACAAGCAGCATATGCATAATCCACACGCCTACATGTATCATTTTTAAGTGAGTGCAATATAATGTCGCCTAGTTAATTTCGCTTTCAACAAGTATATTGCAACAGGTATACTGAACCAATATGACATTTGGGCTTAGTTAACCAGTATGATATTTCAGCACTTCCAATAAGATTACAGACTTGTTGCTTGGTCAATATCCTGATTAAAATCTAGTTCATGTCAGGGTGACTAGATTATTGACCAGACATTTTCTATGTCCCATGCAAACCTCAAAGAAGCGAGTTGTTGTCAACTAGGTCACTTACCGTGCCCAACATTGCCCGGTTGGGTTAAGTTCAAACGAGAACCACAAAAAGGTCCAGAACTGCAAGAACTTTTGAATAAAATAGTTTTTATACATGTAAACGCAACCAATCATCTATAAATGTTATTAATGTTCATATTATTGACAAACAAAAATTAAAAATCACTAAATGCATGTTAAATTATACATTATATAAAATGTTCACATGTACATATACCAAATGTGCACATGTGAACAAAAAAATAAAAATTTAATTTTAGAGGTCACCTAGATGTTCTTTCAAATATTTTGTTTTAACCTTTTAATCTACATCAATATTCACGTATCATTAAATCTACCCCAATGTGGAAATCTCTATAATTTAAAAGTTCTCACAGTTTTGTACATTTTGGGGTTCTCGTTTGAACCCTCCACGAGGGGGGTTCAAATGAGAACCAACTAAAAGTTGAGAACCTTGAGAACTACTAGATTACATGTTTGTTCACATGTGATTAACTTCAATCATATGTGAACATTGATGTACAATTAATTGATAAAGAAAAAAGTAAAAAAAAAATCCTAAAATTATATCGAAAAACACAAAAAACAAATATACGTTCACATGTGAACGGATAATGTGAACAAGTAGGTAAAACGTGTTTTAAGACGTAATTTTAGGATTTTTTGACATTTTTTTCTTTCTCAATCTAACCTAAATCAATGTTCACATGTGAATGAAGTTAATCACATGTGAACAAACACGTTATCTAGTAGTTCTCAAGGTTCTCAACTTTTAGTTGGTTCTCATTTGAACCTAACCCTATATATATATATATATGTATATATATATATATATATATATATATGTATATGTATATATATATATATGTATATATATTTATATATATGTATATATAGGGTTTGGATCAAATAGAATAATCTTTAAGATAGAAGAAATAGCATAAAACAAATTTGAAAAAATTGTATTGGGATTTTAATACGAGTCAAAGGGTATTGTAGACAATTTGCTCCAACATTTAGTATCCCTGATAAAACTCCCCCTCTTTTTCACTTCCACCGGTCCACCATTATGAACCTCTCTCAACACAATCCCTGATCATCTCTCCGGCTCTCCCCCTCCACAAACATGATCTGCTTCAATCACACAAAGTTGCTAGACAATCGCCAGGAACCAGCCATGAAAAAAACCGTATGATCACAACCACCAGCCAACAATCGTGAAACCACCGGTGAAACACAACCCGCAGCGATATCTACCCTATTATTTGTTGATATCATCGTGTTTTCTGGAATGTCCAATGAGTTTGAACGCGATCTGTACGGAATGCACAATGAGTTTTGATCGCGATCTAAACCAAGTATGATGATTCATATGCGAATCAGGTTTTGGATTTTGTTGCCCATCAAGATATTCCGGTGTGAATCAAGGTTTTTTTTTGAAGCTATGTGCGTCAAGCTTATGTTCCATTGTTATGAAATTATGTTCAAGATTTATGGGTGAAATGTGTTCTTATTTATGAATAAATATAGGTGGAGACTATGAATACTAGTTGTGCATCATTTTGTAGCTATGTGCATCAACCATAGTGGTTATGTACATCAGTTGAATTTTGGTTGTCGTTTTACGTAGTGGTTATGTGCATCAACTATGGTGGTTATGTAGCTATGAATTAAGTATACATAATTTTTGTGTTAGTTTACTTTTTTCTTCCACATGGGTACCTCAACCATGTGCATCAGTAATAACATAAGCTCATTTGATTTTGCTTTTTGATACCGATGGATTAAAGAATGTTTAAACTTGTGAATAATGAAGCTTTAATTATTATAAATACTAAAATATGGTGTTTAAAGCATTGAACAAAATGTCCTTTTTACCCTTAGAGGATATTTAATGTTTGTTTGACCCATCTAAAAAATCTGATCTAATCAAAAGGGATCCAATGGCTCAGAATTTATTCTATCTATTCTATTTTAATACTTATTCTATATAGGGGAGTGTAGGGTTGATCTAGGGGGGAGGGGGAAGCTAATCTGAGCGGCCATATCACTTAATTAAAGAAAAAAAGCGGAGGCGCCTTTCGGTCATTTGATAATTCCGCTAATATCAAACAATAATATCCGAAAATAAAAGAAAATAGAAAGCTATGAATCATGCGAACAATTTCGGAAATGAAACGAGAATAGGGTTTCTAATTTCTTAATCGAAGATCAGAAACAACAAAAAATTCATCAACTTCAAATTAATCAATTCAACATAGCGAATTCATCATATTCATAAAAATTACACTTCTGGGTTTTTTTTATCTTTCTCTATTTTGCGTAATCGCTAATTTGCACACGAAAACTTGAAATTAAACTAATTTCACAATACAAACATATAGAAAAGGTAGTAATCGAATTATATACGTGATTCATCACTAGATTTCAAAGACTCGATATTTTCCAAAAAGTTAATATTCATAACGATGAATATTAATCAAAACTATAACTAAATATTGTTCAAAGGTTATTAATTATGGTTATAAGTTGTGATATGCATTCATTAAATAATATTCATCACTCAATGCTTATGTTCATTCATCTTTCTTTTCTTTTTCTTTTTTAAGGAGGAATATTCATCACCGTGAATATTAATTCACCGGTATGAATATTATTCTTAAACGTTCATTTTGATATCTATTTACCGAACGTTAAGGACTATATATAAGTTATTAATATTCATCCATATGAATGTTACAAACTAAGAAGTATAAAGGTCGATATCAAAATGAATGTTTAGGAATAATATGCATGCGGGTAAATCTTAATTTATATTCACCAAGATGAATATACCTATAAAAAAAACTTTAGCAATTCATGAGTGGTGAATCTTATTGATTGTACATTGCTTATAAAAATGATTAGTATTCATTTAGTTATATTAAGTCGTTTATTTATTAATATCCTTTCACATGAATATTAAAGTTATGGAAATTTCGATTTCTTCGAAGTTTTGTAGGCCTTAAAATTAAATCAACTTTAATGATCAACGATGAGTATAATTAAACCAGTTACATATTTATAAGCGTAATATGTGTTGAATAAACAATCACAATAGTTTAAATGAACTCAGTTAGGGTTCCATAATATGAATCGAAAAAAAACTGAATTTCATAAAAACATAGTGACGTTCAAGATCAGTGCAAATGAAGAATTACGAATGGAATTGATAGAGAACACAAAATTGAAGGTTGATGACAGTGAAATGAATTTGTACAATGAACTGGAAATAAAATAATATGTGATTAAACAAAGAAGGTAGAAAGACCAAATTGCCCTCGTCCCTGTAACTGGAATAAAGCGGAACAGGAGAAGAAAACCGGCGCCGGATTTTTAGGACATCGAAATCAACGGTGTATAAGCCAGTTCCCCCCTTCCCCAAGATTAAGGGCTTCCCCATGGATCATCCATATATATATATATGGGTAGTGATCAAGAAGGAAGTGTTTTTTTGAGGGGAAGCGTTACTATTCACCATAAGCAATTTAAAATTATCAATCAAAACATCAACAAAAAAATTATTTTTACCAATAAATAGTAATCAAAATCAATGCTATAAAGAATATATTAACAAATGAATTTCATTTTTAAGTCATAACATTAGTTAATGAATATTTATTTAATAAATTGTTAACATTCACCGTGATGAATGTTAACTAACATTCATCATTCATCACGATGAATCTTAAAGCATCACATTATTTGAAAAATATTTTTAATTCTAACATTCATCACAATGAACGTTAACTAACATTCACCGCGACGAATATTAACGATTTTGGATCTAATAGTAAGAATTTATCAAGGAAGCTTAACATTCATAGCATTGATTCTGATTAACATTTACTAAATTTGAGTTCGTTTTCTGTGAGATTTGTATGGACGAAGGTAATATGCTTCTTGATGAATAATAACCCTTCCCCCCTTCCCCAAAAAAATGCACTTCCCTCTAGATCATTCCACATATATAGGGTAGTGATCAAGAGGGAAGTGTCTTTTTGGGGGGAAGGGGGGAAGCGTTAGTACGCATCAGGAAGCATATTACAATTATCAATCAAAACGTCAACAAAAAATTATTTTTATCGGTAAATAGTAATCAAAATCGATGCTATAAAGAATATTTTAACGAATGAATTTCATTTTTAAGTCATAACATTAATTGATGAATATTTATTTAATTAATTGTTAAGATGCAGCGTGATGCATATTAACTAAGATGCATCGCGATGCATCATAAAACTTCACATTATTTGAAAAATATTTTTATTGTTAAGATGCATCACAATGCAGATTAACTAATATGCACCGCGATGCATCTTAACGGATTTGGATCAAATATTCATAAATCGATACTATAACTTGAAGAAAAAATTTATCAAGGAAGCTTAACATTCATAGCATCGATTCTGATTAACATTTACTAAATTTCAGTTTGCTTTTTTCGAGATTAGTATAGGTGAAGGTAATATGCTTCCTGATGCGTACTAACGCTTCCCCCTTCCCTCAAAAAATGGACTTCCCTCTGGATCATGCCACTATATATATATATATATATATATATATATATATATATATATATATATATATTCCTATGTAACCAATTTAGGATGATACTTTCATATAGTATGTGACAAGTGCTTACAATTTGTAAGTTGCACATAATGTTTTACAAGTTCCTACAAATTGCATGTGATGTAAGTTGCTTAGAGTAGAACAACCTTAGGCTTCACGAATCAGTTTATTCATAAAAGAAAAGCTTACCTAAACAGAATTAAGGAGTTGCTAACATATAACAAAAGTTGTAAAATTCGCTAGGATGGGAGTAATCGGCCGAGACCTTGTATGGACTAATAGGCCAAGTCAGGGACTAATCGGATTGGACTTTTTTTCCATTTAAATAATAAATATCAAAATTATGTGTAACTATAAAATAGAACCATAAGCAAAAACATAAATATAATTGTCTAGATTATAAACATATACATGATCATTCAATTCTTCAAATGCTTCAAGTTTGACTAAGTTTAAAATGTTGAACAAGTTTGACTTTGACCGTTGTTGACCAATTAATCCCGACTTTGATAGAATAATCCCGACTTTGACTTGTTGGCCGACGTTGACAGACTTTTAAGTCGGATTAAGGCTAGTCGAGTCAGAGTAGCCCTAATTCCTGACTAATCGGGGGCTAATCGGGGATTAGTCAGGACTTTTAGAGCACTGCATATACGAGTAACTAAAAATCAAAATGTCAAGAATAAGCATCAATGTTTCCATGTTTATATCACAAGACACATTCCATTGAAATTGCATAGATTCGTCATTAATATGGAAAAACATCGATGTATTTATAATGTTCACATTGAGTTTGTTTTTATGTTACATCGAGATATATTAATGTTTACATTTGATATTGTTTTTATGTTTCGGTGATCTGGGTTCCTTATCACTTTTAGTATCCTTCTTAAAGATTATTATTATTTCATATCTTACTTTCCATATGTTGACCCTACTTTAGGGTCAATATATAGCCATGTAAACTAGAAGTTAGAATAGTATCACATAAATTTCTCCCTACAGTACTGGTGTATCTTTGCTTATTTTGTGTTTTTGGTACTTGCTTTGAATATTCTCTTTGGTTGGGGTTTAGTGCGTGGAAATGTATCAAACTATGGTCTGACATTCATGTTATGTGTAGCGAACTACTAGAGCTTCCATTGTATGTAACAAACTTGTAATTCCTTTACATTGTATGTATTTTGGAGAAATTAACGGTTGTAAGGGACGCCACGTGGAAGCTTATATAATCGACACGTTGAAAAAGTACCATAAATTACATACATTATAAGGAAATTACAAGTTCGTTACATACAATGGAAGCTCGAGTAGTTCGCTACATAACATGCATGTCATACCATAGTTCAATACATTTTCATGTATTAAACCCCTTTAGTTGTGCTACTACAGTCTTCCAGCTAATAAAATGACAGTCACTCATCTATCCAAAGATAGTAAGAGAAAAATGGCCACGGAAGTCTGGAAATCACTAGTAATTTTATGATTCATACTATGTCCAGTCATGTGCCTAAACCATCCGCTGTTAATAGTTGGACTTAGCTTAATGAGTCAAGTACATCAAATATGACCTTTCCTATAAAGGAAAACATGCATTCAAGTTTCAAGCCATGACAATGAACTAACTTCTTGGCATGAAATCATTTCTGCAGTGAGATATAAGTGATTAAGTGCAACCTCTAGCGAACATTGAGATTATGAACAAAAGAGGCCTTACCTTCACAATATTGTCAGCATACTTCATCACCATAGACACAGCGATCCCACTGCAAATCCACAGAACAATATTTATTGGATATAACACGAACTGAAATTGATCCAGACTCTAGGCGATGTTCAGAAGAAAGACCATGTGACATTACAACTTCAAGTTTTCAACTATTATGTAACAACTAACAAGTATATGCAGTAAAAAAAATTTGTTAGGCCTTGATTGTCTAAACAAAACAATGGTAAATGATAAACTTGTAATTGTATAAAATAATGAGAACAAGGTGCCATCAAGTTTTATAGTCTAGTGACATGGATGTCAGCATATCCGAACGCATTTCAGTATGCAAATTTCAGTAAATTGGCAAAAAAAAAAAAAAAAAAAAATTGAGCTTCGTAGTCCCTTTTGTAAAAACGAAAAAGAAAAAAGAAACAAAAAAAAAGGTGTGAGGGTTTTGTACTTTGATTAGAAAACAAAACTTCTAATAGATTCCTTAGTATGTCTTGAATGCCTTCTGGTGTTTCCACCTTACAGTAGAAGTGTGCAAGTGTAAAGACTTATGTCTTATAAGGCTAAGCAAGTAAGTATGCTTAACATTATGTACAAGAACAAGTGATTATATTTATATATTTAAAGAAACATCTTAATCCACCTATAGGCATACCCTACAGGTTAGCTTGATCACCTAGCACTTTCTGAAACCTTTCAACACCTATGCATTAAGCGTATCTTACCTAACAATGGCAAAAACTGAAGAGGAGATCAGACTACACTGTACGCTACTATAAGCATCACAATGGATGACACATATTGAAAGCTATATACCTTAGGGCATGGTTGACAATCATTAAAACCGTAATTAGTGAATATCCATGGAAAAATCCCCTGCACAAAAGAGTTGAGTGTGTTATTAATGTAGACAAAGTGCAAATAGTAGAGTTCCAAAAACTTGAAGCAGTCGATGGTTTATGACTTCAACTGCGCAGGCGATACATGTGACCTGGTATGGCTTTAAGCTACTCCTTTATAGACCCTCTTTCATTGAAGGCATAAGTGTCAACATGGATATCGTACAATCATTACATATAATCACTAGAAATAAGAAACGGTAAAGAACATAAGCAACATACTTGTTCACAACAGCATCAAAATCCTGGACCAGTATCGCAACAACATTGAAGGTCATCCCAAAGACATATAACCAAAAGTTCTGCACATTTATGTTCCTTGAAGGCCTTTTTTTTATGATAGCCTATAAGATGAAGGTTTATCTTATCAAATAGAGTAACCAGCACTTGACAAATCTTGTTATGAATTAGGTTATAGTGATATACACCAAAAAACAACTTTGAATTCACAGAAAAATATCCATCTGAGACATATGTGTCGGTTTATAAAGTGCAATTTTGGATCACAGAAAAGCAATACACACCCTTTACCTCTGTGTAAACTCCAGCAAAACCACTTAAAAGTGCCATAATCTGCAAATGAATAGTTGAGTACATATTATAATATTCCATAGTTTAGCAAAAAAATTGTTTGGTTATATCTAGAAATAAGCTCAAAGGCCAACAACTCACAATTGCCATCAACCAGCCTAGGAAAGGAGTCTGAAGAACATGATCAGAACTGTTAACAAAGAGAAACATGGTGTAAAAAGATCCAAAAATCAATGTTGATAGAAAGAGGAAATAAGAAATTCATGAAAAACCCAGTTTTTCCCTGTCACAACATATAGAGGACCATCCCATGAAGAAAACATTTTTAACTTCTAATATTTGAAGTGTTGATGTCATATACATAAGCTTATACGCTGATATAAGAGGGAGTTACAATTAGGTTCAAGCAACAAAATTATTCCATTTATCGAAGGAAACAAATGCACATTTGTAGAAATGCACACTTACATCTAAACATGTTCATGTGATCTACTGTTTCTTTTTGTTCTATATTTTTCTTGGTGGATGGGTGATGCTGTGATTACTGTCACATATGTCGACATCATGTATTAAAAGGAAGGGCCTTTAAGAGAGACTTGGTCTCTAGCTAGCTTAGCAAATGCATTACATGAAACAAGTTAAAGAACCGGCACTGGAAAATAAGGGTCTGAGAATGTGACATACATGAACGAAGAATACACAATGTTCAGGAGAGCCGAGCGAGGTGAACTCTTAGGTCCCAGGTACATATATATTATAAGCGATGATGTTGTAAATGATGGTTGATAAATCAATATGACAATGAAACTGAGATAGATTGTTTTAACTATAAAACAAGAAATTGGATAAGAAAGATTTTGTTTGATAATGTGCCAATTATGTTATGCAAATGCATAACTATGAAGCAATATAATTCAGAAACAGCACAAAAAATGAAATGCTTACTATGGAGATGATGGAACTTACGAAGGATTAAGTTGTGCCGTTGTGCACCCAGCACAAAGTAAAACGAAAGCAGCCCACTGGATCTCGCTTAACCTGTGCAATAATTTTGTGATGCAGCATTATCATATTAAAAACTACATGATCAGAAACAAGATGTAACATGGTGCATACTTTTTCTTGAGAATTATGCGGTACAACACACCCGTGCTGATTATATTCAGGTTTTTGAGTATCTGATACCCTGGAGCATCCACATATGCAAAGATATAGTACTGCCAAATACATGCATGCCTCAGAGACATTTTAAGTCAAAACAATTAAAATTCAGAAAAAACAATGATAGAAACCAACCTGGAGCAAATTCTTGACAAGGTAAAGTGCTGCAGGAATTGGGTAAACACTAACTTCGTCCACTGTAGTACCCAACCTGACACCCCATGAAAGAACTAGAGGGTAAGCGAAGAGTCCGGTTCCACAGATGCATAGATTACGTATGCCATGTATGAAGTTATTGTACAAGTTGCCAAGTTATTACTGACTAACACAGTATTTTTATATAATCTCTTTGGTGAACTGGAAAAAGAAATATAAGAGTGAGAATAGAATTTTTGGGATATACAAGCTGACTGTAATACCTCATGGAACTGGAGAAATAATTTAAAGATGAGGGAGTCTGTGAGATTATAATTTTTTTCATAGGCCTGGTGATGGTAGGAATACATCCTTTTGGTTTGATTATTGGCATCCAGCAGGTCCCATTAGTATGCTTGTATCAAATGTGTACAGATATGTATCTAGATTGGGAAGGGACTGTAAAGTCAGGGATTTTGACATAAATGGTACATGGGTTTGGCCTTATGAATTGCTTGAGAAGTTTGACAGTGTTCTATCATCTATTATTCCTGAGTTATTTGTTGGAAAGGAGGATAAAGTTAAATGGAGGGATAGTTTTGGTAGAACAAAAGATTTGATGTGGGAATTGCATGGAATGATATGAGACAGACTAGAAATGCGGTCAATTGGTATAAGATGATCTGGTTTACCCAAAATATTCCTAGACATGCTTTTATACTCTGGGTGGCAGTTAATGGGAGGTTGAGTACACAGGATAGATTGGAAAATTGGGAAATTCATGGTTTAATTTGGTGGATATTCTTGCTGTTAGACATTGTAAAAAGGCAATTTGGAGCATTATTTGGAGACTTGTAGTTGCTGCTGTAATTTACTTCATTTGGCAGGAAAGGAATTCAAGAATATTTCAAGAAAAGGAGAGGTCAACTAATGTTCTAAGTCGATTGATCAATGAAGCAATTCGTATGAGACTGATGGGTTTGAAAATCATGACAACTAAACAATCTATAGCTGCTGATATGGTGTGGAAATTCGGACTGTGTCGAAAAATAAATTTTCAAATCCAGTTAAAATGATAAGTCAAAGTATGATGTGTGCAGATTTTTCGGTGATGGAAGTGGTTATTATTCAATGTAATAGGATTAAAATGTGGATGTTATGGCCCATTGGAAAAAGTCAACAGGATAAGTCAAATATTATTTGGTGTTCCCTGGATTGCTGGTTCTGACTTGGTAATACTGGAGCAGATGGTGGAAAGAAGGGTCAAAATGTGTACTGTTGATCATTATGGGAAATGGTCAGAATTCTCTATGTTGAATATTTTTCTGACTTATGGTCAAAATTGTGTTCCTTTGAATGGTTGGTACATACTCGGATTATGGAAAAGATTGGTTGTTAATGATTGTAAGAATGGTAATACGGGTTGGATAATAGAAAAAAGTTTGCATAGTTTGACTTTAAAAAGTCAAATTGGTTATTTGCTTCTGATCAAGAATTGTAGGGGAATATGTTATGGGGAATGAGGGGATTGGATTGGTTTGAAGATGAAGACCAGAGGAATGAAGATTTCAAGATGAATATTGAAGACTTTGTAAAAACAGAGTTAGTTTTTAGAATGAATTGTAATTTTTTGTTTTTAAATAGCAATGGTTGTAGTAGGTATGGTTATAGTAATTTTAGAGTAGTTGTTAGATTAGTTATTGTAATAGGTAATTTTGTATGAGTTTGGGATGTTAACTAAAAACGTCCCCTCAGGTATACTTTTTGTAATCTTGTAATTATCTTATTATTGACGATATAGAAAATTTCCGGGGTACCATCCCCTTTATCCAAAAAAAAAAAAAACACAGTTTTTTATTTTCATTTTCCTTTAGACAAGCAATGAAGAGTTAAATCCTAATGAGCCATTTAGAAAGCCTTCTAGGCACTATCAAGGGCACCCAATGGCTTCCATTTGAATTCGGGAGGACTGGTGAAAGTGGCCAAAACTAACCAATGAGAGGAAGTTAGAGACTATTCATCAAGTTCTTTCAAGCAAAAACAGCGGGAACAATGAAAATATCGTTTGTGATCTTGCAGACACACAATGCAGATGATCTTGCATTTGCCCAAGAACATTTAGCCGTTAATATTAATGTGCTTTTCTAAGGAGAATACAAATGGAAATAATTTCTTAATCTAATCAAAATGTTGATTTTCTCCAAGCACGGGTAAGGCGTTCCAGACTTAATTAGTGTAAGGACGCCTGGATATGCACTAGGTCAACAATTCATGTGGACTCCTTGCAATAAACTTCAGGATCCTGCACATCTATGTGTTCTGTCCACATGCTATATAGACCCTTTGCATAGCAAATATTGACGTATGTTGTTGTAAACCATTTTCACAACAAGTGATAGCATATATCAGTTATCACGACTAAACCCGGAATAATGCTTTCTTGCCAGCTTTTTAAGGTCATAATAGTTATTTTTCTAAATGTATAATGATCTACAACTAGTCAATCAAACTGCAGTATTGAAGTTGCTATGAGTGTGAGTTTCGTGATTTAGTTAAAGTATGGGAGTTGGGGAACTCAAGATACCTGTTATCTTCAGTGACACCTTCGCTTCTCCATGTTCTAGCCAAGGCGACAAGTGATAGTGCACATTTCAAAGCCTCAACCTGGGTCCAAATCAAGGAAAATGGAGGTTAAATAAATGGGTTGGGCAGGAAAAAGTTGAAAAATAAGTAGGGCTCACCAAAAAGTTAGCTGTTGTAACGCTGTACTCGTATCTTCCAGCTCTTTTGGACCACACAATAAGTATAGCTTGGGAGCTTGTAAGAAATGTCAATGCCAATGTAACCATGGACCTATAAGTATAGCATTGAAGAGAGATGTAAAGTTTGGTACACGAAATAGAATCGGCAATGACATGATTACTGGTATGGTATCCTTACTTCCTCTTCCACTTAATTTTATCATGAGGTGCGGGAACTGCAAATATCAAATTACAAACCCTAAGGACTTGAAAATGTAGAGATATATAATAATTAGAATTAGGATAACAGTATACAGCACCATCTAGTAGAGTAGGTTTGCCACGTAAGCTCTCAAGGTCTTGCTTAGCGGGATCTCCATCCTTATCCTATAATTATGTAAATCGAACATGAAAAGGGGGAAGTCAGAAATTCGAAAAGAAGATAGAAAGCCCTAACAAGCAATGATAATTAATGCTATAATAACAGACAGACAGACAGAAAGAAAGAAAGAAAGAAAAGAGATATGGTTGGTTAGAACCTGATCTTTGATTCTTCTGTACTCCATTGAAAAAAATAAGAAGTGGTAAATTGGATCGATGTCCAGTAAGATCAACTCGACGGCGGAAACATCAAATCATAATCTAAATCATATACAGTATGATTGTATGAAGCAGCAGCGGTTGCAGATACTATCAACTCACTGATCTCTCTCTACTTCCACTACCTCAATTTAAACTTGTTTATACAAAATATTCGGTACCTTCTTTTATTTTACTCACTAACTTTTACTTACAGTAAGTCAGTAACCATGGGTGAGCACGACTCAAAACCCGAAAATAACCAAATTAACAAAACCAAAAAAACCTAACCGAACTAAAAATCGACGGTTTGGTTTTTGATTTTCGAAAAACCGAAACTACGGTTTGGTTTTTGGTTTTTGCACTAAAAACCGACCGAAAAAACCGAACCGAACCGAACTCTTTATATCATATACATTACTTCTATATATTTATACTAGACTTTAAACCCGTGTATAAACACGGGTCGTTGATTTTTAATATCAAATTTCGTATTTATTATCATGTAATAAAATGTGTAAATTAATATGTATATTAAGCATTTAGTTGGATTCATGATAATAATACTTTATGTAAATGAATTTATATAATTAAAGATTAAAAAATAAAAAAATTTTGAAACCAGGTTAGTGAAAAAAATTAATTATTTTTAGTCTATATTAGCCTTTTTAAGTAATTTTATACATACTCGATAAATTAATAATGGAAACATTACATATCGATTTGAATAATGTTTTAATTAATGAATTAAATTTCTTTTTAGATGTAAAGTGAGTTTTTGATTAAAAAAATATAATTTATCATAAGTTATGGATCTTATTTTAAAATTTACAAAAATTAAAGTATTTAATTGACAAATTTTATAAAACTTAATTAGAATGATTGTGTAAGAATAAAATAGCACTGTAATATAAATTTAAGAATCATTTGTCTAAAAATATGACGGATACCAAAGGGCCTATTGCTTAGCGGTATGTGGAAAACCGTTCAACCTAATGGTCGTGGGTTCAAGTCTCATGGGAGGTAATTTGTAAATATTCGTGATTGTATATAATAATCGTGAGTAGGTAGTGTAGATTTGCATTTCTAAAAAAAAGGAAAAAAAATATGACGGATTTTTAGTTTTATTCATTTTTAAACATTGTTTAAGTTATGTCTTACATGCACGTTGTACATTCAAACTTAGTCCATCTTACATCAATTTGTAGGTTTATAATCGGGAAATTCAAATAAACTAATTACGTGGTCATAGTTTTTTCATTGATTATTTGATTACAAATAAGATTTTTGATTGATAGATGTCTATAAAATAGTCCATTTTACATCTATTTGTAGATTTGTAATTGGGAAATTCAAATAAACTAATTACGTGGTCATAATTTTTTCATTGATTATTTGATTACAAATAAGACTCATGATTGATAGATGTCAATAAAATATTTTACTTGATAATGTATTTATTGTTTAATATGGATCATAAAAGTTATTCCCATACAATTTAAAATAAACTAATAGAAGTATATATTATCATTATATATATGATGATGATGATATGATGATGATTATGATTTGTATCAGAAGAAGAAGTTTTTAATTTCAAATTTGTATGGTAATGAAATAATTTTTTATTATATATTTTTTGTTTAAGATTATAATTACGATGGACTTGGATTAGGATTAGGGTGGAATCAATTATGATGTCATCATGTCCTTGATTTTAGCCAATTTGATAAAATCAAGTAATATGATTGGTTAATTAAATTTTTGATGACATCATTAGGCGCTTTTATATATAATTTAAGATATGTACGTATTTCTACAATATATATTATGTATTCTATATATGTATATATATTAAACTCTACAAATATTTAAAGTAATTCTAAGCGTTTTATTGTTATATTCGATTCGATACACTAATTTATTAGTACTTCTTTTATAATCATACTATCACATATCGTTGATTGTATATGATCAATGAAATTCTACATCAAGTTAAAATTAGTAGTTTTTCTAGTATGACGGTTAAGTGTGATATCATTTCTAGAATACATATATACATATATGTAATGTATGTTATACCAAGTTTATTTGATAAAGACGTTTGAATGGAAAAACCGAATAAAAATCAAAACCGAACAAAACCGAAACCGAAAAACCGAACGGTTATGATTTTTGATTTTCCAAAAACCAAACTTATGGTTCGGTTTTCGATTTTAGCCTAAAACCGAACCAAACCGAACCAAACCAACCCATGCACACCCCTAAACCATCCTATCGTCTATGCCTGGCAATCTAGACCCAACTCCCTTATTTTGGGTCGAGTGGGTAATTATTAATAACATGTTGGGTCCTTTATAATTATAAGATAATCCAAAAAGCAGGTCCAGCCCAATACAAAACAAACTTCGTTAGCATATCTTACAGGTTGATAACACGCAAAAAGTCAAGTTCTTACGTACGTTATCTCCCTCATTTTAAGCCCGTAGTTAACAAAAATGCGCTCTAAACAACATTATTTATGAAATTTTGTTAACTTAGTCAAAACGGAAGCAATGTTTATGAAATCACTAAAAATGGCACGAAAAACATGAAAAACTGTGTAAAAGTGCTCTACGGCTCTCTCGTTAACTCTTTTTAATGAAATGTGACCTATACTCCGAGTTACGACCTCTAATTGGTGTCATTTTGTTCGTTAGAAAATTACGAAGCCGTGAGCGCAAGAATCACTCAAAACGGATAACCGAGGAAGAAGTTGCGCTTAAACGAAGAAACGAATAACCGAAATACGGCTGAACCAGACCGTATACGGTTGGTTTCAGCCGTATACGGCTGGACACAGGCCGTATACAGCCTGCACAGACCATATACGGTTGTGTTCAGCCGTATACGGTTGTGTTCAGCCGTATACGGTTGAAAACCAGCTGTATACGGTTGGTGTTCACCCGTATTTGCTCCAGTTCAGCCGTATATGCCCGTATCGAGCATTCAGGCAATAAAAATGACATTTTTATACGGTTGAGCGTTTGAGGGTATATATATGGTTGAAGAATACGGTTGTGCGTTTCCTATATAAATGGGACTTCACCTCTCATTTCAAACATACTCCAACACAATTCATTCCACCTACACTTCACAACACTTCATATTTTTACGTTTTCGCATTTTATTTAGCTGTAGTTTTGGTTTCTCTCTCTAGAGTTTTCTCTCTCTAGAGAGATATAGATAGTTAGTTAGTTAGAGGTAGAGAGAGCTCGCTGTTGTAATCACGGTGTAAAAGCATTCTTGGTGCAAGACTACGCTTTCTTCAATATTATTGTGCTTAAATTTCTGGTGATATCTATTCTCTCATACTTATACTATGTCCGAATTATTTATGCATGATTGTATGATGTATGTTATTTGTATTGCCATGATTATTGAGTAGTGTACTACTGCGGTTGTTGAAATGTAGATAATTAGACGTAGGGATGATGTTAAATTAATCTTTATATCAAAATATATAATTGGGAATTATTAAACTCTGCTATGTATGAACTTATCATGCATCTAGACTTAGTTTACGGATCACCCTTTCCAGTCCTTCGCGTAACTGCTACTTAGGTTTAGAAACTGATCACCTCTAGATATGGTAGTTTGTTATCTGTGTTATCGTACGAATCAATGTTTGTTACTGTAATTCGGCTAAAGTACTAGGTATAGCGATGGAAACATCATTGGTGGAGTACAACCGTGGAAGCTCCGGAAAAGTCGTCGGTACCGAAATTGTGACCTACCTAGAAAAACTAGAATATGGTCTAGGAACTGTAAAGCTATGGAAATGTAATAGTACACCGTAGGTCTACCTCTGGTTACAAAGCTGTAGAAGTATCTTAGTCAAAGTACACCGTAGTTGTACCTAGGGTTAGTAAACTGTGGAAAAGCTGTAGTACATCGTGAAACTACCTCTGGTTATAAAAGCTGTGGACATGCTTATAGCACTATACACCGTAACTATACCTAGGGATAGTAAGCTATGGAACAGTTGTAGTACACCGTAAACCTACCCCTGGTTACAAAAGACCGTGGAAACAGTTAAAGTATTATACATCATAACATACCTAGGGTTAGCATGCTGTTGAAATATAAATGCACTGTACACCGCTAGTGTACCTAGGGACGAATGACTGATCGCAAAGGAGAGTTCTAGATCATGACAGAAGTGTTTGAGCTAATAAAACACTAGACTTTACAAAACTGATAGTTTAGAGATGAAAGTCAAGCCCAGCAGTGGTTCAGGACTCTTAAAACCCCTAGACTTTACAAAACTGATAGTTCAGAATAACAAGTTAATAATTTGTACACGATTAGATAATAGCATTTGCATTTAGTTGTTAAGAAAGGTCAGAATAACCCGAGGGCAGTCTGTTACCTTATTCCTGCACCCTTGATGGGTCACTGGTCTTCACAAGACAGTGTGGGGGGGGTTGAGCCTGTTCTGACCAGAATCACGATAGCCTAGGTACTCAATGACATACTTATTTAGGGTTTAACTAAACAAGTAGGGTCCTAGTGTTTACACCTATAATCCATCTTTCAAATTAACTAATTATGTCCCCAATTATCTTTATAATGAACATCATCCCAACAACTGATTATTGAAGTTTCAACAGCCGCATTCTTTATCTATTTACCTAGTTACCGATTCTTCTCTCTTTTACTTTTTCGCACTTAGATAATTAGATAAATAGAAACTCCAAACAAACAAAACCTACCTATCTACACAACCCATCCTAATAGTGAACCTTATCTTTGGCCTAAACTTTATTTCAATTCGCTCCGATTGAAGAACGACCTCGAGTTATACTTGCTGCTTACTCACCCTGTGTAGTAGGTAGTATCTATAAGTTGAGCCCAACTTATTACAAATTTTAAAACTCACTTATTGCCGCTCTGACTGGTCCAGTCAAGTCCTCTGACGACAAGGACGGTTCGCCTCTCAAAAGACGAGCTTTTCAACCTGACCGTTCCGGACGCATCACAGGTCTATCAGGTCATTCCAACGGTTCGACGGCGAGAAAAAAAGCACGAGTAGATGCGTACATTATGGAAGACCCAAATTGACTATGAAATCGGATGAATACTCTGTAGATTGAACTATTGAATAACGGCATTTTCATCAAAATCATCAATTATGAGTTTATAACTTCTAGGGTTTCATTCGATCTGATTATCAGTGTTATTTCAATCCCTAATTTCAACAATTCTGATTGAATTCGCTTTCAACGATACAAGAACATAATTCTGATTATCATCGAATCAGGTACTATATTCTCTCTCAACGATTCAAGCACATAATTCTATTTGTAAGAACACAATTTTAGATGAACTCGATGGTTCATCTGTTCATCGTTATGTCATGTATTATTATTTATATCATATTCAGAAATATAGATGATGGTGAAAGAAACGATATCTAGTTTTTCAAGGTTGTTATGTCATGTATTATTATTTATATGTATTTATATTATATTCAGAAATATAGATGATGGGAAATATAGACGACGTCTTTCTTTTTTACAGCTTCCGTGCGTTTTTTAAGAGTTAATTACAATTACAATGACTGTCCCTCTAGTCTAATACTCTATATATATAATCTAATAATGTACTCCCTCCGTCCCAAAATTATTGTCCACCAACAAAAAGCACACAGTTTAATAAAAGTGGGACCACACAAGTTTTCAACCACTCAAATAGAATCTGCATCCACTAAACTCTCTTCTTATTGGTTGAAATGAGAAGTGGACAATTATTTTGGAACATCCCAAAAGGAAAGATGGGCTATAATTTTGGGACGGAGGGAGTAATAATCTAATAGTAATATTATACTAGGGTTGGGTTATTGTAACATCTCAAAATTTAAAGTATTAATTTGGTAAAGGTAAAAGTAATTGTTTTAAGTTATTATTGTTATAAGAAGTATAAAATAATGATAATTGTAGTCGGTTTTAAAGTTCCAGACAATAGTAATTACGGGAGTAAAATAACACACATACATATGTCGGCCTATGTACACACACATACATACTTATCAAATAAAAGTTCCAGAACTAAATGGAAAGGGAGAAATACGCAAGAAGTAAAGGAGAGGAAGAAAAGAGGCTTCAAACTTACGAATTTAACTTGGAGAAATTGAATTCAAGTAGTAATAATCATTCCTAACTAAGGTATGATCTTGTTCTTTATGAAATATAACCTAGAAATGGGTTTTTTAGAAGTTTGAAGAATTAGTTGAAGTAATACGAAATTGAATGTTAATTATGTTGAATTAGTGTTAGTAAAGCTTGATGATGATTGTATTAACACTAATACAAGCTAAAGGCTATGAATTTTGATTAAGTGTTCATTAAACCTAATGATGGGGTTTTAGTGAATTCTTGGAAATTGATGTTAATTGACCTTGTTAATGGTCTAAATATGTTGATTAGTAATGGTTAGTATTGAGTAAGGTGTTGTTGTGATCATGTTGATCATAACTTAAAAGATGGAATTGATGAGAATTAGATTAGTTAACTTTAAAAGCTTAACTAGTTCAAGTAATTGTGGAATGATTAGAAAGTGAGTTAAAAGTTGATAATAACTCATATTGTTATGAGTTTGAATGAATTAAAGTAATAAAAGATTTGAAGTTTATGTGATCATGTAAAGTGAAAGTTATGCTTAGTTGATTAAAGATCAACTTATGAGGGTAAAGGAATAGTAACGATGATTAGTTGATTCTGATCATCACTTGATGCTAAATATATTGTTATATGGATATGTTATATGATAGGTGATCAAAAGATGTGAAGTCCTTAAGCAAGTGTTAGATCGCATAATCGCCTAAAAAGCAAAGGTGAGTAATATAGGGGTTAAATGGGTAATGGTTGTATGTTCCGGATTACTTCCGAGCAAGAGGTTCATACAACCGGTGGAAGTATTGTTTATGTTTTATACTGTAGTTTATTGTTGATTTCATATATCATTGATTAGTTATGTGTTGCTTTGGCATGTGATATGAATACATGCTAAGTGGTGAGTATTGATAGAACTTGTGATATGTGAAAGTATATGGAATTATGTGATATAAGCCTTTGTAAATATTGTGGAAGATGTTATGATATAATTCTTCCATTACTTACTAAGTAAGTAGATGGATAAATGTGGAAGTTGTTGAGGATCCTTAACTTGTGGAAGATGTTATGATAAGTTGTTTCCATTGCTTCCTAACCAATTATGGTAGTAAGTAGATGGATATTTGTGGAGTCAAGTAATGATTGATCACCATTAGCTTGACGGTTTCCAAGTAATGATCATGACATTAGCTTGGTAAATGTGTTGATTTTATGAATCAACATTGCGGCAGAAGTAAAGAGAATGTGTACTCACTTGATGAGGTAATAAAGTTGATATAGAGTATTTAGCCAAGTAGTGCCATTGATACAATGTGCACTAGTTTGATGAACGTAAAGATTTATATGAAATGTTGTTAGTAAAGGCTATGATTATTGTATTATGGTTGATGTACTATTCATTTAATTACTCGTATGTTCACTAAGTTTTATGCTTACCCTTTTAAGTTTTTCATGTTGTAGGTGCTTGGTTCGGTTGAACCAATTGGCTAGAACGAGTAGATTATGGTTGCAAGAAGTTAGCGTGACATGAAGCTTGCTTTATGGTTAGACAAGCTTCTCATTCATTTGAATTATCGTTATGAGTGGCCATTTGTGTAAATCGTCCAAAAACAAGTTTTGATGTAATGAAGTGGTTAAAGTGTAAGGTTGTTAACGGTTAATGATGTATACCTTTGACTTGGCAAAGTCAAGGTGGAAAGTAGTCAAAGTTGAATGTTTTGGTGTCAAAGATGGGTATGAATTATGGTGTAAAGTTGTAAGTTTGTTACGTGATGAAATATGGTCAAGTGTTGAAAGTAAGTTTTTGGTTGACTTTGGTGTTGACATATAGTCAACTACCTTAAAATGGTCAAGTATATGTGGAAGATGTAAATGAATGAGTCAAAGTGTTGTTGATATGGAAAATGGGTCAAAAAGTGTCCAAATGGACCTTAAACGGGTCAATGTGTCAAAACGAGTCATGGTGTAAGTATGCTGCTTGTTGCTATTGGCTTAGGTGTCAAATGTATGGTAGATTGGGTTGGTAAAATATGAAAGTCAGAAAGTGAATGGTTTGTGTTTTGACATGTCCTCAAAAGTGGTCAAAATGACCATAAACTAGTCACACGTCCGTTTTCTTCGTTATCACGTATTTTGAAAAAGTGTAAAAAGGGAAAGTTTTATTTTGGTATAGTGGGGGTGCATGCAAAAATTTCAGGTCCTAACTCTTAACGAGTTAAAAGTGCGCGTCCAAAGTTTGTTAAAAAGTTGAATGTTAAAACTTGATCCGGCCGTATGCATACGACTGATTTACGGCTACTTTACGGCCAATTTTTCATCTTGTTTCCTGATCCGGTCGTATGCACACAACTGCTTTACGGCTACTTTACGGCCAACTTTTCATCTTGTTTCCAAATGGACTGTAAAGTTACGGTCATCAACCGTACTTTTACGGTTGGTTCATTTGCATCTATAATCCTTCAGATTGAGGGAATGATATAACGAGTCTATAATGTTATATTTTAGACGTGGGGCTTTACTAAATGAGCTTTAAAAAATAATAATAATAAAAACTTAAGGGCGTTTCAGTTATAGTGAGAACACAAAGATTACGTGAGAACACATCCTAATCATCCAATTTTTGATCAAAAAACCTGATTTTGAAGGTGACAATTTTATAAATATTTTGAAGTTTGATTTTGGCAGATTCACATCACTTTTGCTCAGGTGAAGTTTTTTTTTTTTTTTTCTGGTTCACATCATTTTGGTGAGGTGAAGTTTAATTTTTTTTTAACATGTGGTTATAATATTATGAATCTTTATTTTTATAGGTTCACATAGTTTCTAATGAGATGAAGTTAAAAAATTTTTTTGTTAACATTAGTTTTTGAAGAGGTTAAGGTTTTTACATATCAATTCACTACTTCAAACATGTTGTTAACAAAAATTAAATAAAACTTCACCATGTTAAACCTTTTGTGAAGCAAAAAAAAAATTAAATTTCACCCAGCAACCCTTATGTGAACCCTCCAAATTCAAACTTCAAAATATTTACAAAATTGTCACCTTCAAAATCATATTTTTGATCAAAAATTGGATGGCTATGATGTGTTCACACCGTTCTCACGTAAACATCATGTTCTCACTGGATCCCAAGTCTATTGTGGGGGGGTTCAAATGGGAACCAACCAAATATTGAGAACCAAATATGAACCATTGATTAATTGATCTATGGTTAAAAATGCTGGTGGTATGATTGTAAATCAAAAAACATTCGGTGTAATTAATTTCAGAATGAAAGGACAATCATGTAATTTACATTTTGGAATCAATGACCATTAATTCTCTTTCTCTCTCTTACTAATCAGCTAGCTCTTCCCGTATAATTTGTTAGACCAATTCTTTTCTCAATCTCATAGCATATTCCTTTTTTATTCTCTTTCACATCTTTTAATAATTCATCGCTGGATCGTTGCAACTTCTCAAACCTGTTAAAGACTGAGCTCTTGAAGACGATGAGGGTTACCATCATTATTTTGGAACCAAATTAATTAAAAATGAGGGTTACCATCATAATTTTTGCTTCATTAGATTTAACAGATTGTGTATTTGTTCAGTTTTTATTTCTTCATGTTCACATGTGCACATGCACGAGTAGAAACTCCATGGATTTAAAAAATTGACATGTTCACATGTGCACATTGAGATTAATTGTGCACATCAAAGATATGCATTTGACCAGGAACTAAACAAAAATGTGTGCACATATGCATAGAGTTTAGAAACTTGATCGTTAGACTAAAAAAAGATTAACCCGTTCACATGTGCACACCGGAATAAAATGTTCACATGTTATCATAAATCCAAATTTAGAACAACTTGCAAACATGTTCGTGAAGGGTGATGTAGTAGATGAACTAACGATTGTGGGGAGACAAAAATAAAAAAATAATGGTGGTTGTGGAGAGAGAAGTTATCTGACGTAAAAAACGGAAAGAGAGTGAAAATAGGAATGAGAGAGTGGTGAGAACTGAGAATACAAGTAATTAATTAAATATGGAGTACAAAATAGATAGATAATAACATTTTACTAATCTGCCCTTGGTTCTCTTTGTTTTCAACATTTGATTGGTTCTCATTTGAACCATCCACTATATATATATATATATATATATATATATATATATATATATATATATATAAAATCTATAAATAAATAATAAAATAATAATAACTATAACTAATAACTAATAATTAAAATATACTTAAACTAGAATCCCATAGAGTAATATGAACCTTTCGATGAGTTTTTTTTCAAGTTTATCCAACGATGTAAATTGAATCTTGATAGTTACACTTAACCCTATAAATATTAATTTAATTTAATATTAAAATATTAAATTAATATTAATATTAAAGAGTGAGGTTCAAATGAGAATGACTTTTTGTGTGAGAATAGGGGAACCAATGAAATTGCTTCATTTTCATTAGGGGTGGAAGGGCATAATAGTCATAATACATTTTAAATAAACAAATTAAAAAATAGAAAAATAAAATAAAAACAAATATATAACATATATATACATACAGATACAATATAGATACAATCATACGCACAATTATACACACACGAACGTTTATGATCGCTCGCTCGCAAATATCTCTGAAAATCATCAAATCGATCTCAAAATAACAGCCAAATCATAGGTATGATTACTCTAATTCGAATCTATTTGTCAATTATGTGATTCAATTAGGTTTTAGATTCATATTCGTATAGGAAATCGATAATGATTTGCAAGATTACGATCATGAAACTACGATTTGTGCGATTTTAACATTATTACTTTCTGCTATTTTACGATTTGATTAACGAAATACTACCAATTCGTCGATCAATTTTGATTTAATTCACAAAAAGAAAATAAATCGAGCCACAATTGCACAAGGATCATAAAAGTAGGTTCAATTGCATCACAAATGATATTACTTTGGTATCATATGTGTTAGTAGAATCAATTGAAGATTTAGTTCTCTCTGTAATTTGATTGTTTCAGTTGAGTTGTTAAAATCATAAAAATCCGTTCTGCTTATGAATTTTTATATAGTAACACATGTGTTACGTAAATAATCCAAAAAACATTTATCGTGCATAAACATTCGAATGGCAGTAATAGAAGAATATAAGATAGAAGATGGGAGCAACAGATGCAAGTAATAGTGCAGGTAATAAGTTATTTTTATCTTTCTTCCTACTCAGTGTAACACATTTTTTCAGTTATTACTAACACATGTGATACTGGTTAGCAACACATGTATCACTACACTTTCTACTACCAAATGTGTTAGTGTACAATCTTATGTCTTACATTCTTATGTGTTAGTTGGTAACACACGTGTTAGTGGTTTGGTAACACGTACATGTGTTAGTGGTTTGATAACACATGTGTTACCGCATGCTAACATATGTGTTATTGAATGTATTTGTCGCATGTGTTAGAATGTATCTTATTTCATAAACCATGTGTTACTGTATGCTAACACATGTGTTAAAGCATGATAACACATGTCTTACTGAATGCTAACGCATGTGTTACTGAATGTATTTGTCACATGTGTTAGAATGTATCTTGTGTCATAAACCATGTGTTACCGTATCATAACACATGTGTTACTGTATGCTAACACACGTGTTAATGTATTCTAACACATATGTTACTGCATGCTAACACATGTGTTACTGAATGTATTTGTGATTGCAGAAAGAGACAAGCGTCTGATGAACTCAAAGGAAAAAGCAGTAAAAGCTGCAGAAAATAGGATAAATTAATGTGGAAAGTGTGGAAAAGAGAAAGATGCCATAACAGAAGGTCGTGTGACAGAGATAATGCAGAGGTAAGGTAAAAGCAGAAGCGAAAGAGAGGGAGAAAGCGGAAGTAGAGGCGAGGAAGATAGCAGAAGAGCAGGCAAAGGAAAATGAAGAGTGACAGTTTTCATATTAACTAACATATGTGATATATGTTTAGTATCACATGTGTTACTGGATGATATAAAGTTAATAACATTTAATGTTTCTTTACATTTCAATTACATTTTTGATACTGCTTGTTGAATACTATCTTTCAATTGATATAATAAAATTCATCTCCTATTTTTTGGAAAAAATGTACAATGTTGCTGGTTTCTAACACATGATTATGGTTGATAGATCATGTGTACATGTTTTATTACCACATGTGTTACTTGTTTGATAACACATGTGTTGTTTGTCAAAGCACATGTGTTACTTGTTTTATAATACACTTGTTAGTGACTTTCCTATGTCGCATAATTGGAAGGCGAATTGAAGGCCTCTTAATGAGATGTACGAAAAGTAATTCATTGGTATATGATGTGCTTACTAATCACCGGTTATTTTATTTAGTAACGGTTATAAGGTAACACATGTTCTTATCAAATAAGATAATATCGACATCAAATTAGAAACTCAGATCAACCATTATGTTTGTACAAAATTATGACATGTTACCCGATTTACTGGATTTGTAACACATGTGTTACTGGTTTAGTACCACATGTGTTACAAACTAATATAAATAAATAACAGCCTTTACTGGTTGCTACCACATGTTATAGTAATTCATTAACTTGTTACTGGTTACTAAGACATATGATAATACCATTAACACATGTATTACTTTAATACCATATGTGTTACTATCACTATCAATAATACGTTACTTTTAAGCATGTGACATGTGTGTTAGTGGTTGGTAACACATGTGTTAGTGGTAGGTAACACATGTGTTAATGGTCTGTAACAAATGCATTAATGGTCTGTAACACATGTGCTAACACAATTAACAAATGTATTACTTTGTTTAGTACCATGTGTTAGTCATTGGTAACACATGTGTTAGTGTTCTGTAACACATGTGTTAGTGGTCTATAACACATGTGTTAGTGATAGGTAACACATGTGTTACTTGTTTAGTACCACATGTGTTAATGATTGCTGATACAAGTGTTATTAAAAACAATTCTAAAATTAAAAACAGACTGAAATTATAAATAAGCTTACACTAAAAATAATAAACATAAGCATTTAAAAAGAAAAAAAAAAACATCAGCTAAAAAAATGTTACACAAAACATTACAAATGATCTAAGGAAATTATTGTCAAAGATTGTTTAACAAGATCTTACTGCTCAACAAGATCTAAGTAACATATGTTATATCAGAACTACATCCTACTGTTCAACAAAATCTTCGCCAGTAACTTCTACCATATTCTTTTGATCAGGGTCTTCAAATTTATGTTTGTATTTCTTGATTGCAAACTTTACCATCTTCTTTATCCCTTCATCAGTGTGTGCATGCGAAAACTCATCAACAAGGGCATGGACATTCTCTTTGTCAATGTTGAACTTGTGCTGAATAATCTATGAGGTACCAATATAATATAGTTACACATGTGATACTGTGTAGAATATGTACAACAAAGTACAGATGTAAATAACAGTGTAGTATCACATACGATACAGTACTTTACTATATTTTGACAGTAACTCCTATTAATCATTGTGTTCAACCAACTCTTCACAAATTTGTATCTTTGCAGTTCCTAACGCTAAATTTTCATGCTAATCAATCACTATGACGACAACAGGTAATTCATATTTCATTGAGACATTTCATCGAACACCTTATATGCAAGTTTACTTTAATTATTAAAAAATAAACTACAGAAATAACACTTGTGTAACTAGACTACCGCATCAACATCTAAACATACAGACACTAGACTACCTGTTGCAGCTCACACCGTGTCGTTGTTTTTCAAATGATGATGCAAGCGCAGTAGGGGTTTTAAATTTATATTTTGCGGGGCTTAAATTATACGTACTACCTACTCTGGTTAGTAAGCGGTAAGTACGACCTAAGATCGTTCTATGAATCCAAACGTGTGGGCGATTAAAGTTGACACTTTCAGTAGGGAAGTATTTAGGATGGCACAAAGTAGGTAGGTTTTGGGGTTTGAAGACAGGTAATTAAAATGCAGGAAAGTAAATTGCAGGAAATTGAAATGCAGGAAAGCAGATAAAGATAAAGATGTGATTGCTGAGATTCCGATGATTAATATTTCAGGATGACAGAACAAATAGGTTGATACATAATGTGGTAAATAAACTACTAGGCGTAAACTCTAGAACCCTACCAACTCAGTTTCCCATTGGCGTGTCACTTGGAACTA
Source organism: Helichrysum umbraculigerum (assembly GCA_949592205.1). Lineage (NCBI taxonomy): Eukaryota > Viridiplantae > Streptophyta > Magnoliopsida > Asterales > Asteraceae > Helichrysum > Helichrysum umbraculigerum. The sequence continues at coordinate 170,084,003 of CATIUR010000001.1, forward strand.
GGTCATCGTGATTCTGATCGGAGCAATACGCAAACTTCCAATACTCATCTAGTTGAAAGATGAACAACCTATTTTGGTTTTATACCGAGGTGCATGAATCAGCAGCGTATCGTCTCATAGGTCCGATCGTTCTTAACTCCTAAGGTAGTTTACTACTCTATTAGCACGAAGATTAATAGCTTTGTATGTTTGGACCGTCGATTATGTAAGACTTAGTGTTTTAAGGATTCTAGGTCACTAGAACTTTACTCTTATTCCTAAGTCTTGTTTTTACTCGATTAAGCTTTAATTACTTCGACTTATGACTTAAGTTCTCCTTTTCAAACAGCTATACATCTCCAGATTATCCGCAGTTTGATAAAACGTGTTTCATATGAGGACCATGCCTTTCAATAATAGACAATGTACTTTACATGGGATTTCCACTGCTTCTTATATCCAACATGCGGTCAAGAGTAATTGACAGTGAAAACGACGCTCTAACTAATTAAATGTAAAGCAGTACGGAAATGTAAACCTAATATATACAACGAGTGATTTCATTGGTCTTACTTATTGCATGTCATGGGCACAGATAACTACTTACCATAATTAAGGTTGATCAGGTCCTAATTACTAGGTTGCAGTCACGTGGATAACTGGAAAGGGCGCTCCATAAACTAAACTCAAATTCATAAAGTCCTAACGGTACAAAGATTATTATCTCCTATTTTATCTGAACGTGTTTCACGAACATTATTTTATGATGCATTGATTCTCGTAGGATACACCAGTTAGTTTTGCAGTTGTATTATCCTCTCGGAGTTCCAACTTTTGAACCAGAGCTGATTCCAATGATATAACTACCTTGGGTCGTTTATCAGCTTCCGTACGTTTGTACTTTGCATAAAGCATTTCCAGCACTATACCGAATAAACAGTTGAATAGGGGCCGTTATATCATTTTACGATTATCGTGCATTGATTGTGTAATGACATCCTTACTTATAATTATCTACATCATCAGCAATCACAATAATAAACTACTCGCAATTCATGGCAACAAATAAATCACATACCAGGCAATAATACATATTCAAAATATGAAATGAGACAAGTATAATAAAAGTTTAGATATCACCCGGAATTAAATGCGTAGCAGCGTATTATTATAATTGACAAACTCTTTCACACGTACAAAGATTGATCTCCGAATCTCTAGCGTTCGCCCTAGCTCCTACGTTAGTCCGTGGACTAATTACAATATTCCTAGAATGTGAAAGACTAAAAGACTACGAAAGATTATCTAGTGAGAAAGAAAGAGTGAAATATGCTAGAATGTGTGCATATGAGGTGTGTGTTACAAATGAACCTAAGCAACCTATTTATAGGTGAGCTTTGGCTCACATTAGCACCATGAGGTGCATGTTAGAGAGCTTTCCAAAAATGGTGTGTACAACACGAAAAGTAGGCGCACCGGGTACCATACAACACGAAAAGTAGGCGCACCAGGTACCAAAAGTTACCAAAAACGGAAACCGGGGTGGGGCAGTGGTGGCCGGCGGCGCCAGCTGTGTGTCCGGCGGTGATGGGCCCCAGGCCGGCGGCGGCTGGCCTGTAGCCGCCCCGTTGCGCCGTCTTTTGCTTCGTTTCTTGATTCGTGCGTGTTTTCTTCGTTATATGTCCGTTTGAGTTGATTATTTTTTTGTTGGATTCGTAATTTAAAAACGAAGATTTTGACATAGGATAGGCCCTGAGATGAGGTCCCTAGCTCCAGATATTGCGTTCGGATCATTTGGATCTTCCGGCGGGCGCGAAATCTTCATTTTTCACCCGTTTTGGTTGATTCTTCTTCTGTTAGATTCGAATTTTAAAAACGAACATCTTGGAAATAATGGATGTTGGTGGAGGGCACCTTAGCCTTGAAATCTCATTTTTATGCCTTGAATCTTCAAACGTGTGTGGAATCTTCGTTTTACATCCGTTTTGCTTGATTTTTCTCGTGCAACCTTGTTTTAACCATCTTGGCATAATGTTACTGATTTGTAATGTTTTTGAATCAATATGCCAAGAATCGTTCCAGAATGAGAGAGATATCGGTAGTAAAAACGTGACTTTTTACGCGATATCACTACCACTATCCACATCAACATACAGTAGTAACACTTGTGTAAAATAAAAAAACAAACATAATCGCCACACTTGTATCACCAGACAGTAAAAATACAAAAAACGTAGCTAACACATGTGTTACCAAACCCTAAATTCAAACAAAAACACAAATAACATACAATCATACAAGATCAAAACAAACCAAAAGCGAAAAATAACGTATTTAACACTAAAAGCTACACATAAAACCTCGAAAATAACTTACCGAATGGAACTGAACGAAGTGGAAGAGCGGGAATCGCCGTTGATGATGTTGAATTTGGAGGAATAGCTTGACGAATGTCCATTGTATGTTGTTATCGATAAATATTAACCTCTGTTGGAGAATTAGGGTTTCACAAGAACGGTTTTTAGTGAAAAATAAACCGATAGAAAGATAAAACGAACAACGTAGATGAAAGAGATGATGATTTTGGCGAGAAACAACAACGATTTGATGATTGGAGAAGGTTTTTGTGAATGTTAGGGTTTGGTGAAAAAATCGCAGAGAGAGAAGAACTGAGAGAGAAGAATGAATTCAGTTTTTTTTTTTTTTTGAAATAAAGTGAAAAAGTAAAATTAATTAATTGATTGGTGGATTGTCAATTTTGCCCCTCCGCCCAAAATTTAATTTACTTTGATTTTTTTAATTAAATAATGGAGTATTAATCTGGACCCTTGATTTGCAAGATCCAATGGCTCATGATCATTCACCCATTCTCACACAAAATGAGTGTACTCATTTGAACCCTACTCTAATATTAAAATCAAATTATACGTATATTTATCTCCAAGATTTGATCATATTATGTAATTAAATGACTAACCTATTAGTTGTGAAACCTGGATGAATTTTTTCAAATTTATCCAACGATGTAAATTGAATCTTGATAGTTACACTTAACCCTATCAATATTAATTTAATTTAATATTAATATTAAAATCAAATTATACGTATATTTATCTCCAAGATTTGATCATATCATGTAATTATATGACTAACCTATTAGTTGTGATACGAAGTAAACCCTTGCGTACGGTTTTTGGTTCATGAGGTTATACATGGTTTGATCAAATCATGAGCTCTATATTTTCCATTATGAAAGGGACCACAATATTACTCCGTGAATAATCATTACCAATTTTATTAGATTTTATTCGTTGAAAAACCATTCGTGTATTGTATACTTTTGATTTGAAATTAGTTGCTCCGCTCATTGCCTCCGTAGCTCCACCTCGACCGACGGCTCTCCTTTGTGAGGTATTTTCTTTCACTGCTTAAAAGTATCTTTTTATAAGAAACCTTTGGTCCAATCATTGCTATAAAATTAGAGCTTTATAAAGGACATATTTTATAAATTTTGTGTTTTGGGGCGAAAAGGTTTGGGGGTATTTGTTAGAGTTTTACAAAATCTAAAAAATACAGTATGGATTCAATGAATTAATTCATGTTCAACCAACAACAACACACGTTGAAAAGAAGAGTAATAACATCAAATAAGATTGAATTGAAATATTAATGTTTAACCAACAACACACACGTTTAAAAGTAGAGTAATAACATCAAATAAATATACACGCGTTAATAAGAAGAGTAATAACATCAAATAAAGATTAAATCGAAATATTAATAAGATGATAGGGATATGTGTAGGTAGATATCTTGAATAGAAAAGATGAATGACTGGTAAATTTGTACCAAATACTATAAATGATCTACTTCCATGTTATCACGTCAATAATTAATTGATAACGTTAGTCTAATCTCATAGACGACTCTTATACAATTATTGTTTGTCATACTTTATATTTATATATATATATATATATATATATATATATATATATATATATATATATATATATATATATATATATATATATATTAAGGAAAAATGAATTAAATGTTTTTTTTAAATGGATATTTTAGTTGACTTCCTATAAGTAATATGAACTATTAGGAGAAAATGAATTACATTAAAAAAAATAGATTCTTGGATTGACATTATAAAAATAACAGGAGAAAATGAAGTACATTTTGAAGAAAATAAATTTTTTGATTGACTTTATTAAAATAATTGTATTCATGATGAGGTGTCAAAATAATTTCTAGAAACTTAATAATAGGTTGACACGCATCACAAAATATTAGGTATCACGAGGAGAAGCTATCCACGTATGAAAAAAGGTTTCTGAATTATAATATGTAGAGACGATAATTTACTACCTACATATTATACGACACTATTGATAAATAATTTTTTTAAAGTAAAATATTTAATAAAAAATTCCACGAACGAACAAAAATCAATAGTGGTACAAGTTGAATTTTGAATTAAATAGTCAATTTCAATATGATTATATTTGATGTTAGGCCGACTATAAGTTTTTCAATTCATACTCTATAATAATTTGATTTGAGACTCGAGACAATTATAGGGACAAAGGAATCAAATAGTGTTCTTAATGTCAAAAAGTATAATTCACTTATGTTATGTTTATCTTCACTCATTCGTGTTAGAGTATAGCAAACATATATATTCAAATTGTCACACACTCGCGGAAGCATATAAACACGTATTTATAATTAGTTAAGATTGAGATGTATACATTTTAGCAAAACTCCAATAAAACTATAATAATATAGTTTAGAGTTTAAAGTAAAACCCCTCTACGATCGCACACACAACACGTCGTTGATAACCACCCGAATGTTATTTCAATTAACCAATTAATATGCTCTCTTCTCTTTGTCTTTTATACCAAAAGCTACAATTGACTTTTGGTTTCTTTTTATTCGTTTCGTACGAACTCACAGAGAAAAAAAAGGACGGAGGCTCAAAAGTAAAAAAAATAGGTTAGGTTTAATATATTATATATATAACCTTTTTATAATAATTAATAATTAATAATTAATATTAATAATCTTTTATTATTAATTAATTATAAACCCTTTAAGTAATTAGAAGTAACATTTTAGTCCTAATAACTTTCACCTTGAACCTTATAATTTAATAACATTTATTAAATTATCACAAATTAACTAATAACTCAACTAGTTATTACAGTTAATTTAACTTGGTTAAATAAACAGTATCTACGTGTTAACGCGTGTGACCCCATAGGCTTAAACGTTTTCGGACATGCGCTTATTTGACATGGTCATTTCCCAGCAGCTCCCACTTGAGCATGTCATAATAAAGGCAATAACATTGGTAAGCGTCTAGCAACACGCCAATGCTCCCAGAAATATTTAAGTGTAGTTTCTTAAAATATATTAAAATAATTCCAGTGTTTACTATCCCTTTGTTTCAGATACCTTTGTTAAATATGAATATGGATCAAAGTCATTTCATAATTTAACGATTCTGTTTCTCATTCCAATAATCAATTAAGATTACCAAATCAATCGAGATGCATCTGAATTTCATTTGGGTATGGCCATACACACATCTTAAATAATTCTAATGAGGGGGCCCAGTGGTATCATACTTCAATAGGTCATTGAAGGAACAAATCCTATCTTGACTACACGTATCAGTCATGTACTTCACTAAACTTCTAAAAATAGCCCTTTATTATTACCTTATTCAGGATAGCTAGAACTATATCAAGAAGATGCAATCCATACATGAAAGACCTACTTGCATCTCAAGTCTAAGGATAAGTAAAGCAACCATTTAAAAGTTTCACTTAATGACGTCGATCCATAAATTGATAACTTGTCAGTTGGGGTAGTCCGATATGCATCTTATGAATACCATGTGAGTTTGGTGGGACCATCCTTCCATATTCAATAATATAACCAATCACTCAGATTTATCTTAATTTAACTATATTCCCATATAGCTAATTGATAATGAACATTTTAGAATAATTTAAGAATTATTCAAGGATTTAAACATGCGAAAAGGATACAATTAATTATCAAATGAAAACAAACATACCAGGGATTTTTATTCATTTATTGGATAATAATTGTTTAACATCCTTTATCCAAATACTAAAACACATATTTACATGAGATAACTAGTCATACGAAGTCCTATGCCCTCGGCATGTTGATTAAGCTTTCCCTTAGGTAAAGCCTTCGTAAAGGGATCAGCTAAATTATCATCTGTGTGAACTTTGAGTAGATTAATTTCACCTAATTCGATCTGCTCTCGAACATAGTGATATCTTCTAGGATAATGTCTGGTCCCTTTTCTGAACTCCAGGTTCATTAGCAATGACAATTGCTCCTGAGTTATCGCAGTATAACTCCATGGGGTTTTTATTTGTGAGTACCACGTCAAACCCAGAAATAAATTTTATAATCCAGACTGCTTCCATCTCAGCTTCTAAAGGTGCTATGTATAACACCCCTGATTTAGAACCGTTTTTTTTTTTAAACATACACAATATTAGAAGCGAAGTCCCATATTTGATATGAATATGTAAGTCATAATATTTACAAACCATACATATTATAGGTGTCAAGTTATTTAGTTACAAAATATAACACTACTATCAGGGCGTTATCTAAACAAACATAATATAATTGTCAAAATGACATCAGAGTACATATTCATCAAACATTCCTTCCAGAGACTCCTTGTCCCGCCCATAACATAATAATATAACCTGCAAGGAGTGAAATGTGGGGATTAGCACGAAACTAAGTGAATAAACCTGTTACTAACAGTTTAACTTAGCATAACAATAATTGTTTACAGTAAATAACACGTAAACACAACATCTCTAAGAGGATCGGCGGTCCTTGTGGCGCCCTCAGCCGCGGTGACCCACCAAGCGACACTTATAACCACTGCAGACCAATACAGTGATTTTACCGATAGCTGTTTGCTACCTTTAGTCAACATCAGTTCTATTCACAACAAATGGTCACAATACCCATGTTGACTAACATGTAGCAACCCAGCCCAACAACCGTTGACCTCTAAATCACAAAATGACTAAAGTCTACTCATCACATAGTCATGTATATCTTATCAATCAATAGTATATAATAATATACGTTTACTCATTGTAACCAAATATGTTACCACCAAATCATACTGAAAGTTTCAAGTCCACTCACCTGACTTTATCAATCTCCACTAAGTGTTCTAATGTTACTGAGTCTTCGGTGGATCTGAGAATACAACAAAACACTGAGTTAATAACTCACTTCAAATCGTATATAATTTACTTAGTATTAATACATAATATCAACAAACACTCATTTCATGGTTTAACTAATACAAACTTATCATCATAAGTACTTGAATATATCAAAGTCACCACACCTCAAGCTAAGCATTTAGCAATTCATCATACAATTACTAACCAAGGTTATAAACATTGATCATATTAGATTATAAGTGCTTATTCGCAATAAGTTAGTTTATAATCATCAACCTCATTTCAACTTATCATCATATATGAATTACATTTCTGATTATACATCATCTAATAATATACCAGTAACATATAACAGCATACAGTTTTCATACAAAAGTTAAACCAGAAAGAAAATTAAAACTGGACTATTAAACGTAATAATTGCGTCGCAACAGAGATAGAATCACGTCACCATAATGGCTAAATCGTGTCGTCTTTTAGACCACAAATCGCGTCGCGATTGCTACTAATCGCGTCGCAATTTATAAGGGTCGCGTCGCGACCTTGCTGGTCTCTGCGACCTGCACATACTTTACAACCCCAACTCCGAACTTAAATTACCAAAACACAACAATTTCAGTTCCTGCTGTACTATTAGCTTAACTAAGGTCATACAAACATACTATGACAATAACAAGCTTGAATTCCATACAAATATCATAAATATTATCTATGTTCTACCAATAGTAAACATATGCAACATAAACATACTTAAAATCAAAAGGAAGTAGAAAGTGATGTTATGAAATCTAATGATAGTGTTGAAATTGAACTTTAATCACAGCCTTGATTCTTGTTATAAATTTGAGCAAAGTTTTATAGTTTTATGATTTCTCAAAACTAAGAGAAAAATGGTATTTGGGAAAGGGTTTAAGTGTTTAGGTCGGCACCTAATTTAGCCGACTCTGTACTGTTGGTGCATTTTGTGTGTCAGTCAGTTGGTCAAACGTTTGTAATTGTCAAAGTCAATTAGTCTGCGTATGTATAGTGGTTAGTGTGTATATGAGAGTCTGTAAACGAATAGTGAAATAGAAAATATACACAAATTAGTGTTTAGGCGACACTTGGTCAGTGTCGCTATTAGCGACACTTGGCCAGTGTCGCATTAGGGTTTGGACAGCCTATAAATAGGCGTGTTATATTCAGAATTAGGGTTGGACATCCATAAGAGAGAAGTGTGTGAGCCGTTTTGTGTGTGAGAGAGGAGAAACGAGTTTGTATCTTGTAACGTTTATACTTCAAGTGTGAATATATACGAAAACGTTATAGAAATCGTGTGTTTGTGAATTATTATTCAATTGTTTGGATTCCGCACTTGCAATTGATCATACGATCCGATCAGATCCAAGCAAACGGGACTTTCAACTGGTATCAAAGCGACATAGCGTTATTTTGAGTGTTTTCGAGGATTCGCCGGTTTCGGATCGTTATTTTGAGTGTTTTTGGTTGATTCGCGAAGGTATTAATTGATTATAATTAGTTTCTGGGTTATTTGTGTTGATTATATCGTGTTTTGGGTTGATTTTTGAGCCCTGTTCATCGTTCGTTCGTCAATTTTCGTTAGGGTTTCGAAAAAATTCGTTTTTGGGGTTTTTGGGGCTGCTGGCCGCGACATAGCGTCACTTCCTTACTAGCGTCACTTCCATAGCGACACTTCCTTAAGTGTCGCCAATTAGGGTTTCAGCGACACTTGATAGCGACACTTGTCTTTTAGCGACACTACATAGCGACACTTAATCGAGTGTCGCCATTTGACTTTCTGCGGTACTTCTATGCGTCACTACAGTGCGTCACTTGTATGCGACACTTCTTAGCGACACTAACCTAGTGTCGCGCTAGATTCGAAGAAAAAAAAAAAAGTTTTTTGGCGGGAAATCTCCGAAAAATTTTGCATTTCCAAAATTTTTCCTTAGCCTTACAACTGTTCAATTTTAGGCTGGAAAAAGTTTCATTTTACCCGGCCAATTTTTGACGTTTTCGGACGAAATTTTGGCGGGAAATTCGCGAAAATTTTTGTAGTACCAAATTTTGTTTTTGAACTTAAAAGTACCTAATTTTAGTGTCGGAAAAGTTTCGCTACACTCTGTCGGTTTTCGGATATGGCTTTTGGTGCGAAAATGCCTCCTTCTACATCTTTGTTCTATAGTGATTTTGCGAGTTGGAAGATTAAGTTATGCAATTTCATTGAATACAATGATCCAAATCTGTGGAATTGGTTTAACACCATTGATCGATATGAGCAACCAAGACTCGATGTGGTGCTTAAGTTAAGAGCACAAATGTCAGTCAAAGAACGAGAAGAGTTTGATAAAGACAATAGAGCGTATGAGATGATTACCAAGTGCTTGCCAGAAGTTGTGATTAATAAATTTAAAGATCAAGCAACTTCTATAGGGTTATGGGATGCTCTTATAGCGGGTTACGATCAAAAAGAAAAGAAGTCAGAGGCTAATATTCAAATTCCTAGTCTAAATGATACTTCCAGATTTACTTCCAACTCACCAGCATCTACTTCTACTAGCACTTCATATGCTTCCTATACTTCTCATACAGCTCCTTCAAAGGCTACTGAGGATCATGCTACAATCTTTGCAGCTTTCCTCAACTCTTATGAGACTTTCCTTTCCAAGAAGGCTAGTACTCTACAGCTTACTGAGGAAGACTTTGAACAGATCGATTCTGACGATCTCGAGCAGATGGACATCAAATGGAGTATGGCCATGATAACCCAAAGAACCAAGAAGTTTCTTCAAAGAACGGGTAGAAAAGACCTGGATGATGATGGTGATACAGGTCTTGGTTTTAATAAAAGCAAGGTGAAATGCAAAATCTGTCACATTCATGGACACTTTGCTAAGGAATGTGTGGAGAATAAAAATCCCTCATCTGGATTCACTACACCTTCAGCTCCCAAGACTCCAGAGAATAACACAACATCACAGGCGATGACAGTGTATTCTCAGGGAATGTTCGATTCAAGTGCGACTCAAGAAAAGGTTCAACACAGTGCGTTCTTGGCAAAGATACATGAGGTAGACACGGAATCTGAAAAACCTTTTACATGTATCTCCTGTATTAAATTGGAAGCTTCTTTAAAATGTTTTCAAATAGACTATGTAGACTTGAGAGAAAAGGTTGAGAAACTTACTGAATCAAATAAGTTTCTAAAAGCTAATGAAAAACTTTATGATAAGCAGATTGAAGCTTATAAGTTAGATACTCAAACCTTTAAAGCAAAAGTCTTTAGTCAACAAGATGCAATTAAAAGCTATTTAACAGAAATTGATTTGTTGAATAAAGAACTTTCTGAGCTAAAGTCTGAGTCTGACTCTTTTAAAAAGGGAATCACAAGTTTCTCAAACTCTCATAAAATCTTCGATGAAATTGTTGACAAGCAGAGGACAAATACAAGTAGTAAGGCCGGAATAGGGTATAACTCAGTTCCACCTCCTACTAATCACTATCCTCTGCCTGTTAAGGAAGGCACCGAAGAACTTGTGGCTGACTACTCATCATGGCCAGCTACAAAGTCTAAAGAAGCTACATCCAATCCCAAAAGGCAGGCAAAGGAGAAAACTAAACGGACAGAGTATCCCTTGCCTACTTTTGTTAAGTCTGATAGTGCACCTCCAGTTCGTGTTGAGGAGGTCGTTGAGGTAGAAGATATACCTGAAGAGTCTACCATTAAGGTTGAGAAAATAAATGTCAAACCTGAAAATTTCATCATTACAACTGAAAATGATGATTGTTTTAAATGCAAAGGCAAAGCTAAGGTTGACAATGAATCCTCAAAAGTTGTAGTTGATAAATCTGAAAAGAATAAACCTTCAAAATCAACTAACTCAACCTCAGGAACATCTACTTCAACATGTCCACCTAAGAGTGCATGTTCAACAAATGTTCCTGTTAATAGACCTTCTGTGTATTGTCCTCCACCGAAACGATTTGAGGGAACTCATTGGAATCAATCTTATGTTGAGAGACGTTCTTGCTTTCGTTGTGGTCAACAGGGCCATATAATTAGGGATTGTCGGTTATTATCCCTAGATAGGTTTGGTAGAGGGATGCCAAGAACTTCCTCTTTCAGGAATTCTTTTTCAAAATCTTTTTCAAGGCGTCGTTCGTATTCGCCTATGTCAAGACATACATCCCCTTCTCCCGAACCCGTGGCTAGAGTAAACAAAGTTGTGCCTATTAGACCTCAAGTTCAACAGCACAACATTGTTGAAAACAAATCATCTGAACCTACACAGGTTTGGAAACCCAAATCCACAAACAACACATCAATGAAATCGTCTGAGTTTTTAAAATATCATAAACTCATTGATGTGATGGTTATGGATGACCATGGACAACCCAAGTCTATCAAGGCTTGGGTGTCCCATAAGTACTAACGTTTGCTTGTTTGTGGTGGCGCAGTCAGGTTTTTACTAGCTAATATTTTTAGTGACTGCAAGGATGTGAATATTTTTGGAAGATTATTTTCAAAGTGCTCATGTGTGATGATTTTGATTGGATGGATGAGATTTTCGATGTTACGAGGTGGTAACAGTGCTAAAAGGCATTTGACTTGACTTGATATGTGATTTTGATAATTATCTACTTTTATTTGTTAGTAATGCAACAGCCATTCTTTGTACTTTTTAGTATCAAAGAAATGCAATGTTGCGAAATTTGTTAAAATTAAAAAATCCAAAAATATATGTTTTAAGGTTTAAGGGGATTGCCTTTGACTTAGAATTGCGATAAGAATTTGCTGTTCAGGGGGAGTAATTTTAAAAGTTAAAAATTGTGATTATTTGTATCAGAAATGTGAACAGCAAGATTCTTATTTCTTGAAAAGATGTTGGATTGTGTCTGTAAACAACTTGGGATATGATAGTACATCGGTTGACATGCATAAAATTTGAAATTTTAAGGTTTATGTTTGATGTGTCAGTAGGTTTATCTGGCATATTTAAAATAGCTTCTATAAACATTGGCTTCATCATATGATGTATCGGTAGACATGGTACACACCGGTTTGTGAGTGAGTAAGAAATAATAATAAAACTTGTCTATTACCTTGTGAAAAATATTATATGATGTATGACATAAGTCTTAATTGATAAATGAAGGTACTGCCATACACTGTCATAATCATTATGTAAATGCAAATTTGGCATATAGTAATAATATGATTATTCGCGTAACTAATGGTGACTATTGTTGTACTTACGTACAGACCTGAATCCATTAGTTATGCAAATAGTCTCAAACTTGTTATGTTCATACTAAGGGACCCTCTGTTGTACTAAGTACAGATCTGGGGCCACTAGTATCTTCATAATCGGTTTGATGTATGCCTAAATTTAAATATCAAGTGTATGTTACGAGAAAGCCGAGATAAACTTGGTCTTGTAATCTCTACCTTGTTTAATATGCAGTGTTTTGTGTTTTACTAAAGTTTATCAGTATATCATATAATAGGTTTCACAAAATTAATATTCATACTAACAATAAAGGTTAGCTCACAGATACGGATGTAATATGTTTAAGTGGACAAACAATACTGATAATCGTCTTGAACTAATTTTTATAAAAGGTGCTTTAAATATGTCAAGTAAATTTAAAGTGGACAAATATACTGATGATCGAAATAACACTTACTATTTCCTAATAATTGCATGTTGATCTGATATGATCCCTAAGCAGACCTAAAACAATCCTATCCCCAAATTCAATTTATTTTATTTTTATTTTTATGTATTCTTTACTTTTCATTTATAAAGAAAATCCAAAAAGATTTTATTTCTGTGTTATTTTCTTCAAACATCACATATCTTGTTAAAGTCAAATATTGAAGATGTAAAGGATGTCGGTTATTCTCCAAAGACTCTGAAGATAAATTCTATTGGAGAAGCTGTTGATGATTGAGAAATGGTCACCAAGTTTGAAGATCTTAGTGTATGATAAATGTGTGTCAGTCACATGAATCTGGACATCAAGATTTTATTTGAAGACCATGCTATCTCAATGGGAGAGCTTGTGATTGTTGAAGACATGAAAGAGTTTGTTGATGAAGACTAATTGAAGACTTATTTGACCAAGCTGCTGACATGGGGGAGTTTGTTGGTGCATTTTGTGTGTCAGTCAGTTGGTCAAACGTTTGTAATTGTCAAAGTCAATTAGTCTGCGTATGTATAGTGGTTAGTGTGTATATGAGAGTCTGTAAACGAATAGTGAAATAGAAAATATACACAAATTAGTGTTTAGGCGAAACTTGGTCAGTGTCGCTATTAGCGACACTTGGCCAGTGTCGCATTAGGGTTTGGACAGCCTATAAATAGGCGTGTTATATTCAGAATTAGGGTTGGACATCCATAAGAGAGAAGTGTGTGAGCCGTTTTGTGTGTGAGAGAGGAGAAACGAGTTTGTATCTTGTAACGTTTATACTTCAAGTGTGAATATATACGAAAACGTTATAGAAATCGTGTGTTTGTGAATTATTATTCAATTGTTTGGATTCCGCACTTGCAATTGATCATACGATCCGATCAGATCCAAGCAAACGGGACTTTCATGTACCATTAAATTATTTAATCCCCTTCTAAATCTATTGTCTGGAACCTAAAACAGTTTTGCGAGAGCAACTATTTTATTTTACCGTCATCTATAATTATTTAAATCCATAAATAATTCACTAGCCACAATAAGTCAATTGACTTATTTATCTAATTTTCACAATCGAACAAATAATATAAAATTATTTCTAACTTATTTAAATATAGTTAAATTTAAGAAAATTACCGGTTACCACTAGGCCCCTAGGACGGATATTACACTATGTACTCTGATTCAGTTGCAGACATGGCAGTTTTTGATTGCTTCATAAGGAACCCTTTCCACTGCGTCTCCATCTAAGATGAAGACGTATCATGTCTGAGATTTCATATCATCTCTATCGGTCTGAAATCTAGCTTCACAATAACCAGTCATTTTGAGCTCAGCTTCAGGATTTCCACCATAAACAAGGAACATATCTTTAGTAGCCCTCAGGTACTTAAGAATAATTTTCACAGCAGTCCAGTGACGTTCACCTGGATTCCGTTGAAAACGGCTGGCTATGATCTGTGCAAACGCCACATCAGGTCTAGTGAATCTAACCGCATACATTATAGATCCAACAGCCGAAGCATAAGGAACGTTTTGCATACGCTCCACCTCAGTAGGTGTGGAAGCACACTGTTTGCTATTTAAGTCAAGTCTTTCTTGCATCGGAACATTTTCACGCTTAGAATTATCCATCTTAAATCTCTTTAAGATCTTATCAATATAAGTACTTTGACTTAGTCCAATTAACCGCTTAGTTCTATCTCTATAGATCTTGATTCCAAGAATAAATGCTGCTTCTCCCAAGTCTTTCATAGCGAAACACTTTCCAAGGTAGGATTTTACATCTTGTAACATTGGAATGTGATTTCCTATGATTAATATGTCATCAACATATAAGACAAGGAAGAGAACATTACTCCCACTAGCCTTTTGATATACACATGACTCATAAGGGTTTTGAGTAAATCCAAACCTTTTGATTTCCTCATCAAACCTCTTGTTCCAGCTTCTTGATGCTTGCTTTAGTCCATAAATGTACCTTTGAAGCTTGCATGCTTTTCTGGGATGATTTGGATCAACAAAACCTTCAGGTTGAACTATATAGACATCCTCATCTAAGTAACCATTCAAGAAGGCAGTCTTGACATCCATTTGCCAAAATTTCATAGTCATAGTACGCTGCTATGGCTAAGAGAATCCTAATAGCCCTAATGTCTGCTGCAAGAGAGAAGGTTTCATCATAGTCAACTCCGTAGATTTGAGTATAACCCTTCGCTACGAGATGAGCTTTATAGGTGTGTACATTCCCATCCACATTTGTAGCTTCAAGCCATTTTTCAGATTCTGCATCCGATAATGCAGCTTTGAAATTAGGAGGTTCATTAAGATCCCCTAACATGTGCTCCTCAGTTTCTACATTTAGACACAACTTTTCGGAAGCACGTATTGTCCTTGCGGACCTACAAATTGGAACAACATCCATCTGATAATGCAACTTTGAAATTAGGATGTTCATTAAGATCCCCTAACATGTGCTCCTCAGTTTCTACATTTAGACACAACTTTTCGGAAGCACGTATTGTCCTTGCGGACCTACGAATTAGAACAACATCGACTTGAGGTTCAACACTTTGAATACTTTCCCCCCCAAGTTGATGTTCACTAGTGATTGTAGAAGGTGATGCATCTTCCTCTTGATTCTTCTCAAGTTCTACGACCCTCCCACTATTTTCTTGAGCTATGAGATTCTTTTCAAAGAACTCGGCATATCTAGCAACTTTAACAGTATTTTCAGAAGGATTGTAGAAGTAGTAACCCATTGTTTCCTTTGGGTATCCTACAAAGATGCACTTAATAGATCTTTGCTCGAGTTTGTCAGGCATATCCCGCTTCACAAGCGCCTCACATCCCCAGACCTTTAAATAAGATAAATTAGGGAATTTCCCATGTGACAATTCATGTGGTGTCTTATCCACCTTCTTGGTTGGAACCATATTCAAAATACATACATCAGCTTTAAGAGCATAATCCCAAAATAACAATGTGACAATTGTAAGGTTCATCACCACCTCGATCCGAATGAAAGATCTTGATGGTCTTACGAAGTTGATTTTCTACTTCATTCTTAAACACTTTAAATGTTTCAAAGACTTCATGTTTATGTTTAAACAAGTAAACATAACCATAACGACTGAAATCATCAGTAAAAGTGATGAAGTAGCTAGCACCTTGTCTTGACACATGTCTAATTAAACGGACCACAAACATCTATATGTATAATTCCAAGTAGATCGTTAGCCCTTTGCGTTTGATGCGGAAAAAGTTTCCTTGTCATCTTGCCAGAAACACAAGATACGCATTTATCAAAGGATCCATCATCATTTGATTTTAAAAGCCCTTCACGTTGAAGCCTTTCAATGCGTTTCTTGCCAATGTGAGCAAGACGACAATGCCAAAGATAGGTAGAGTCCAAGTTAGACTTGGCCCTTTTATTGCTAACAGAATACATAATATTAACTTTTGAAACACGATCATGCATATCAATTTCAAAAATACCATCACAAGGAAAAGCATTATCCTTCAAAAGTGAAACTGAAACAACTCTAGTGATAGCAGGTGCATAATGACAATTGTCTAATACAATTATTAAGCCTGAAGGCAAAACTAAGTCAAACTTCCATTGGCTTCTACTGCTTCACATACACTATTGTACAAGTAAAGTGCCTCATGTTTTAGTTTCTTCTTTCCACTAAATCCCCTATAGGGTATTACAAATGTGAGTTCCACAACCAGTGTCATATACCCAGGAACTTGTATTGGAGAAAGAATATAATTCTATGGTAAAGATACGTGAAGTTCTGGTTGAGCCGGCTAGCTTCTTCTTCTTATTCATCAACTCAGCAAGATAGGCAGGACAATTCCTCTTCCATTATCCCATTTAAGAACAGTGGTGACACGCCTCATCCTTAGCCGGATGCTCTTTATTTGCTGAAGGGGTTTGCTTAGGATTAGGGACAAAAGCACCTTGCTTTCCCTTAGCCTTTCCCCTAGTTTGCGATTTCTTATCTTTATGAATCTTTCCACTTCTAATCGCAATGATTTGTGGAGTAGTCGATTTCAGCTCTGTAATCATATTAAGTGGAATATGATTTTCAAATTGGTTTTGAAATTCGGGAGTCATGCTGCTGAGCATCAAACAAGCAACTTCATTATGACGATCATAAAGAGCATTCAATGCTGCTAATTCCTCAACAGGATCAGTAGCGGTATCAGGAACAAGTCCCATCGACTGTTCAATGACTTATGTTTTCCTTTCAACACGAAGGACAATCCTTAGTTGACAAACCAATCATTGAAATTAATTCCAGAAAGTTTTTCTTTTCTAGCATTTGCCTGAAAGCCGAATAATTCGAGTTCGGTGCAGGATTTGCCATCTACAACTAGATAAAAGTTCGAATTTAATATTTTCGATAATACTTCCTTAAAAGAAAATTAAATACCCAAATGTTTATATATATATATATATATCTTAAACCCTTATTATGCATTTAGTCATTTTGGCTTAATGTTTATAATGGGGATATCGGAAATTACATTAATACCCTCTAACTAATTGGATAAATATAGAAGTTAACATAATTAAATCAATTTACACCCTACTTTCTTCTCTTAATAAAATAAAGTTAGCCGTTTGATTAAATTTGTTCAATCAGATTTTGATGTATAATATAATTTTGAATTGTGTGTATATTTAGTAAAAACTTAAATTTAAAAAATAAAATTATTTTCTATCACTATCAAAGTAATAATATTCATAACATAAATCTTATGATTCTACAAATTATAAATTAAATTGAAATATAGGCTAAAAGAAAGAAAAAATGGAGTAGTAACCTATGCTAATATAATAATTATTATTACGTCGGCTATTATTGCCGACCACCATTATATTTTATAGCATTACCGCCGCATTGCGCGGGTTATTGACTAGTATATATATATATATATATATATATATATATATATATATATATATATATATATATAAACAATTAAATTTCCTAAGGCTAGGATCCTATTTGACATACCACCATCACATCAGGTGATCTGCTAGCAATGGTGTATTCAAAAGGTAAGTGACGATCAATAATTGCATTACAAGTGCAATTCCTAGAATTATGGGACTTACAAATAATACTTATGAAGCAAGCATAAGTGAATTTGTAAACATGTTTCATCCCATCTTTTGCCACGGGCTTAAGGATCTCGCCGCTTAACTCGTTTTAAGTCGTCCAATTAAGAACTGTAAATAGTCCACCACCGTCTCACGATGAGTGGTAATTTACCTTGAGATTGCAATTTACCTACGTCTCACGTAGAGTAAAAAGCAACTGGAAGGGTTCTTACGATTGGATGACATATGACTTAATTTAAATGGGTAATTTATTTGATAATATGTATCAAATATGTACGAAGAAACATGCACACATCTTCGTATCATAGTTTTAATAAAAAAAAATTCAGTTAATCCACATGTTAACGTGCATCAAGATGTCTAATTTAATATTCATATTAAATTAGAGATTGCACTTCTATTAAAATTTACGATTCAACATGTTTTAAACTTTTTCGTCTATGTATAAGAGAGACCATGAAGAGGCCAGAGGAGGGGCTATGATCTTTACATCGTTTATCCAACCCGTCGTCTTAGACACCATGTCAAAGATACCTCTCTTATACAAGCTCCTAGTCGTGGTTTAAAACAAATTATTAACTTGCAAATCTCGTCGTGGGAGAAAATTACGGTATGTGAGCTCAACCCGAGTTGACAATAAGATTTGCAAGAAAATAATATATTTTATTTCATACTTATTAGTCCAGTTTATTTTTATTTTCTTATA
This sequence comes from Helichrysum umbraculigerum, assembly GCA_949592205.1. NCBI lineage: Eukaryota > Viridiplantae > Streptophyta > Magnoliopsida > Asterales > Asteraceae > Helichrysum > Helichrysum umbraculigerum. Next base: position 170,102,790 of record CATIUR010000001.1, read on the forward strand.
AAACCATTTTGTTTTACAAGTTACAATAAATAAGCAAAATAAATAAACTATTAAATTTAATAAACTATTAAACAATTAACAGTTAATTTTCATGCCACCTTTGATGGGTGGAACCCTAAAGCATGGCAAACTAAAAACATGTAATCCTTGTCAATTAAACACTTTAAACAAGTAACACATAATTACATTAATCAATTTTTAAGCATGCCACCTCAATTAACAATTAATTCAAACTAGCATATCAATATATCAAACTGATATCCATGACAAATTATACATGAATTTTATGAATACCCTTTATTTAACTGATAAAAAGTACACTAATAATAACAAAATAATTTACATTAAACATGTTATTATTCTTGTTAAACATCAAATTTTCAATAGGATTTTAAAAGTTTAACAATTTTTTTTCTCTCCTTCTTTTGTCCGTACGACTTGATGGCCACAAACAAAAAAAATAATTACTTTTTTTTTTTAAAGTCCTTGTCCGTGAGGTAGACCCACGAAACAAACAAAAAAACCTTTTTTTCCCCTCTGTTTTACGTTGACTAGGACCAATCACCGAAAACAATATATTTTTTTTGTTTGGGTTCGTCGACTCTTAATATCTACACAACAAAAACATTTTTTTTTCTTTGTGATAGTCGATCAAAACCTCCAACACAGTTACATATTTGATGTTTAACATATCTAACTAATCATAACACATACGTGTGGCTCTAATACCACTGTTAGAGTATAGCAAACATATATATTCAAATTGTCACACAATTGCGGAAACATATAAACACGTATTTATAATTAGTTAAGATGTGTACCTTTTAGCAAAACTCCAATAAAACTATAATAATATAGTTTAGGGTTTAAAGTAAAACCCCTCTACAATCGCACACACAACACGCCGTTGATAACCACCCGAATGCTAGTTCAATTAACCAATTAATATGCTCTCTTATCTTTGTCTTTTATGCCAAAAGCTACAATTGATTTTGGTTTCTCTTTATTCGTTTCGTACGAACTCACAGAGGAAAAAAAAAGGGAGGCTCAAAAGTAAAAAAAAAAAAGGTTAGGTTTAATATATTATATATATAGCCTTTTTATAATAATTAATAATTAATAATTAATAATATTTTATTATTAATTAATTATAAACCCTTTAAGTAAGTAATTAGAAGTAACATTTTAGTCCTAATAACTTTCACCTTGAACCTTATAATTTAATAACATTTATTAAATTATCACAAATTAACTAATAACTCAACTAGTTATTACAGTTAATTTAACTTGGTTAAATAAGCGGTATCTACGTGTTAACGCGTGTGACCCCATAGGCTTAAACGTTTCCGGACATGCGCTTATTTGACATGGTCATTTCCCAACAATTCGGAGTATTCCTGAATTTCATTGAATAAAATCCATCTATTAACAATTCATTGAACAAGAGTGTATGTATTTGAACAAAGTTTACTTGTTGAATTGTTGTTAGATTGTTAAATTGTTTGGTGGACAAATATGTATATCTTTTACTTCATGTATATATTGTGTTTTCAAATTTTAACAACTCTGGTCCGACCTTTCGGCCCAACCGGTCCAACCGAAAATTGGCACTCATCCGGTTCGACTAAAAAACCAGGTTTCAGAACATTGAGGCTAGTATATTATATATGATGATGTTGTAGATATACATGTACATGTGCATCTGACAATCGATAAAATAACATGCATTGATCGATATATCATAACGTAATTACTACTATACGTAGTAAATCGAATTAATGGTCGCTCTTAGACGACGATGATGATGATGAATAAGTGTTGATCTTCTTGCCTTTTCTTGCATGTCTAGTGCTGGAAGGTGGTTGCAGTTGTTTGCCATGATGATCAATTTCCAAATGGATTCCAGGATCATTGGCAGAGTAAGTACCCCCAAGCATGATGGAATTATTGACACCTTGAAAGTTGCTATTAAGGTAATTACTACTTGTGAATGAAGAAGGATCATCTTTTGAATTCATACCAGATTTAAATTTATTGCTATAATTACCGGTACTCTGCTGCAGCAGATCTCTACTGCTCATCATCTCACCTATCATGGTGGCACCCTCGTTGCTTCCAGCCATAGTTATGATCCCATGCTCATGATCATCATGCTCATGACTTTCTCCCTCGGTCGTGGGTTTCTTCTGGACTAGATGAGCAAGTCGACGAGTGAGTCCAGACATCATATTTTGAATTATTTCACTATCTACTAACTGTTGTGCATGCTTCTCCCTTAACTCACGAGCAGGCATCACTATGTTAATGAATTTCTGTATTGGTTAGGAAATAAGCTAGAGACCCGTACGAGCGATGGTACGCTGATATTATATTGTAGGCCACAATTTAAATAGAGGTTGCACACAAATCTTACAACTTTGTAAAATACCTACCTTTAGTAACAATTCAAGCATCTAGATGTCTTTATACCTTTGGTTGGTATAAGAACACAATTAAGGAAGGGATCGCTTGGTCTAGGGTTCACCGCTTTGCATCCATATCTTTATTGTATTTAATGTGATTTTCTTGTCACTCGAGTGTTAAAAGAATGAAAGTTATAATATATTTATATTTATATAATATATTATATAACTAGGTTTAAGACCCGCGAAAACGCGAGATTTAATATTTGATTTTGTAAAGAAAAATTGTAAAGTCAAATGAAATATTGACACGTGACAACACGGGTTTTATTAAGAAATATTGATAAAGAAAATTGGTATACATTTTGTGCTTACCATTGCAATACATCTACAAATAAGTTTCATGTATTAAGCCGGGTAATATTACTTTTTTAGCCTATTTAGTGAAAGAAGTCTCTATAATCAAAAGTTTTGTATTGGATTTGGAGTCTATTGGAGCATTATCTTTTGGAAAAGTAAATAAATTTGATAACTATACCCACACTTTCGGGTCAATGTTCTACATGATCATGCACACAATCACTATATTAAACTATACTAAACTGACTTGCATGCATCTGTTTTCTATTTACAATCCAAGACTAACCAACCCTAATATAGTTGCAACTACAAGCTACACCAACATGCCAATGCTATAGCCACCACTCAATCTCAATTTGTACCAGTAGGCTACCAAATTTAAGCCTAAATCAAATCCAAGCACCTCCAGACACCCCCGCTGCACTCCACCTCAGCCACTGTATTACCCGCTTAGGTTTAGTAGCCCCACCCGAAGCCTATTTTATGAGTAAATTGACAGTCAATATATACTTTTATCATACAATGTGGCTAATCATCACCATCCCATACTTTTTTTATGGTTCTTTGAACAATGATTATGCATGTTAATGCTTTCTTTAATTTATATCCCTCTTGATGGAGCCTACACATCCAATGCCAACTACTGTGCATCACGCAGTAAGCTCCCAAATAATTGTTGATGTTTCAAAAAGTAGGATGATCATGGTATATGGGTCCATGTTTGATGATGGGTGCTTATCTTCCAAGTAACCTACAAATAACAACGTTTTAAGGAGGGTATAAAATTGGTCATTCCTTAAAGTGGCACTTTTGCATTCAAAAGAATCAGATAGATCAAAAGCTTTCCATCATTTTATAGGTTTGATTGGCGAATATATGGCTGTGACAGAAGGAAAGTTGTAAAGGTTGCGAATTTCAACCCACTCACCTTAATTGCGGTCTGTTTTAGGACCTTATAATGGGTCTGATTTGGGACCATTATCACCCACGTAGTAATAAGCAGTATAAAGCCTCAAAGAAGCCTTCACTAACCTGAATATTGCAAAAAGTGGCCCCGATTGCCAACGTAGAAGCTACAACTCCACATTGCTTGTATTTGTCTTCATTTTTTTTTTTTGAAAGTGCTTCAACCTTAAACACAAAAAAATCACAGTACTCAACAAAACCATAGTTATTCACGTTCATTCAATCGATGATAAGGCATACCTTCACATATTAACCGTTATTATGCCCTGCCTCTTCCGTTTTGACCCATTTTGACACTCATTCAGTCCACAATTCAGTTTTCCAGCTTCACGTATCAAACGTCGACATATTCAACTTCAAATCCTAAAATGTAAAACAAATAAAAAGGTTTAATTCTATCAAGAACACCATTACTTAATAAAGTCGAAAAGATAAAATCTAGGTAAATATTGCTTTGAAGATATCTAAGTTACAACGAAAGTAAAAAAACCATAAGTTTAAATCAATACAAATCTTTCTATGTGCATACATAATGAGAAAGTGAACCAAAACATCCTTCTACAATTATCGTAAACAACAATTATGCTTTCATCACATCGTTTAATTTCTGCCTTGTAGCTAATATTCATATTTGTTGATGTTTCAACAATCATAGTTCTCCTTAAGATCGCAATAGTATAAGATTGCAAAATGATTCAAATCAAGTTACATGCCAATTTACTAAGCATAAGATTCAACAGTAGCTAAATTTTTTTCAACATGTACGCTCATATTAGAAAAAATAAGCTCAATAATATACTATTTTTAGCTAAAGCAAACTTACCTACATACATATAGAAAGAAAAGGTGTTTGTGCAATCCGTTTAGTAAGGTTACTGTACTTTGATTAAGTTTGGTGGTCTCGAAAATTAGCTCAATCAGTAACAGAAATGGGCTCACAGACAAAAATAATTACCTGTTGATGAGCCTGGGGATGATATAGCACACTTGCCCCATTATCCACAAGTAAAAGGCATATTGAACCTAACAACAAAAATGAAAAGTGTGGGATCAATCTCTACTTTTGCTTATCTTTTAGAAGTTTATGGGGACACGAATCGTTCCCAGATCCATAAGAAGAGAAAGATCTCAAATGCACTTTGGAAAAACATGAAATATGAAAAAGAATAATTATCGATTATGTGCCGACTAAATCGAAAGTGATCACACACGATTGTACGAACAGATTGCATTGTATGGATATATATTTCTCAACAACTTCATGATCTTACTGAATTAATATGATATGTGCTCCAGATTAGTTCCCACTGCAAGTAGAAGCATGTTTTAAAAATGAGATAAAAGGTAAGTAGCACATGCTTATTCAAGCCCTACAGTTTTTTATACTTATAGAATGATTAACCCCTTCATTAAGATGAAATTCCAATGACACTCCGCATCTCTAAGGGGCCTTTATTGGTTCCTTTTACAGCCTATTCATTTTGCTTTCATCTAGACAGGGTAGTAGTAATTTACATCCTGAAATACTAAAGCCAGCCAAAAGATCCATGCTAAAATTATAAAAGTATTTTATCCTTTTTAGCTCTTTGTCGGGCAAAGTAAAAAAGCCAAAGCATTATACACCATCTACTCAATAAGTTTACTTGAAATTGACCCCAATTATATCCGAGCTCTGAACGTCTTCCTTAAATATATATAGCTCTAGCTCCTCGCTAAATTACGATTATTATTTCCGAATTTTATAGAGTACAATAGACCATTCGCTTACATAATATGCATTTTTTATATCTCACCCGTAGCAAACATAAACTTGAGAAATTAAGTTGAATACCAAACCTGGCATCGCGTATGCATATGTATCCTTCACACAGCCCCACAAGTCACCACAAATCTCCATCATGAGCATTTGTAACATATGAATGCAGAAAAGTTGACAATACTCTTTGAGATAGACCTGGGTCACAACAAATTCATAAACTTAGAGCACTAACAACATGTTTTGTTGTCGATTCCATACTTTCAAAGCAAAATAAACACACGCGGAGTCTCAAACAAACTACTTAAAAGTTATCGAGACTAACAATGCTGACAGAGTATTGAGTAAACACAAAACAGGCACGAAGAAATAAATAGTTACAGAGAGAAAATAGCTACACCTTAGCGAAGACTTCAGCTGTATCCCTAAAATCAACACATCTTGTAACATTAGATTTTGCAAGGAACTTGTCAATTAGCCGGATTTCAATATTATAACCCCTAACCAAACAAAACACCATTAAACAATGTCAACAACATAACGATATCAGAGCTTCCTAGCAATACTTGCAGCACCCCTCACACTCATCTGTGACATTAAATACATTTGATCATAGAACATTTTAAACAATAAAATATATTTACATTTGATCTAGCTGCTTATTAACTTCCTCAAGCTCCTGCAGATCAGTAAGCAATTGTCGAACGATTGCTCCATATGTCGCCGTATATAGCTCAACATTCTAAAGTCGACCAAAATTCACAAATCATGACACAAATTCACAATCTAGTTACGAATCATTGACATATAATCAGTCAAATTATTAACTTCTGGCGTATATTAATTAATTCTGCCATTGATCATAGTTCGCAGGCATTCCCTGTCTTGCCTATGAATTGACAACAATATCGGATTGTGTTTATGATTTGGCGATTAAAATTCTTGACAGATGACAGGTTTAGTATCAAAACCTCCTGAAAGCCGGAGTGGGTTTTTGGGTTTGGTGGAGTAGCCGTGATTTTGTGTATGGTCGTGTTTTTTGGGATACAAAATCAGTAAAAATTGGAAAAGATTTGTTTTACTAATTAGTTAATTAATTAATTAATTTGATAAAAAAATTAATTAATTAATCATTGTTTAACTTTAATAAATAATTAAATATTTTAGGGGATTACGGGGTTAAGTGTAACTATTATTAAATTAATCTACACCGTTTAATCGATTAGGAAAAAACCAATTAAAGGCTAGGATTACCCCAAGCTATTTTGCTTTAAGTATATTTTATTTTATTTATTTTATAGATAGATAGATACTCTATCCGTCCCAGTTTTATTATCTTCTTTTGACTTTTGGAGTCTTTCTTTGACAACTTTGACTTTGTATATTTTTGTTTGTTTTATATAATACTTGATGCAAATTATACCAATAAAAATACAATCAAAACTCAATCTATTCATATATTTTGCATCAAATATTATATAATACAAATAAAAATATTGAAGGTCAAAGTTGAAGAAGAAAGACTTCAAAAGTCAAAACAGGACAATAAAATTGAGACGGAGGGAATATAATACTAGCTGGTAACCCGCGCCATGCGGTTGGAACATATTTGAAATTCATGAAAAAACTTAGTGAGATAGCCGTTGAAAAATTGATTTACAATATACGGCTTAAATTAAACAAAAAATGATAATATGAAGTAATATGATGAACAACACTTGAACAAAGAACCATGAAAATTTAAAAAAGACTGCATGTCTTAGATTTGTTCATTATGGATGCAGATTCTATAGTAAGTTCAAGAATACTTTAAGCATCAAGGTGAGCATCAATCATGCTAATTTCGGAATCCATTTTAAGGGTGTGTTGATATTGGTGTAGTTCCTTATAATGTGCTTATATAGTGTTAGGTAGTTCCTGTTAGATAGTTCCTTTTATTTTTATCTAGTGATTTTGTGTTGATGGTGAAATTGTTTTCAATTGTGAGTTGAATTTGATTCATCTAATAAATTAGATGTATTAGGTGATATTATTAGTGTATGGAATGAATTTGATTCATCAACATGTACATTGATTTTACATAATATATTCTATATTGTATAGTTGACTTATTCTATTATTGCATGAAAATTATGTCTGTATGAGTGTTATATCATGTAATTAATTTACATAATACTTTTCATATTGGATAGTTGACTTATTGTATAATTATATGAAAAAGATAGGTGCATTGAAAATACAGCTACAAAAATACACAGTAATGCGTTGTTGACTTATTGATTTAAAATGAGTGGCATGGTGGAGATTTCCCATACCCCTTGTTTAAGTTTAAGGCAAAAAGAGGTAAATGCTTAATAAAGGGTTATAGATATTATTGAGCGACTATTTACAGAGTACAAAAAATATAATTAACACTAAAATCCTAATGGATCTCGGCCCAGCAATACAATGAGACCAAGCCATACTATCTTAACATAATCTGCAATTTAATATTTCTCATAGTCCGAATGCCAAAATCGGGAAGTAGAGACTTTAAACATTAAATCTATAGCTATTTTGTTGATGAGGACATCTGGTAGCAAGCGAAAGCGAATCTTCAATCAGCAGCATTAGAAATAAAGCAAAGTGGTAGCAAGATCAAAACACGTTGTTCGACAACATATAACCTTCAAATTCTTGAAAGCCTTCAAATTCTTCATATCGTAGTAGTAAAAGTAAAATATTAAACAAAGAAGTAATAGAACTAAGATTTGAAAGAAACGAGATTATATTGACGTAAAAAGAAAAGACCACGGATTTTTATTATTACTAGTTTTAAGACCCGCGACAACGCGGACGACTAAAATGAATTTGTTAAAAGTTTAAGGTTTTATTTTAAAATTTTTAATTAAATAAACAAATTAGTATATATATTACTATGTCAAATCTAAAGTGTTATAATTCGTATACATATTATATAATCTCTTTATAAAATTGTTTCAGATATAAATTTTTATTTAAAATTTTATAGTTTAGCAAATTGAACAAACTATATAAAGATAAGATTTGCTTTTTATTGAAACCATAATTAAAATTCAGTCAATTGACAAATTCAAGTTCGAATTCGTTATATATATAACTTTTTAAAAAGATATTGGTTCTTGTAAGGAAGAGGTTTAGGGAGGGAAGGGAGAGAAGCAAATAAGGAGGTGACAAGTGTCCTCCTTCATTTCTCCACCTCCTTTATTTCTCCACATTCTTCATTTCTCCACCATTATCATTTCTCCTCTATTTTTTTCCTTAAATTTTTTTAGTTTTATTTTTTATAATAATTTTTTTCTTGACTTTTTCGTATTTAAAAAAAAAAAATTTAATTTTTTTTTTCCGCATTTTGTAGAGTTCTTGTTATCGTTTTTTTTTTTTTTTTTTTTTTTTTTCGTTTTTCAACCTTATCATTTAACCTTTTTCATGACTTATTTATAATTGTTTTTGTTTTTTTTCACGTTTTCAGCCTTTTTCTGTAGTTGTTTTACCTCACATTATTATATGTAAATACAATTTTATATATTATTAAAAAAAGCATTTATGTGATGCAACCATATTTATACCTTGAATGAAATAAATTCTGATATAACAAAATTATAACTTCAATGCATCGTAGAATTAAAGTTATGATGCACCATATTTTATAACTATGATGCACCAAGATTTATACACTAATAATGTTTATCGTATATCTAAAAGCCGGAGCGTCATATTTATAATTATGATGCACCATATTTTATAATTATAATGCACCATATTTTATAACTATGATGCACCACCTTTTAATTTAATAACAATGTTTTATAGTATATTATGAAAGTCAATGCATGATATTTTAAACATTCGATGCACCATGTTTTAAAAATACGATAAACCATGTTTTATAACTATGATGCACTACTTTTTATAATTATGATGCACCATATTCTATAACTATGATGCACCAAGATTTATACACTAATGATGTTTATCGTATATCTAAAAGTCGGAGCGTCATATTTATAACTATGATGCACCATATTTTATAATTATGATGCACTATGTTTTATAACTATGATGGACTACCATTTTAATTCAATAATGATGTTTTATAATACTTTTTGAATGTCAATGCACGATATTTTTAAACAATCGATGCACCATTTTTTTATGACTATGATGAACAATGTTTTATAACTATGATGCACAACTTTTTAATTAAATAACGATGTTTTATAGTATATTTTGAAAGTTGATGCATGATATTTAAATACTCGATGCATCATATTCAGAAAAAATAAGTGTATCATATTTATAATGTTGGTGAACACAATAATAATTTAGTTTTATTGCAGCTTGTTTTTGATATTCATGTGCATCGCTATATATAATTTTTGGTGCATCACAAATTTAAAAATGATATATGAAAAAGAAAAAACTAAACAGGAAAAAAGGTTAAAAACTAATTTTTAGATTTGGAATTTTTTCTAAAAAAATGTTAACAAATTTTATTTAATTATTTTTTTTAAACAAAAGTGTTATAGAAGTTTCTACATATTTAATTTTTTTTTTTTTAAGTTTAAAATCTTTTTTTTATAATAAAAAATAAATCAAAAAAAGGAAATAGAAAAAAAAAGTGGAGAAATGAAGAAATGTGAAGAATTGGATAAAAATGTGGAGAAATAAAAAAAAAAGAAGGGGAAATGAATAAAAAATGTGGAGAAATGAAAAAAAGGAAGGGGAAATGAATAAAAAAGGTGGAGAAATGAGGAGACACTTGTCACCTCCTCATTGGCTTCTCTCCCTTCCCTCACTTTTACCCCTTCTTCCAGGAACCTCACCCTTCGTTTAATAGTTAAAAAATACACAGAACACACCTTCATTTTCATGGACATGGCGATTCTCACGATATTCATGGCCATTACAATTTTCATCTAAGAATACATTTAAAATGTGCTAGTAAATAAAGATATTCGTTTATAACTTAAAAAATACATAGGACACATCTTTTTCTTCTTGTGAATTTTTGGGATTTTCAACAATAAATTTTTATTAGTAAATAGCAAATAAATACGGAAAAATAAAATAAAAAACTAGAGTGAGGTTCAAATGAGAATGAAAAATTTGGTGAAAACGAAGGAACCAATAAGAATGCGTCACGTGTCATAAAATCCACTTTCATCACGTTTTTTTAAAAATCAAATATCTCACAAACGGTAAATCCAAAAATTATAAAAATTGCACCATAAAAAACATGTTTTTCTCTTCGATTTGTCATCTCACAAGGTATACTGTCGACGGCTTTTTTAGGGGTTTTATAAATCGTACAAAATTAGTAACGTGTGTTACTAGCTGGTATCACATGTTATAACACCCCTCATTTTACACTTATTTAAATATAATAAATCAGGAAGCGCACGTCCAAAAATTCATTAATAATTTACATTATGTAATCAACATATAAAATCGAACAAATTCAAATCATCGTTTATCAACATGGGTGTTATTTTCAAAACCAAAATTAACATTGATTTTTAAAAATCAAATATCAGAGTAACGCCTCGTGTCAAACATTCCTTTCAGTCCAACTTCTTGCCCACCCATATTATATTTATAACCTGCAAGAAGTGTTAATATGGGGGATTAGCATAACGCTAAGTAAATGAATAATTAATCATCAGTTTAACTTAGCATAACAACTTTGTGTACATGCAACAACTAACCTGAAACACACAAGTACACAATACAACTGTTCAACAATTTAAATGGACAACTATTCAACTAGTCAACTATTCAACCTGTCAACTTAACAACTATGCAACTGTTCAACAATTTCACAATTCAATAATGATGATCGGTGGCCCTGGAGAATACCATAATACCCGGGTGGCTCCCCAAGAACACTTATCCAACCATATCCGTATGGCCATAATGGACGAGACCGATAGCTAGTGGTCATTATCCTCAAACAGGTTCTACACACAACAAATAAAGTAAAACCCTGTGTAATTCACACAATAACCAACTAGCCCAACCAACCAGTTCAACCAGTTGACCTCATTAGCAACTGATGCCTGAAGGCCAATAATAACAACTAATACCAGGAGGCCAACTTTCTTCTGTGATCACATATTCACATATTCATCAGGTCACACATCAGACTAATCAGTATATCGACAGTATTATTACTATTAAAATAAAATCATCATGGCAACAAAAGCAGTAATGATACGTTTTGTAACATCCTCGAAATGGACCTAGTTGTTTATATATTATTTCTTGATTTAAATATGTATTTAAATGTGTTTGGAAATAATATTGTTTGAAATAGTTGAAATAATTGGAATAGGAGTCGAATATTCCAATGTGATAAGTAAATTATTAATTGTTGTAAATTAATATAGTTAACGGTGCAATAAAATGTTTGGACTCGTAAATGGTTTTCGGGTTCCAGGCAATAGATTGAGATGGGGTATTAAATTATACCCGTATATTGGAGGCGGTTTGTGAGGTTGACTATTTATTTCACTTTCCTCTTTAGGAAAGTTTCATAAGAAACTTTGAAATCATTAAGAAACCTTACAAATCCAAATCAAAACTTAGGAACCAAATTGAAATCGAATTTGGAGCTGTGATTGATTCTAGTTTCATCCTAATCACTATCTCAATTCAGTGATTCTTCAATTGAGAGGTAAGTTTAATTATTTCAATTTGATTGAAATTGGGAAATTGAAGAATTGAAAGAATTTGATGTTAGAAACTTGTTATAACTTGTACATGATGTGTATGTGAAGTTATTGGTGGTTTAAAACTGTTAGAATTTGAGTTTTGGTGATTTGGATATTAAACCCGTATGTTAGGGTTTGAGCAGATCGCACAGGTCTGGAACGAAGGTAGAACCCGGCGGCTTCGTGGTCTAGCCGGCGGGTAGTCGTGATCTGTTAGAAACCGGCGGCTTGAAGAGCCAAGCCGGCGGGTAGTGTGACCGAATGGGAACCCGACTGCTAATATATTGAGCCGGTGGCTTGTGTAGGCTTTAAAACGTGGTTTTGTTCTGTTACCACATTTGGTAATATACCCGGCGGGTGGGGACATGTAGCCGGCGGGTGGTGACCTTAAGCCGACGGGTCCGAGACCCTAGCCGGCGGCTTGATGGGCTAGCACAGCCTTTCTTATAACTTGTTAATTGTCATATGATTTGTATTTGTTGTATGATAGTATATGATAATGGTTATGTTGTAATCATTAATACATGATTAGGAACTAGTAATGTTGATATTGATTATGTTAAGTTCCTAATGTTAAAGATTGATATAAGTTAAGTATTGATATTCTTGAGTACTAATTTATATTTGATTGTTGATTCTCAGATGTGGAAAAGGCTCAGTGATATTAGACTACTGAGTGGAGGCCTGAGGTAGTCGGTGAGTGGATCTGTAACCTCAGTGTGATTTAGTTGTAATGATTTGATTTACAACAAGTAATTATAGTATTACTTTGATAGAATGTAATTGTTGAGATATCTTGCCATGATAGTTTGACTAGTTGCTTACTTGGCTGTTTGAGCTAGTATGTAAGATTCTGAGGTCAACTTGACTTGACAGTTGGACTTGGTTGTTATTGTAGACGACAGGAGATCTTGAAACTTGAAATGTTGGTTTGGAGATCTAGGTCGTGTGTGATTAACAACTGGTTACCGGTAATTCTGTATAGGCCAATACAGATGATTGATAAGAGTTCCCTGAGTACCAAACCGGTATTAGGGTATCTCAGGAGCCACCGGTCCTCATGACGATTGATAACGCTTGATTGGAAGTTGCGTGATTGAATGATTGATTTTCTGTTTATTGTTATTTGATGTAAACAGATTGTTATGCTAAGTTGGACTGTTGTTTATAGTTTCATTCACTTAGCTATATGCTAACCCCACCACAGTTCTTCCTGCAGGTTGAAATAGATGGGACATATTGGGCAGGGCAGGAAGTGTTTGGAATTGATGGAATGTTTGACAGGCTGTAACTGTGACACTCGGTCAAAATAACCCAAAATTAGCGCCTAATTTAAACTTTTAAAACACGTAATTACATACGTGTCAATACTCAAGTACACAAGTATTATATATATATATATGTATATATATAAACCGAAACGATTAATTAATAATCGCAAATACACGAACCAAACAAAACGTAGAAACCCAAAATAGAATTTGGTGAAAAACATTTTCAAACAAAGTATTATTATTGAGAATAATAACTACGTACTCCAAAAGTTATTTAAATACGTTTTAGATACAGAAAACTATCCGTGTATTTTGAGTTAAACTAAGATATATTTTTATATCTCATTGAAGGTATTTTTGTAAAATATTTCAATTAAAAACGTATACGAAATAATATTTACAAAATTTTCATTTTTAAATATTATACTATTTTACGATCGGGTACGCAAACACGGGTCGAAAATTCCCATCTACCTCAATAATTGAGGCCGGTTATAATACCCGACCTCAATTATTTTCACACACACGCACACAGTCTCTGATCTCTTTCTCTTCCTCTGCTCTCTCTCGATCCATCTCAAATTCATCAACAACAATAACAAACAACAACACAACAACATAATCATCATCATCGTGATCTTCATCATCATCAACATCCATTTCGTTTTAAAAATTGTAAGAAACCATTTCGTTTTTATTTTAATTTCGTGTTTAAAATACATTGTATAACATGTACTAGCTTGGTCTTAAGTTATTGTTTGCGGAAATAGGATTTAGAACTGGTTTTGTATGTTTTCTGCACGAACAGAGTCGAACCAGACCTTGGAATACGGCGTATTCAAGGGAATACGGCGTATTCCCGCCCAGAAAACATTTTTTTCCCGCGTCTCCTCGGAATACGGCGTATTCCAGGGAATACGGCGTATTCCCCTTCGAAACCATTGAATACGGCGTATTCACACCAATACGGCGTATTCCCCTTTTAAACCATTGAATACGGTGTATTCAGACCAATACGGCGTATTCCCTTTTAAATCATTGAATACGGCGTATTCAAACCAATACGGCGTATTCCCTTTGAAACCTTTGAATACGGCGTATTTAAACCAATACGGCGGATTTCCCCCGTCATATTTCATGATCCAACGGATCAATAAACTAGCCCTGCGAATTCTAGCTAAAACAGAAAACATAAATTTTCAAAAACGTCGACGATTTAACAACTTAAAACAGGGTAGCTTCTCGATGAAAAATTTATTGTAACGGAGTGGGCTCAAATTCGCTCGGTCATTCAAAAACAACTCAATGGTCAAGGCTAAGTACCTTAGCCTAGCCAGTTTTAATCCTTCCGGGGTCATCTAGGGGTCGAAAATGGCATATTTCGGTTTTCGGACTCGTGCAAATTTTGTAACTTATGAAATAAAGAGTAACGGATATAATGAAACTTCAAATGTAATACAATTCGAATACATTGAACGTAATTAACTTAACGAACAACTAAACAAACGAATTATTACGCGTACACTTACAAATATATAATCTCACGTGTTTAGGACACTAGGGGATTACACTTGGAATACGTGCGCACTTTAGGATTGCTTGCTCATCAGGTGAGTCTCACTGCCCCTTTTTACTATTTTACTTTGGGGGAGGTGCATCACTTGTTTACTGAATATATTGTTTACAAAATATATTTGTTACTGCTACTGCTTGTTTACTGTGTGTAATTGTTTACAAAAATTACTTGAAATACTAATACAAGTACAAAATGTATTGTTTTACTGACTTTAATACAAATACAAAATGTATTATTTTACAAACTATAATACAAATACAAAATGTATTATTTTACAAACTATAATACAAGTACAAAATGTACTATTTTACTGAGTTGAATACAAGTACAAAATGTATTGTTTTACTGACTTTAATACAAATACAAAATGTATTATTTTACAAACTATAATACAAATACAAAATGTATTATTTTACAAACTATAATACAAGTACAAAATGTACTATTTTACTGAGTTGAATACAAGTACAAAATGTATTGTTTTACTGAACTTAATACAAATACAAAATGTATTATTTTACAAACTATAATACAAGTACAAAATGTACTATTTTACTGATTTGAATACAAGTACAAAATGTATTGTTTTACTGACTTTAATACCAGTACAAAAGGTATTATTTTACAAACTATAATACAAGTACAAAATGTATTATTTTACTGATTTGAATACAAGTACAGAATGTATCTTTTACCGACTTTAATACCAGTACAAAAGGTATTATTTTACAAACTATAATACAAGTACAAAATGTATTATTTTACCGACTTTAATCCAAATACAAAATGTATTAATTACCGACGTATTGCCTTACTGAACTGCATGAGTTTCTATTTAATCCAATGAAGTCCTCTGATTATAGTCGTCAGTTATATGATAAGCGCGAATTTTAGTATATGGATCCATATGGGACAGACAATCCCCGCCTGGGGTGGTAGCTCCACCACGAACCGCACTAGTATAAACAGGCGTTTCTTATTCGTTTGATATGAGTATTTTTGGATTAGTACTCACGGGGGCAAAAACTACAGACGTGTTAAGTTTCGACTATAATGGCTCATGACATGGCAATAAATTGACCGACTACACCGACTTTACTATGTTTGTGAAATACTATTTTACTAAATTACTACTGTTGTACAATTATACTTTACTGTTTTACTGATTGTAAATGTTTTACTTACTGATTTACTCAAACTGTTTATTACTGTATACTATAAACCTGTGAGATTCACCAACCTTTTGGTTGACCTCTTAGTGATGTATTCTCAGGTGCTCAGCAACAGTAGGATGGCCGCAGGGTATGCTAGGCTAGTACGAGTCGCATGCATAAACACTTGAAGATTTTATTGGCATAATCTTTTGTACTTTGATTATGTGTTTAAAATCTTTTGATTAACCTTGCGAACTCGCAATGATGTATTACTTATAACTTAAAACCTTGTACTACTTTTGCTATATTGTAATGTATTTCCAAAAACGTCTCATTTAGAGTCGTTTGCTTGTACTTTGGTGTTTTGATATTTGATTAGTGGCACCCAAAACTCGCTTCCGCAAAGCATTAAATTTGGGGGTGTCACAGATTGGTATCAAAGCCTAAGGTTATAGCGAACTAGGTTGCATTTAGTGGGCCTAGACTATGACCGTTAGGCAGTATTCCTCATTAGATATAACTGGTTCGGGGATTTCGTCATACAAGTTTAATTTAACATAGCCTGATCAACTATGTACAATTAAATAAAGATGATGTAAGATCTGAAAGGGGTTATGTTAAACAGGAATGCACTAGTTGACTCTGACAACGAGAGAACCGTGACTTGTACTTGTTCTGTGATAGACACAACTAGGTGGATAATAAGTATATATAGGTTACACCTATATAATTAGGCTTATTAAGATCCTCCGATATTTAGTAACACACTCACTGTACAAACACACTTTAGAATAGGCCTGTGGTAAGTTGATCGAGTCAGGAAAATAGTACCGGGATGTGCCCTGGCAGAGAGGGTCATCTCTTCGAAATAGACTTACCCTAGGTAGAGAATAAGAAATTTGACACCTTATTCAACACGAACTGGTCATCAGAGGACCGTCCCTCACTCACTTATCATATTTAACATCCGAATTCCAACTTTCTATAAGTACACAAATCTTTTCTTACATTCCTATCACATTTCGCATAACTTCTGATATGTGTTCGGACGTAATATCCGCGACAGCTCTTGTAATACTCAAAATCTTGTAATCTTTTGAACTCGCATGTTAAATGATTACAATCTTCATTATTCTATACCGTTGATTGTCACTTGTGCTGTAATATATTACTGTTATATATACAACTATGATGATCATACTCTTACACAAAAACTCACATTTTTCCTGGCTGTTATTGAAGGAACATGCCACCGAAAAGACAAACTTTCAGCGCGGCTGAACTCGCACGATTTGTTTCTCAAGGTGTAGCCGAAGCTCTAGCTACCAGATCATCACCGTCTGTGAATGACACTCCTGTTGCTAAACCCTGTAGTTACAATGACTTTCTCAAGTGCAAACCTCTTAACTTCAAGGGCACGGAAGGTGCCATTGGATTGGTCAGGTGGTTTGAAAGGATGGAGTCAGTCTTTAGGATCAGTAACTGCTTGGAAGACTGTCAAGTTAAGTATGCCACCTGTACATTTCTGGAAAGTGCTCTGACATGGTGGAACTCATACATTCAGTCTGTGGGAATTGATGCTGCATATGGAATCCCATGGGAAGAACTGAAAAGGATGCTAAGGGATGAGTACTGTCCCAATGAGGAACTCCAGAGGCTGGAAGATGAATTCTGGCACTTGACAGTTCAGGGAAATGACATCATCGGCTATACAACCCGATTTCAGCAGCTCGCTCTTCTCTGCCCAGCTATGGTAGATCCTGAACGTAAGCGGATTGAGAGGTACATCCGTGGACTCCCGAAGGATATTCAAGGGAATGTTACTTCGTCAAAACCTGGAACTATTCAGAGTGCTATTCGTATGGCACATGAGCTTATGGCGCAAGTTGTCAGGCGCGAGACACCTGTAACACCTACTGGAAACACTGGCAAGCGTAAGTGGGAAGGAAACCCCACCACCTCCAACAAAAAGGTTGATGCTGTTAAAACCTACCCAACTGGCTCGGGCGACAAGAAAGAGTATAAGGGAAGCAAACCTTTTTGCTCAAAATGTAGCCTTCATCATGATGGTGTGTGTCCATGCACCAAATGCAAGAGATTCGGGCATCTGGCCAAGGATTGCAAGACTACTGCAACTGGTACCAACACTTCTGCACCTAAGACTTGTTATGAGTGCAATGGTACTGGGCATTTCAGGAAGGATTGCCCTCAACTGAAAAACAAAAACAACAACCCTGCTCGAGGAAGAGCCTACATACTCCGTGCTAGGGAAGACCCAAACCCGACGCTTGCTGACTTGCTCAATGATGGTACACACGTTTGTAAATGACTCTACTATTCCCATATTTACTTTGGAAAAATCTTATATACTGCTTAACTATTCTTGTGTATTTCCTAGATTCTAAGTACAAGATAGAATTAGGAATTGATAAACTACTCTTGGTCATTAGTGCAATCATCCATTCCTAGGAGTGTACAATTCGTACTTACTTGAATTGTGTTATGTGGTGATGAAGATGACCTGAATTGTGTAATATGAAATACTATGTGCTTTAGTGGTAATTGAGAATAACTACCCAAAATATCACCTTAACACGAAACATCTAACTGTAGGAAATGACTAAGCACGCTGATAACAACTACACGTCGGATGACGATCAGCTCAGTGAGGAGCATGTGATGTTTCCTTACCTCCTCACTTTGGATAGTGAGTTGAGGCTAGAAACTGAGGAGGTGTCAGAGGAAATGATGTTGGTGAGGGAAACTGAGAGACAACTGACTGAATCAGCAACAGAAGCTGGATTGACTTTCACCAAAGGAACTACTAGGACAGCTCAACCAAATTCTGTTCCTAACCCCACCATCAATAACACCGCTACTACTACTGCTCTGCTTGATACGCCCACTCCTAGTAACATAGGCACCGAAGTTGTTCACTCCCTTAAGGAAACTCTAGACTTGTTGCGAAGTCAGCTGACTGAAGCCAGGGGAGACATCATCGAACTACGACAAATTGCTTATCAGAGTGAAATGCGTGCTCACAAATGCGAACTACGCATGCTAACAATGGAAGACAACCTACGACAGCTGAGGTCGTTTCAATCAATCGTTCAAGAGGCGAATGTCTCAGCTGACAGCCCGACCTCACAATTAACTCAATATGATAATCTGGTTGAGGAGAATACTGAACCAAGAGTGGCGATTGGTAAGAGGAAATTTGAAGAAATTTCCATCTCAAATCCTGCTGTGCCTGAAGCAAAGAAAGTAAAAACAGTTAGTATTTACAAAGGAAACCTACCCTTCTGCTCTCTATGCAACCGACACCACAAAGGATCCTGTATCGCGCCCTGCGGCCGATGCAAAGTGTTTGGACACCAAGTTAAGGACTGTAAATTTCCTCATAAGGGCAAGGATTCTAAAGCCTTGAAGATCTGCTTCAAGTGTGGAACTGCTGGACACTACAAAATTAACTGCCCACTACTAGCTGATGAGAGTGAAGAAATCCTGGCAAGCAATGTCAGTGAGACTAAGTTTAATTCAAACAACACTAAGGGTACGCTTTCACGTAACAAATTAGTTCTATACAAGACTAATAGAATATTACTCATACTATGACAACACTGACCATTACCGACTGCCTGTATACTGAATGCTTTGATAGAGCTTACTTGTTGTTTAAATAATTCTATGTTCTCCCTAGATTCTAAGTGTACAATAGGATTAGGGAAAAGTGACAATTTAGATTCTATAGTTTCTTTAAGAGACGATGTTTAGCTTACAGATATATAGGAATAACATATCCTACTCTGTTGAATACCGGAAAACATACCGGTTAAAAGTTATTTTTATATACGATGGGTAACATCCCACCTGAAACGAATGTAGGCTGAACCATATAGTTTCTGTAGGAGACTGATAGGATCTAGTATTGTGGGAACATAGTGAAAGATACTATTTACTTTAGGCTACTAGTACAAAGTGTAGCTACACCTTAGTGACTGACTGACCTTGTCCTACCGACAAAATGGTCAACTACTTTACAACACACTTCCTCTATTCCTTTAATGGCCAGTAGGGCATTAGTTTAACAAGGGGAGGGAGGTATTATTAGAATGAGGTTATATCACTCACAGTAGACTCACACACTTTCTTAGATAATGCAAAGACAATTACTAAGCACAAATTTCGGGACGAAATTCTCTTAACAAGGGGAGAATGTGACACTCGGTCAAAATAACCCAAAATTAGCGCCTAATTTAAACTTTTAAAACACGTAATTACATACGTGTCAATACTCAAGTACACAAGTATTATATATATATGTATATATATAAACCGAAACGATTAATTAATAATCGCAAATACACGAACCAAACAAAACGTAGAAACCCAAAATAGAATTTGGTGAAAAACATTTTCAAACAAAGTATTATTATTGAGAATAATAACTACGTACTCCAAAAGTTATTTAAATACGTTTTAGATACAGAAAACTATCCGTGTATTTTGAGTTAAACTAAGATATATTTTTATATCTCATTGAAGGTATTTTTGTAAAATATTTCAATTAAAAACGTATACGAAATAATATTTACAAAATTTTCATTTTTAAATATTATACTATTTTACGATCGGGTACGCAAACACGGGTCGAAAATTCCCATCTACCTCAATAATTGAGGCCGGTTATAATACCCGACCTCAATTATTTTCACACACACGCACACAGTCTCTGATCTCTTTCTCTTCCTCTGCTCTCTCTCGATCCATCTCAAATTCATCAACAACAATAACAAACAACAACACAACAACATAATCATCATCATCTACATCCTTGTTCATCATCATCATCATCGTGATCTTCATCATCATCAACATCCATTTCGTTTTAAAAATTGTAAGAAACCATTTCGTTTTTATTTTAATTTCGTGTTTAAAATACATTGTATAACATGTACTAGCTTGGTCTTAAGTTATTGTTTGCGGAAATAGGATTTAGAACTGGTTTTGTATGTTTTCTGCACGAACAGAGACGAACCAGACCTTGGAATACGGCGTATTCAAGGGAATACGGCGTATTCCCGCCCAGAAAACATTTTTTTCCCGCGTCTCCTCGGAATACGGCGTATTCCAGGGAATACGGCGTATTCCCCTTCGAAACCATTGAATACGGCGTATTCACACCAATACGGCGTATTCCCCTTTTAAACCATTGAATACGGCGTATTCAGACCAATACGGCGTATTCCCTTTTAAATCATTGAATACGGCGTATTCAAACCAATACGGCGTATTCCCTTTGAAACCTTTGAATACGGCGTATTTAAACCAATACGGCGGATTTCCCCCGTCATATTTCATGATCCAACGGATCAATAAACTAGCCCTGCGAATTCTAGCTAAAACAGAAAACATAAATTTTCAAAAACGTCGACGATTTAACAACTTAAAACAGGGTAGCTTCTCGATGAAAAATTTATTGTAACGGAGTGGGCTCAAATTCGCTCGGTCATTCAAAAACAACTCAATGGTCAAGGCTAAGTACCTTAGCCTAGCCAGTTTTAATCCTTCCGGGGTCATCTAGGGGTCGAAAATGGCATATTTCGGTTTTCGGACTCGTGCCAAATTTTGTAACTTATGAAATAAAGAGTAACGGATATAATGAAACTTCAAATGTAATACAATTCGAATACATTGAACGTAATTAACTTAACGAACAACTAAACAAACGAATTATTACGCGTACACTTACAAATATATAATCTCACGTGTTTAGGACACTAGGGGATTACACTTGGAATACGTGCGCACTTTAGGATTGCTTGCTCATCAGGTGAGTCTCACTGCCCCTTTTTACTGTTTTACTTTGGGGGAGGTGCATCACTTGTTTACTGAATATATTGTTTACAAAATATATTTGTTACTGCTACTGCTTGTTTACTGTGTGTAATTGTTTACAAAAATTACTTGAAATACTAATACAAGTACAAAATGTATTGTTTTACTGACTTTAATACAAATACAAAATGTATTATTTTACAAACTATAATACAAATACAAAATGTATTATTTTACAAACTATAATACAAGTACAAAATGTACTATTTTACTGAGTTGAATACAAGTACAAAATGTATTGTTTTACTGACTTTAATACAAATACAAAATGTATTATTTTACAAACTATAATACAAATACAAAATGTATTATTTTACAAACTATAATACAAGTACAAAATGTACTATTTTACTGAGTTGAATACAAGTACAAAATGTATTGTTTTACTGAACTTAATACAAATACAAAATGTATTATTTTACAAACTATAATACAAGTACAAAATGTACTATTTTACTGATTTGAATACAAGTACAAAATGTATTGTTTTACTGACTTTAATACCAGTACAAAAGGTATTATTTTACAAACTATAATACAAGTACAAAATGTATTATTTTACTGATTTGAATACAAGTACAGAATGTATCTTTTACCGACTTTAATACCAGTACAAAAGGTATTATTTTACAAACTATAATACAAGTACAAAATGTATTATTTTACCGACTTTAATCCAAATACAAAATGTATTAATTACCGACGTATTGCCTTACTGAACTGCATGAGTTTCTATTTAATCCAATGAAGTCCTCTGATTATAGTCGTCAGTTATATGATAAGCGCGAATTTTAGTATATGGATCCATATGGGACAGACAATCCCCGCCTGGGGTGGTAGCTCCACCACGAACCGCACTAGTATAAACAGGCGTTTCTTATTCGTTTGATATGAGTATTTTTGGATTAGTACTCACGGGGGCAAAAACTACAGACGTGTTAAGTTTCGACTATAATGGCTCATGACATGGCAATAAATTGACCGACTACACCGACTTTACTATGTTTGTGAAATACTATTTTACTAAATTACTACTGTTGTACAATTATACTTTACTGTTTTACTGATTGTAAATGTTTTACTTACTGATTTACTCAAACTGTTTATTACTGTATACTATAAACCTGTGAGATTCACCAACCTTTTGGTTGACCTCTTAGTGATGTATTCTCAGGTGCTCAGCAACAGTAGGATGGCCGCAGGGTATGCTAGGCTAGTACGAGTCGCATGCATAAACACTTGAAGATTTTATTGGCATAATCTTTTGTACTTTGATTATGTGTTTAAAATCTTTTGATTAACCTTGCGAACTCGCAATGATGTATTACTTATAACTTAAAACCTTGTACTACTTTTGCTATATTGTAATGTATTTCCAAAAACGTCTCATTTAGAGTCGTTTGCTTGTACTTTGGTGTTTTGATATTTGATTAGTGGCACCCAAAACTCGCTTCCGCAAAGCATTAAATTTGGGGGTGTCACAGTAACTCTGATGTTATTTTGATAATTATAAAAATGTTTTTAATAACACCCAGTGCGTTGAAATGTCTTGTACTTTGAATTGAAAAAGTTTATTGACATTTTGGGTAACATGTAACATTGGTTGTAATGTTTTGAAAATATAAGCTTCCGCGTCGCCATTATTATATTGTTTGTTTATATATAAATGAAGGGGTGTTATAAGTTGGTATCAGAGCAATAGTTTGGGTGAATTGACCACGATAGAATGTTCAATCCTAAACTTTGATTGAGTTGAGTCAAACATTCCAGAAGGTGTGGGTTTAGTTGATTAGTGAATGTGTGAGAAAGTAGTTAGTTGAATATGTACTAACCTTTAACAAGTTGTGAAGTGTTGTTTGATTGCAGAGACGGAGGAACATGAGTATCTGATTAGTATATTTCATGTTTCCTCAACGCTCGTGGGCTTAAGATTGTCAGGTAATCTTTGATAAGCCTGTGTTAATTTAAATTAACTTGAATTGTTTACTATGATATGTTGAGTAAGCCTTGTTATGAAGTTAATTGAGTCAGACTGATATGATTCCCCAGTTTTGAGTCAACTATTGATTGCTATAGGTTGACATGAGGATAGAGGTATTGAATGAGATGCTCATTGTTGTTCATTGTTGTGGTTATTTCTGATTGAATTGTAAATGCAGAAATATGTTTAAGTAGATAGAGAGTTGATTAAGGTTTTAGCAAGATTGATGTTAGAACCTAAGGAGTGTCTTTATTGGTGAGACGAGATAATTGATAGTATTATGATAATGGATTAATCACAAGGTGTGATCTAAATCCTTGTTAAGGAAGGTTGTGTCATTGAATTGATAATGACTGCTATTTGAGAAAATATGTGTTTATGTGACTGTATGATATGTGTTGACTATAGTTAAACACTTGATATAAACCATGACTGATAGGTTTAAGAGAAATGTAGAGTGTAATAATGTGAAATTGATTGGGAAATGATAGATCTTTCTGGTCAATTGTGAAATTAATAAATGAAATGTTTGATAGTAACATGATTAAGTAGACTTGTTGTGACAGTGATGCTTGATACGATAGCATATGTCAAAGTGATGATAGTTGATTAAGATGTGTCCTGAATTTTGAGGAAAATAGGGACATTGATTAATGTTAAGTGTTGAAACTATGATGATAAGTTATCATATGTTTGAGGTTTCAGATAAGTGATATACTGAGTAATTCAGTTGCTGAAAATTAGAACATTGTGTGTATGTGAGATGACTTGCATATGTAAGGTTGAATATGTAACGTAGTAAGCTGATTTTGAGTATGTATCAGCTGTTAGAAACTATTAAATAGATATTGATTGATTTGAAATCATAAAGTATTTAATATATATGAGATAAGAGTAGATCACATTGATAATTATAATGTAGAGTAGCCTGAGAATGGATTGTGAAGAACATAATCTTGCAACGCCTGATCACCGTTGTTATATTATGTTGTGTCACATGAACTTGTTGAGGCTACTTGGTATAAAAGAAATGTAATGTGATTTTGAATAAATGGAGCATGATAGTATGTTAAGTTGTTTAATAATTGTTTTGATAAGAAAACAATCAGTTGATAGAGCTATGATATTTGGACTGTAAAGATGCCAGTGTAAATGATAATTGTCATTGATAGATGTTTTAATGATAAACATAGATGACTAATATGATTTTGTTGAAAATATAATTGTAACTGATTGTGTTAAATTGACCATAGGTGAATTTGATAGTGTTTGAGTGAGTCACTATTTTGTATTTGGCTTGTATGAAGCCAAAGTTGAGAAAGGTTGATATTGTTTTGCTTGAGAAACTACTAGTAAATATTGAATGTAATAATTTGAAGTTTATGTTCGATAGTAAACATATTATATGAAATGGCTTGTATGGAGCCAAGATTGATGTAGGTTGACCTTGTCCTTGTGAAGGATTGATAAGATTATTGAAAGTAATAATTTGAAATATATGTTTGAAAGTGAACATATAAGATGAAATGGTTTGTTGTGAGTTAACTTGATAGTATGTTAACTTTTAAAGTCAAACCATGAATAGAAAATGGTGTATAAAATTAATTGCTTGTGATTGATTTGAGTTTGGGTCAAACTAGAGAAAAGCAATTAGAGAATTTTATTGATTGATTGATTGAAATCAAAGTTGACAAATAGTCAACTATTTGTGTTGAAATAGTTTAACATTGATTGAAATGTTATGATTGTATGGAATGTGATTGAATTTTTAGATTTGTCACATTATGTGGAAACGGGTCATGTAAGATCCAAAAGAAATAGATGAATTGTTTAAGTTTGTGAAACTTGATTTAATTACTTAAGGATAGTATTAAGTAATTGAAATATTGCTAAGTATGATTGAGTATTCAGTTGGGCGATGTTAGATATTTAAACTGAATACATGTTAAAGAATTATACAGATAGAAAGTCATTGTATGATATGACAGTTATAATTTGTTGAAAGGTGCAAATTAAGTTACATTGGTTAGGATTGTGATAAGAAAGTCTTACCAGTGTATGAGGCTTGTGATGATAGCTTTGATTTGGTAAGAATGTGAGATGAGAAATAATTGAAAGTTATTATTAATGGTTGCATAGGTTGACTGGTACCTCGTGGTGAATTACCAAAGTATTGAAAGAATTGAATGGATTCTTTAGTTATTTGTTGATAGTATACAAATGAAGTAAGTGATAAAGTAGTAAATTTGGATTAGATCCAAGTAAGAAAAGATATGAAAGGATATCTGGAAGTTGAATTGTATTAAAGATCTAGTTGATCTTTGTTAATAAATTGAGGAAATATGAATTGAATAGTTGTTCATATTTTAAGAAATCAGGTATGTAATTAAGTATAATGATCATTATTTCGATAGTTTAAGGATAATGATTGTTTGAAATTTGGGGTTGAAAACCTGATGTGTATAATTGTAAGTGTTAGAAAGTAAGAGAAACCTTAAAAATTGATAGGTGATGATTGTATTCACCAAACTTTCTTGTAAGTTTGGACTAAATTGTTATGTTATATATTAAGTGGTATGTATATAAGTGAAACATAAAGTAGTAGATTTGGAATTGTTCCATGTCCTGTGGTATGGATAGGTGATGATTTATAGTATTGGAAAGGATTGATGAAGGCTTTAATAGTCTGAATGGCCTAGTGTATAGAATGAAATGGAATTGATGTGTATATGTCCATTTAAGAGAGTACCTGAAGTTGTGTAGGTATGTGTGTGTGGTATACCTAATAATAAATGGCATGATAAGTTTTAATAGAATGAATTAAAATGTGCCATAAGATATGTGGAGGTCAGTTAATTTTGATTAACTTGATGTAGATTTTGTTGGAAATG
Organism: Helichrysum umbraculigerum; assembly: GCA_949592205.1. Classification (NCBI taxonomy): domain Eukaryota; kingdom Viridiplantae; phylum Streptophyta; class Magnoliopsida; order Asterales; family Asteraceae; genus Helichrysum; species Helichrysum umbraculigerum. Next base: position 170,129,779 of record CATIUR010000001.1, read on the forward strand.
TGTTGAAAAGTAACACATTGTGATATTGTGATACTTGAATTGTGGTATCATAATGTTGATTAGGATTGACTTAGTTGCTAGATTGATGGAATTTGGTACTAAGTGATTATGTAATTAAAGTTGTATAACTTCTAATTGCTTGTGATTAGTAGTTTAAGATTGTAAGGTTGAATTAAATTAACTGGTTGCTAAGAAAATGTTATTGATGTCTTACCAGTTTAAGTAATAAATAAGTTTTAACTTGATGGTTAGTTAGACTTTGGAGATACATAGTAAGTATTGATGGGTATACTGTAGTGTATAATCATTAGTGTTGTGATTATTGGTTGTGTAATTTGTTGTTGTTGACAATTGATAGATTGTAATGAAAGGAGTTACAAGCAGAAATAAGTCAATGTAGAGGTTGGTTGAATGTAGGTAATATTTGATTGTGGTACTATTGTTGATTGAGCAAAGTACTTGTTGATTGTAGTTTTACCTACTGAGTGTGACCTCTGCTGTGCTTATTAAAGTGATATGAATCTGGATTACTTTAAGTAAAGGATTTCATATGATTAAAGTGATATGTGAATATGGTAGGTTATTCACAAGAGTAGGTATGAAACTTTTGGATGAAAAGTTAAACTAGATTTGAATTTTAAATCTTTGATGGTAGAGATTTAATATTGTGATCTGTATATTAGACTGATTGTTGGTCGTGAGGTGAATTATATTTCAGTGTTGCTAGGTACATTGTGGTTAATAAACACTGTTGTTGTGATATTGTTACTGCTGTTTTATTGTTACCAGTGATGAACAATGAGAGTAGGTTAAAGATTTTAGCATGTTGCTAATTTCTGGTTGTGTAGACCTAGAAAGTGATGTTAGGTTTCACTTATTGTTGTTGGTTAAAGTGATAGGGTGCTTTAAACTTTTATCTGATTGGTGATAAAGGAATTAGATAGATGATTGGTTCCTATGAGATGTTGGATGGATGCACTGTATGTGTGCATAGGAAAAGATAGAAGCATGTACATTTGGATATGTGCATGTGGAAAGAATTCAAACAGTCTAAGTATAGTTGTAAGTTGCTATTGAGGACAAATGTATATTAAGATATATGTGATTGTTAGATTGATTGAGGTTAGATTTCGGGGACGAAATCTCTTTAAGGGGGGAGAGTTGTAACATCCTCGAAATGGACCTAGTTGTTTATATATTATTTCTTGATTTAAATATGTATTTAAATGTGTTTGGAAATAATATTGTTTGAAATAGTTGAAATAATTGGAATAGGAGTCGAATATTCCAATGTGATAAGTAAATTATTAATTGTTGTAAATTAATATAGTTAACGGTGCAATAAAATGTTTGGACTCGTAAATGGTTTTCGGGTTCCAGGCAATAGATTGAGATGGGGTATTAAATTATACCCGTATATTGGAGGCGGTTTGTGAGGTTGACTATTTATTTCACTTTCCTCTTTAGGAAAGTTTCATAAGAAACTTTGAAATCATTAAGAAACCTTACAAATCCAAATCAAAACTTAGGAACCAAATTGAAATCGAATTTGGAGCTGTGATTGATTCTAGTTTCATCCTAATCACTATCTCAATTCAGTGATTCTTCAATTGAGAGGTAAGTTTAATTATTTCAATTTGATTGAAATTGGGAAATTGAAGAATTGAAAGAATTTGATGTTAGAAACTTGTTATAACTAGTACATGATGTGTATGTGAAGTTATTGGTGGTTTAAAACTGTTAGAATTTGAGTTTTGGTGATTTGGATATTAAACCCGTATGTTAGGGTTTGAGCAGATCGCACAGGTCTGGAACGAAGGTAGAACCCGGCGGCTTCGTGGTCTAGCCGGCGGGTAGTCGTGATCTGTTAGAAACCGGCGGCTTGAAGAGCCAAGCCGGCGGGTAGTGTGACCGAATGGGAACCCGACTGCTAATATATTGAGCCGGTGGCTTGTGTAGGCTTTAAAACGTGGTTTTGTTCTGTTACCACATTTGGTAATATACCCGGCGGGTGGGGACATGTAGCCGGCGGGTGGTGACCTTAAGCCGACGGGTCCGAGACCCTAGCCGGCGGCTTGATGGGCTAGCACAGCCTTTCTTATAACTTGTTAATTGTCATATGATTTGTATTTGTTGTATGATAGTATATGATAATGGTTATGTTGTAATCATTAATACATGATTAGGAACTAGTAATGTTGATATTGATTATGTTAAGTTCCTAATGTTAAAGATTGATATAAGTTAAGTATTGATATTCTTGAGTACTAATTTATATTTGATTGTTGATTCTCAGATGTGGAAAAGGCTCAGTGATATTAGACTACTGAGTGGAGGCCTGAGGTAGTCGGTGAGTGGATCTGTAACCTCAGTGTGATTTAGTTGTAATGATTTGATTTACAACAAGTAATTATAGTATTACTTTGATAGAATGTAATTGTTGAGATATCTTGCCATGATAGTTTGACTAGTTGCTTACTTGGCTGTTTGAGCTAGTATGTAAGATTCTGAGGTCAACTTGACTTGACAGTTGGACTTGGTTGTTATTGTAGACGACAGGAGATCTTGAAACTTGAAATGTTGGTTTGGAGATCTAGGTCGTGTGTGATTAACAACTGGTTACCGGTAATTCTGTATAGGCCAATACAGATGATTGATAAGAGTTCCCTGAGTACCAAACCGGTATTAGGGTATCTCAGGAGCCACCGGTCCTCATGACGATTGATAACGCTTGATTGGAAGTTGCGTGATTGAATGATTGATTTTCTGTTTATTGTTATTTGATGTAAACAGATTGTTATGCTAAGTTGGACTGTTGTTTATAGTTTCATTCACTTAGCTATATGCTAACTCCACCACAGTTCTTCCTGCAGGTTGAAATAGATGGGACATATTGGGCAGGGCAGGAAGTGTTTGGAATTGATGGAATGTTTGACAGGCTGTAACTCTGATGTTATTTTGATAATTATAAAAATGTTTTTAATAACACCCAGTGCGTTGAAATGTCTTGTACTTTGAATTGAAAAAGTTTATTGACATTTTGGGTAACATGTAACATTGGTTGTAATGTTTTGAAAATATAAGCTTCCGCGTCGCCATTATTATATTGTTTGTTTATATATAAATGAAGGGGTGTTATACGTTTACCCTTTGTAACCAAACTTGTTACAACTAAATCACACTGAGCAGTAAAGATCCACTCACCGTTACCTCAGCCGCAAGCTCAGAAGTCTAATATTACTGAGCCTTCTCTCGTATCTGAGAATACAATTTAAACAAATGAGTTAGTAATTCGTCCCACGACTAATAACTCATTTCATAATTATATAACTTATTTCGATACATAGTATCAAAATATCAATAATAATCAAGTTACAATCAACAATCATAACAACTCAGTTAAATCATTGGTTAATAATGATAACAACTCATTATATCATGTTTAGTTCACATCTTAATTTATCTCAAACATATAAACAAAACGTCATTGTTTAGACTTAAATAAAATCACTCAATTCAGACATTACCTGCCGGGTAATACGAGTACCCGCAGGGTACAAGGCCATATCAGCCGGGTACCATGCCTAGCCACCGGGTGAATTAACATTTGGTGGTAACAGAAGGCATCTTTCATTTTAGACTTATACTAGCAGCCGGGTATCAAGATTAGCAGCCGGGTTCCCATCAAACCCGTTTTACCCGCCGGCTAGTTATGTTACCAGCCGGGTACATTCCCTGCCCGACTACCCACCGGGTAAATGTGGTACCAGCCGGGTACTCCCTTCATCCCAGCGACCTGCGAACTGCAACAAACTCATACTCGAGTTTTTATAGCGCCTAAATCAACAAACTTAGCTTCTATATCAAATTTAACACAACTATCAATTGCAACTACATCATCTATTATCAATAACATCATATAACATCATTACCCATCAAATTTGATCCTAATCAATCAAAATCAAGTTCTTGCATAATTTGATAAGAACACTTACAATTCAATATAGAGGAACAAGATGATGATGCAATTTAATCAAAGTCAGGACCCAAATTTGTTTGTGTTTTGTTTTCTCCTTTTGATTTCTTTGCTTCTGTGTCTTTAGGTTTCAAGAATTAAACTTTCCCAAAAGGGAAAGTGGATATATAAGTTGGTCTACCAAAGCCACCTCAATTATCCAGTATAATTTTATTCCTCTTTTAGACCTATTGTCTGGAACCTAAAAACCATTTGCGATTCCAACAAAATTATTTTACCTTTAACTTTATAAAGTTAAAACAATCAATAATTTGCTAGTCACAATAAGTCCTGTGACTTTTTAACTCATTATTCTCAATAAAGTTAATAAAATAACAACTAAATTTCCTAACTCATTAAACAAATAATGTTCACTTAGGAAAATACTATAATGTCACTAGGCCCCTAAGGAGGATGTTACAAATCTCTCCCCCTTAAAGAGATTTCGTCCTCGAAATCTAATCACACTAAAATGACTTAGGTTTTAGCATACACTACTCCCCTTGAGCACTTATGACACATAATCACACAACAACAATAAGTGAAACCTGAAGTCATTTACTAGGTCTTTGCAACTAGAAATTAGCAATGTGCTAAATCCTTTGACCCATTACAACTATTCATTTCTTTTTAACAACAAAACAACAGCAACAGTGTTTATAAAACCACAATACCCGTGTCAACACTGAAAATTCAAATTCAGTTCATGGCTAGCAACTAAGCTAGTATTCACATATCATTCCAATTACTAAATCAATTTCATATTTTCAAACACACTTCTACCATATGAAATCTTTTACTTAAAAGTACCCTGGAATCATATCATCTTAATAAGCAAAGTAGAGGTCAAACTCAGTAGGTAAAACCGTCATCAAGAAGCACTTTGTTAAATCAACACACGTACTACAACATTGTGTTACCTACATTCAACCGACCTTTACATTGACTTATTTTTAATTTACAACTCTTTTACATCACAACTTTATCATTTTATCCCGTCATCAAGTATATAACAACTTACCTGATTTCACATACTACTGTAATAATGGAAATATAATCATCATTTCCATAATTTCAACTAATACTTCCATAGTAATTCATCTTGCTTATTAGCACATTTCAACTTAATTTTCGATAACAAGCTTTCTAGGCTGTTAAAGTCTTTACTAAGCCTTTAATATCATAAACCAATAAGCACATATCCATACCAATAGGTAATGGAATTAATTTTCAAGTCAAATAATGATTAATCAATCATGTGGCGACAACTAAAGTCAATTGCATATATAGATCCACGATCAACAGTCAACATGTACAAAGTACATGGAAATCAACAACGACAATTATTATGCACATACAAGGTACCTGCTAATCAACTGGGCACATGTAAACACGTGTAATCAACTACTAATATTATTCATCTCAACAATGTTTCACATGATGTTCATTCCACATAATACAACTAATTCAAATAATCAATCAACAACTCGTTCAATTAACAACATACTCAAATGTGAGAACTTCTTGCTTATAAGCAATCTAGAACTCACACCACTATTCAATATTCCAACAAGCACCAAACGTATCATGATTATTCCAAAATCGTGTCTCAATTCAATTATTAGTTTAACAATGAAACCTGCACAAAATTTCTTGCGCAATTCAACTTTAGAATCATTAATTATCACATGATGCAATTCCTCCTACACAACGAAATCAATGTTCTGACATATATCAAAACGCATCACGATCACTCAACATCGCGTTGCAATTACATTAGATCAGGTAGTGATCTTATATAATTCACATTACGATCACTTACTAAGACAATTCAACACAATAAATTAAGGTTTCGTAACCTTTGTCAATTCTTTTAACTCATTTGGGTTATAAACAACCCATTTAACACTTATCAACCCGTTTAGGGAATTCAATCACATTTTAAACAAATACTACTAGAATTCCACCCATAATTGACTCTTTCAACACGGTTGACTATTTGTCAACTTCAATTTAATTAACAAATCAACAATTAGTTTGACCACTTTTCTCAATTTTGACTCGCAACAAACATCAATCATATTCCAATGATTTCATATTATACACTAGACTCTTTATTCATGGTTGACTTTCAAAGTCAATTTACCACAATTTTAACGCATTAATACTACGTTTAACCTCAAACATAGCTTTTTATAACTACATTCAACAACAGTGACCCATTCAACCAAAGTGGAACCATTACACTATAACTCTAGTCAATTACCATTCAATGACATACTAATAACTCATTTAACACACAATATGAATTATTTACTCATGTCATTTATCATCTATATATATATATATCATCTGGTAGTTATCTCAAGTTTTAGATTTAACCCAATCATAAACTTTAAATTAATACTTTTACTAATATTAATGACTCAATCACCATACAGTGTCATCAACTCAAACTCGGTTTGATACAAGTCATACACACACTAGTAATCCGTTGAGATACTATATAACTCACTAATAGGTAATCCATGCCTATCAGTAACACAACCACATTTCAATCAATTCACACATTTGCAAGTTTCAATTACTAACTATTATAATTTCTACTAATTAACTTTTACCATACAAACAACAGCCAATTAGTTTAACACAATTTCTCTCGATCACATTAAATTTTTTTGATACTTGGTAACCTCAACAAGTTCATGCAATATAGCATAATGTAACAACGGTGATCAGGCATTGCTTGATTATGCTTTTCACATTTCGTTCTCAGGTTACTTCATATTATCAATAATCAAGGTGATTCCCTTTCACTTATACACATATCACACAATGTTTTGGTTTCCAACACTACTAAAACATGTTTATTAACTTTTAACAACAGATACATACTTACTATTCATTTACTACATACATCATCAACTTTATGTATGCATATTTATTTCACATATACACATTTCTTTTAGTATGTATTCTTTACCACACAATCTCTTTTCAACAACTGACTTAAATCAGTATTTTAACTTGTCTGAAACCTAAACACATGATAACCTACCATCATAGTTTCAGCACATAACACTTTATGACACAATAATATCACGTGTAATTCCATACATGTATTTAATAAAAATTTACTGATTATAACATCCACCAAATCAAGTTGCTCCAAAACCCTTTGTTTTATAGGAGCAGTTAATTCCACACAATCAATTAACCATATTTCTTAAGTATTTCTCTTTACAGCTGTTCCCATAACAGCTAATCACTTTTCAATTACTATCCTAATTTTCACCTATGATACATTATCAAACACTAATTTCACAACTTTACGTGTAATACTACACACGTATAATTAATTACCAATAATCAGTACAAAGCACTATCTCATGTACGAAGTACTTTATCACATTACTTGACATTATCTCATTCCTCAAAACACATAGCAACTATCCTCATTTCAATGACATATAAATCATGTCATTACTTACTTCATTATTCCAACGTTCTCATGTTAATTACTAGTTTTCATTTAACCAAGAAAACATATTATTTCTTTTCTCAAATAAACACAAAATTACAGTCTACATACTTCAAAAATATACTTACATTCTTCGCTGTAATTTTCTTTATTTACTCCAATAGCTTAATAGCCAAATAATTATCAACACACATTTTCTCGAAAGAGCAGTCACACTTTAATCAAGTATCACACAATTCTATTAGCAAGAATTTATAACTACACCTTGCATTTATCAAATCATAATCACACAATGATTTATACTTTATTTCCATATAGTAGACACACTTAATTTTGAACAACATTGTTGTTATAATTTAGTCAACAAGGTGTCTACACAGTTTCAACACTTATTCTGTCATTTCTAGTTCATTTAAAATTACTCATTAATATTTCTATCATCACATTAACAAGTAATAATCATCAATGACTCATCATTGGGAAATCATAACAGTCTGACTCAATTTACTTTACTACTAATCACATCATAGCAAAGTAATCAATTCAAGCTTATTAAATTCACCAAGCTTATCGAGAAATACCTGATGCACTTAGACCCACGAATGTTGAGGAATCATTGAGAATACATGTCGGTTCCTCATGTTCCTCCGTCTCTGCAATCAAAACAACAATCTCGAAGCTTGAAATGGGTTAGTACATATCCAACTAACTAATTTCCCATACAACAACTAATCGCATACTCTAGAATGTTTGACTTGACACAACTATAGATTTGGGATTGAACACATTACAATGTCCAATTCGCCCAAACCTATGCTCTGATACCAACTTATAACACCCCTCATTTTACACTTATTTAAATATAATAAACCAGGAAGCGCACGTCCAAATATTCATTAATAATTTTCATTATGTAATCAACATATAAAATCGAACAAATTCAAATCATCATTTATCAACATGGGTGTTATTTTCAAAACCAAAAATAACATTGATTTATACAAATCAAATATCAGAGTAACGCCTCGTGTCAAACATTCCTTTCAGTCTAACTTTTTGCCCACCCATATTATATTTATAACCTGCAAGAAGTGTTAATATGGGGGATTAGCATAACGCTAAGTGAATGAATAATTAATCATCAGTTTAACTTAGCATAACAACTTTGTGTACAACAACTAACCTGAAGTACACAAGTACACAATACAACTGTTCAACAATTTAACTGGACAACTATTCAACTTGTCAACTTAACAACTATGCAACTGTTCAACAATTTCACAATTCAATAATGATGATCGGTGGCCCTGGAGAATACCATAATACCCGGGTGGCTCCCCAAGAACACTTATCCAACCATATCCGTATGGCCATAATGGACGAGACCGATAGCTAGTGGTCATTATCCTCAAACAGGTTCTACACACAACAAATGAAGTAAAACCCCGTGTAATTCACACAATAACCAACTAGCCCAACCAACCAGTTCAACCAGTTGACCTCATTAGCAACTGATGCCTGAAGGCCAATAATAACAACTAATACCAGGAGGCCAACTTTCTTCTGTGATCACATATTCACATATTCATCAGGTCACACATCAGACTAATCAGTATATCGACAGTATTATTACTATTAAAATAAAATCATCATGGCAACAAAAGCAGTAATGATACGTTTACCCTTTGTAACCAAACTTGTTACAACTAAATCACACTGAGCAGTAAAGATCCACTCACCGTTACCTCAGCTGCAAGCTTAGAAGTCTAATATTACTGAGCCTTCTCTCGTATCTGATAATACAATTTAAACAAATGAGTTAGTAATTCGTCCCACGACTAATAACTCATTTCATAATTATATAACTTATTTCGATACATAGTATCAAAATATCAATAATAATCAAGTTACAATCAACAATCATAACAACTCAGTTAAATCATTGGTTAATAATGATAACAACTCATTATATCATGTTTAGTTCACATCTTAATTTATCTCAAACATATAAACAAAACGTCATTGTTTAGACTTAAATAAAATCACTCAATTCAGACATTACCTGCCGGGTAATACGAGTACCCGCAGGGTACAAGGCCATATCGGCCGGGTACCATGCCTAGCCACCGGGTGAATTAACATTTGGTGGTAACAGAAGGCATCTTTCATTTTAGACTTATACTAGCAGCCGGGTATCAAGATTAGCAGCCGGGTTCCCATCAAACCCGTTTTACCCGCCGGCTAGTTATGTTACCAGCCGGGTACATTCCCTGCCCGACTACCCACCGGGTAAATGTGGTACCAGCCGGGTACTCCCTTCATCCCAGCGACCTGCGAACTGCAACAAACTCATACTCGAGTTTTTATAGCGCCTAAATCAACAAACTTAGCTTCTATATCAAATTTAACACAACTATCAATTGCAACTACATCATCTATTATCAATAACATCATATAACATCATTACCCATCAAATTTGATCCTAATCAATCAAAATCAAGTTCTTGCATAATTTGATAAGAACACTTACAATTCAATATAGAGGAACAAGATGATGCAATTTAATCAAAGTCAGGACCCAAATTTGTTTGTGTTTTGTTTTCTCCTTTTGATTTCTTTGCTTCTGTGTCTTTAGGTTTCAAGAATTAAACTTTCCCCAAAGGGAAAGTGGATATATAAATTGGTCTACCAAAGCCACCTCAATTATCCAGTATAATTTTATTCCTCTTTTAGACATATTGTCTGGAACCTAAAAATCATTTGCGATTTCAACAAAATTATTTTACCTTTAACTTTATAAAGTTAAAACAATCAATAATTTGCTAGTCACAATAAGTCCTGTGACTTTTTAACTCATTATTCTCAATAAAGTTAATAAAATAACAACTAAATTTCCTAACTCATTAAACAAATAATATTCAGTCAGGAAAATACTATAATGTCACTAGGCCCCTATGGAGGATGTTACACATGTGTTACGCGATGGTATAACATGTGTTATCTGCTCATATTCATGTGTTACCCACTGGTATCACATGTGTTACTCATTTTCAAAATCCACCGAAAAACGGAAAAAAAAAAGTTCGTCGAAAGTATACCTTGTCACATCTCTAATCGAAGACAATAAAACGCTGATTTTTATGGTGCATTTTTTTTATGATTTTTCGATTTACCGTTTGAGAGATATTTAACTTTTAATGACGTGGGAGAGAGTGGGTTTGGTGACACGTGACGCATTTCTATTGGTTACATAATTATTACAAAAAGTTGTTGTACTCATTTGAACCTTACTCCAAAAAACTAAATAAATAAAATTCACCAAGTCAAATAAGCTGGTTGTGAACCGTGATTTGTAGAATAGAGCATTATAGGGACGAGAGAGGGGATCGAAGTAGGATATATTTTTAAGAGAATAGAATACCAAAGTATTTGATTAACAATGAAAATAGATAGATGATGAAATCGTGGAAGGTAAATACTTCCTCTATTCCATATTTATAGTCCGATATTCCTTTTATGGATGTCCCAATTTTATTATCCACTTCCATAAATAGATAAGAATAATAAGATAAAGTTCTTTTTTACCCCTAGTTTATGTATGTAAGACAAAAAAAGTAGGTAAAAAGTAGAGGGTAAAACTGTCATCTTACCAAAAAGTAAGAGAGATGATTATATTTTCTTAAAATGCGTATTTTTTGTCTGGGGACAATAAAATTGGGACGGATGGAGTAAAAAATTCTAATAGATCTCGGTTCCTCTATACAATCGGATCGAAACATAGAGTATGTGAAGTGCGAATGAGAATTATAGTGAGAATGAGGAACCAATAAGAATGTGTCATGTGTCGTACAACCCAATTTTTCCGTTTTAAAAATTAAATATCTCACAAACGGAAAGTCAAAATTATAAAAATTGCACCATAAAAATAAGTATTTTTTCCTCTTCAATTAGAGATCTCATAAGATATAATTTCGATGATTTTTTTATGGGTTTTACAAATTGTACAATATTTGTATCACATGTGGTATTTTTTGGCATCACATGTGATAGTTGTTTTCAAAATCTACAAAAAAAAGTTTATCTAAAGTATACCTTGTGAGATCTCTAATCAAAAAGAAAAAATGTTGATTCTTATGGTGCAATTTTTATAATTTTTCGACTTACCTTTTGTGAGATATTTAATTTTTAAAAATGTGAGGGAAAATGGATTTTTGTGATACGTGACACATTCTTATTGGTTTTTTCATTTTCACTGAATATTGTTGTACTCATTTGAACCTCCGACTCGAAACATACTATCACAACAAACAAAGTGACATATAATGACTGAAACTTTTAATTACTGAAATAAGAAACAGTCATTAAAGGTGATATTTAGACTTTAAAAAACTAAAACAGCCCTTAGGGTTATCGTTAACACGCATAAAAGTGTTGTACATGGTGGTTATTTATTTATTTTAAGGTGGCAGTTATTCTATTGTACAACACTTTTATGCGTGTTAACGATAGCCCTAAGGGCTATGTTTAGAAAAATCCATATATTATTACTGTATTATGTTATTATTTTCGGCGCTCCCTCCTTAGGGCATAAATAAAGAGATACGTGCGTCCCACGTGCTAATCACATATGGAGAAATCACTTGAGCCCTAGCCTCAAACAATTCTCTCGAGCGATTTAGGGCTACTCATCGTCTTCATCTCTGTTCGTCGACGGTTGCTGGTTCCGACGTCATCGTCACTGCTAAGGTACGCATTCACGATTAATTTTGAAGGAAGTGTTGCAATTTATACTTTCGTCTTTCGAAGAAATACGACGATAAATGAAGTCGCTTTCGCCGGTGGCGGAGTTACGAAACAGACGCCGGTGATGGATTTACGGAAACATTCGCCGGCGACGGAATCGAATGTAAGCATTCAGGTAAAAGTCGATCAGGTTATACAGTAGTTTTTGCTGCTGCTTCGTGTATGATTTCGTCAAAACGCCGTGTACGATTCGTTATTCTCATTCAATGTTTTTCACATGAAGAGTGTTCTATCTAGATATCTGAGATTATCATATTTATTCGATCGATCAATTGCTTGATGGCTCTGCTTCCTCATTGAAGGTAAATCTGATTATTATAATTATAATACTGATACTTGTGGAAAGTTGGATAGGTTGAGTAATGGGTCCGGGTCAAAGCAGTGGTTATTTGTCGATCTGTGCTTATGTTTGTATGCAAGAATTTATCAAGGTTCAACCATTTATAGGTAAGTGGGTTAAAAACTTAAAATTCCCCTATCTAATCCACTGTTATTTTTGTCTATGTAGTTCAATATCAAGGTAATTTATTCAAATTTTTGTACTCTTAAGTATTTTTAATAATAAGTGGAAATCTAATGTTAAAATTTTTGTTGTACCTTTTAATTTTATGTTTTTTGGTTTGCAGGTGTTATCAATCAATCTAATGAGGGCTGTTAGATTACTTTGTTATTGTTAGCATACGTTTAGTTATCTTTTATTATAGGGTTCTTAGAAGTCAGAACTATTGTATGTATGTATCTTGTAACACATGTTTGGATTTGGTTTGAGAATTAAAATTACCTTTTGCTTAATTTGTGATTTTTAATTACTTGAATACAATTATATAATTAAATGAATAAAAGTAAAAATATAAATTTAAATCAATTAATCAAGGCTTTTAATGACTGAATGAATATTCACTCAGTAGTGAACATGTATAATCTTGATTCAAGACCCTTTTCCTGACTGAAATTATAGTGAGTATATGTTTTAGACTTACTGTGACTGAAAATATGTGTAAGAGTAGACTTTTAGTGATGGCGGCATTAGTGACACTTATTTTTTCAGAAGGAGAAGACCAGAGCAGATTTAGTGACTGTTTTTAGAGGTTTTATGACAGTTTTCTTCAGTCACTGAATGTCATTTATTTTGTAGTGATTTACAATCAAACACACGGAGTACTTGTCACAATGTATTTACAATTTCAAATGTAAATTTAATTAACACGTTTTAAGTGAGAAAATTAATGTGTATAAGGATACATTCATGAACCAAGTGAAGTTATTATCAACAAGTTATAGAGCACCTCCAATGAATACTTTCTGAAGTTTTTATAAAATTTTCTTCATTGGAGAAAAAACTTTTGTTTTTCAAAACTTGAGAAATCTTAAATTTTAATGTAAATATTTTTTGAATGTTTGTGAGTGTAATTTATATACAAAAAAGCTTTTAAAAGTTTTTTTTATTATTGGAGCTAAAGCTTTTTAAAATAATGGTGATTTGGCATTCAAAAAATCTATTGAAAAGTAATTAAGAAATTATAAAATTACACCTCTTACCAGTTGTATACAAAATTATAAGTTGTGCGATTAAAACTAATTAACCATTTAAAAGATATCATGAACTTGATTTACAAATCAATGAAGCTTGTACTCATACTAGAAAATAAACGAAATTGGAGATCCTTGAGTTTGCAAGATAATCTGTTTTTTGGCAAATTAACAGAACTATGATAAAAGCTACAATGATATTAAAAATTAAGTTATAGCAATTCACTAAAAGTTATATTATTTTATATAGTTGAAAAAGGGATGGTGATGATTAAGATGAAGGAGAATAAAAAAATTTATAACTCAAATTAGAGGGGAAATATAGATAAAGGAATTCATGATTTTCGACTATAATAAAAAATTATACTACAAATATTATCCAACGACACATTAGTTTGGATTGAATTGGTTAAAATTTAATCATCTACTGTAAGATTTACCGTCCAAAAATAATGACACATTAAAACTATAATGATATTAAAAATTAAGCTATCTCAGTTCACTAAATGTTATATATTTTTTATAGAGTTGAAAAAGGGATGGTGAAGATTAAGATGAAGAAGAACAAAAAACCATATAACTCAGAATTAGAGGGGAAAAAATAGATAAAAAAATTCATGATTTTCTACTATAATAAAATAGTCGAAAATTATACTACATATAATATACAATGACACATGAGTTTGGATTGAATTGTTAATAATTTAAGTATCTATTGTAGTATTTACCGTTCAAAAAATAATGACACATTAAATTAAATTAAGTATAATTTAATTTAATTTTTGATATAATATTACCTTATTTACCATGTGAGTGTAGGGGAATCCACATCATTAAGCTTGTTTCATATAATAATGACACATATGATTTAGTTGATCTGGCATGGGTGAATAGTTATAAATAGATTATTATTATTATTATTATATTATATTATTATTATTATTATTATTATTATTATTATTACATACAAATACAATACAATTGTATTGAATGTGAGAAATCCCAAAAGTATGAAAGAATCTGCACTTCATCTGGCAATTTTAGTCGCACGTAGGTATGTTGTCAAATATCACTTTATTACGTGTTCTCCAAATCACATACACTGTCCAATCAACAACTTTCCACAAAACTTTTTAACTTATCGAGAATGATCCATTCTCCTCGTGATTAAAATTTCCCCCACAACTTTCCATAAAACATTTTGACTTCTCGAGAGTGATCCGTTCTCCTCGTGATTAAAATTTCCCCGTTGTTGAATCATTAAATTAAATTTGTCAATGTTCCACCATTTAAATATCTCTCGCCAACCTTCCGACGTCCACTTGCACCATAAAAACAATATGATCGGCCGTTTCGACCGAGTCATCGCATCATGGACAAAGAACCGTGTTAATCTACCATTCCTATACGATCTAAGGACACATTAACTGGCACTCAACCCCGCACCACTCTCCATATGAGCAGGGGCGATTCTTGCATAATAAAATAGACTTTAAACTCGTGTATACATACAGATTTTTAATGTGAAATTCCATATTTAGTATCTTGTTTCTAATAATAAAGTGTAAATCAATATGTATATTAAGCATTTAGTTCGATTCATGATAATATTACTTTATGCAAATTGATTTATATAAGTAGAGATCAAAATATTAAAAGTTTTTGAAACCAAGTTAGTGAAAAAAATAAAATTTCTTAAGTTTATATTAACCTTTTTAAGTAATTTTATTCCTACTCGGTGAATTAAAAATATAAGCATTACAAATTGATTTGGATAGTGTTTTAATAAATGAATTAAAATTCTATTAATATGTAAGTGAATAGTTGATTAAAAAAATTTCCTTTTTAATAAGTTAGGGATCTTATCATAAAATTTATTAAAATTAAAGGACTTAATTTACAAATTGAAACATATTAGAATGATACCATCATAAAGATGTTTCATATATATAATTTAAGATGTGGGGTCTATTGCACCCACTAACTTCTTAAAATATTTTACAAAGGGTTAGATAAATACATAGAAGACACCACTTGTAATTATCTTTGGACACCATTTGAATTAAAGATTATATATTTAGAAATAAAAATCCATCAACTACTTTAATTCCGAGTCAAAAAAGTTCATCGAATTTAACTTAACTTGATCACTTCCTTAAAAACGGTTACGAATAAATAAAATTTGCACTCTCATTCCTACATAAACTCTAGACTTGCTATCTATAATTCTATATTTGATTTTACTGCAAGTATAACACCCCATAATTCTATATTTGTGGACTTGTACTCTTGATCCAAGGCTTGCCTATAAATAGAGGGCACCTCTACCTCATTTCTCACACATTCACACCTCTCATCTTCAACATTTCTCAATTTCTCTCCCACACACTCTTTCTTTCTCTCTCTAGAGCCTCTCTCTAGCTTTCTCTCTCTAGAGTTAAGCTAGTAGACGAGCTAGGTTAGCGTAGCGGTAGTTGTAGCGTCTGTACGGAGTCACTCCGAGACTTTGGGTCACGAAGATTTGTCTGTAATACTTATTCAGATTTTATTTATATCTCTCTTCTATATTTCGTAAATACGATTTGCTTTTATTATGTTTGTGTTGTATTGCTTGCTAGAGATGCCACGCTAGGTTAGACAAGTCTCTGTTTGCTATGATAATGGTTATGCTTAAGTAGTTATGTCTTTATAACATGCTGTTACTCTGCCTGTATGGATTTAAACTGTATCTGAATTTGTGAGCTGAATCCCTATTGTTTATCTATCCAACTTATGCTGTGGTTAGAAACTTCCTGCTAAGACCTGGCCAGTTATTAGTAGTACGTCATCTACCTATTCTATGTATGATGAAGCATTTGAACTCGACATGGCGGTATTCTCTAGATTGAAACTATATCATAAGAGATGCGGAGCATAGGATTAGAGATAGGTTAGATTCAAGCTCATATATTGAATATCTTTGAGAGACCTTTCAGGATATTTATGTTGAGACATGTTTTGTGAAAACAGATCTAGCTTGTAATAGGACTGGTGTAATTATTATCTTGTTTGTGTATTGGTTTAGATTTGTAAATAAATATTTGTTTTGTTATTAATATTCGTTAAATATATTAGTATGTTAAAGTGTTAGACGAATATCGAATACGGAATAAATATATAGGCTGTGCGAGTCGAGATCTCAAGTCGTAGCAAGTTGAGCTGCGAGATGAGATGAGAACTGAACTCGCAATAATAGTAATGAGTCGAGTTCATTTATGGGCTTGGGGCGTCTGTGAGTCGAGTCAACTCGCGAGCCCAGTTCGTGCGAGTCGACTGAAGTATATATTGAATTTTTGTTTAGAAAATTAAGAACTTGAGCTTTTGCAAATCGAATACTCCCGTGCGAACTCAGAATCCAGAGACTTTCTAAAGGCTAGGTTTTGATTGTTTCATATTCGTAACAATTAAAGCAAAGCATATTAGTTATTAACCGTATTATAAACGCGATACTATTCTTCATATAATCATATAACACGTATTGAGGGATTCTGCACCTTAATACTATAGATAACCTCGTTATTGATCCAAGAATTAGGGACTTACAATTGGTATTAGAGCTTTCGGGCTAAATACTAGTAGGCTCGAGGTTATTCAGGTAAATAACGTGTGATTTAGGATTTTTTTGATGTGCATTAGTGTGTAAAAACAATCAAAATCATTCTCTGGATGTTTTTGGGATAGTTCACAGTCGAAATCTACTGATTTTAACGTGAAAATACCTAAAATTTTCTTTTTCGGGTTTTTCAGCCGTTTCGCGAGTTGAGATTAGGGTTTCAGCGCTGTCTGCGAATCGAGTTGAACGTGCGAATCGAATTGAGTTTCACGAGTCGAAATTAGCTGCGAATCGACATCTTTCGCGATCTGAACTGAGATTGGCAAACTGAGTTTTGCGAATCGAGCTGAGATTGCGAGTTGAATTGAGCTGCGAATCGAGATTTATTTTTAATTCGTCAAACAGTTTGACTTTTTACAATGTCTGATTTAAGTAGAATGATCAAGATGGAACACGAGGTTGGAAAATCTAATGTTCCACCTAAATTGTTAAGACTTGAAGATTATTATAGCTGGAGGGATAGATTTGAATCTTAATGTAGATTCTATGATCTGTCTATCTGGATGTGTATAAAAAATGGATACATAGCACCTACTACTGTTGTTCAAAATGCTACTGTGGTTGTAGCCTATCAGCATATGAATGATTAGCAAAAGAAAGACTTTGAGGGTGAGAATAAAGCTCATTCTTCAATCAAAATGAGTCTACCAAAGGAGATCAATCATCAGCTGAAATCTTTTCATACTGCTAGAGCACTCTGGGAAGCTCTTGAGAAAAGATGTGAGGGTAGTCCACAGGTCAAAGCAGGCAAGAAGAATCTCCTTAAGAAGTAGTTCACTGTTTTTAAAGCTTTGAAGGGAGAAGATATTGATGCTTATACCACCAGATACTACCATTTATTGAGTGAGCTAGACGACCATGAAATAGTTAGCACTGATACGGAAAAGACCTATAAGTTCATTGAGGGTCTTCCTTCCAAGTGGGAAATGTATGGCGTAATGCTCAAGGACAATGATGAGAGGTATGCAACAATGACCTTAGAGCAGGCAATTGATAAGCTTAGAGGTTATGATTTCACTAAGAAATCAAGAGACACAGATTCTGACCAGGTTCAGAATCCTGAGCAATATCATGATAAATCAAATCTCTCGACTGTTTCATCGAGTTCGACCAC
This sequence comes from Helichrysum umbraculigerum, assembly GCA_949592205.1. Lineage (NCBI taxonomy): Eukaryota > Viridiplantae > Streptophyta > Magnoliopsida > Asterales > Asteraceae > Helichrysum > Helichrysum umbraculigerum. The sequence goes on from CATIUR010000001.1 coordinate 170,148,374, forward strand.
TGCATTGTTAGTTGGTAATACTGATAAAAATGGTGAAATGATCACAGATGATTTGTGCCTACTTACTTCCTCTGGTAGTGAAACTAAAGGTACAACTGCTGAGAAGTCACCTCAAGGGCATCAAAAGATGCCTATGAGTGTGAAATATGTTGAGCAACAATTATCTGTTCTTGCATCCTTTGTTGCTTCCTATGAGAACTACATTCAGGGTAAAATCAGTGATCCCATCTTGTTTGATGAAGATTATGATAAGATAGATCCTGATTATCTTGAAGAAATAGATCTCCAGGATCAACTAGCAATGTTATCTAGGAGAGTTAAGAATTTCTTAAAGAGAACTGGTAGAAAAGTAGTGGGAAATCGATCAGGGTTTGATAAAACCAAGATCAAGTGTTTTAACTGTCAAGGTTATTGACATTTTGCTCGTGAGTGTCAAAGACCTAAGGTTGAAACTGGCAATAGCAAGCAAGGCTCGGGAAGTACTCTAGCTTCCAAAGCCTGAGTAGTGAAACAGTTAGATGGATCTTATGATTGGCAAGCTCAGTCTGAGGAAGCTCTCATGGCTGAGATTGATAATCAAGAGATAGCTGCTGAGTCCACAAGCTATATGCCTACTGATGATGAGTTACTAGTGAAGGTGCCGGAGTGTCAAGCAAAAGCAAGTGATGATGACGTGCTGTATATGGATTCAACTATTGAAATGAATCCAGATGATTTTGTAGCACGCATGGCTGAAGTGCAAACAGACAAGAAAAGGGTATGTATTGATATTCTTACTCTTGCTGATGTCTGTTATTTAGTTACTGATTTACAATCTCAAGTAAGTGTTTTAAATGTGTCAAATCAGAATCTGTCATCCTAGGTTAGTGTTTTTAATGAATCTAATAAGACTATGTTATCTGAACTTGAACTAGCTAAGATTGATGTGCGTAGGTTAAGTGAGGATAAACAAGCCTTAAAAGATAAGATTAAGTCTGATGCTTCTGATAAGATTGCACTTAGAGACACCATTAATGAAAAAGCTATTATCATAGATGGTCTATATTTGAACTTAAAGGACTTAAATCAAAGAATTGCTAATAAGAATAAGGAGTTAGCTGAATATAAGTTAAAGCTAGTTGAGCAAAATCGTAAGATAGAAAATTATAGAACATCCGAAATGGATAGAATGCTAGATGCTCAGCGTAGTGTAAAGGACAAGACTGGGATATGATACAATGATGTACCCCATCCTTTTAATGCCAATTACACTAGTACTCCTGTAGATTCTGAAATGACAGATGCTAGTCCTGAGGAATTAGTAACTAATAAGTCTGAACAGTCAGAGGCACAGAAGAGTGTTCTTAAGAATCTATCATCATATAATAGTAAGATATCAAATCTCACCAAAATACAGTTTGTATCGGGTAGAGTGATTAATAATACTAAGACAAATGATGAGATTAATAATGAACAGAAGGTTGATCCTTTAGTGCCTAAGACTCCCAATGCAAAGGTTGATCCGACTGACAATGCAAAAGTTGGTAAGTCACGAAAACAGATGTCATGCTTCAAATGTCACCAGAAGGGGCATGTGGCCTCTTGTTGTCCTAACAAGAAGTTGGAAGCATCACATAAGTTACTGATTAATGAGAAGACACAGACCAATTCTAGTTCAGTTAAGGACATGTTAAGTATTAAATCGGGATTAGGTAGTAAACCTGTAAATATTCTGAAAAGAGATGGTACTCATAGTTGTTAGAACATAACGTTCTAACTTTTGTGACAATTGTTTGGATAAAATGTTTAGCTAAGATTGATTAGTTTCTATTACAAGTTTTTGTTTGCAAGAATTTTATGATGTCCGAAATTCACAAGGCTTTGGTCCGAAAGTCTTATGACATCCGAATCTCTTGTTTCTGTGTGTATAAATACACACTTACTTTGTAATAGAAAAGAGAGTGAGAGAGTCTCTGACATAATACGTACATGTAATATCAATTTAGAGAGAGAGAGAGTTTGAGAGCTTTGTAATCAAGCTAATATTACAAGCTTTATTCCATAACATTTGTTCTTCTATCTCGTATCAATTACTTGTTGTTAATCGATTTACTTATTCCGCAAAGTAAATCGAATCCAAATCATTGTTAGATCCTACGGTTCAACAACTGGTATCAGAGCCGGTTAACAAGATTCGGTAGAGTATTACAACGAGTTTTAGTTCGAGTTTTACGATTGATAAGATTCGGAAAGTTACGGTTCACTTCGATTTGTATGATTGAAATCTTTCACTGGATTTTGATCAAACAAGTGTTCGAGATTGTTCTTGTCTATATTACATCGATTTTTCATCAAGATTTGATCACGCTTTTGATCGAATTTTGTGGAGAAATAACGTCGGAATTATTTTGACGTTTCGACATTGCTTTGGACCAAGATTTTGGCATATGATCACGTTTTTAATTGATTGATTGAAGCCGCTTATAATCATCATACTCATTTCCGATCAAGATTGGAAGCGAGTTTTTATGTTTTCCGATCAGATTCATAATTTGCGTGTTTTGCGTGATCTATGTTTGCAAAAGTTCTGTCCGAAACTTAGGATAATAACCACCTCATTTCCGAAACTTCAAATATAACCGCCTCATGTCCGAATGTTTGACTTTGTTTGCAAAAGTTGACCTTCAACAAACCTTTCATCTTTAGACTTTCGGAAAACTTGTTATCCGAGTATTCAGACTTTCGGATGTCAATTTTTCATATTTAGACTTTCTGATTTAAGACTTTCGGATAATTGGTACTGCAAAACTTTCGGAATCTGTTTTTGAACTTGGTGAGTTTCGGATAACCAGATTACACAGGTGCAAGTTGTTAGTAGGTTTACGATTGAGAAGAAGAAGCTTAAAAAGGAAGTTTAGTTGCATGAAAATGTGCATGATGCTATGATATGTTTACGATTGAGAAGAAGAAGCTTAAAAAGGAAGTTTAACAGGCATCGTTTTTAGGGTTAATCACTTGAAGAAGAAGATTAAAAACTGAGGGGTTGTACATTTAGCTTCATATATTGTACATAGGCCAAAAGAAAGGGGTCGTTCAAACAGGTCAAAGGGTTCAAGGTTCAAAGGAAAATGGTCCATTTAAGGGAAATTTTATTTGCTTGTACCTTGTGCTAGAAAGATTGTACATGGTTCAAGACTTCAAAAGATTTTAAGTGGTGACCTAGATCAGATTGATAGGTGTTGCTGTGTAAACAGAGCTTTATTTTAAAATGGAAATTACCTTACTAACTATACACAACTCAGGCAAGAATACCTAGTCATATAATAGTATAGTATGATAAGTCCGAGTCGAACACAGGGAACGGATGTTTAATTAAATAAATTGGAAATTGATACAAATAATGAAAGCAATAAATAATGGTGGCGTTTTAGTTCCGATCGAACAATTGGCAAACAATTATGAAAAACGGTTTATTAAATAAAACTTAATGAAAATAAAGAAATGATAAAAGAATTACTTCAAAAGATTATTTAATTCAATTAATAAAAGAAACACGATTGTTTAGATTATTTTTCTCAGACTCTGATTATCATTTTATTGAATTGCTAATATACGGATTTTATTGTGACATAACAAATGTATCAATTATCCTTACAAGATTAATTGATTAAACACAATCAAGAAAGATATAAAGTTGTTTTCAACCCGTTAACAATTCAATTTAACGTTATCCACCAAATTGTGTTATGAATTAAAACTACACCGTTTATATGATTTACTTCTGCAACTTGAATCAACAAAGTTTATAACTAATCAATAGCTATCACGTTCATTACCAATTATTAATCATAATTAACCCTAGCCTATCAAACTCAATCTAATTTGTGATAATCATCAATTAAAATCAACAATCATCAATAATGATCAATCAATAAAGAACTCAATCACAAATCAATAGATCATCACGCTAGGTTATCATCAATAATCAATAATTAAAGATGGATCATCAAGTAAACATATAAACATTCATAAAATCCGATATAAATCCGCAATTCAATAATCAAATCATCATCCGAGTATTATCATCTAAACAATTGTATTAAAAACTTAGCCAATCATTTCTAAACAGAAAATCAGAAGTGAATTTGTAATTGAAATCATAATTAAATGGAATCTAAATACGAATTCAAACCGAAAATCCGAAGAACATGAATTAGCAATTGATAACCTTCAATCCTTCTTGCTTTTTCCTTCCAAAAGGCTCTGGAAAATAAGGTTTTTGTTGAGAGAAAACGGATGGAAGAAAATATGGGTGATACCCTAAAAATGAGAGCAAAATGAAATATTTAGGGTTTCTGTCATTGCAATCCATACGCCGTATGGATTGATTTGGCCTATGGATCAAGTCCGCGTAAACTGGCGGCCCGGCTCACAACATCCATACGCCGTATGGATGCAATTTTCTAACTTTTTAGCCAGCCGACCTCAGCTCTTCAAATTTCAACCATTTTAATTTCTTTTCTTCAATACTCGCACGTTTTCCGCTTCTTTTCTGATTCAAGCTCCAAATAACTCCTAAATGCAAATATGAACGAAATGAGTATCAAATTCAATTAAAATGCATAAGAAATATATTGAATAAAGGGGCAATTAGTATTATAAAATAGCACATTTTGGCGTTCATCAAACATCCCCCACTTGAATCCTACTTGTCCTCAAGTAGACTATCGAATTCAAAAACTCAAAACTTTAAATATGAACGGCAAACAAAAGTGTAAAAGGACTTACATAATACACAACACTCGACAAACCAAATTCCTATCTTAAAATCGATTCTACCTTAAAGCTTAGCAATCAAGAAACTCTCTAAGGGAAACAATTTCTAATACATTATTATTAGACATAAAAGATAAATCACCCAGATTACCGATATTGTTATCCACTTAAACAATCTAAATTTCAGAAATTGAGCTCAACTATTATTATTCTAGCAGGCCTTACCCTTGATTCCCCATAGCAAAATACCCTTATATAAATAACGTGTCACAATTCTCCAAATAATGAACATCCAAATAAATCAATCATTTTTCAAACCAAGACATTGGTGACAGGTCTGTACCTCAGTACAACATAGCGACATAACTTGGCTTTGGTTTTTCAATTCATGAGTCATTTGTACTCTTTTCTTTCTTATTTTTTTTTTATCAAATATACTGACGGAAACCAGGTCTGTTTTTTCGTACAACAGAGGAGTCAACACCCAGTATATTCCCAAATGAAGATAATTAGGATCCCAAAATTATGGATTGTAATACGCTATCATATAAGAATTAAGACTAAAATCATACTTTGCTAAAAATCCTCTTAAGATAAATCCCTACTTTAACGTTTTAAATTTCTTAAAAGCTCAACAACCGTCATATAGATTGCCTATCGATACATCACATGATGAACTATCTAATATATAAACATTAAATTCATTTTATCCATTGACTTCCCAAAATATGTTACAAGATTCGCTAACCTTTACGCAGAAAACAATTTTAAAACAAAAATTTGGGCTGAAAAATGACTAACATGTAGAATGCCCTTTTAACTTTAAAATTTGCCAATATTTACCATTCATATCTTAAGGACAAATAGACTTCTTTTCCCCCATCCCCCACTTAAAAGTATGCAATGTCCTCATTGCATAAGAAAACAATAATATAGGGAATAGAAAAGAAGTGAAAAGAAATACTCCCCTGATTTGGAAAATTAACCCTTGAAGAAATTCGATCCACATAAGAAAATATACAACAGCACACTTCCGTAGGCATCACGGTTGCATTTAGCATATGCAACAAGCCTTTAAACCTCTCAGCATCCTGAGTGGACGAGTTGTAGTCTCGTGAGGGTTTCCAGGGAACACACCCACAAAGTTCAACCTACAAACCAAGAACAATAAAACAAAATAACAAATAAAAAAATGACGGGTTGTCTCTCGGAAGCGCTTTTGTTTATAACGTCGGTAAGCTCGACCTCTCTCTTCATAACTTAATTCAAATTCATCTCCAAATCACGCTTGGAGTCCCTTACATCACCATAGTATTTCTTTAGACGACTTCCATTAATCTTGAAAGTTTTTCCAGAATGACCTTGTAGATCAACAGTACCAAAAGGATAAACTTTCTCAACCACAAAGGGTCCTGTCCAGCGTGTCTTTAACTTACCAGGGAACAAATGCAACCCAGAACTATACAATAGAACCTTATCACCTTTCTCAAATGTATGATTCGCTTTAAGATGAGCATCATGCCATTTCTTTGTTTGCTCCTTGAACAGTCTTGAATTATCATAGGCATTCACCCTTAACTCATCCAACTCATTTAGCTGTGCCATTCTCTCTTTTCCAGCTAACTGATCATCAAGATTGCACTGCTTTAGAGCCCTCCAACTCAAAAGGCAAGTGACAAGCCTTCCCATAAACAAGACGATAAGGTGTTGTTCCGATTGATGACTTAAAAGCTGTTCGTGCCGCCCATAATGCATCATCCAACTTATACGACCAATTCTTAAGATTTCCTTCAACTGAACGTTCTAAAATACGCTTCAATCCCCTATTGGTTACTTCTACTTGACTACTTGTCTGTGGATGATAAGCAGTCAAAAACTTGTTAAATGTAAAGCAGTGCAGAAATGTAAACCTAATATATACAACGAGTGATTTCATTGTGTCTTACTTATTGCATGTCATGGGCACAGATAACTACTTACCATAATTAAGGTTGATCAGGTCCTAATTACTAGGTTGCAGTCACGTGGATAACTGGAAAGGGTGCTCCATAAATTAAACTTAAATTTATAAAGTCTTAACAGTACAAAGCTTATTATCTCCTATTTTATCTGAACGTGTTTTACGAACATTATTTTATAATGCATTGATTCTCGTAGGATACACCAGTTAGTTGTGTAGTTGTATTATCCTTTCGGAGTTCCAACTTTTGAACCAGAGCTGATTCCAATGATAAAACTACCTTCGGTCGTTTATCGGCTTCCGTACGTTTGTACTTTGCATGAAGCATTTCCAGCACTATACCGAATAAACAGTTGAATAGGGGCCGTTATATCATTTTACGATTATCGTGCATGGATTATGTAATGACATCCTTACTTATAATTATCTACATCATCAGCAATCACAATAATAAACTACTCGCAAATCATGGTAATAAATAAATCACATACCAGGCAATAATACATATTCAAAATATGAAATGAGACAAGTATAATAAAAGTTTAGATATCACCCGGAATTAAATGCGTAGCAGCGTATTATTATAATTGACAAACTCTTTCACACGTACAAAGATTGATCTCCAAATCTCTAGCGTTCGCCCTAGGTCCTACGTTAGTCCGTGGACTAATTACAATATTCCTAGAATGAGAAAGACTAAAAGACTACGAAAGATTATCTAGTGAGAAAGAAAGAGTGAAATATGCTAGAATGTGTGCATATGAGGTGTGTCTTACAAATGAACCTAAGCAACCTATTTATAGGTGAGCTTTGGCTCACATTAGCACCATGAGGTGCATGTTAGAAAGCTTTCCAAAAATGGTGTGTACAACACGAAAAGTAGGCACACCGGGTACTGTACAACACGAAAAGTAGGCGCACCAGGTACCAAAAGTTACCAAAAACGGAAAAAGGGGCGGGGCTGTGGTGGCCGGCGGCGCCAGCAGGGTGGCCGGCGGTGGTGGGCCCCAGGCCGGCGGCGGCTGGCCTGTAGCCGCCCCGTTGCGCCGTCTTTTGCTTCGTTTCTTGATTCGTGCGTGTTTTCTTCGTTATGCGTCCGTTTGCATCGATTCTTTTTTTGTTGGATTCTTAATTCAAAAACGAAGATTTTGACATAGGATAGGCCCTGAGATGAGGTCCCTAGCTCCAGATATTACGTTCGGATCATTTGGATCTTCCGGCGGGCGCGAAATCTATTTTTCACCCGTTTTGGTTGATTCTTCTTCTGTTGGATTCGAATTTTGAAAATGAACATCTTGGAAATAATGGATGTTGGTGGAGGGCATCTTAGTCTTGAAATCTCATTTTTATGCCTTGAATCTTCAAACGTGTGTGGAATCTTCGTTTTACATCCGTTTTGCTTGATTTTTCTCATGCAACCTTGTTTTAACCATCTTGGCATAATGTTACTGATTTGTAATGTTTTTGAATTAATATGCCAAGAATCGTTCCAGAATGAGAGAGATATCGGTAGTAAAAACGTGACTTTTTACGCGATATCAAGTATCCCACACTTAGAACTTTGCTTGTCCTCAAGCAAACTCATTCATAAAAACTTCTGGAAGGATTCTAATCGCATAAGTTGTTAGAAAACACTATTTTCAGAAAATATAAACTATGGTTATGAAAGAGTTTTTTTTTTTTTTTTACTGGAAACTAAGAGTTTTTAGAATTTCGAAACCTTCTTCGGGCAACTTGTATGATGATCATGACTAGGCAATCCTCACAAGTGGGTTACTCAAATCACTCAAAGTGTTTAGGGTTTACTAATGTCAATCACTCGGATAGCCAGTCATGCAGCATTCTCGTCATAGGCTTGATCGAGAATCAAATCTCCATCACTGAGGACGATACTAACCTGTCGAGATAACTTGGAAGGAATCGGGTTTTTGGTTTTAAGAAGGTAAGTGGTGAGGGGTATGATGGTTTTTCCTTGTATTTTCTTGAAGCTTTCATTTGAAATTCCTTAGGTTTTTGGAAGGACTACATAGCCTTTCATTGGATTCTTCCTTTTTCTTGGCCCTTTTTATGATTGTGCTGGCGTGATTGGTTTGATTTCTTTTCGCCGATCTTGATAATGTACTTTGCGGCCTGGAAGGTTTCTAATGATCTTGAGTTATGTTGGCTTTTCTTTGCAAAGGTTTTGGGAATTTGGGAGTGTCTCCGAAGGAATGACTCCCATTCCCCAGGAATGAAGCCTGCTGTCCATTTTACCATCTTCCGAAATTCGATCGTGCATATCTTGAAAATGACAAGTCCAATGACCATGAAAATTTGCAGGCACGTGTATTATGACTCTATGAACATTTCCCAATTAACACTTTTCCAAATTTCATGTTTAACGAGAAAACGGATCGTTGACCACTTTATGGTCATTTTTGACCACTTCCGTTGACATACCAAATTCCAAACCAACAAACTTCAGACTTTGACACTTCTACTACCTTTTTAATACCACAATTGGGACCTAGTGCAATGTTTACATTCGTCATATCATATTTACAACTCAACGTAGCCTTTTGACCCGTTAGTGACCCATTTGGGCACTTTGAAGACCCGTTTGGGTCTTTACCCAAATAACCACTATTCTAACACCCAATCACATTTCTTTGACTATTCTAAGTCAATTCATGCCACTTTCACTATCAATACTTCAACTTAACTATTAACATCAAATTTCCATAAACCATTATATTCACATTATATTCATCTATTATACAATAACATCATCTCCAAAACTATCAATGAGTATACCAACTCATTGACTAATTTGACTTCCACACTTCAACATGTTTGACTTTCAACATTAGGTGACAAAACTAAGTTTTCTTAAACAAAAGGGGTGATTACATATCGAGAGCATGATTTAAAAGATTAGCTTGTTACCGATAACTTAACAAGCTCCACCACTAGCATCATTCGGGCCTTTTACCCGGATCCCTCTGGGTCCCACTTGGCTCACCTAAAACACATAAACATAATAGAGTAAGCATAAAGCTTAGTAAGAAATGGGCTATCAATGATAATCAATATCATTTCACAACATACGTATATTAAGGATCCATAATATCATATGCTAATTCCCGCAAGAATTAACATCTTCGGGCCTACACCCCGGTATATAATCATAACTCATCAAGTAAATGACATATCCATTACCGGTCCTTCCAAGTAAATGGAACAAGCATTACTTGAAGAAAGATAGCATCATCCATTAACTTACCTTGTGATAGCCCACACGAATAATTACTTGTAACACCTTGAACATGTTTATCACCTAATTCATATAATCACATAAACACGTATCAATTTCACAATCACTTTCTAATTATATCACATATCATACTACAAGGTGTTAAATCTCATAACACTTATAATCTTACTATAAGCTTCATACACTTTTATGTGTGATTGCTTATAAATGGGTATTTATCATAATTTCTCATCAATTCCATTTACCAACATCACAAGTATCACTCTTTGATGCATAATCACACACAATACATATCAATTACCCATTTATAGCAATCATCATATACATGGTCATGATTATAATTATTCAATTTTTCTCAAACACATGATCATGGGTGTTTTAACCAAACTAATATCATTTATGTATTGAACATACTATAATTAAGTGTATGAAACCTTAATTGAATCATTAGTCCACTAATTCATCAAAACCCCAAGACTAGGGTTTAACCTAATTCATGAAATTCATCAATTAAACACAAAAGGGAGGTTAATCATACCTTAAAGAAGTTATTTGCAAGCTAACAAGCACTAATTTAACAAAACCTAGCTTTAATTTAGCTTCCTTCTTCTTGTTCTTTCAAAACCTACCTCACACAAGCCCTGTACGTATTTTTATTTTCTGTGTATGTAATTGCAGTAGAAGATTACAGAAGCAGTGTTTTTATACTGCATTTTACAATTAAACCCTCAACTTATAGTACTTGTCACTTTTAGTCCCTCTACTAACAATTTCATTAAATGGTAAGTCCTATTGACACAAAACATATTACACAGTTAGTCCTTCTAACTTAAACAGTTAAAATAATATAATTTAAGGTTTTGTACTTACGAAATTTTGGGCGTTACAACTCTCCCCCACTTATTCAGGATTGTGTCCTCACAATCCATTCCTGATATATAGCTGGATAATAACGGATGATCTCCTCCTCGGGTTCCCAAGTAAATTCTGAACCCTTGCGATGTCTCCATTGGATTTTGAACAACTTTATTTCTTTATTCCTCAGCTTCTTTATCTTTTCATCAAGAATCATCACTGGTTGTTCAACGTAATTCAACTGATCATTAATTTCAATTTCATCCAATGGCACGTAAGCGGCTTCATCAACCAAACACTTCCTTAAATAGGACACGTGAAAAGTAGAATGTATTCCAGCTAGTTCATTAGGCAGCTCGAGGCAATAAGCTACCTTTCCAACTTTTTCAAGAATCTTAAAGGGACCAATGTATCGAGGGCTCAATTTTCCCCGCTTTCTGAACCGAATGATACCCTTCCATGGAGATACTTTCAACATAACAAAATCTCCAACTTGGAATTCGATTGGACGCCTTCGGTTGTCAGCATAAGATTTTTGTCGATCTTGGGCTATTTTCAACCGTTCTCTGACCTGATCAATCTTTTCAGTCGTCTTCTGGACAATATCAGTACTACCCAGTTCTCGTTGCCCAATCTCATCCCAACATATTGGAGTTCTACATTTTCTGCCATATAACATTTGATAAGGAGGCATGCCAATACTCGCATGATAACTGTTATTATAAGAAAACTCAACCAACGGTAAGTGAGTATCCCAGCTACCACCGAAATCAATGGCACATGCCCTCAACATGTCTTCAAGCGTCTGGATGGTTCTTTCACTCTGCCCATCAGTCTGGGGATGATATGCAGTACTTAAATGAATACGAGTACCAATATCCTCTTGGAATTTGTTCCAGAATCTAGAAGTGAATCTACTATCTCGATCAGAGATAATAGAGATTGGCATACCATGTCGTGCCACAACTTCTTTAACATATAAATCAGCAAGTGCCTCTGAAGTATAAGTTTCCTTAATTGGCAAGAATAGAGCACTTTTTGTCAACCGATCAACAATCACCCAAATAGTGTCATGATGACGTTGAGTTTTGGGTAATTTAGTGATAAGGTCCATGGTAAGGTGCTCCCATTTCCAAACAGGTATGTCCAACGGTTGCATTTTACCAAATGGCTTTTGATGTTCTGCTTTAACCTGCAAACACGTTAGACATTGTTCGACATATTTCACAATTTCACGCTTCATCCCAGGCCACCAATAATCAACTTTCAAATCATGGTACATTTTTGTTGCACCAGGATGAATGGAATATCTGGACTTGTGAGCTTCATCAAGTAACAGCTTTTTCAGCTCAGGTGAATTTGGAATCCATATTCTTCCATAACGTGTTTTTATCCCACGAGAATCATCAACAATGTTTGGAATTTGACCTTTAATACGTTCTGCTCTCCAAAGACCTTTTTGCCATGCCTTTTGTTGGACTTCCTTAATCTGGTCAAGTAAATCAGGAATGACAGTAATGCGAAGAGATTTAACAATTAAAGCATGATGCATCGCTTTTCGGCTGAGAGCATCAGCTACAACGTTAGCCTTTCCTGGATGATAAAGAATTTCACAGTCATAATCCTTTACCAAGTCAAGCCAACGTCGCTGTCTCATGTTAAGGTCACGCTGATCAAAGAAATATTTGAGGCTTTTGTGATCAGTGTAAATGGTACACTTCACACCATATAAGTAATTCCTCCAGATTTTTAGAGCAAAGACAACCGCTGCCAGCTCCAAATCGTGAGTTGGATATCCTTTTTCATGTTCTTTCAGTTGTCGAGAAGCATAAGCAATCACTTTACCCCTCTGCATCAGAACACAACCAAGACCATTTCGAGAAGCATCGCAGTAAACTACCATGTCATCAGTACCATCAGGAAGTACTAAGACAGGAGCTTGACTAAGCTTTAATTTCAAAGTACGGAAAGCTTGCTCAGCTGCATCATTCCATTCATATTTAATATTTTTACGAGTAAGCTTAGTGAGAGGAGTAGCAATCTTGGAGAAATCCTGGATAAACCGTCTGTAATAGCCAGCTAAACCCAGAAAACTTCTAACTTCTGTTGCATTGGTTGGAGGTTCCCATTTCATCACCGCCTCAACCTTTGCAGGATCAACCATAATACCTTGGTTATTAACAACATGACCCAGAAATTGTACCTCACGAAGCCAAAATTCACACTTGGAGAACTTGGCATAAAGTTTATCATTTCTCAAAGTTTGTAATACCTGCCTTAAATGAACATTGTGATCGTCAGCAGATTTGGAATATATGAGAATATCATCTATAAATACAATTACAAACTTATCGAGCATAGGTCGGCACACTCGATTCATGAGATCCATAAAAGCGGCAGGAGCATTTGTCAGACCAAAAGGCATAACCACGAATTCATAATGGCCATACCTTGTCCTGAAAGCTGTTTTAGACACATCTTCTTCTCGAACTTTCAATTGGTGATAACCAGAACGTAAATCAATCTTCGAGAAGAAACTAGCACCTTGGAGTTGGTCAAACAAGTCATCAATCCTAGGCAAGGGATACCTATTCTTGATGGTAACCTTGTTCAATTCCCTATAATCGATGCACATTCTCATAGTGCCATCTTTCTTTTTAACAAATAGTATCGGTGCACCCCATGGTGAACTACTCGGACGAATAAAACCTTTATCAAGTAATTCTTGCAATTGTTTCATCAACTCTTGCATTTCAGAGGGGGCGAGTCTATAAGGTGTTTTAGCAATTGGTGTAGCTCCCGGTACTAATTCAATACGGAATTCGACTTGTCTATCGGGAGGAATGCCCGGTAGCTCGTCGGGAAAAACATCGGGGAACTCATTAACAATAGGAATTTCAGATAATTTGGGAGTTTGCTTTTGAGTATCAATCACATGTGCCAAAAAGGCCTGGCAACCATGTGATAAATGGCGTTTAGCACGAGCAAAGGTACAAATTGGAATTGAAAGTTTTCTCTTTTCGCCATAAATATCTATCACTCCCCCACTTGGTGAAGTAATACGAATAATCTTTTTCTCACACTGGATTATAGCATTATGTTTGCCTAACCAATCCATACCCACAACTACATCAAACTCACCCATTTGCATTGGAATTAAATTTATGAGAAATGTTTCATTGTTAATCACTAATTGACACCCTCTATACACATTAGTCACAAAGATAATTCTATCATCAGCAACTTCCACATCTAGTGGAGCATCTAACTCAGTAAGAGGGATTGAGAAATATCGACAGAACTTTTCAGACACAAATGATCGTGAAGCTCCCGAATCAAACAGTATGTATGCAGGTTTAAGATTTACAAAGAAGGTACCTGTTAACACATCGGGGGCTCTTTGTGCTTCTTCTGCAGTAATTTGAAAGGAACGGTGTCTAGGCTTCGGTGGTTCCACCGTCTTCCTCTCAGTATTCTTGCGAGGAGCAGAAGAAGTAGGTTGAGATTTCAATTCAGGACAATCAGGTCGAATATGTCCTGGTTTCAGACAATGATGACAAACTTTGATTGGATTGGGACAATCTTTGCTAAAATGTCCCGGCCTTCCACAAGAAAAACAATTTAGAGTCCCGGCTTTACACTCCCCACGATGCCTTTTATGGCATATCTTGCATTCTGGGATTTCAGTTCGATCATCCTTTCTAAAACTTCCACCAGATCTAAACTTTTTGGATGGAGTAGAAGTGGATTCAGCTTTTCTTTTCGTGGAACTTTTCTCATCCTTCTTTAACTCCAGTTCTTGAAATCGAGCCTCATCTACCATTTCAGAAAAAGTACTACATTTCTTCGGATTGACAAACTGTCGAATTTCTTTCTTCAGGATTGTATGAAAATGATCCATAAGTAATTTAGGATTTGCCATGTATTCTGGACAAAATTGGGCTCGATCCAGAAAATTTCCTACCAGCTCATTTATCGACTCAGTCGTTTGTTCCATAGAAAGGAACTCACGACGAATTCTATTTAGATCAGCATCCTGCGAATAAGTTTCAACAAACATCTTTTTAAAATCTTCCCATGTCATCACTGTAATAGCTTCCTCTCCTAAAGTACGACATTGAACTTCCCACCAGAATTTAGCACGGGATTTAAGAAGATTAGAAGCATATCTCACTTTCAATCGGTTAGGGACTTCTGCCGTGGCAAATGCCCCTTCAACTTCAGATAACCACCTTTGACATTTAATTGGATCCATCTCACCTTGAAAATCTGGCGGGTTACAAACAGAAAAGTCTTTATAACTGAATTTACGATCTTCATCACGATTTTGAATCACCCTGCGAACAACAGGTGTTGGTGGTCTTTCCTCATTTCTTTCACCACCAGGAGGTGGTCTTTCAAGATCAATTTCATTTTCATCATCTCGCCTTTGAAATTCATCAGCAACAGTTTCACGTATGGTTTCAGAAATACGGCCCAATAAGAGGGGAAGGGACGCCTCTTGAGCCTTTGCCACTTCAGCTGAGATTAAAGTTTTTAAGTCGGTCAAAGATAACCTAGCATCATCTGCTGGAGGTCTTTGTCTATCATCATCACCTCCAGTTCTTACATTCTGGGCTTGGTCTCGTGGACGAGGCCCAAGTGTCAATTCTATTCCTTCTTGATCATTCATCTTATTACTGAAAGTAGACACAATATATTTAATACAAACATATTCATCAATAAAATGTCTACTTTGTAATTTAACTGCACCTAGTCACATAGCAGTCAACAATTATTACCAAGACTTTATCTTCTTAACACCTTGTGACTTCCTTGGCTCCATACAATTGCCATATGATAATTATTGTGGTGGCCAGTCACACGAATTATCATATCCCAGTTATATGTTTCCAAAGTTACCACAAGATATTTCGAGTCAAAAGTCTTAGAAATCAAATAACTAGATTAATCAAAACAAATAACAATTCAATATCATGCTCAACAATAATAATAATGGCTTAAGATCAAGTACCCACTAATGGTGGATACCCGAATCCCTTAAACCAAGCTCTGATACCAACTTGAAACACCCCGAAATTTAGAACATTTTTTTTTTCATTTCGTAAAGTCCTACGTTTTAATATGACATTTTAGACTTGTTGTATCATTCCCTAGATCAAATAAGGATTTAAATAAGAAAATGTTGAATTTATAAGAGATTCCCCAGGAATGACTCCCATTCCCCAGGAATGAAGCATGCTGTTAGAAATTTGAGTCGAATTCCCCAGGAATGACTCCCATTCCCCAGGAATGAAGCCTGCTGTCCATTTTACCATCTTCCGAAATTCGATCGTGCATATCTTGAAAATGACAAGTCCAATGACCATGAAAATTTGCAGGCACGTGTATTATGACTATATGAACATTTCCCAATTAACACTTTTCCAAATTTCATGTTTAACGAGAAAACGGATCGTTGACCACTTTATGGTCATTTTTGACCACTTCCGTTGACATACCAAATTCCAAACCAACAAACTTCAGACTTTGACACTTCTACTACCTTTTTAATACCACAATTGGGACCTAGTGCAATGTTTACATTCGTCATATCATATTTACAACTCAACGTAGCCTTTTGACCCGTTAGTGACCCATTTGGGCACTTTGAAGACCCGTTTGGGTCTTTACCCAAATAACCACTATTCTAACACCCAATCACATTTCTTTGACTATTCTAAGTCAACTCATGCCACTTTCACTATCAATACTTCAACTTAACTATTAACATCAAATTTCCATAAACCATTATATTCACATTATATTCATCTATTATACAATAACATCATCTCCAAAACTATCAATGAGTATACCAACTCATTGACTAATTTGACTTCCACACTTCAACATGTTTGACTTTCAACATTAGGTGACAAAACTAAGTTTTCTTAAACAAAAGGGGTGATTACATATCGAGAGCATGATTTAAAAGATTAGCTTGTTACCGATAACTTAACAAGCTCCACCACTAGCATCATTCGGGCCTTTTACCCGGATCCCTCTGGGTCCCACTTGGCTCACCTAAAACACATAAACATAATAGAGTAAGCATAAAGCTTAGTAAGAAATGGGCTATCAATGATAATCAATATCATTTCACAACATACGTATATTAAGGATCCATAATATCATATGCTAATTCCCGCAAGAATTAACATCTTCGGGCCTACACCCCGGTATATAATCATAACTCATCAAGTAAATGACATATCCATTACCGGTCCTTCCAAGTAAATGGAACAAGCATTACTTGAAGAAAGATAGCATCATCCATTAACTTACCTTGTGATAGCCCACACGAATAATTACTTGTAACACCTTGAACATGTTTATCACCTAATTCATATAATCACATAAACACGTATCAATTTCACAATCACTTTC
The DNA here is from genome assembly GCA_949592205.1 of Helichrysum umbraculigerum. Taxonomy (NCBI): domain Eukaryota; kingdom Viridiplantae; phylum Streptophyta; class Magnoliopsida; order Asterales; family Asteraceae; genus Helichrysum; species Helichrysum umbraculigerum. The sequence goes on from CATIUR010000001.1 coordinate 170,165,623, forward strand.
TAATTATATCACATATCATACTACAAGGTGTTAAATCTCATAACACTTATAATCTTACTATAAGCTTCATACACTTTTATGTGTGATTGCTTATAAATGGGTATTTATCATAATTTCTCATCAATTCCATTTACCAACATCACAAGTATCACTCTTTGATGCATAATCACACACAATACATATCAATTACCCATTTATAGCAATCATCATATACATGGTCATGATTATAATTATTCAATTTTTCTCAAACACATGATCATGGGTGTTTTAACCAAACTAATATCATTTATGTATTGAACATACTATAATTAAGTGTATGAAACCTTAATTGAATCATTAGTCCACTAATTCATCAAAACCCCAAGACTAGGGTTTAACCTAATTCATGAAATTCATCAATTAAACACAAAAGGGAGGTTAATCATACCTTAAAGAAGTTATTTGCAAGCTAACAAGCACTAATTTAACAAAACCTAGCTTTAATTTAGCTTCCTTCTTCTTGTTCTTTCAAAACCTACCTCACACAAGCCCTGTACGTATTTTTATTTTCTGTGTATGTAATTGCAGTAGAAGATTACAGAAGCAGTGTTTTTATACTGCATTTTACAATTAAACCCTCAACTTATAGTACTTGTCACTTTTAGTCCCTCTACTAACAATTTCATTAAATGGTAAGTCCTATTGACACAAAACATATTACACAGTTAGTCCTTCTAACTTAAACAGTTAAAATAATATAATTTAAGGTTTTGTACTTACGAAATTTTGGGCGTTACAGGATGTTTGATGGTGGAAAGGTATTTTGGATTCCTTGGAAGCTATCAAGATAGGTTGTACCTATGCCACGTGTGGCACTCATTGAAGTGATCTCGAAATGTATTACAAGAGCAAGTTCTAATTCAAATGCATACATCGGCACACACACATGAAACGAAAAGTGAAGCATTAAAGATGAATGCTAATTATGGGCTCAATCCTCACGAATCGAATGTTTTGGTCAGTATGTGCCTAGCCATGTGTTGTCTTTTTCGTCCGTATCTTAATCTAAAACAGTTTCGTTTCTTTGTTAAAACTCGTTTCTAGCTATAGTTCATAGTTTTGAAAGATAGGATTTCCAGAAAACGATGTTTTTGAGTCCGAAAAATTTGAAATTTTTTCCATTTTTAGCCTTTTGATGAAAATATTGTTTGGCTTACGGACAAGAGATAAAACTTGCGGTTGTAGATCGAATATCCCACACTTAGAGGAACATTGTCCCTAATGTTCGAATCTATTTGTTGAACACCTCGTGACGAAGTATCCCACACTTAGAGATTCTACTTATCTTTGGATTGTTTCACAAGTGTTATGTGGTATGAGGTATCCCACACTTAGTGTCGGAATATTGGGTGAGATAATCAAAGCTTTAACGGATAAGGGTTTTTGGAACGGTGTACCACTTTTGCTGTGCGCGTTGTTTGCTGTGTGTTAGAAGTTTGCTGGTCCGCGACTTGTAGCTTACGTCTCTCAGTGTTCTTCATCGTGGGGTCCGTTGCTTCCTTTGATTTGGTCTCCGATAAATAGTCGTTTTGTTCAACAAACAATCCACTCAATCATTTAAATAATAGCTGCTAATAAGAAAAGTAAAGTGAAAGTATAATAAAATAGTAAATAGATAGATGTGATGTCGAAGCATCAATCGTACATCAATACAGACAATAAAAGTAAAGAGTTTTGGTAGAAAGTAGAAAGAAGTCAGAAAGAGGAGCAATCCATTGCTCTGCTCATGGTCATACTGCTGTTGTAGATGTGGTGGGTCCAGGAGAAGTCTCGTCTGATGAGGAGTCATCATACTGATCATTGGTGCCTTCGTTTGATGCATCATGGTTAGCTCCTTCGTCTGGCATGCCGATGGTAAAAGCTCCTTGGTCTACTAGCTGATCGATAAGTGGTCCGGATGGTATCTCGAAGCTACCGAACGGGAACATGGCTGACCCTTGGTGTGCGTTGTCTTGGAAGAGGTCTGTCTACCTATGAGAGGAAACTTGTACATGTATAGGTAAAGTAGCTGAAGCGGTGGTGTGTCTGCGGGTCCTGGGACTCTGAACTGTGACAGTCCGTGCAGATACTCTGGATGCCCTGCTGCCTCTTGACGTGTGTGCTCTAAATGACCCAACAACTGAGGGGATAGTCTGTCCGGTGATTGGGATATGCACTGGAGGTGGCTGAGTCTAGGAATGATGATCCTAGGTGGTATAACATGCTCACGACCGGGTGGTGGTCGAGGTGCGGGAACAGGAACTGCAGGTGGATATAAGTGCGGTGGTGCTCGGCCCATTCCACATGGTAAGTGTGGTAGTGGAGTCATGGGCATGCCAGCTGCCTGCTGTCTCAATGCTGCATAGATCCTAGTTTGCATCTGCATAGACCAATACCAGTAATCTGGGCCTGGAGGTGCTCCGTAGTGGTAGATGTATGTAGGCCCTTGCGGTCTTGGGGCAGGAGTAGAAGGTCTTGCCCTAGTACGTGGTGGCTCCACTCGTGGTGGTGGTGGGATGTCATCATCTTCATCATCATCCTCGTCATCACTGTCATCCTCATCTGTATCTGAATCACTAGGTCCTTGCTGGCGTTTTCTCTTCTTTGTTTCTTTTGGCAGAATCAGGTCAGGTACCAACGTGTCAACACTGCCAGGATCTGCTGCTCGTGATTTGATGTAAACAGTACCTTCTCTCGTGACACGGAGTATTTCCATACTCCTAAGAAACTGGTAGTCGAGTGGCTTAGAGCTCCACCCTGATTTAAATCTCTCAACATCGGATGTCCGAAGTAATCCCATATTTCGGATCAGTCGGGTAATTACTGCTCCCAAATATGATCTTTTCTTGCCAAAATCCTTTTCTTGTAGAAGTCTCTGAGCTACTAGATAAGCAACCTGTATATTTCTCTTTTCGAGAATGCTTGCCATGAGTGCGACATCAAATCCAGAAACTCGTCCGCTGGTAGTATGTTTCCCATCAAGTGAACAAGCTATAAGCTTGTGGAGAATCTGAAGGACTGGATCCTTGAGTCGGGTTGCCTTAATACCCGAGAAGTATGGTGTAGGCGACCATTGACTCCATGCCTCAGCGCAAGTGGTGGTGACAGAAGCAGAGGTGGCTCCAGTGGTGAACAGAGGTTACTGTATCTCCTCTGATGTGTATAAGTCTAGATGGAGCGAGAACTGGGCAAGTGATAAGGTATGCGGGTTGCCCAGGTACTGAAACGAGATCGAACAATCTTCAATTTTCTCTCTCTGCTGAAATCTGAAGGTGGTCATAAACTCCGTAACCATCTCCACATATATTGGCTCATCGATGCTAAATAATCTCTTGAAGGACTCAAACTGCTGCCCATTCACTGTGTAGCTAAGTATGCTTTCTAGTTGTTCCTTAAATCCTAAGGCTTGCATGACATTCCAGTCAATATGCCTGAGACACCCGAACTTCTTGTCTCTCCATATACGTGCCATTTTGTCATAGGCTGGCGTGGCACTCATGTAGGCTAAAGATCCTGAAAGGGGTCGTGCTGAGTTTAATTTCTTCTTTCGTGGCATTGTACCTGAGAACATTTAAAGTAATGGATTCTCTGAGAAAGAGAAATTCAAAGCACGCTTCGAAGAATTTCGAAGTGAGGGCTTTAATTTCTAGACAATCTAAAGACTTCATTGAACATATAATGCTCCCATGCAACAAACAGTCACTCATTTGTTAAGGTAATATCGTCACTCAGAAAAGTATAGTCATGGAATGGCAATCGTCTTATTGTGAAGTATTTGTCACTTACAAAGTTTGGTGCAAACCAAGTTTGAAATGACGAAAATTCACGAATAATGATAATGTCATTATTGGTAAGGTTTGACTTTGGAAGTACAAGTTGAAGTAAGGCTTAAAATATTTTGTCTTAAAATAAATTCAATACTTCAAGTTGACTTTTAGGTCAAAGCTTTCTTCAAATGATATTTTCAAATGTCCATATGCCATAATTTTAACCTATTCATGCATGCATATTCTAAGTCATTTTAAGCATTTCCTATTTGATAGGCAAACTAAGTTATGCATAAAAGAAGTTATCATGCCCATGTATTTGGTGTGGTCCAAGACTTTTTATTCAAAAGTGATGATTGTCTAGTTATTGCCTAATTTGACTAGTCAAAACAAGTACAACATGGTCATGCAATTTTCAACTTATCATATTTTTCATGCAAGCTAGTCAACTTTTTGTTGACTCTCAAAAGTCACAATTGCTAGACCTAAGTTGTTAACATAATGCAATTAACATAGAGGGATCATACAAAACGTCCTAATTACTAGGGTACTTAGCATACTAACACTTAGTTAAGCAAAGTCCTAAGTTAGATCAGTTGATCAAGGTTTAAAACATGGGGATTCGCATGTGTAAGTGGTAGGAACATGTAGTACCTAAGTATTTGATTATGAAAAGCACTATTTCCTAGTTACTAACTTAGATAACTACAAGAAACAAGTTCTTTCAAGTTCAAAGTGGGTTTTGTGATCATACCTTGCTTAGAGTGAATGAAATGCAAAGACGAAAGTACAACCGAGAAGTATATGCAACAAGGAACTCGAAAGGACAAGAGATTATGCAATTTGATGGAGTTTTGATGGAGATCTCATGGAGAACCCATGGTGGCCGGTTTTGAGGGGAGAGGGGGAGGAAGAAGAAGTTCACTTCTTGTTTTTTGAATTATGGGGAGTTAAGGAAGGCTTTGTGGTCCTTTAGGGTACATGTACCTATCCTAAGTACCATGGTCCTTGCTTATGGTCCCGAATGCAATTTAATTGGTAAGCATTAATGTCCTAAGTTAATTTCTAATGTCCCACTAATAATGGTGATGAATCTTAAATGTATCACTTGTAACTAGTTACTTGTTAGTTTCTTGTTACGTTGTAAATTATTTAAGAAACGTGCAAATTTTTTGCGGAACAATTAAAATCAACTTTAAACATTAAACTTACGCTATTTTTGGTGTTTAAAAATCTTTGTCTGATGTGGACTTGTTGAATGTACCCGTTTAAGTAGAAACCCAAACGTTTTCACGTTCTTTCCGTCACGCACGTGTTTTCAGGCAAAACTTCAAAAACGTTTTTCTTTTAAGGGAAACTCTCAAAAACTTATTATATTACATATTTATACTTAAAAGCTGCTCACTTAAGGTCGCGAGCCTAGACCTTTTTCGGAAGGAATTGCTTTACGATTCGATCCGATCCCTCCATAGGGAAAGGGTCGAGATTTGCTCCCTTAACTGAACATTTTTCAGTACAAAACATTTCGATAGCTCCCAGATGACATTGTAAACTAGAAAATGACGATCCTCTAAACTTCCTAGGATCTCTCGTTCTCATACCCTAAACTGACAAGATCGTTAATCAACTTATTATACGCCTTCCTTATCTTCTTGGGATTTGATAGACCGTCGCGTTCTCCTTTGTTTTTGTAGTTCAGATTGTGAGTACGTTTATTCACAGCTTCGATAAATGCATTCTCCTCTGGCGAATCAAGTTCTCCGGTTGTAAGTGTAACTAGCTTACTGAGTTCACTGATTCCGGCTTTTTGAGTGGAAGTGAAGGGGTATTTGGTGAAGGTGAAGATTTGAACAAGCTTGACGTGAAGGTCTTTTCTTTTTTCAAAGAAGCTTGTGTCGATTCTTTCCTTTGTGGAATTAGGGAAAACTTCTCGCAATTTTGAGATTAGGTAAGAAGCGGGGTCAACAAAGAATGGAATTTTACAAAGAAATTTTATAGGAATCATCGGGTTTTGTTCTATCCAGAACTCAAGTTTGTTGATCATTGTGGCGACATTGTGATTGATTAATATCATAGATATTGGAAGGTAATCCATGTCGGCAAATGATTTGAGGAGTAGATCTAAATCTTCTACAAACTTCAGTTCTTGGTCCTTGAAATTTGTGGAGTGGCCTTTGCATTCTTGATTTGACAGACGAAGAAGAAGGTTTACTTGTTTTTCTAATCCAGCAATCATTTCTCGTTGGTTGAAGGAAACGGGAGATTGGCATAGGTCAATTGTATGACGAATGCTTTATAGACGTTTGCCCTTCGGGAAGGATCGAAAGAAGCACCAAGGTGGCGTTCTTTAAAACAATGTTGTTCTATTTCGACGGATGGAACCTTATCCACCACTCGGTATATGATATATTTAGGTTCGTATGAAGAGAATGGAAAGATACCGTCATTGTGAGAATCGAACATGGTTTGGGCATATACCGATGTCTCAGGAATGAGGGTAATTAGGTCACATGTTTTCGGAGGCTTTACTTCATGATTTTCTTCGGGAAGATAATCCAAGTGGACAGATTTTGACACTTTAGGCATTTGCAAAGTTGAAGAGTGATCTTCTGGAGATGATGCCAGGACAGGTAGCTGATCCGTGACATTAAAGTCCAGGAAATGGTTTGGAATGGAATGTGGGATCCTAAATTCTTCTAGGGAAGCATACAATTCATCCTTTGAAGTACTAATAGAAGTGGGTTTTTTAGATGTCATGTTTAAACTAATATTATCCTAATTAACACTAAATTAACAGCAAATTAAAGTAAAACTGCTTAAAGTAACTTTCGAGAGGTTTCTAAGAAGGAATCAATCGGAAGGATCTCCTAAATACTACTACTTAAGGTGGCTTGAATCTACGTTTGAGATTCCCCGGCAACGGCACCAAAAACTTGTTGCGGCTCACACCGTGTCGTTGTTTTTCAAATGATGATGCGAGCGCAGCAGGGGTTTTAAATTTATATTTTGCGGGGCTTAAATTATACGTACTACCTACTCTGGTTAGTAAGCGGTAAGTACGACCTAAGATCGTTCTATGAATCTAAACGTGTGGGCGATTAAAGTTGACACTTTCAGTAGGGAAGTATTTAGGATGGCACAAAGTAGGTAGGTTTTGGGATTTAAAGACATATAATTAAAATGCAGAAAAGTAAATTGCAGGAAATTAAAACGCAGGAAAACAGATAAAGATAAAGATGTGATTGCTGAGATTTCGATGATTAATATTTCAGGATGACAGAACAAATAGGGTTGATACATAATGTGGTAAATAAACTACTAGGCGTAAACTCTAGAACCCTACCAACTCAGTTTCCCATTGGCGTGTCACTTGGAACTAGGTTATCGTGATTATGATCGGAGCAATACGCAAACTTCCAATACTCATCTAGTTGAAAGATGAACAACCTATTTTGGTTTTATACCGAGGTGCATGAATCAGTAGCGTATCGTCTCATGGGTCCGACCGTTCTTAACTCCTAAGGTAGTTTACTACTCTATTAGCACGAAGATTAATAACTTTGTATGTTTGGACCGTCGATTGTGTAAGACTTAGTGTTTTAAGGATTCTAGGTCACTAGAGCTTTGTTCTATTCCTAAGTCTCGTTTTTGTTTAGTTAAGTTCTGATTACTTCGACTTATGACTTAAGTTCTCCTTTTCAAACAGTTATACATCTCCAGATTATCCGCAGTTTGATAAAACGTGTTTCATATGAGGACCATGTCTTTCAATAATAGACAGTGTACTTTACATGGGATTTCCACTGCTTCTTATATCCAACACGCGGTCAAGAGTAATTGACAGTGAAAATGACTCTCTAACTAATTAAATGTAAAGCAGTGCAGAAATGTAAACCTAATATATACAACGAGTGATTTCATTGTGTCTTACTTATTGCATGTCATGGGCACAGATAACTACTTACCATAATTAAGGTTGATCAGGTCCTAATTACTAGGTTGCAGTCACGTGGATAACTGGAAAGGGTGCTCCATAAATTAAACTTAAATTCATAAAGTCTTAACAGTACAAAGCTTATTATCTCCTATTTTATCTGAACGTGTTTTACGAACATTATTTTATAATGCATTGATTCTCGTAGGATACACCAGTTAGTTGTGTAGTTGTATTATCCTTTCGGAGTTCCAACTTTTGAACTAGAGCTGATTCCAATGATAAAACTACCTTCGGTCGTTTATCGGCTTCCGTACGTTTGTACTTTGCATGAAGCATTTCCAGCACTATACCGAATAAACAGTTGAATAGGGGCCGTTATATCATTTTACGATTATCGTGCATGGATTATGTAATGACATCCTTACTTATAATTATCTACATCATCAGCAATCACAATAATAAACTACTCGCAAATCATGGCAATAAATAAATCACATACCAGGCAATAATACATATTCAAAATATGAAATGAGACAAGTATAATAAAAGTTTAGATATCACCCAGAATTAAATGCGTAGCAGCGTATTATTATAATTGACAAACTCTTTCACACGTACAAAGATTGATCTCCGAATCTCTAGCGTTCGCCCTAGGTCCTACGTTAGTCCGTGTGTGACACCCCCAATTTCGGTCAGCGCGGTCAACGCGCGATTAGCGGAAGCATTAGAGTAAGCGGGGGTGCTGACGTTAACGTTGAACATCATGCATATCAGAGCTTATGATTATTGCTGAACAGTGAATTAAGACGCCATTTATGAAGTTTGATTGTAACAAAAAGGACTACAACTCGTGAAAGTCGTAGAATAGTATTATAAAATACAATCTGTTATAATATACACAGTTTTCGAAAGAAAATTTCATAAGTATGATTAATGTAAATCATTTATACAAAGAAATCTTAAGTGTCCCAAAATGTGGCATCTTAATTTTTCGCGGGTCGCCTAACTCCATATGCGTGCAGTCTTAACTGTGCTGCTAGTTACCTGAAAAACATAGTAAAAAGTCAACACATGGTTGAGTGAATTCACAGGTTTTATGTTTGCAAAGTGGTTTGTTAAACCATGTTCGTTTGCGAGTTGATGACCGGAGAGTCAAATAAGTTTCGTACATAAAGCTTTGTAGGAAAACATATATCCTATCGTACAATTCGTACAAGGGCCTATAAATATTCACATATAAATCAGTAGCACATAGGCACCAAAGCAAATAAGTAACACATAGGCACCAAAGCGATTATGAACAGTTATTGCATGTTATAGCAAAAACACTAGCTATGTTTTTCACCCCAAGTTTTAAAAGAAATAAAACAGTAGAAAGTGGGGCTGTGAACTCACCTGTGGGTGCTAGTGTTCCTAATCGCCAGTAATATCCAATCCGTAACCTCCTAACGTCCTAAACGCAAGAGATATATTAATATGAGTATTTGACAGCTTGTCAAATTATGCAAATGATGTGATTGTTTTGTGAGATCGTTCAAGTCGAATTATGTACGATTCGTTGGTGATAATTTTGTAATAATAATCTCTAAGAACATATTATTATTATTATTATTATTATTATTATTATTATTATTATTATTATGCCCATTTCGTTGTATACTTTAAAGATATATATATTTATAAAACGTATACGCTATACCGTGTATAAACCTGGGTAATGTCGTCATGAATACGTGTATACAAAAATACAATTTAGTACGCAGTATATGTATATATACATACGTACGTTTCAAGTGTTGCTAAAATTTATGTTTATCCAATGGTGTATATATATACCTGTAACCTTGAGCTTACTCATGCCACACAAATACCAGTAGGCTAGTGACCCATTTTGGTTATAAATTTCCAAATGCATATATATGTATTTATTATAATAGTTTCAAAAATGAATTGGAAATAAAATGGGTCACAAGTAAGAATCGAACTTGTGACCTTCTACTTGAATCTCACGCCACAACCATTAGGCTAAGCACATCTTTTTGTTAATACAATGCTAAGAAATAAATATATGTACTTATAGCCAGTTTGTAAAAAATGAAATTAATTGAAAACAGGTTATAGGGCTTGAACCCTTGACCTTCCGCTTCACAGTGCGCGCTTAACCAGTAGGCTATTGCCTGTATTCTGTTACAACTTACCCAATTTTGTATTTATGTGTTTATAACTGATTAGTCAAAAATAAAATGGAAATAAAAACTGGTCATAGAAGGTCTCGAACCTGTGACCTGCGATGGTAATCTCCAAGTGTTAACCACTAGGCCATGGATTACTTTTGATTATATGATGCCAAATATTATATATATATATATCTGTTATTGATTTTTGTAAAATGTATGTATTCTGTGCCATTTAAGACCATCGTTTTCAGTTTACTTTTGCACCATCTGCTCAACGAAAACAACTCAAAATATATATATACATGGCATAATCAGTATATAACACCAAATTAACTCAAAGGAATAAGGGAGGTTGCTCACGGTGGGTGATAAGCCGAGGTGGTGGATGTGTGATGATAATAAAATGATGATCGATGTTGGTGTTCCCTTGCTCCCTTCTCCTGGTCACAACGGTGATACCGAAAGGATGAGGGTGGTGGCCGATGGTGGTTGTTTTTCTACAATGGTGGTGGTGGTGGGTTTTGATGGTAACCGTACCCGATGGTGGTGTGGGTGGGCCGAGAGAGAGATGAACTGGGGGAATGATGGATGATCGATAATGATGATCATCGATGCTACTGCTACTATTACTTGTCGTGTTATTGTGTTGTTGTTGGTTATTGTGTTCGGTTCTGGTGTACTGAGAGAAGAAGGTGGGTAAAGATGATGATAAAGAATATCGATGATGATGATGATGATTACAAGTTGTTGTTGTTGTTATTTTCGTTCCTTCTCTTGCTTCCTCCGATTACGGTGGATGATAACGAGATGAATATGATACTTGTTATTAGTTTATTTGCATAGATTGAAAGATTGAAGAAAACTTGATGCTACTTCTTATTACTACTACTGTCGTTGGAGATGAGAACCCAGAGAAGAAAACACAGTGTTTTGCATTATTGATGTTAGGTAACACAAGTGAGGGGTAAGTTCCTATTTTCTGTGACACCCGTCAAATTAGGACTAGTAATTAGTGCCTAATCAAGTTTTAATACATGTAATTAGTTTTGTGTTAGGCTAATTAATGTATCAATCAATATATATATTGTTGTTAAATATATATACAATTATGCGGTTTGATTAAATCGTACAAATTCAAATCGAATGTATTTCGGTCAATTAAATACGGACGTTGGTGAACAATCTTATTAAATAATACAATATTATTTAGTAACACAATTATATCCAAAATATTGTTTTATAATATTTCGTATTCATTCCATATCGTACAAGCGAGAACAACGCGATTACATGTAAACGCGCAAACAAACCAAACGAGATAATGTTACATTTTTATAACGCAACTATTAAGTATTTTATGAAATACTTCAACAAAAATGTCGAATAAATATTCGTATTTTTAAAACGTATATTTAGACGTATTAAAATAATTAATTAATGTTTTAAACAATCGGGAAAACGAACATCGCACGGAGCAAAATTTGGTGAAGCCCACACTTGGTGGACCCCACCAAAACCGGCCCTAGGGTGAGGTCACCACCTCCTCACCCTCACTTTCTCATTCTCACACTCTTTCTCTTTTCTCCCCTGTTGGAACATAGATTGTGACAACAGATCTAGCTTGAAATAGGACTGGTGTAATTATTATTATGTTTTTATATTGGTTTAGATTTGTAAATAAATATTTGTTTTGTTAGTAATATTCGTTAAACATATTATGGTGTTAAGTTGGACGAATGTTAAATACGAAATAAATACATTATGTGCGAGTCGAGTTCTCAGGTCGCGAACTTTGCGAGCCGAGATGAGAACTGAATTCGTGGAAGTCAGTAGCGAGTCGAGCTTGGTAATGGGCTTGGGCTGCAAGGCGAGTTGGGCTGAACTCGCTGGCCCATGCGAGCCGAGTCGAGACAAAATATAAAAGGTTGTTTCAATCATGAAAAACCTTAACATCTTTAACACTTTTAACATACTATTCTGATCTGCGATTCCAGAAAAACCAGAGAAAACATAACCTACGGCTAGACTTTGACGATTCATCGTTTAAAGTTAAGCTTTATTAAAACGCAATACGAACATATTCGTTGTTAGTAAGATAACACCGTATTGAGGGATTCCGCACCTTAATACTACAGATAACGAAGTTATCGATCCTAAAACTAGGGGACTTACATCTGGTATCAGAGCTTTCGGGCTAAATACGAGTGTGTTCATAAGTTTTAGTGATATTGCGTTTTTGATTCGGGTCGTTTTTACGTGCATACTTGCAATACTAACGATCAAAATCATTCTCTGGAAGTTTTAGGGTTAGTTTACAGTCGAAATTCTCTGTTTCGTTCGTAAAAATACCTTAAATTTTCATTTTTCGGGTTTAACAGCCGTTTCGCGAGTCGAGATTAGGGTTCCAGCGTCGCCTGCGAACCGAGTTGAACTAGCGAGTCGAACTGAGGCTTGCGAGTCGAACCGAGATCCCTCGCGAATCGACATCACTTGCGAATCGACATCTTTTAGCAATCAGAACTGAGGCTTGCGAATCGACGAATTCTGCGAGTCGAGCTGAGATTGCGAGTTGAGCTGAGTCTTGCGAGTTGAGTTTTCTGAATTCGCTGAAACAGTTTAATTTTACATTTTTAAGATGTCTGACTTAAGTAGAATGATCAAAATGGACCACGAGGTGGGAAAGTCAAACGTTCCACCTAAGTTGTTAAGAATCGAGGATTACTACAATTGGAAGGACAGATTCGAATCTTACTGTAGATTCCATGACCTGTCTATCTGGATGTGTATCAAGAGTGGATACACCCCACCTACTCAAACTGTTCAAAATGCTACTGTAGTTCTTACCTATGCGAACATGAGTGATCAGGAGAAGGAAGCTTACAGAAATGAGAATAAATCACATTCATGCATAAAGATGTGTCTTCCTAAAGAGATTGCTCATCAACTCAAGTCTTTTCATACTGCTAGAACGCTCTGGGACGCTCTAGAGAAAAGAGGTGAGGGAAGTCCACAGGTGAGAGCTGGCAAGAGGAGTCTTCTTAAAAAGCAGTTTACTATGTTTAAAGCTTTAAAAGGAGAAGATCTTGATGCATATGTCACACGATTCTACCATCTGCTAAGTGAATTAGAATACCATGAAATTGTTGAAGAAGAAGTATCCAAAACCGACAAGTTTCTTGAGGGTTTGCCTTCTAAATGGGAAATGTATGGCGTTATGATTAAGGATAACGAAACTAGGTATTCTACTATGACCTTAGAGCAAGTCATTGACAAGCTGAAAGGTTATGATGTGACACCCTCAAATTTCGGTTTGCGGAAGCTGTCGGGTCGGGTGTCACTAAATCAAATATCACCGCATAAGATACATAATGAACGACTCTAAATGAGACGTTTGAAAATAATTATACATTTCCCAAAATAGAACGTTTACAACGTTATGAGTTTAATAATAATTTCCAAATACATAATTTGAAAATACTAAAGTAGATGCAGAGTTGTCCCAATTGTTGAAAATATGCGACTCGAACTAATAAGATCTTGTAGCGATCCTAATCCTGCTGGGCAACCTGAGAACACATGCTAAAACAGGTCAGCTATAAAGCTGGTGAGTTCATAGGATGGTTAGTTGAAAACATAAAGTAATAAAACAATTTATGTTTTGTAAAGTTGTTTCCAAAATCAGTGATTTTTGATATGTAATACGTTGAAGTTTGTAACGCCAATGTGTAAAGGTCTAATCTAGGTATTTCATACCTAACTAGTTTGAATTGTAAGTCTACCATTGAAATTGTTTGTCTAACTTAATGTTCAATTACCCCGATATGGTTGGTTGCATTGTTACAAGTTACTTAGACTTGTTTGTCTTAAATTGATACAAGTTACAACGACTTGTTTGTTTGAAAATGCTACAAGTACAACGACTTGTCTGATTGAAAATGATACAAGTACAACGACTTGTCTGCTTGAAAATGATACAAGTACAACGACTTGTCTGATTGAAAATGATACAAGTACAACGACTTGTCTGCTTGAAAATAATACAAGTACAACGACTTGTCTGATTGAGGTTGTGCCCACTGCAATACCGTGGCATCGTTTTGTACCCACTTTACCGTGGTATCGTTTTGTGCCCGCTGCAATACCGCGGCATCGTTTCTGAAGTGCTCAAGAGCATAGTTGAAATGTAGAGCTAGTAGTACTACGACATACTAGCTATTGCAAATAAGTGTTGACCGTACAACGACGCGTCCGACTTGAATGATTGTGTTTGTATGATTGTATGTATACTAATATACATAAATATTATTGAAGTTAGCACCAAGTGCTCATGATAATATATAAACATGTAGATATATATATATATAGATACATATATTTGTCAAATGAGCAAACGTGAGTAACAATCGTGACACGCATGAAAATAATTGATTGTATCTAAATACGTATAAGCAAATATTTAGATATTAAGTAATACGTTGGTCCTAGGTATGAATACTCATCGCCTAGTTGAATTGTATTAGTATAAAGGATCTATACTAACATATGATGCTATCGTATACTTCTAGCCTAAAGCCTAGCAAGTATATTTGGGTTCTGAATTGTATTGGCAATATTAGTTCCTAAAAGAGAAACTGATCCTGTAAATGTATGTATGTCGTCTAGTGTAGGTAGAACTAACCAGTTCTAATGTATTTGATAATATTGTCCCGCGACAATATGGCCAATGAATAGTAATAACTATATCCAGTTATACCTAAGTAATTGTTTTCCAACAATTTGATAGTGTACGATTGTGACCTATCTAGGTTAGGTCTTGATATTGTTCCAAAACAATGTGTTGGGTGTAATTCCTAAGTATTACACATTTGTATTACATACAGTAATAAGATTGATTGTGAATTATAAAAGATTATTAATATAATTCGAAAACAGTTGTTGTGCATGTGTTTCACCCCAAAAACAGTAAAACAGTTGAAAGAGTGGGGCTATGAAACTCACCTGTGAATTGTTAGCGATACGATGATACGCGCGTCGTCCAAATGGTAACCTTCTAGTGTCCTAAACACGTGAGGTTATATAAGTATGAGACACTTCAGTTTGTCTAAGCGAGTTGTTCATGTGTGCATTTGTTGCTGAAGTCTGGGAATGGTGTACGGGGGTCCGGGGGCAGCGCCCTGGTAGCGGGGTCCAAGGGGCGGCAGCCCCTGGCGGGGTCCAAGGGGCAGAGCCCCTGGCTGGGGTCGAGCTGCCAGGTCAGCTTGGAAAATTTTTATTTCTACTACTTTACTTTAAAGAAAACGTGTTCGGAATCCAAATTCGGGTAAAATCGAGTGGTAAAATTTGGTGGTCAATACTTAGTGAAAAACATAGGTTTTTAAGGTTCTGCGACGTCAGATGCGACGTCAGATGCGACGTAGGGTCGTGCGTCGCTATGTGCGACGTCGCAATTTAATGCGACGTTGTGCGTTACGTCGCAATGTGCGACGTTTAAGATTTACTGCGACGTAGGGTGTTACGTCGTATCATGCGACGTTGAGATGTTTTTGCGACGTTGGCTGCGACGTCGGCTGCGACGTCGCAGCACTGTTTTTGGTCTCTGCGACGTAGCGATCTGATCGCCGGAGTTTGAGCCGAAAACGAGTTTTCTGGCCTCCGTTGAGTCTGATTCTTTTACCCAACCCGTAACTAAGTATTTTAAGCTTATCTAAACCGCAAACAAGCAAAATAACAAGGTTTTCAGAGATTTCGAGAATTGTCGGAAACTTACAAATCCGCGCGAGGAGAATCCGAAAAGATAGGATTGTAGATCGTTGCGTGGTGATCGTTTTTCCCTAAAGGAGCTTTGAGATTGGAGGTCGTTTGACGGTGGTTTTTGGCGGATTATGGTGGTGGTGGTAGGTTGTAGAGAGAGAGATGAGAGAAAAGGTAGGTGAAAAAGAAGAAGAAAATGAAGAAATGAGGTGGGAGTTTGGGTTTTTGTTAAAACTCAGATCCCTAACTCGTGTACTGTGGTCTCCAACCACAGTACAAAATGTCCGTGATTTCGTACCCGTTTAAAATGTAGATTTATTATTTACATCCATAATTTTGTTTATATCATTTTGTAAATATTTTTAATAAAATATTTCACTTGAACTATAAAATGTCATTATTCAAAGTTTAAAATCGGCGCGAAATTTGACTTTTTGACCGGGTGTTACATTCTCCCCCTGTTAAGAAAATTTCGTCCCGAAATTTAAAGTGATGTCAGGGTTGCGCCTGGTCTGGGGAGCAATGCACGTACGAGGTATTTGTCGAATAGATTGCAGACACATGATGTCTATAACGAGGTTGAATAGCAGTCACTCCATGACCGCATCATGTTTAATCGTTGTGGTCACATTCTGACTGTTTTGTAATTGGTTATATCAGGGCTGAGCGATTTATCGTTGAGTCGATTAGTCTACTGAAAGTAAACATTGAGTTTGGTTGGTGAGTGTTCTATCGATTGGTCTGCTGAAAGCAAACTTTGGGTTTTATGTGGGCCTAGGTCAACTAGCCCTAAGATGTGATCGACATTAAGTCGTTAAAATGATGGTGGGGACAATAAGTACACGTTTAGCGAATCTAAAATTGAAGAGTTATGTTTTCGAGGAGAGGTTGTACTTACATTATTGTTGGAGATTTATTTGATTTACTCGGAGTCGATTAGGTGAATTTTGCGTCTTTTTGGGCAGTCCTTCTTGTAATGACCAGGTTCCTTACATTTGAAGCATATCCTTCGAGAGTCGGGATTGGCGGGAACTCTGCAGTCCCGGATTACGTGACCATATCGTTGGCATCTTTCGCAGGGTAATCCGCAAAATCCATCATGATGACGTTTGCAGCCGTGACAAAATGGTTTGTTACCCGCATAGCCTTGTCTGTCGTTGGGTTCAGCAGCGTAGGACCTCAAGGGTTCAGGTTGATTCGTTGGGTTTTGGCTAGAGCTGGAACTTCCATTTCCTTTTTGTTGATTGTTTTCTGTTGCAGGTGGCCCACGTCGAACCACCTGTGCCATGAGTCTGTGGGCCATGCGAATAGCCTCTTCAATAGTAGTGGGTTTAGAGGCGGTGACCATTCCCTCAATTAGCAACGGGAGTCCACCAATGTACCTCCCGATTCGTTTGTTTTCAGGGTTTACTATGTTTGGACAAAGGGATGCTAGTTGTTGGAAGCGATTGGTATATGTTTCAATGTCGTTGTCCTTTACGGTGAGATACCAAAGTTCGTCCTCAAGTTTGTGAAGTACTTCGATGGGACAATACTTGTCCTTCATGAGTTGTTTCAGGTCTTCCCACGGAAGTTCGTGAGCAGTGTCGTTTCCTACAGTTCGGGCGTGAAAATTCCACCAGGTAGAGGCATCATCCTGGAGGGTGTACGTGGCGTACAAGACTTTGCAGTCGTCGGGGCAGTTGCACATGTGGAAAATAGATTCAATTCTCTCGAACCATCGAATTAATCCGACAGCTCCTTCAGTCCCGACGAAGTTTGGGGGTTCGCACCTCAGGAAATCCCTAAAAGTGCAGGGCTTTACTTGGTTCTGAGCAGCTAGGGTCGCAGTCACTGCTTGATTAATGATTTGATCTTGCTCAGCTTGAGTGAAAGTTGGTCGTTTAGGAGGCATGATTCTTGAACAAGAATGAAATGACAAAGTGTGAGATCTTTAATCAAAGATGCTGATTATTACAATGACATAAGTAGCTAACTTGAGTTGGAATTTATGATACACGGGATCCTACGATCCTTGACGTTGAAGTTTTTGATATTGTAGGTGGCAGGCGCATCACTGCCCTTTTGTATTGTTGATACAACAGTTTAAGTAACCGTTGTCTAGTTTTCTTTAGTTAAGTTATCATGAATCTCATGTTTTCCGAGTGTTGTGACCAGTTGAGTTGTAGTTTCTAGGTGCGGTCGTACCATGACCGAGTTGCGTTTTCTATGTAGTCAATCCAAGACTATGTTGTGGTGGGTAGTCCAATGGACTATATCGTAGTACTAGAATATCGTACGGCCATTCATACCTGTGTATGTGACAACTACCGTGTTCTCGGTGGTGTTGAAGCAGGGTCCATCAACACAACCCATGTGTGTGGTGACATCATTGTGTATTTATTGATTAAAGCATTACATGCTAAATTGGTAGTATATACATATATGGTGTACACGTAACTATGCAAGCATACGTACATAATAAGAGTCAGGTGTGGCACCTCGTGCCCAGTGAAGTAAGTGTATATGTATATGTGTCAGTCGTACATGCAACTATAACAAGTCTACATGCATAATTGAAGTAGCACCAAGTGCTATAATGCAGTGCTATCAGCACAGTAATTGAAATACTAATATTTTGTAATTGTAGTACCAAAGTACCATGAAACGCAGCACTACGTGCTGTAATGAAGTGCCCGCGGCATTGAAATTGTAGTACCCGTGTACTATGAGTGTGGCATCAACATGCTATAATTTGTAGTGTTGACCTATTGTGAAGGTTGCACTAACGTGCTCAAGTTGTGGTATTAACATACCTTGAAATCGTAGCACTACGTGCCATGTATTGTTTGATTTGTAGCCCCAAAGCCAAAATGTGTTTGAAGTTCGAATTTCTCAGTTGTAACACAGAAGCTAAAGTGCGAGTGCCAAGGCACTAAAGTATTGAATTGATTGATCTACATGATCAAATTGTGATTCGAAATTTTTTTTTTTTTTTTTTTTATTTTTTTTTTTTTTATTTTTTTTTTTTTTTTTGTGGACTTAGTCAACACTAATCCGATTGTGATCCATATGGTCAAAGTTGAAAAGTTGTCAGTTTGTTTTAAGTTTCGTGAAGGTTTAGCATGTGCGGGTTTCCATTCCCATTGATGACGTTTGTACCTCCTTCCCGAGGTTTAGTGATATAGGTGTCGAGTCGCGATGGTGAGGAAGACGGCGATATGCCTCTTCACGAAAGTATGATGATACAGCGGAAATAAATTTGTATATATATACTCAATATATATATATATAGGTATGTAATAGTAGTACACATATAAGGCCTATTCATATATACCTACAGTACATATAATAGCCTAGGGTGTCTAGCACATAAAAATCAGAGTCAACTACGCATTCCCAATCCAGTATAACCCCTTTCAGATCTTACATCATCTTTATTTAATTGTACATAGTTAGCTACGCTATGTTAAATTAAACTCGTATGATGTAATTCCTGAACCAGTCATACCTAATGGGGAATACAGCCTAACGGTCATAGTCTAGGCCCTCTAAATGCAACCTAGTTCACTACAACCTTAGGCTCTGATACCAATCCGTGACACCCTCAAATTTCGGTTTGCGGAAGCTGTCGGGTCGGGTGTCACTAAATCAAATATCACCGCATAAGATACATAATGAACGACTCTAAATGAGACGTTTGAAAATAATTATACATTTCCCAAAATAGAACGTTTACAACGTTATGAGTTTAATAATAATTTCCAAATACATAATTTGAAAATACTAAAGTAGATGCAGAGTTGTCCCAATTGTTGAAAATATGCGACTCGAACTAATAAGATCTTGTAGCGATCCTAATCCTGCTGGGCAACCTGAGAACACATGCTAAAACAGGTCAGCTATAAAGCTGGTGAGTTCATAGGATGGTTAGTTGAAAACATAAAGTAATAAAACAATTTATGTTTTGTAAAGTTGTTTCCAAAATCAGTGATTTTTGATATGTAATACGTTGAAGTTTGTAACGCCAATGTGTAAAGGTCTAATCTAGGTATTTCATACCTAACTAGTTTGAATTGTAAGTCTACCATTGAAATTGTTTGTCTAACTTAATGTTCAATTACCCCGATATGGTTGGTTGCATTGTTACAAGTTACTTAGACTTGTTTGTCTTAAATTGATACAAGTTACAACGACTTGTTTGTTTGAAAATGCTACAAGTACAACGACTTGTCTGATTGAAAATGATACAAGTACAACGACTTGTCTGCTTGAAAATGATACAAGTACAACGACTTGTCTGATTGAAAATGATACAAGTACAACGACTTGTCTGCTTGAAAATAATACAAGTACAACGACTTGTCTGATTGAGGTTGTGCCCACTGCAATACCGTGGCATCGTTTTGTACCCACTTTACCGTGGTATCGTTTTGTGCCCGCTGCAATACCGCGGCATCGTTTCTGAAGTGCTCGAGAGCATAGTTGAAATGTAGAGCTAGTAGTACTACGACATACTAGCTATTGCAAATAAGTGTTGACCGTACAACGACGCGTCCGACTTGAATGATTGTGTTTGTATGATTGTATGTATACTAATATACATAAATATTATTGAAGTTAGCACCAAGTGCTCATGATAATATATAAACATGTAGATATATATATATATAGATACATATATTTGTCAAATGAGCAAACGTGAGTAACAATCGTGACACGCATGAAAATAATTGATTGTATCTAAATACGTATAAGCAAATATTTAGATATTAAGTAATACGTTGGTCCTAGGTATGAATACTCATCGCCTAGTTGAATTGTATTAGTATAAAGGATCTATACTAACATATGATGCTATCGTATACTTCTAGCCTAAAGCCTAGCAAGTATATTTGGGTTCTGAATTGTATTGGCAATATTAGTTCCTAAAAGAGAAACTGATCCTGTAAATGTATGTATGTCGTCTAGTGTAGGTAGAACTAACCAGTTCTAATGTATTTGATAATATTGTCCCGCGACAATATGGCCAATGAATAGTAATAACTATATCCAGTTATACCTAAGTAATTGTTTTCCAACAATCTGATAGTGTACGATTGTGACCTATCTAGGTTAGGTCTTGATATTGTTCCAAAACAATGTGTTGGGTGTAATTCCTAAGTATTACACATTTGTATTACATACAGTAATAAGATTGATTGTGAATTATAAAAGATTATTAATATAATTCGAAAACAGTTGTTGTGCATGTGTTTCATCCCAAAAACAGTAAAACAGTTGAAAGAGTGGGGCTATGAAACTCACCTGTGAATTGTTAGCGATACGATGATACGCGCGTCGTCCAAATGGTAACCTTCTAGTGTCCTAAACACGTGAGGTTATATAAGTATGAGACACTTCAGTTTGTCTAAGCGAGTTGTTCATGTGTGCATTTGTTGCTGAAGTCTGGGAATGGTGTACGGGGGTCCGGGGGCAGCGCCCCTGGTAGCGGGGTCCAAGGGGCGGCAGCCCCTGGCGGGGTCCAAGGGGCAGAGCCCCTGGCTGGGGTCGAGCTGCCAGGTCAGCTTGGAAAATTTTTATTTCTACTACTTTACTTTAAAGAAAACGTGTTCGGAATCCAAATTCGGGTAAAATCGAGTGGTAAAATTTGGTGGTCAATACTTAGTGAAAAACATAGGTTTTTAAGGTTCTGCGACGTCAGATGCGACGTCAGCTGCGACGTAGGGTCGTGCGTCGCTATGTGCGACGTCGCAATTTAATGCGACGTTGTGCGTTACGTCGCAATGTGCGACGTTTAAGATTTACTGCGACGTAGGGTGTTACGTCGCATCATGCGACGTTGAGATGTTTTTGCGACGTTGGCTGCGACGTCGGCTGCGACGTCGCAGCACTGTTTTTGGTCTCTGCGACGTAGCGATCTGATCACCGGAGTTTGAGCCGAAAACGAGTTTTCCGGCCTCCGTTGAGTCTGATTCTTTTACCCAACCCGTAACTAAGTATTTTAAGCTTATCTAAACCGCAAACAAGCAAAATAACAAGGTTTTCAGAGATTTCGAGAATTGTCGGAAACTTACAAATCCGCGCGAGGAGAATCCGAAAAGATAGGATTGTAGATCGTTGCGTGGTGATCGTTTTTCCCTAAAGGAGCTTTGAGATTGGAGGTCGTTTGACGGTGGTTTTTGGCGGATTATGGTGGTGGTGGTAGGTTGTAGAGAGAGAGATGAGAGAAAAGGTAGGTGAAAAAGAAGAAGAAAATGAAGAAATGAGGTGGGAGTTTGGGTTTTTGTTAAAACTCAGATCCCTAACTCGTGTACTGTGGTCTCCAACCACAGTACAAAATGTCCGTGATTTCGTACCCGTTTAAAATGTAGATTTATTATTTACATCCATAATTTTGTTTATATCATTTTGTAAATATTTTTAATAAAATATTTCACTTGAACTATAAAATGTCATTATTCAAAGTTTAAAATCGGCGCGAAATTTGACTTTTTGACCGGGTGTTACATATGATTTCTCCAAAAAGTCAAGAGATAGTGATTCTGATAAGGTTCAGAACCCTGGGTTATATCATGGAAAGTCAAGTCTTTCGACTGCGTCATCTAGTTCGACCACTGCACTGTTAGTTGGTGATACTAATGAAATTGGAGAACTGATTTCTGAAGATCTGTGCTTTATTTCTTCCTCTGGTGATGAGACAAAGGGAAAGAATTCTGAGAAGTCACCTCAAGAGCATCAGAAGATGCCGATGAGTGTGAAATCTGCTGAACAGCAATTGTCTGTTCTTGCTTCCTTTGTGGCATCATATGAAAACTATATAGAGGGAAAGATCAATGATCCTATTCTGTTTGATGAGGATTATGAGCAGATAGATTCTGATTATCTTGAGGAATTGGAGCTTCAAGATCAACTTGCGTTGATTTCTAGAAAGGTGAAGAATTTCCTCAAGAGAACTGGTAGAAAGGTGTTGGGCAATAGATCAGGGTTTGATAAAACCAAGGTCAGATGCTTTAACTGTCAGGGTATTGGTCATTTTGCTAGAGAATGCCAAAGACCTAAAGTAGAAGCACAAGGAAAACAAGGTTCGGGAAGTACTCTTGCCTCTAAAGCCTTAGTGGTGAAGCAGTTGGATGGCTCTTATGATTGGCAAGCTCAATCTGAGGAAGCCTTGATGGCCGAGATCGAAGAAACAACTGCTGGATCAGTTTCCTACATGCCAACTGATTTGGAACAGAGAGTAGAGGTGCTTGAGTCTGAAGTGAAGGCAAGTGATGATGACGTGCTATATATGGATTCAGCTCCAGATATGAGTCCTGATGAATTAGTGGCACGTATGGCTGAATTACAAACTGACAAGAAGAAGGTATGTTTAGATATTCTTAATCTTGCTGATGTTTGTTACTTAGTTACTGATTTACAATCTCAGAATAGTGTCTTAACTGTGTCAAATAGCAATTTGTCATCACAATTAAATATGGATAAGGAATCCTATAAGACTGTTAGATCTGAACTTGATCAAGCTATTATGGATATTCATAGATTAAGTGATGATAAAAAGGTCTTAAAAGATAAAATTAAGTCTGATGCGTCGGATAGAACAAAACTTAGAGATACCATAAGTGAAAAATCTGCTGTCATAGATGGTCTCTATATGAATATTAAAGACTTAAATGAGACGATTGCTAGTAAGGATCAGGAAATAGTGAACCTTAACTTAAGGTTAATTGAGCAAAACCGTAAACTTGAGAACTATAGGACATCTCAAATGGATAAAATGTTAGATGCTCAACGTAGTGTAAAGGACAAGACTGGGTTAGGTTACAATGATGTATCCCCGCCTTTTAATGCCAATTACACTCCTATTCCTGAAGATTCTGAGATGACTGAAGTTAGTCCTGAGATTTCAGTAGCTGATAAACCTAAACAGTCAGAGGCACAGAAAGATGTTATTAAGAACATATCATTAGATAATAGCAAGGCTTCTCAGTTCACCAAAATACAATTTGTATCGGGTGGAGTGATTAACGATGCTAAGACTGATGATAAAGTTAATAAGGAACAGCTTAAACCTTTAGTGCCTAAGACTCCGGATGAGAAAGCAAAAGTGAGTAAATCGCGCAAGCAGATGTCATGTTTCAAGTGTCATCAAAAGGGACACGTGGCTTCGTGTTGTCCTAACAAAAAGCCTGAAACACCACATAAGCTTGTGATGGATGAAAAGACACAGACCGACTCTAGTATGACTGTAGATGGGTTAGATGCCAAACCTAAGTTAGGTAATAAACCTGTTAACATTCTTAAAAGAGATGGTAAGCATAGTGTCTCCCCTCCTAAACCTAAACGGCCATATACTCAAAGTGATAATTCTGTCCATAAGTCTAGAGATGTGACACCGTCGAGGTTTAGAACTGCAAGTAGAGGCCATAGTCATTATGAGAGTGGTACTACTTCACGATCACATGAGTTTAATTATAATTATCATAATAGAGCTCATAATTATGTGCCTAAGAGGTTCTTCTCAAATTCACCTCTTAAGGCTGATCGTCCACAAACTCAAGCTACTTCGAAAGTAACCAAAGCTCCTGATGGGAAGGATGGTTATTTTAAAGAGCTTAAGTTTGTTGATGATAAGGGACAAACCAAGACCGTAATGGCTTGGGTCCCTCTTGATAACTGATCGTATCTTGTGTTATGTGCAGGAGCATGCTGTGAATAAGGACAGCTGGTGGTATGTAGACAGTGGATGCTCAAGACACATGACTGGAGAAAGAAGTCTACTGAAGGACTTTAAGGAAAGTCTCAAGCAAAAAGTAAATTTTGCAGGAGATAAAGGAGGAGTAATTTCGGGAAAAGGAAAAGTTTCAAATGGAACTTTGACTCTTGAGGATGTGAACTATGTTGAAGAACTTACTCACAACCTAGTGAGTGTTTCCCAAGTCTGTGATAAAGGTCACCCAGTTTATTTTAATGAAAAGGAGGCCTTAGTCCTGAAGCCAGGTTTCACAATTCCTGATAAATGGATATTGATGAGGGCGCCAAGGAAGAAGGACATCTATGCTATCAACATGGGTGTTCCTAACTCTTCAATGGTGTCTACATGTTTATTATCCAAGGCTTCGGAAACAGACGCATTGTTATGGCATAGGAGGATGGCACATCTGAACTGGAGAAAGATGAATTATATAACCAAAAATGGTTTGGTTCTAGGTGTACCACAAAAATGTTTCGAGTCTGAGGATAAGTGTGTTCCTTGCATGAAAGGAAAGCAGCACAAGAAACCACACATACCTAAGACTGAAAACTCTATCTCCTCGCCATTTGAATTGCTACATATGGACCTCTTCGGCCCTATAAGCAAAAGAAGTCTAGGTGGCAAATGGTATGGTTTGGTTGTCACAGATGATTATTATAGATTTTCTTGGGTATTCTTTTTGGGATCAAAGGATGAGACTCCTGGAATTCTAATTGAGTTCTTTGATCTAGTAGAGAATGTCTATAAAAGGAGAGTTAAGCGTATTCGTAGTGACAATGGAACAGAATTTAAGAATTCAACGTTGAATATCTATTGCTTAAGCAAAGGGATATTACATCAATTCAGTGCACCTTATGAACCTCAACAGAATGGTGTTGCTGAAAGGAAAAATAGAACGTTGATTGAAGCTGCTAGAACAATGCTTGCTGATTCAAAGCTTCCGGTCATTTTTTGGGCAGAAGTAGTGAATACAGCATGTTATGTTCTTAATAGAGTTCTTACGGTTAAGAGACATAACAAGACTTGTTATGAGCTTTTGAACAATAAGAAACCTAACTTAAAAGGGTTTGAACCCTTTGGAGTTTCATGCACCATATTAAAGACTGGACATCAAGCAAAATTTGGTGAGAAGGCTGACGAAGGATTTTTCCTAGGTTATATGCCCAATTCGCCAAACAAGAGAGTCTTTAATAAAGTCACAGGACGTTTGGAGGTAGTTTATAATATTGAGGTTACGAGCTACTCACCTGATGTTCATAAGGGCTTAGATTGGAAATTTGATTATTCTGATCTTTATGCATCATTTAAAGTTCCTATTAGTGACTATGTTAGTGATTCAGAGATAGCTGAACATTTATTGTTTGAAGATGAGAATATTGGTCCCGCTTCAACATCAAGTGTTAAGCAATCTGGAATTAAGACTAATGTTGACTCAGATAAAGCTTCCACAAGTGAGTCATAACAACCTTCAGAGGATAAGTCTCAAGAAACAGAAGATCTTGATGATCTTTCTACAAAGTTTGATGAGATACTTACTCCTTTGAAACATTTAAGAATATCTTCAGCACGTACGGAAGATGTACCTGAATTGGAAGAGATTGGTACTAATTTAGAAGATGATATACCGGTTGAACCAGTTACTACAACTAGAACGAGTAAGAATCATCCCGTTGAAAACATCATCGGTGATATTAATACTCCGGTTCAAACCAGGCATCAATCCAGAACTAGTACGTCTGAGAATTCTGAATACCAAAGCTTGTATACTGCAATGAAAGAGACAGGGATTCCTAATCAATGTCTATATTCATGCTTTATCTCACAAGTCGAGCCTAAAAATGTTCAAATGGCTTTAAAAGAAAGCTCGTGGGTAGAAGCAATGCAAGAAGAACTATCTCAGTTCTCTAAATTACAAGTATGGGAGTTGGTTGACCTACCGAAGGGAGAATATCCAATTGGTACTAGATGGGTATTTAAGTGCAAGAGAGATGATAAGGGAATCGTTACTCTTAATAAAGCTCGTCTAGTGGTTCAAGGTTTTAATCAACAAGAAGGTATTGACTACAATGAAGTGTTTGCACCAGTTGCTAGGCTAGAAGCAATTAGAGTGTTCTTAGCATTCGCATCTTATTTTGGTATAAAAGTTTATCAGTTGGATGTTAAGAGTGCCTTTTTGTATGGCAAAGTGGAAGAATTGGTGTATGTTTCACAACCGCCAGGGTTTGCTGATCCTGAGTATCCAGATAGAGTATATCGATTGAATAAGGCTCTATATGGATTACAT
This sequence comes from Helichrysum umbraculigerum, assembly GCA_949592205.1. Lineage (NCBI taxonomy): Eukaryota > Viridiplantae > Streptophyta > Magnoliopsida > Asterales > Asteraceae > Helichrysum > Helichrysum umbraculigerum. The sequence goes on from CATIUR010000001.1 coordinate 170,192,291, forward strand.
CAAGCACCTAGGGCATGGTATGGAACACTATCAACGTATCTACTTGAGAATGGATTTACAAGAGGATCGATTGATAGTACACTGTTTGTGAAATGGAAAAAGAAAGATTTTCTTCTTGTGCAAGTTTATGTTGATGACATTATCTTTGGATCATCTGATGAAAAGATGTGTCAAGAATTTGAGAAAGTCATGAGAAAAAGGTTTGAAATGTCTGCAATGGGAGAGTTGAACTTCTTCTTAGGATTACAAGTTGATCAAAAGAAGGATGGATTCTTTATTCATCAATCTAAATATACATATGAGCTATTAGAACGCTTTAAGATGGATGAAAGTAAGGTCTACAATACTCCAATTCCAGTCAATCATGGACTAGGTCCAGATACATCGAGTGATAGCGATGTGGATCCAACTCTTTATAGAGCCATGATCGGATCACTAATGTATCTTACAGCCTCTAGGCCTGACATAATGTTTGCTGTTTGTTTATGTGCAAGATATCAGGCTAATCCGAAAGAGTCACACATGCAAGCTGTTAAACGAATCTTTCGTTACCTCAAAGGGAAACCTAAGCTGGGTCTTTGGTATCCGATTGATGGAGACTTAGATCTCGTAGCTTATACTGATTCGAATTATGGAGGATGCAATCAAAATAGGAAATCTACGATCGGAGGATGTCAATTCCTAGGAGGTAGATTAGTATCCTGGCAGTGCAAGAAGCAAACCTTGGTAGCCATTTCTACATGTGAAGCTGAGTATGTTGCAGCTGGCAGCTGTTGCTCGCAAGTACTTTGGATTCAACAGCAACTGCGGGATTACGGGTTAAATATAACCAATACTCCTATGATGATTGATAACGAATCTACTATGTCGATCACTAATAATCCGGTGAAGCACAGTAAAACTAAGCATATTGATATTAGACATCATTTTATTAGAGATTGTGCTGAGAAAAAGTTGATAAAGTTAGTTAAGGTTCCATCATTGGATAACTTAGCAGACTTATACACAAAGGCGTTCGACAGAGCAAGATTTGAGACGTTGGTTCAACTAAACGGAATGAGAAATCCAGAGTGATTAGTCTTCCAAGGGTAATTTTGTAATAGTTAATATTTCTGTGTTCATTAAAAAAAAAAAAAAAAAAAAAAAAAAAAGGGGGGCGTATGGCAGTCATTTGCTTGTTACCTAAGGGGAATCGCCTTCATTTAAGTTTTTATTTGCAAAAACTAAGGGAAATGATAGTACATTAGGAGAATAAGCTTCCCAATAATAAGCTTAAGTCCTAAGTATGATATGGTAGTAGGTTCAAATAAAGTTGCTTTAGAACTACAGCGGTTCTATCCGGTATGTGTTTATATTTATTTGATTATACACCTATATCCACAAGTTATAATTTGACGATTTTTATTAAATCTTTAGATGGCTTCATCATATGATGTACTGGTAGGCAAATTATATGAAATTTTCTAAGCCTTAAGAAGTTAATTAACTACTTGTTTATTATTTTGTGTTACTATTCTATGATGTATGACATTAAGTCTTAATTGTTGAAGGATGGTATTGCCATACACTGTTATCATGCATATTAATTTAAAGTGACAAATAGTAGCAATATGGGTATTAACTTAATTACTGGTAACTTTGTTGTACTAAGTACAGATCTGAAACCTTTAATTAAATTAATATTCTCAAATATATTTTGAATTATGCTAGAAGGGATCTTCTGTTGTACTACGTACAGACTTAGATAACATAGCATATTCAAAGTATGTTTGATATTTGTCTAACCTTAAAAATTCAAGTGTATGTTATATGTTTCGAAAAGATACATCATTTAGTAACCACTACCTTGAAAATTTAATGATGCAGTGTTATGTGTTTTACTTGAATTCTTCAGTATATCATATAATAGGAAGCACTTGATAATACTCATTCTAATAATAAAGAGTTTGCTTAGAAAATTGAGTCTAATTTGTTTATGTGGATCATAATACCGGTAATCGTCTTGAATTATCTATAATTAAAATATTCACTTTATGTGAGTAATGCATTTATTAATTATGCTATGTGGATAAAGGTACCTAAGATATAGTTTTATAAATATAAATGCATAAATGATAAATTTAGTTGTAATCTTATAGTAATTTATTTAAATTTCATGAGGTATGTATACTACCAATCTACTTAGACTTTTTAATAAATACTTAATTGCTTATTCTTTCTAATATGATCCCTAAGCAGATAAATTCTTATTCATTTTGTTTATGTACTTTGTTTTGCTCAAGTGATTAATAAAATGGTACTTGATATCAATGTTTATATAATTGTGTTTTTATCTTATTTTAGTTTATGTTTAATTTAAGTTTTTGTGTTTATTAGGTTTTACCCTTCGGAATTAAATTATACTGAATATTTTTGAGTTGAACAAACGTGACAAATACAAGTGAAAAATAATTTTATTTTAGACTTGTAAAATATCGGGTTTTCATTTATACTTAGCATTAAATTCGCGTTTTTTAATTGTTTCTGCGAGTTGACATCAACTTGCGGATCCACTTGAAATCTCGCGAATCGGGTAAAGGATATAAAACGGAAGGTCAAACGAGTCAACAGATCACCGAATTCACATTACTCGCGAATTCACTTACTCTGTGCGGATCCACTTACAGGCGAAACGAGGCGAAAAAGTTATTTTCGTTTGATTTCGATTTTACGAGTACGGGAACGAGTTTTTGAATCCGTAGATTATATTCAAGACGTCTTTGCGAACATTTTGAGGTATAAACCAACGGATTTCACCGTTTAAATTACTCGAAATCGAAGGTTTTAAAAAACTTAGGGTTTCGGTTTATAATTTGAACGATTCACGACGATTAATGGATTGTTAAAACACGAATCCTTAGGATTAATGTTAAACGAACCGTAATAGACGTGAATGTATCGTTTGATCGTGTTAAAACTAACAAAATCATCGATTTTAAGTTTAAACTTGCGACGGCTGTTCATCGAACGAGTTGAAACTTCGATTCAACTCGCAGCGAGTTGACTAGCGAATCCATGAGATTAGCGAGTTCACTTCAATAGCTGTTTGATAAGTTTAGCGAGTTGATAAGCGAAGCGAGTTGATAAGCAAAACGAGTTGACCTCAACTCGTTAGGCCAGTTTATGCGAGTCCAGTACTTAGAAAATTTTTATTTTTTTTAAAGAAGTGATATAAATGTTAAGACTTTTTAAGTAATAACTTTTATATAATTAATTTAAATTAGACTTAAGACTTTTTGTTATAAGTTAAATTCTTATATACGATTTGAGACTATTTTTGTAACAAGTTATATATAATTTCAAATTTAAACTAAGATGTTTGATGAATCTCTATTCATAATACGTAATAGTTTAAATATTTTTAATTTGATTTGAATTGTTGTTGTCATTTGTGTTTTTACAGATATGGCTCGACAATTTGACAAAGGTCACAACATCCTTGTTGATCTAGATGTACGTGCAAAGGGAGCTAGCAAAGTAGCTCAGGTGCTTTCATTTTTGGCACGTTCACGTATACGGTATGCTGTTACAGCAAATCCTCCTATTTCTCAGGCGATTCTGACTGATTTCTGGACGGGTATAGAGCATGACGAATCGGTCAATCCACCAGAGATTAGAGCAACGGTTGGTGGCCAACTTGTTGTGTTTAGTGCTGGAAATCTCCGTGAGATTTTGCAGTTTGGTACAGAGGAACAAGAGAATGGGGATGTTGAGTATCCAATGGATTTCATAGAGGGAGCTATCGGACGTATGGGTTATACGGGAGATAGACGCGGACGTCAATTCCAGAAGCCTCTTGTTATTGGTCAGTGGAGGTTTCTATGGCACGTGATGAATACCGTTTTTGCACCAAAGAAGGGTGGTTTTGATGAGTTAAGCCCTGCTATTCTATCGGCTGCACTGTCCCTGGTTTACAATAAACCATACAGTTTCTGTGATTACATTTTGGGAGAGATTGTAAGACAGATATCGGGTTCTGTTCGATTACGATTTATGGTTTACCCGCGTTTTTGTATGCTGATTATTAGAGCTCGTCTACCAGAGCTTGCTATTCCTGAGCCACACTTGCGTGTAGATACTATTGGGCTCAGAGGGTATAATGCTATGTTTATGCAGACTGTGAGGAAAGAAGGGCTTGTGAAGCCTGAGGAGCGAGATCTTTTTGGGTATATTGTCGACCCGAACTACGTTGCACCGCCAAATCATGGGTGGTTAGACGTAGCTCCTGCTGCTGCTGTTGCTCCTGCTGATGCTGATGTTGTACCTGAACCTGTAGCTGAGGAAGCTCAACCTGAAGATCCACAAGGGCTCCTTGAGGATGTTCTTATTCAGGCTGGTCAGGTGGATCAGCAAGTGAATCCAGAGGTTGCTGCACAGGTTGTGCAAGAGGTTTTGGAGCAGAATGATGATGCGACAAATCCTTTGCTTCAAGACATTGAGAGTTATTTAGCACCACCTGAGGTAATCTTTTATTTATGTAATAATATAGATGCTTAATTGATAGATTGTTTTATTAATCATAGATGCATAATATTATTATATAATGATTCTGATATTAGATATTTAGTAAATTGGATATTATTTCTGATTTTAAAATATAAATATCATGACACAAACAGGATGCTGAAGCTGAGGCTGCAAATCCCGAAGTTATATTACTTGAGGATGAGCAGATACAGCTTGATAGATCAGTTGAAGTACCGACTGAGGTATTATATCTGATTAATCTTAAATATATAGAACTTGTATGATAGAGCTTACGCTAATAATAAATGTTTAATATATTTATACTTTAGGATCTTGTTAGATCATCTAGAGGTCGTGATGGTGAGACGGCTTCAGATGAAGTTTCTGACAATACACCTTCTCCTCCTCCATCTGCTTCTGAAAGGAAGAGAAAAGGTAAGAGTATTTTGGAGGAAGGTACTGAGGAAGTTGAGATTCCTTTGATGAAGCGTCCGAGAACGCTTACTATTCGAAAAGGTTAGTATTGATTATAAAAGTTAAATAATCTTAACTTGTTGTTTATCAGGAGTTGAACTGAGACAGTTAATTCTGTATACAGTTGCTCAGGATACACCACAGGTGGAGATGGATGCACCGGTGGTTACTGAATCGATATCTTTACCGCTTCAGGTATGAGATATAAGTTCTATAACTATGAGTGTTATGCAATTAATTAGAGTTTGAGACAGAGTAATCTGTAACAATAACTGATTTTAATTGTGTTTAACTTTACAGCATGAGGTTGCTGATCTAGTTCGTGGAGCTAATTTTCCGACGAACAAAGCAGCTAGATTTGCGACAAGTTTGCTTACGCAAGCTTTGTCTCAACCTCATACACCGCTTACCAGAGACTGGCATATTGAGTCTCTTACACCGCCTGGACCAAGAACGATACCTGTTACTCCAACGACTGATGCTGAAAGGATTACATCCTTAGAGTCGAGGGTAAAGGATTTAGAGAAGCTTACTTCTCAGATTCCAGAGCTGGTGTCGAGCAATCTTCTTCTTTCTCAGCAGATTCTCAAGCAGAGTGAATCGTACAATCTGTTGATGAAGACTCATGAGACTTTGCTTGCGGACTTCAATGTACAGAGACTGAAGTTATCTTCTTTGGAGAGTCTGGTCTTGAGATCGCATTCAGGACAGTCTACTCAGGGGGAGATATTGGTATATCTAGAGTCTTGCAAGGAAAATGAGTTGAAGAGGAAGAGAGATTCAGACAAGGACGATGATCCCAATGCACCGAGTGGTGAGCAGACTGGTCCTTCAAAGACTGGTGAGCAAGCTCCTATTCAGGGGGAGTCTGGTGGTAATGCTGGTGCGAGTGGTTCTGGTACTGGTACAGGTCAGACTGAAGATGAAGCTGGTGAGACATTAGCTTGACTTTAGTATAGACTGTAGTTAGTATTTGTGAACAATTGTAAAACTTAATATTATTGTGTAAATATATTTGGCTTAAAGTTATTATTATTTTAAGTAAAATATGTTTTATGTAATTTAAGTTTATATAATTATGTTAAGATAAAATAGTGATCGAAAGTCTTCCGACTCATTGAGTAGTCGAGCGGCGTGTTCCGATTAATTTCGGCGGTCAAGATTTTATGATAACATATGCATTTTAGATTTGATTATGGACTTAAGACCATAAGGTATATAAGTAATTAACAAGTTAAAAATGTATTCGTATTAACTAGACAAATGATATATAATTTAAAGGTTAAATTGATAATGAATGAGATCAATTAACACTTGGAAATTGTATAAGTTAATTAATAGTAAATTTAAATGTTTGGTGTTTATTCACAATGCATTAGAATTTAAAATTAATTAATATTTGTTAAGTAGACTTAAGAAATTTTGGATTGATTCAGGGTAATCAATAAAAGATTTTATAAGTTATATGTAAATTGCGTTTATATGTTAGGTTAAAATATACAAAAGAATTAATAAAGAAATTCTTATATTGGTTCAGGGAAATCAATGAAGAATTTGAATTATTAATATATTTGTATTTATGTTTTTCTCTTAGGATTGGAGATGCTTGATCTATCTGAATCGGAAGATGATATTTTTGATGAGATAGATGAAGACATTGATTTTGATCTTGAGGATGGAGAATTTCTACCACCTACAGATTGGACTGCTGTACCTGAGAATGTGCAAGACATGGGTGTAGATCTAGATGCAAACATTGATGAACACCATGTGAGCCCATCTAGGACAAAAGTTGTTATTGAAAATGAACAAGGTCCAACAATTGTCGATATAGATGAAGATATTGATGATTCAACCTCTGATGAAGAAGAAGAAGTTCTTGTTCAAACCAAGAATCCTGCTGTTGTACTTAGGAAACTTCCAAAGAAGAAGAAGAAGATTGGAATTTCTGAAGTTGATGTTACGAAAAAGCGTGTACCACGTAAAGGGATTATTGGTTGGTACTTTGACTCAGAACTAAAGCTTTTTGCGATCAAAAGGTTTGACGGAGTTCAATATTTTGAAAGAAAGCTTGCAGTTTTTAGTTCTCTACCACGTTATGAAATACGTGATTTGGCTAGATTAGAGATTAACAACCCAAGTCGTGATGATTATGCTGATCGTGTTGAAAGAATCATTAGACATGAGGTTGGTACGAATAAGTTTGTTCAGATTAAGCCAAGAAAGGGAAAGACTGTGAAATTACAAGAGAGAAGTCAAAGAACAGGAAGAAGAAGAAGGAAGAAAGTTTACCCAGCTGTTAGATGCATACAGCAGATTCCACTGAAGACAATGTCACAGGATATTTTGGGAAATATGAAGAGTTGGCACGTGGATTCAGGAACTGGAGAAGCTGTTATGGTTGAAGCTGATAATGAGGTTGAAGGTGGTGAAAGAGAAATCTTTAGAGTTTATGATCATCGACACCTGATGAATATGTCGAGAAAAGATCTGTTAAAGTTGAATGAGAACAGAATTTTGACGACTATTGAATGGGCTGATTTAGCAAGAGATTATCAGTTGATGGTTAAAACTTGTATCAAGATGAAGATTTACGCAGGCAGTAAGATTTACAAATGAAGACCAAAGACAGCGTGAAGATAAAGACGCTAGAGCTATTGTCAAGGGGGAGTCTGTTGGAACATAGATTGTGACAACAGATCTAGCTTGAAATAGGACTGGTGTAATTATTATTATGTTTGTATATTGGTTTAGATTTGTAAATAAATATTTGTTTTGTTAGTAATATTCGTTAAACATATTATGGTGTTAAGTTGGACGAATGTTAAATACGAAATAAATACATTATGTGCGAGTCGAGTTCTCAGGTCACGAACTTTGCGAGCCGAGATGAGAACTGAATTCGTGGAAGTCAGTAGCGAGTCGAGCTTGGTAATGGGCTTGGGCTGCAAGGCGAGTTGGGCTGAACTCGCTGGCCCATGCGAGCCGAGTCGAGACAAAATATAAAAGGTTGTTTCAATCGTGAAAAACCTTAACATCTTTAACACTTTTAACATACTATTCTGATCTGCGATTCCAGAAAAACCAGAGAAAACATAACCTACGGCTAGACTTTGACGATTCATCGTTTAAAGTTAAGCTTTATTAAAACGCAATACGAACATATTCGTTGTTAGTAAGATAACACCGTATTGAGGGATTCCGCACCTTAATACTACAGATAACGAAGTTATCGATCCTAAAACTAGGGGACTTACATCCCCATCTCTTTTCTCTCTCAAAAATACCACATCAAACCACCACCTAAATCATCAAATAAACATACAAAACGACCTCAAATCGGCAAAATAATTACGGAAAAGGAACCACCTCGACGCGATCTACATTCTCATCTTTCCGGAATTTCATTTCGGCACTTTGTAAGTTTCCTACAAAATCCCGAAACTTCTCGTTTTAGCGTATTTTTACATATTATTGGGTTATTCAAGTGTATATATGCCTATTAAATAAGTGAAACACGAATTTACAGCTTAAAAATGGGTTAGATTTGAGTTTTGGTTCGAAAATCTTCGACAGTCGATGGGTTCTATTTTGGTGTTCATCTTTGCGACACAAGCCTTGTGTCGCAGGTTGTGTCGCATAAAAGCCCTTGTGTCGTATTTTGTGTCGTAAAAACTTAGTTATGTCGGACCTTTTGCGACACAATATTGTGTCGTACCTTATGTCGCAAATACCATGCGACACAATAGCTATGTCGCTGTTGAATCAGCATTGTACGCTTATGCGACACAACCCTTGTGTCGCTAAGCTCTTGTGTCGCACTTCTATGCGACACAACCCTTGTGTCGCATCGCATAACAAATTATTATGTCGCATATTGTGTCGCATAAAACAGAATATTTACAACTTTTTACTAAGTGTCGAGACCTAAATTTTATCACTTGATTTCACCCAATTTCAAGTCCAGATGCGTTTTTCCTTAAAGCAATATAGTAGAAATAAAAATTTTCGAAGCTGACCTGACAGCTCGACCCCAGCCAGGGGCTCTGCCCCTTGGACCCCGCTAACCAGGGGCGCTGCCCCCGGACCCCCGTACTTAGATTCCGTAAGCACAATTTTTCACCAAGTGTCAAACTTGTACAACTTCAAAACACTTATACGATACAACTTTTCAAACATAATGGAATTTGTTTTTCAAGTATAACGCTTCGAAATCAATGTGGTAACATCAAGACTATTACTACAATTAATCACCAACGGGCCATACACGTTTTCAAACGTACAATTCAATCAACTAAATCGTAGAAATTTGGACAAACAACGACAAAGGTAGTCTTTCGAGATGCCTAAACAATTAATAACCATCGCGTGTCATGGACACCTTCAGGTTACAAGTCTTCAGACCACACTTCAAGGCAAATCAATCCAAGTTATTAATTCAAACTTTCAAGACTCAGGTGAGTCTCCTGGCCCCTATTTTACTGCTTTTCATAAGGGGTGAGATATTATTGCTCGTTTTATTTTATAAGTTGAACGCAAGTACAAATCAAAACAAACACTACATGAGTTTCAAGCTAATCAATTTAAAGCCCTCCATAGCATAGTCTGGTAATACGTAGTAGCGTGAATGTTAGTATATGATATCATATAGGATTGACAATCCTCGTCCGGGTTAGCACGCACTAACTGGTCAAACGGACGTATTAGCATTTGGGAAGACGAGTGTGGATTAGGCACTCGTAGGAGGCATTTCAAGTTAGGTTTCCTTAAGTGGGCCTGACAACTCAAGTTAAGCTCAGACTATGTGCTCATGGCTGTATAACTTTTATTTTGCTTAATTGCATTTTAAATTCAATTATAAATCTTGCGGTTCATACAAATATGTGTTGACATACAAACCTGTGAGCTCACTAGCGTTTCGCTGACCAATTTTAGCATGTATCACAGGTGACCAGCAGTAGGTGGGACTGCTCAAGTAAGGATCAATTAGCTCGAGTCATCATGCAAACAATCAGAGATTTAGCTGCATTATTATATTTTGTATAGATTAATTATGTATTTAAACCTCTCAATTTCAACCGAGCTAATGTAAACAATATTTTTGATGTAAACTTTTGGTTTTATCAATACAAATGTAAAACGACGCATATAGTGGTCGTTCATTATATATCTCCGTGCTGTGATTATTGATTCGTAACACCCAAATCGTGCTTCCGCTAATCAATAAATTTGGGGGTGTTACATTTTCAAAATGGAAGTATGGCTCTCGAGCCAATCTGTCTCCAGGTTGTTGTGGTGTGATAATATTGTAGATTTTTAGCCCGTTAATTTCGGGTACGAGTCCAATTGTGTGCCAAATTGCAGTTAATATTCGCAATTATATTTTGAGGTATTTCTCCAAATACTTTATAACAAATAATAAAAACAAAACTTTTATTATTTTTGATTGTTAGGTACATTTTAAATAAAACGTATAATCATATTCGTTTAATTCTTGTTTCAACTGTTTACGTAGTATTTCCAAATAAAATACTTAAAAATATATTCGAGTTCGTTTCAGAACTTTTATATCACCTACGATTTTATTTGTTTTTTTCGGGTTCGCTCTGATAGTTTTGTACGTAATTATAATTAATTACGACTTTTGTAATACTTTTTGTATTATTATTTTGGGCTTGCTAGCTTGTTTCACATCAAAAATTTTGTTTAAACTTTTGTCAGGAAATTAGCGTAAAATTCACGAGTTTACTGTATTTAATTGTACTCACATTTTGCAGGGTGTCACATTCTCCCCTTGTTAAAGAAATTTCGTCCTCGAAATTTAAGTTATGTTATGAGTTGTTCACACATGTATACATGGCCTCATTACTCAGTCGTAACTAAGTCTCTTAATTGAGAGTAGGCCTAGAATGTCTAGAGCGAGTTTGAAGGTAATCACTTCCTGACTGTTTTGTAGCTCACAAGTGTAGTTGGGAGTGGGGTCCATATATTAATATGCACATATATAATAGCCTAGTGTGTCGATCGTAGCAGACCGTGTATCACCTACTGATAACCGGGTATGTGTCAAGTGGTGTGACGTTCAGGTGTGTTTGTTTTCCTCCCCTTGTTTGGCAGGTGCCGTGCTGGCAACTAAAGAAAATAGAGAAAAGGTTTTCTACGTGATGACCTTTCTCATCCAAGGGACTAATGTCTGTTCATTAGTTCACTAGTGTTTAGTTACCATCGGTATTGGTAGCTTACAACGACATTGTTAATCATTCATGACTTATGTTGTATTCCATCATAGTGGTTATATCATAGTAGTCGTGTGCCGACCATTTCATAGTTCGAATTGTAGTTATATCGTGATTACGAGGTAACCATTTGTAAGGTAGTCCATTCTTGGCTAAATAGTTGTTATACAATGGTTGTTTACAGTGTAGTCCTATCGTGACTAATCGGTTGACAACAAAGTGAGTTGACTCGTCTGTTAAATGCAGACCCTGAGTTTTGCATCGACTGAGATAGGTCATTACTATGACGCTCTTGATGTTAAATCAGTAGGGGTGGCATCGAGGAAAGAGTAACATGCGTTTAGTGTCAACCAAAATTAACGAGTTAAGTTCTCTAGAGAATGTGAGGTTGCCATCGTGGCGTTCAAAGTTGTCTACGTTTCTAAAGTTTCATATGTACCGAATCAAAGTATTCCAAATCTAAACCATAGATGGGATTGTAGTTGTTATTGTAGTTTTTAAGAAGTTCGTTGAGCAAACTGATGAATATTTCATCATAAAGGTACCCTTTAAAATTTGTAATTCAACGAGTGTCACGGATGTTATTGAGCTCCTGAAGTAGTTCAAGCTTGTATACGACATGACCAACCCTCGCAAGGATTTCGAAAGGCTCTAAGTTTCGTGGGTTTGGTTTTCCCATTTTTCCAAGTTTTGCGACCCCCTTCCAGGGCGATACTTTGTGTAGAGTTTTGTCACCTACTTGAAATTCAAGTGGGTTTACAGTGGTTATCAGCGAAACTCTTTTATCAATCATACGTTGTTTTCAGTTGGTTAAGTACTTGAGATACCTTTTCCGTAATTTCCTAGACAATCTAAGAACCAGATAATTGGCTATCACCCACTATATCCTATAGAGTGGTGATCGGCATTTTTGTTCATACAGTGCCTTAATGGCTTCATTTGCACACTAGTGTGGTCACTATTGTTGTAGGAGGATTCGGTTAGTGTGAGACGAATATTCCAATTTCCTCCATAATTAATTACACAGGCTCTTAACGAGTCCTCAATCGTTTGTATCGTTCGTTTGTTTTGGCCGTTAGTTTTGTGAATAGTAGGCGGTACTCATATTGAGACCAATGTTCACAGCCTGTTGCAGTAATTGCCAAATGCAAGATGTATATTTCCTATCTCCATTAGAGATAATAGATAGCGGGTAGGGGTATTCGTGCTAACTTATTGGAGCTTACAATCTCACCTCAATTTCTCGACAAACCCACTCCCTAATGACTATGTTGTCAAACTCCGCAACTCTACCGGTAGCAAGTTTATATCGAAGAGATGATCCCCAAACGTTAGGATACATCCCGGTACTATTCCTCCTGATTCGATCAACTTACCATCGGCTAGTTCTATAGCGTGTTTATCATCTAGTTTACGTGAGTCAACTTCTAAAAGTTGAGTCATCGTTCTCCACGACATCTCGGTGACGGTGTTAGGGTTCAATAAATTTCGTTTTGTTGAATTGTCATCCGAAAGTAAGATTTCGTTGGGATATCACCCAAAATAAAGTTTAGTTGAGGTGTCTACTCAAATTACAACTTAAGTGGGATGTCTGTCCCTAATATAGTTTAGTTGTTTGCTTTGTAGGAAACACAAGTTTATCAATTAAGAGAAACATTTCCTAAAGTAATGGTTTATAGGAAACACATGTTATTTAGTAAAAATAACATTTCCCAAAATAGTCATCGTAGGAAACACAGGTTAATTCAATCAAGAGTTAACATTTCTCAAATAAGTAATAGCAAGAAACACAGGCTATTTAAATAAGATAACATTCCCAAAAATCGTTATCGTAGGAAACACAGGCTGATCCAACTAAGGATCAACATTTCCAAAGTCTACCGGTCGTTCTCCGGTTTGTAATACTGCTGGTCGTTCTCCAGTAAATCATAGTACTGGTTGCTCTCCAGTTAATTCACCGGTCGTTCTCCGGTTTAAAGCCTTACTGGTACTTTCTCCAGTATCTCAAAACGTTACCGGTACGTTCTCCGGTTAATTCAAAATGATACCGGTCGTTCTCCGGTTCATAAATGCGTACTGGTATGTTCTCCAGTATCCTATTCAAAGTGTTTGTAGGAATGTTGTTCAGAGTGATTGTTTCCATTGAAACACTATCCAAAATATAGTTTTCATTGGAATGTTATCCAATATATAGTTTTTGTTGGAATGTTATCCAAAAATATAGTAAAACATTTTTGTAGACAAATTTTATAAAAATTGTCAAGATAAGTTTGTCATTTGTGGGGAGGAGTTTGTTACACATAATTGGGTTTGGCTACCCTAGTGGTTGTTTGAGACTCCATCTCAATTAGTGTATAACGATACCGTACTATGTTTGTTCTTGTAGTACTTAAGGCTCATTACTCCAATATGTATCACACTTCCATTTGTTCTCTCTATCCACTCGACTGATAAGCTGTCAGTCCTAATCGTTAAATGTTTATTGAGGATTTGTTCGATCCCTTAAAAAGTGAGAGTTTGTTTACGTAGTGGTCAACCATGACTGAGTGCGTCAAACATGACGTTCATATGATAGTGTTCATATACAATGTGATGGGTTTTATATGTATCCATCAAATAGAGGTTTTAATACAGTACAGCGGAGGTACGGCCTACCGTACGTAGGTTTAATGAAGATAAGATAAATACGTTCCTACAGTTGTCATGTTATAGTCGTCTTCATGCTGACCCCAGCTACCCTCTCTGCCACTCGAGCATGCTCTTCTAGCATCTGTGCTCGGGCATAGGTAGCGTGGGCAGTTTCGTTTTCCAAGTTCGTGTGGCCTTCAACAAGTTCTAGGCGCTCGTATGTGGAGCATGTCTCCATCCAATCGGGGGCATTGCTTTTATTTCGTGTGTCAGGGAGTTTCCTGATTAGTGTGTGTAGTATAGTAACTAAGGTAGGGACCATTAGTTTTATATGTTTATTCGTAAAAGTTGGAGCTGTATGAATGAGAAGGGTTCCAGACTTTTAATATGATATAAGTGCCCCCTAGCATTCTTCTGATGCTCAAGTAGGCTTGACTGCCTAAAGTGTAATTTGGTGCAGGGACTACAAGTCAGATTTACTATGCATCGGACGATAATGTTTGTATAAATTACGTGCGTGATGGTGTTGGTTGATGGTTTCTCGTGTATCGAGTTGTCATAGTTATCCCAACCATATTTGAGAAGTCACGCGTAGGAACACGCAACTATTCATCTAAACGCATTGTGATGATAGTTGTCATATAGTGAGTTAGACGTATGAAATATGTGCATGCATGTTCTAGCCAAGGCTATAGTCTAGGTCTCTAAGGCTTTCAGGTCACTTAAAGACTTCTAGTTCGCTATAACCAATGGCTTTGATACCAATCTGTGATACCCCCAATTTCGGTCAGCGCGGTCAACGCGCGATTAGCGGAAGCATTAGAGTAAGCGGGGGTGCTGACGTTAACGTTGAACATCATGCATATAAGAGCTTATGATTATTGCTGAACAGTGAATTAAGACGCCATTTATGAAGTTTGATTGTAACAAAAAGGACTACAACTCGTGAAAGTCGTAGAATAGTATTATAAAATACAATCTGTTATAAAATACACAGTTTTCGAAAGAAAATTTCATAAGTATGATTAATGTAAATCATTTATACAAAGAAATCTTAAGTGTCCCAAAATGTGGCATCTTAATTTTTCGCGGGTCGCCTAACTCCATATGCGTGCAGTCTTAACTGTGCTGCTAGTTACCTGAAAAACATAGTAAAAAGTCAACACATGGTTGAGTGAATTCACAGGTTTTATGTTTGCAAAGTGGTTTGTTAAACCATGTTCGTTTGCGAGTTGATGACCGGAGAGTCAAATAAGTTTCGTACATAAAGCTTTGTAGGAAAACATATATCCTATCGTACAATTCGTACAAGGGCCTATAAATATTCACATATAAATCAGTAGCACATAGGCACCAAAGCAAATAAGTAACACATAGGCACCAAAGCAATTATGAACAGTTATTGCATGTTATAGCAAAAACACTAGCTATGTTTTTCACCCCAAGTTTTAAAAGAAATAAAACAGTAGAAAGTGGGGCTGTGAACTCACCTGTGGGTGCTAGTGTTCCTAATCGCCAGTAATATCCAATCCGTAACCTCCTAACGTCCTAAACGCAAGAGATATATTAATATGAGTATTTGACAGCTTGTCAAATTATGCAAATGATGTGATTGTTTTGTGAGATCGTTCAAGTCGAATTATGTACGATTCGTTGGTGATAATTTTGTAATAATAATCTCCAAGAACATATTATTATTATTATTATTATTATTATTATTATTATTATTATGCCCATTTCGTTGTATACTTTAAAGATATATATATTTATAAAATGTATACGCTATACCGTGTATAAACCTGGGTAATGTCGTCATGAATACGTGTATACAAAAATACAATTTAGTACGCAGTATATGTATATATACATACGTACGTTTCAAGTGTTGCTAAAATTTATGTTTATCCAATGGTGTATATATATACCTGTAACCTTGAGCTTACTCATGCCACACAAATACCAGTAGGCTAGTGACCCATTTTGGTTATAAATTTCCAAATGCATATATATGTATTTATTATAATAGTTTCAAAAATGAATTGGAAATAAAATGGGTCACAAGTAAGAATCGAACTTGTGACCTTCTACTTGAATCTCACGCCACAACCATTAGGCTAAGCACATCTTTTTGTTAATACAATGCTAAGAAATAAATATATGTACTTATAGCCAGTTTGTAAAAAATGAAATTAATTGAAAACAGGTTATAGGGCTTGAACCCTTTACCTTCCGCTTCACAGTGCGCGCTTAACCAGTAGGCTATTGCCTGTATTCTGTTACAACTTACCCAATTTTGTATTTATGTGTTTATAACTGATTAGTCAAAAATAAAATGGAAATAAAAACTGGTCATAGAAGGTCTCGAACCTGTGACCTGCGATGGTAATCTCCAAGTGTTAACCACTAGGCCATGGATTACTTTTAATTATATGATGCCAAATATTATATATATATATCTGTTATTGATTTTTGTAAAATGTATGTATTCTGTGCCATTTAAGACCATCGTTTTCAGTTTACTTTTGCACCATCTGCTCAACGAAAACAACTCAAAATATATATATACATGGCATAATCAGTATATAACACCAAATTAACTCAAAGGAATAAGGGAGGTTGCTCACGGTGGGTGATAAGCCGAGGTGGTGGACGTGTGATGATAATAAAATGATGATCGATGTTGGTGTTCCCTTGCTCCCTTCTCCTGGTCACAACGGTGATACCGAAAGGATGAGGGTGGTGGCCGATGGTGGTGGCCGATGGTGGTTGTTTTTCTACAATGGTGGTGGTGGTGGGTTTTGATGGTAACCGTACCCGATGGTGGTGTGGGTGGGCCGAGAGAGAGATGAACTGGGGGAATGATGGATGATCGATAATGATGATCATCGATGCTACTGCTACTGTTACTTGTCGTGTTATTGTGTTGTTGTTGGTTATTGTGTTCGGTTCTGGTGTGCCGAGAGAAGAAGGTGGGTAAAGATGATGATAAAGAATATCGATGATGATGATGATGATGATTACAAGTTGTTGTTGTTGTTATTTTCGTTCCTTCTCTTGCTTCCTCCGATTACGGTGGATGATAACGAGATGAATATGATACTTGTTATTAGTTTATTTGCATAGATTGAAAGATTGAAGAAAACTTGATGCTACTTCTTATTACTACTACTGTCGTTGGAGATGAGAACCCAGAGAAGAAAACACAGTGTTTTGCATTATTGATGTTAGGTAACACAAGTGAGGGGTAAGTTCTTATTTTCAAAATGGAAGTATGGCTCTCAAGCCAATCTATCTCCAGGTTGTTGTGGTGTGATAATATTGTAGATTTTTAGCCCGTTAATTTCGGGTACGAGTCCAATTGTGTGTCAAATTGCAGTTAATATTCGCAATTATATTTTGAGGTATTTCTCCAAATACTTTATAACAAATAATAAAAACAAAACTTTTATTATTTTTGATTGTTAGGTACATTTTAAATAAAACGTATAATCATATTCGTTTAATTCTTGTTTCAACTGTTTACGTAGTATTTCCAAATAAAATACTTAAAAATATATTCGAGTTCGTTTCAGAACTTTTGTATCACCTACGATTTTATTTGTTTTTGTCGGGTTCGCTCTGATAGTTTTGTACGTAATTATAATTAATTACGACTTTTGTAATACTTTTTGTATTATTATTTTGGGCTTGCTAGCTTGTTTCACATCAAAAATTTTGTTTAAACTTTTGTCAGGAAATTAGCGTAAAATTCACGAGTTTACTGTACTTAATTGTACTCACATTTTGTAGGGTGTCACACCGTGGACTAATTATAATATTCTTAGAATGAGAAAGACTAAAAGACTACGAAAGATTATCTAGTGAGAAAGAAAGAGTGAAATATGCTAGAATGTATGCATATGAGGTGTGTCTTACAAATGAACCTAAGCAACCTATTTATAGGTGAGCTTTGGCTCACATTAGCACCATGAGATGCATGTTAGAAAGCTTTCCAAAAATGGTGTGTACAACACGAAAAGTAGGCGCACCGGGTACTGTACAACACGAAAAGTAGGCGCACAAGGTACCAAAAGTTACCAAAAATGGAAACCGGGGCGGGGCTGTGGTGGCCGGCGGCGCCAGCAGGGTGGCCGGCGGTGGTGGGCCCCAGGCCAGCGGCGGCTGGCCTGTAGCCGCCCCGTTGCGCCGTCTTTTGCTTCGTTTCTTGATTCGTGCGTGTTTTCTTCGTTATGCGTCCGTTTGCATCGATTCTTTTTTTGTTCGATTCTTAATTCAAAAACGAAGATTTTGACATAGGATAGGCCCTGAGATGAGGTCCCTAGCTCCAGATATTACGTTCGGATCATTTGGATCTTCCGGCGGGCGTGAAATCTATTTTTCACCCGTTTTGGTTGATTCTTCTTCTGTTGGATTCGAATTTTGAAAACGAACATCTTGGAAATAATGGATGTTGGTGGAGGGCATCTTAGTCTTGAAATCTCATTTTTATGCCTTGAATCTTCAAACATGTGTGGAATCTTCGTTTGACATCCGTTTTGCTTGATTTTTCTCGTGCAACCTTGTTTCAACCATCTTGGCATAATGTTACTGATTTGTAATGTTTTTGAATTAATATGCCAAGAATCGTTCCAGAATGAGAGAGATATCGGTAGTAAAAACGTGACTTTTTACGCGATATCAATCCCTAAAGCAGATAAATTCTTATTCATTTTGTTTATGTATTGTGTTTTACTCAAGTGATTAATAAAATGGTACTTGATACCAATGTTGATATAATTGTGTTTTTATCTTATTTTCATTTATGTTTAATTTAAGTTTTTGTGTTTATTAGGTTTTACTCTTCGGAATTAAATTATACTGAATATTTTTGAGTTGAACAAACGTAATAAATACAAGTGAAAAATAATTTTATTTTAGACTTGTACAAATGATGGATTCTTAATTTATACTTAGCATTTAATTCGCGTTTTTATTTCATTCTGCGAGTTTGACTAGTCAAACTTGCGGATCTACTTGAAATCTCGCGAATCGGATACAGAGTATAAAAGTGGAGGTCAAACGAGTCAACAGACCACCGAATCCACACTTATCTCGCGAGTTCACTTACTCTGTGCGGATCCACTTACAGGCGAAACGAGGCGAAAAAGTTATTTTTGTTTGATTTCGATTTTACGTGTACGAGGAACGAGTTTTTGATCCATATTTTTATTCATCTTTAGATTGCGAACATTTTGAGGTAAAATACAACGGATTTCACCGTTTAATTAACAAGAAATCGAAGTTTTTATGCACTTAGGGTTTCGGTTTCAATTTTGATCGATTCATGTAGATTAAAGGCTTGTTAGAACAAGAATCCTTAGGATTAATGTTAAACGAACCTTAATAAATGTGAATGTATCGTTTGATTGTGTTAAAACTTACAAAATCATCGATTTTAAGTTTAAACTCGCGACGGCCGTTCATCGAACGAGTTGAAACCTTCGATTCAACTCGCAGCGAGTTGATCTGCGGATCGACATGATTAGCGAGTTCACTTGGCTGCAGATCCAATTGCGAGTTGATAAGCGAAACGAGTTGAACTCGATTCGCTTAGGTGTCTTATGCGAATCCAGAACTTAGAATTTTTTTTTTTTAAAAAGGGTTTTTTATATAAGAGTTACGACTTTTTAAGTAATAACTAGTATATTTTTGGATTCCTATGACAATGTATATATATATATCGAAAGTCTACCGATTCAAAACGTAATCGAGTAGCATGTCCTAATTTTATATTAGCGGTATATTATATATAGTGATTTATATATGTATACGACTTGAGACTATTTATGTAACGAGTTATATATATAAGTTTACATTTAAACTAGTATGTAAGATGAATTACGATTCATAATACGTTATAGCTTAAAATCTATTACACGTGCATTTAATCTGTTATTTGTGTTTATTATACAGATATGGCGAGACAATTTGATAAAAGCCACAATATTCTAGTAGATCTGAATCTACAGGCCAAGAGGGCTGATAGAGTGGCCGATGTTCTGCGCTTTTTTGCACGGTCGCGTATTAGATATGCTATTACGGCCAATCCACCTATTTCTCAGGCTATTCTGAACGATTTCTGGACGGATATCGTGCATGACCAATCTGTCAATCCACCAGAGATCAGGGCAACGGTTAATGGTCAAACGGTTGCATTTACTGCTGGATATCTTCGTGAGGTATTACAGCTGAGAACTGAAGAACAAGAGAATGGGGATTTGGAGATGCCCATGGACTTTATTGAGGGGGCAATCGGCCGTATGGGATATACGGGAGATAGGCGCGAGAACCAGTTTCAGAAGCCTCTGGTAATCGGACAACGGAGGTTTATGTGGCATGTGATGAATACAGTTTTTGCACCAAAGAAGGGTGGCTTCGATGAGTTAAGCCCTGCTATTCTATCGGCTGCACTGTCCCTGGTTTATAATAAACTATACAGTTTCTGTGATTTCATTTTTGGAGAGATTGCAAGACAGATATCGGGTTCTGTTAGATCTAGATTTATGATCTACCCGAGATTCTGTATGCTTATCATTCGCGCGCGTCTACCGAACTTGGCTATACCTGAGCCGTTTTTAGTGGTGAATACCATTGATCAACGTGGGTATAATGCCATGTTCTTGCAGACAGTCAGGAAGGAAGGTGTGGTGAAACCGGAGGAACGACCACTCTTTGGGTATATTATTGACCCAAACTACGTTCCACCACCAAATAATGGGTGGTTGGACGTTGCTCCTGCTGATGTTGCTGCTGCTGCTATTGCACAACCTCCAGCTGATGTGGTTGACGCGCCACCAGCGGTCGGTTAGGAATTAACCTGTCGTTGCACCGACTACTGGCGACGTGTCAGTGGAGTTTTAAATTTGTAAATGCTGGGGCCTAGGTTTACCAGTGCTAAAGGTGTACAGCAGCAAGTATGACCTAGGGTCGTTCTTTAAAACCAACGGTATTGTGAAACAGAGAAATCAAGATGTCCGAATCTAGCTAGTGAAGGTTGTTTTGAAAGCAGTTGGAGGTTTGTTTTTGTTTGTTTTCTAAATTATACTACTAATTAAACTACGCAATAAAATAAAATAAAGGGATAGCAGTCAGGATAGAGGGGGTGTTTGTTGTGACTTCGTTAACCTTGCATTGGGATGATGTTTTAGTTTAAGTTATGAAAACGTCTTTCTAAAGATTTGTATTTTATTTGTCTTAAGTATTTGTGGTGTAAGCACTAGCACCCTACTGATTGATTGCTCAATCAGTATGTCACTGAGTAACTAGGCTATCGTGATTCTGATCGGAGGAGGCTGCTCAACTCTCAACACTGCCCTGTTACGGAACAGTGACCCTTTTCTGGAATACGAAGATTCCTGGGCGCATGCATAGAGTAACAGACCCACTAACGGTCCGACCGTTCTTAACACCACAGTGATACTCAATTGAATAAAACATTTAGGTTTAAGACTTGGTTGGTGTTTGATTACTTTCCATCAATGGTTTTGTAGAATCCAGGGGTGATAGACAAATTTGGAATACTAGATGATTCCTCGTCTTTCTTTCTGGATTCATAAACTGAGTTTGTATTTTAGATTAGAGATCCCCCATTTATGATTTAAACCAGCCCTCACTTGTATTTAACCAATAAATCCCTAGTTTATTCACAGTGTACAATACTTGTTTAAAACAGCATTTCCACGGCTTCAAAACCAGACCATGTTATTTGAACACAGATATTTAATCAGAAGTTTATTCACGGTGTACAGTACGTATGAAGTATTTCCACAGATCCAAAACCAAAACACAGATAATTAATTACCCCCGATATGACGTCTTATCGAAAGGTTTTAACCACGTTTATTAGTGGAAAGGCGTTAGTTGAATATGCGGTTTAAAATCATAGATGGAACGCGTAATCAAAGCACCGAGTTTTCATTTATAATATAATAGTTGGGAACATTAATCCACAACAGATTGTGCCCACGACTTTCATAGCTTCCACGTTCCGTACTCCACACATTAGTGATGTTTCCGGCGCTATACAAATGAAAGCCGTATAACGTTACTTCCGTTGTTTCATAATGACATCATCCCAATTAACGACTAACTACATCACAACAAACACACAATATAACTACTCACTACGCATAATAACATGTCCTAAATCTAGCATAATAACAATAGCAATCATCATTATAACAGATAAGGAAAGAAGTAACCGTTAATAAAGCGTAGATTGAATAAACGTTAGAGAGAGAGTACAAGCAGAACCTCCGCAATATCTTCGACAATATTACAAATAAGCCCCTGAACTATTCCCTACGCTATTACAAAAGTAGTCCCTCCGTTAGTCCCAGTTAAATATTAACTGAGAACTAACTGATGCTAACCCTAATTCTAGAGAGAGAAAAAGAAGAGAGAGAGAGTAGAGAGAGAGAGTGTGTGAGAGAGAAAGTGAGAGTGAGAAAATGAGTGGAATGAAGAATGGTGTGTGAAAATATGGAGGAGGTGACTCCTATTTATAGGCAAAGTCCCAAATCAGCCGTACAAGTCGCGAAGCACCAACGTACAAGCAAACGAAGTACAAACGAGCACCAATTGGGGTAGGGAGGGCCGTATACAGCCTTGAAGGGGCCGTATACGGTCTTGCAAGGGCCGTATACGGTCTTGGTAGGGCCGTATACGGTGTCCAGGGCCGTATACGGTCTCCGTCTAATTTCATTCGTTGCTTAAAACGCCCGTATCTCCTTCGTTACACGTCCGTTTGACCTGATTCTTTCGCCCACGATCTCGTAATTCCGTTACGCTTCTAATGGTGTTAAGTTCACAGAAATTGGATGTGTATATCTCAGGCATATCCGGAATGACTTTTAACGATCTGTAGAAGCCGTATCTCTTCCGTTCTCTATCCAATTGGCATGATTCTTGTTTCTCGACCTGATTTTTTCGCCCACGATCTCGTAATTCCGTTACGCTTCTAATGGTGTTAAGTTCACAGAAATTGGATGTGTATATCTCAGGCATATCCGGAATGACTTTTAACGATCTGTAGAAGCCGTATCTCTTCCGTTCTTTATCCAATTTGCATGATTCTTGATTCTCCTGTCTCGTTTTTACCTATTACATCATACCATAAGGTTAGAATATGTTTATCATAAGGTAAATGAGGGTGTGAGAATTGGTTGTTGTTTATTCGCTCTGTTTTGCTCGTTATTTGGACGTTTTTAGTGATTTTTGCAGCAACGCCTATATTTGGAGCACTTTAGTGAATTTTAGTAAATAATGATTGTTTTGGAATGTTTTCACTAAAGATGTGTCCAAAAAGTGTGGAATATCGTACTTAAAAAACATGACTTTTTGCGTCACATCAGTGGTTCATGCTGAAGATCCACAAGGGCTGCTTGAGGATGTCTTGGAACAACCTGCACATGCTGGGAACAGGTGAACCCAGATGTTGCTGCCCAGGTGATACAGGAGGTGCTGGTTGAGCATGATGATGCTACTGATCCCTTGCTACAGGATATTGATAGTTGTTTTGCACCACCTGAGGTAATATTTTAATTAGTATATAATGTTATAGATACTTAGTTGATAGATTATTTTGATTAATCATGAAGTATAATATTATTATATAACTATACTGATATTAGATATTTAGTTAATTGGATATTATTTCTGATTTTAAAATATAAATATCATTATACGAACAGGAAGCTGAAGCTGAGGCTGTGAACCCAGAGGTTGTAATACTTGAGGGGGAGCAGATACAGCTAGATAAATCAGTTGTAGTACCGGCTGAGGTATTATATCTGATTAATCTTAAATATATAGAACTTGTATGATAGAGCTTACGCTAATCATAAATGTTTAATATATTCAAAATTTAGGATCCCGTTAGATCATCTGGAGGTCATGATGGTGAGACGGCTTCTGATGATGATTCTGAGAATACACCTTCTCCTCCTCCATCTACTTCTGAAAAGAAGAGGAAGGGTAAGAGTATTATGGAGGAAGGTATTGAGGAGATTGATACTCAGTTGATGAAGCGTCTGAGAACGCTGACTATTAGAGAAGGTTAGTATTTGTTATGAAGTTAAATAATCTTAACTTGTTGTTTATCAGGAGTTAAACTGAGACAGTTAATTCTGTATACAGTTGCTCAAGATACACCACAGGTGGAGAAGGATACACCGGTGGTTTCTGAACAGATATCTGTACCGCTTCAGGTATGAGATATAAGTTCTATAACTATAAGTGTTATGCAATTAATTAGAGTTTGAGACAGAGTAATCTGTAACAATAACTGATTTTAATTGTGTTTAACTTTACAGCATGAGGTTGCTGATCTAGTTCGTGCGGCAAATTTTTCGACGAATAAAGGAGCTAGATTTGCGGCGGGCTTGCTTACGCATGCTTTGTCTCAACCTCATACACCACTGACACGTGAGTGGCATGTTGAGTCTCTTACACCGCCTGGACCTAGAACGATACCTGTTACTCCGACGACTGATGCTGAAAGGATTACGTCCTTAGAGTCGAGAGTAAAGGATTTAGAGAAGCTTACTTCTCAGATTCCAGAGCTGGTGTCGAATAATCTTCTTCTTGGTCATCAGATGCTCAAACAGAGTGAATCTTACAATTTACTAATGAAGACTCATGAGACTTTGCTTGCGGACTTCAATGTTCAGAGACTGAAGTTATCTTCCTTGGAGAGTTTGGTCTTGAGAGCGCATTCAGGACAGTCTACTCAGGGGGAGATATTGGTATATCTGGAGTCTTGCAAAGAAGATGAGCTGAGGAGAAAGAGAGATTCAGACAAAGACGATGATCCCAATGCACCGAGTGGTGAGCAGACTGGTCCTTCAAAGACTGGTGAGCAAGCTACAATTCAGGGGGAGTCTGGTGGTGATGCAGGTGATGCTGGAGCTGGTACAAGTGCTGATAAGACTGCACAGGTTGATACAGAAGCTGGTAAGATAGCTTAGTATTAGCATAGTGTAGTAATTATTGGTATTAATTTGTACAGAATAATTGTAACTTAATATTTTGGTAATATATTCGGCTTGAGATTGTAATTACAAGTTAAATGTATTAGATATTATTAAGTTATTTGATTTTATATATGTTAAGATAAAATAGTGATCGAAAGTCTTCCGACTCATTGAGTAGTCGAGCGGCGTGTTCCGATTAATATCGGCGGTCAAAATTTTATAATAACATATGCATTTTAGACTTGAGAGTTTGTATACTGACAAGTTATAAATGTATTAGTTTTAACTAGACAAATGATATATAATTTAAAGGTTAAATTGATAATGAATTAGATCAATTAACACTTGGAAATTATATAAGGTAATTAATAGTAAATTTAAATGTTTGGTGATTATTCACAATGCATTAGAATTTAAAATTAATTATTATTTGTTAAGTAGGTTATAAGACTTAAGAGATTTTGGATTGATTAAGGGTAATCAATAAAAGATTTTATAAGTTATATGTAAATTGCGTTTATATTTTAGGATAAAATATACAAAAGAATTAATAAAGAAATTCTTAGGATTGATTCAGGGAAATCAATAAGAGAGTTTTAATTATTAATATTGATTTGTATTTGTGGTTTTTCTCTTTGGATTGGAAATGCTTGATCTATCTGATTCGGAAGATGATATTTTTGATGAGATAGATGATGTAAGTCCCTAGTTCTAGGATCGATAACTTCGTTATCTGTAGTATTAAGGTGCGGAATCCCTCAATACGGTGTTATCTTACTAACAACGAATATGTTCGTAATTGCGTATACTAATACTTAGCTTTAAACGATAATACGTCAAAGCCTAGCCGTTAGGTTTGTTTTCTCTGGGTTATTCGAATTCGCAGATAAGAAAAATGCCAAAAGTTGTTATGTTTTTCATCCGTGAAAAAACAATTTATACGTCAGTTCGTCTCGGCTCGCATGGGCCTGCGAGTTCGGTCCAACTCGCAGCCCAAGCCCAACTCAGGACTCGGCTCGCCAGACTTATGTAAAACGAGTTCAGTTCTCATCTCGCAGCTCAGCTCGCTGCGACCTGAGATCTCGACTCGTCTCGCATAAAATGTACATACTAAAAACATATTTCGTCTATCTTTAATACTAAATATTAATAACAAAACGAATATGCATTTACAAATCCAAACCAATGTACAAACATAATAATAATTACACTAGTCCTATTTCAAGCTAGATCTGTTGTCACAATCTATGTCTCAACAGACTCCCCCTTGACAATAGCTCTAGCGTCTTTATCTTCACGCTGTCTTTGGTCTTCATTTGTAAATCTTACTACCTGCGTAAATCTTCATCTTGATACAAGTTTTAACCATCAACTGATAATCTCTTGCTAAATCAGCCCATTTAATAGTCGTCAAAATCCTGTTCTTGTTTAACTTTATCAGATCATTTCTCGACATATTCATCAGGTGTCGATGATCATAAACTCTGAAGATTTCTCTTTCACCACCTTCAACCTCATCATCAGCTTCAACCATAACAGCTTCTCCAGTTCCTGAATCCACGTGCCAACTCTTCATATTTCCCAAAATATCATGTGGCATTGTCTTCAGTGGAATCTGCTGTATGCATCTAACAGCTGGATAAATCTTTTTCCTTCTTCTTCTTCCAGTTCTTTGACTTTTCTCTTGTAGTTTCACAGTCTTTCCCTTTCTTGGCTTAATCTGAACAAACTTATTTGTACCAACCTCATGTCTGATTATTCTTTCAACACGATTAGCATAATCATCACGACTTGGGTTGTTAATCTCTAATCTAGCTGTTGGTGCATTTTGTGTGTCAGTCAGTTGGTTAAACTATTGTAATTGTCAAAGTCAATTAGTCTACGTATGATGTGTTTAGTGTGTATATTCGAGTATTTAAACGAAATGTAATTATATAGAATATACATAGAATTGGGCTAGCGACGTCGGGTCAGACGTCGCAAGGGTCTGGGCTTGCGACGTTGGGCTTAACGTCGCAGGGTCCAGTAGGTTTGATATAAATAGCGAGTTATACTTCAGATTTAGGGTTGGACTTGTGATTAGACTGGTCAGCCGTTTTTGTGTGTGAGAGAGGCAGAGAAAACGAATTTGGTGATTGTAACGTTTATACTTCAATTGTCAATATACAGAAAACGTTATAGAATCGTTTGTGTTCGTGAATCATATATTGATTGTTTATCATTCCGCAATAGCAATCAATTGAACGATCCGATCAGATATTCGAAGTGTACGGGACTATCAACTGGTATCAGAGCCGTAGAATCAAGGATTCGTCGGTTTCAGATCGTTGCGAAGGTATTAATTGTTATTAATCGTTTCTAAGTTGATTTGCTTGATTAAGATCGATTTGTGGAGGTGTTTTTGGGTTAGATCGACGTTTGGTTTTCGAAATTTCGTTAGGGTTTCGAAAATTTTCGAGTTTTAGGGTTTCTGGCCGCTGCAGCCCGACTGTGCGACGTCACCTGCGACGTCACCTGCGACGTCGCTTGCGACGTAACTGATCTTGACTTTAATTAGTCTTTGCGACGTAAAGTTGCGACGTTACCTGCGACGTCGTTATTTTGACCTTAAGTGGTTATTGCGACGTAGGCTGCGACGTCGCTAGACTCTGCGACGTTGGACTGCGACGTTATACACTACGTCGCATTTTCGATTCTTAATTGAGTCATCTGACTTCTGCGACGTACCGCTGCGACGTTGCTATTTTTTCTGCGACATTAACCTCGTTCTAGTTTCGTAAAAAAATAAAAAAAAAAAAAAAAAAAAATTTGTGTTTTCAAAATTTTTCCATAGGCTTAAAACTGTTCAATTTTAGTCTGGAAAAAGTTTCATTTTACCCGGCCAGTTTTTGACGTTTTCGGACGAAATTTTGGCGGGAAAAACGTGAAAATTTTGTAATTTCAAATTTTGTTTTTAGGCTTAGAATAGCTTAATTTTAGTGTCGGAAAAGTTTCGCTACACTCTGTCAGTTTTCGAAATTTTCGAATTCAATTTTGGAGGGAAAATTCGGATATGGCTTTTGGTGCGAAAATGCTTCCTTCTACATCTTTGTTCTATAGTGAGTTTGCGAGTTGGAAGATTAAGTTATGCAATTTCATTGAACACAAAGATCCAAATCTGTGGAATTGGTTTAACACCATTGATCGATATGAGCAACCAAGACTCGATGGGGTGCTTAAGTCAAGAGCACAAATGTCAGTCAAGGAACGAGCAGAGTTTGATAAAGACAATAGAGCATATGAGATGATTACCAAGTGTTTGCCAGAAGTTGTGATTAATGAATTTAAAAATCAAGCAACTTCTATAGGATTATGGGATGCTCTTATAGCGGCTTACGATCAAAAGGAAAAGAAGTCAGAGGCTAATATTCAAATTCCTAGTCTAAATGATACTTCCAGATCAACTTCCAACTCAGCTGCATCTACTTCTACTGGCACTTCCTATACTTCTCATACCGCTCCTTCAAAGTCTACTGAGGAACATGCTAAAATCTTTACAGCTTTCCTCAATTCTTATGAGAATTTTCTTTCCAAGAAGGCTAGTACTTTGCAGCTCACTGAGGAAGACTTTGAACAGATCGATTCTGATGATTTGGAGTATATGGACATCAAATGGAGCATGGCCATGATAACCCAAAGGACAAAGAAATTTCTTCAGAGAACGGGTAGAAAAGACCTGGATGACGATGGTGATACAGGTCTTGGTTTTAATAAAAGCAAAGTGAAATGCAAGAACTGTCAGATTCATGGGCACTTTGCTAAGGAGTGTGAGAAAGAAAAATATCATTCATCCGGATTCACTACTCCTACAGCTCCAACGACTCCAGAGAAAAACACAACATCACAGGCTATGACGGTGTATTCTCAGGGAGTGTTTGATTTTAGTGCACTTCAAGGAGAGGTTCAACACAGTGCGCTTTTGGCAAAGATACATGAGGTAGAAACAGAATCTGAAAAATCTTTTACTTGCATATCCTGTATTAAATTGGAAGCTTCTTTAAAATGTTTTCAAATAGACTATGTAGACTTGAGAGAAAAGGTCGAGAAACTCACTGAGTCAAATAAGTTTCTAAAAGCTAATGAAATACTTTATGAAAAGGAAGTTGAGGCTCATAAGTTTGACACTGAGAAATATAAAGCTAAAGTTTTCAGTCAACAAGATGCCATTAACAGCTATTTAACTTGAGTTGTTAAATAATGAACTTTCTGAGCTAAAGTCTGAGTCTGACTCTTTTAAAAAAGGAATAACAAGTTTCTCAAACTCTCATAAAATCTTCGATGAAATTGTTGACAAGCAGAGGACAAATACAAGTAGTAAGGCTGGAATAGGGTATAACTCAGTTCCACCTCCTACTAATCACTATCCTCTGCCTGTTAAGGAAGGCACCGAAGAACTTGTGGGTGACTACTCATCATGGCCAGCTACAAAGTCTAAAGAAGCTACATCCAATCCCAAAAGGCAGGCAAAGGAGAAAACTAAACGGACAGAGTATCCCTTGCCTACTTTTGTTAAGTCTGATAGTACACCTCCAGTTAGTGTAGAGGAGGGTGTTGAGATAGAGGATCTACCGGAAGAGGCTGAAATCAAAGTTGAAAAAGTTAATGTAAAGCCAGAAAATCATATACTTACCAATGAAACTGTAAAGGTTTCAACTACAAAGGGTAAAAACAAGGTTGAAAATGAATCCAAAAGAGTTCAACATCAAATGAAGGATTCAAATATAAAATCTAAAAGTGAACAACCTTCAACATCAACTTGTTCAACTTCTGAGGCTTCTACATCAACGTGTACACATAAGTGTTCACGTCCTGTAAATGCCTCATCTTCTAAGCCTCCAACAGTTCATTCTCCACCTCAACCTTTTGTGGGTAATCATTGGAATAGGTCGTACATTGAACGACGTTCTTGTTTCCATTGTGGACAACAAGGACATATAATTAGGGATTGTCGGTTATTATCCCTAGATAGGTTTGGTAGAGAGATGCCAAGAACTTCCTCTTTCAGGAATTCTTTTTCAAAATCTTTTTCAAGGCGTCGTTCGTATTCGCCTGTATCTAGTTGTGCATCAAACTCTCCAAAACCTGTGGCTAGAGTAAACAAAGTTGTGCCTAGTAAACCTCAAGTTCAACAGCACAACATTGTTGAAAACAACTCATCTGAACCTACAAAGGTTTGGAAACCCAAATCCACAAACAACACATCAATGAAATCTTCCGAATTTTTAAAATATCATAAACTCATTGATGTGATGGTTATGGATGACCATGGACAACCCAAGTCTATCAAGGCTTGGGTATCCCATAAGTACTAACGTTTAATTGTTTGTGGTGGTGCAGTCAGGTTATTGAAAGCTAACATTTTTAGTGACTGCATGGATGTGGATATTGTTGGAAGAATGCGATGATGATTTGTGATTGGATGAGATTTTCGATGTTATGAGGTGGTAAAAGTGCTAAAAGGCATTTGATTTGACTTGATATGTGATTTTGATACTTTTCTTTTAAATTTAATTATTAATGCAACAGTCATTCTTTGTACTTTTTAGTATCAAAGAAATGCAATGTTGCGAAATTTATTCAATTAAAAAAATTATACAAAAATTTGCTTTCAATATAAGAATTTGCTGTTCAGGGGGAGTAATTCTGAATATTAAAAATTCTGATTATTTAATTCAGAAATGTGAACAGCAAGATTCTTAATTCTTGAAAAGATGTTGGATTGTGTGTCTGTAAAACAACTTGGGATATGATAGTACATCAGATGACATGCACAAAATGGAAATTTTAAGGTTTATCCTTGATGTATCAGTAGGTTTATCTAGCATACTTAATACAGTTTTTATGAAAATTATCTTCATCATATGATGTATTGGTAGGCATGATACATACCGGTCTATGGGTTATTAAGAAGTAATTCAAATACGTGTCTATGATCTTGTGGTAAACACCTTGTGATGTACGACTCTAAGTCTTAATTCCTTAGCATAGCTTGACATACTTCTAATTTTGGATTGCATATCTGAGATCTTTTGGGGGAGTATGTTGATTGTTTCCTCTGTTGTATGTAAGTGCAGACCTGGTCTCAATTCAGCTTACTCTCAAAACTAAGCAAACGTGAGTCAATGTACTTGCAAAGTCTTATATTTAAGGTACTGGTCAAGGTCGCCAATTGAATAAATCAAGTTTGGTTTGACTGCGATCGGTTTTGCTTAAACATGAATCAAGTGTATGTCGCTCTGTTGTACACAAGTACAGACCTGTCACCGCTGGCTTGATTCTTAAAATTGATTCTCTTATATTCTTTCTAAATTTGGAAACTATGTTCTTGTCTGGGCTAAAGGGGTATGTCTATGGTGGGGACCACGGTGAAATATTCATACTAATAATAAAAGGTTAGCTCGCAGACACGGATGTAACATGTTTAAGTGGAAAAACAATACCAATAATCGTCTTGAAATACTTTTTATAAAAGGTGTTTTAAATGTGCTAAGTAAATTTAAAGTGGACAAATATACTGATAATCGAGATAACACTTACTATTTGCTAATAATTGCATGTTGGCCTGATATGATCCTTAAGCAGACTTAAAACAATCTTATTCCCAATTTATTTTAATCTTCATTCTTTACTTTTCATTTATAAAGAAAAATACAAAAAGATTTTATTTCTATGTTATTTTCTTCAATATCACATATCTTGTTAAAGTCAAATATTGAAGATGCAAAGGATGTCAGCTATTCTCCAAAGATTGTGAAGATAATTCTATCGGAGAAGCTGCTGATGATTGAGAGATGGTCACTGAGTTTGAAGATCTTATTGTATGATAAATTTGTGTCAGTCACATGAATTTGGACACCAAGATTTCTTTGAAGACCATGCTATCTCAAAGGGGGAGTTTCTGATTGTTGAAGATATGAAAGAGTTTGTTGATGAAGACTAATTGAAGACTTATTTGACCAAGCTGATGACAAGGGGGAGTTTGTTGGTGCATTTTGTGTGTCAGTCAGTTGGTCAAACTATTGTAATTGTCAAAGTCAATTAGTCTACGTATGATGTGTTTAGTGTGTATATTCGAGTATGTAAACGAAATGTAATTATATAGAATATACATAGAATTGGGCTAGCGACGTCGGGTCAGACGTCGCAAGGGTCTGGGCCTGCGACGTTGGGCTTAACGTCGCAGGGTCCAGTAGGTTTGATATAAATAGCGAGTTATACTTCAGATTTAGGGTTGGACTTGTGATTAGACTGGTCAGCCGTTTTTGTGTGTGAGAGAGGCAGAGAAAACGAATTTGGTGATTGTAACGTTTATACTTCAATTGTCAATATACAGAAAACGTTATAGAATCGTTTGTGTTCGTGAATCATATATTGATTGTTTATCATTCCGCAATAGCAATCAATTGAACGATCCGATCAGATCTTCGAAGTGTACGGGACTATCAACTGGTATCAGAGCCGTAGAATCAAGGATTCGTCGGTTTCAGATCGTTATTTTGGGCGTTCTCGATTGATTCGCGAAGGTATTAATTGTTATTAATCGTTTCTAAGTTGATTTGCTTGATTAAGATCGATTTGTGGAGGTGTTTTTGGGTTAGATCGACGTTTGGTTTTCGAAATTTCGTTAGGGTTTCGAAAATTTTCGATTTTTAAGGTTTCTGGCCGCTGCAGCCCGACTGTGCGACGTCACCTACGACGTCACCTGCGACGTCGCTTGCGACGTAACTGATCTTGACTTTAATTAGTCTTTGCGACGTAAAGTTGCGACGTTACCTGCGACGTCGTTATTTTGACCTTAAGTGGTTATTGCGACGTAGGCTGCGACGTCGCTAGACTCTGCGACGTTGGACTGCGACGTTATACACTACGTCGCATTTTCGATTCTTAATTGAGTCATCGGACTTCTGCGACGTACCGCTGCGACGTTGCTATTTTTTCTGCGACATTAACCTCATTCTAGTTTCGTAAAAAAAAAATAAAAAAAATAAAAAAATTTGTGTTTTCAAAATTTTTCCATAGGCTTAAAACTGTTCAATTTTAGTCTGGAAAAAGTTTCATTTTACCCGGCCAGTTTTTGACGTTTTCGGACGAAATTTTGGCACACGTTTTGGCACACGAAATTTTACCCGGCCAGTTTTTGGAACACGTTTTCCCGTAATATCTACTTCTGAAACTCCAATCTTCTTCTTCTGCTTTGGAAGTTTCCTAAGAAAAACAGCAGGATTCTTGGTAGGAATCAAAGTTTCATCTTTTTTTAGAATCGGTTGAGTCATCGATTTCTTCATCTACATCGACAACCATTAGACCTTGTTCATTTTCAATAATAACTTCTGTCCTAGATGGGCTCACATGGTGTTCATCAATATTTGCATCTGGATCTACACCAATGTCTTGCACAATCTCAGGTACAGCAGTCCAATCAGTAGGTGGTAGAAATTCTCCATCCTCAAGATCAAAATCAATGTCTTCATCTATCTCATCAAAAATATCATCTTCCGAATCAGATAGATCAAGCATTTCCAATCCTAAGAGAAAACCACAAATACAAATCAATATTAATAATTAAAACTCTCTTATCAATTTCCCTGAATCAACCTAAGAATTTCTTTATTAATTCTTTTGTATATTTTAACCTAAAATATAAACGCAATTTACATATAACTTATAAAATCTTTTATTGATTACCCTGAATCAATCCAAAATCTCTTAAGTCTACTTAACAAATATTAATTAATTTTAAATTCTAATGCATTGTGAATAATCACCAAACATTTAAATTTACTATTAATTATCTTATATAATTTTCAAGAGTCAATTGATCTAATTCATTATCAATTTAACCTTTAAATTATATATCATTTGTCTAGTTAATACTAATACATTTTAAACTTGTTAATTACTTATATACCTTACGGTCTTAAGTCCATAATCAAATCTAAAATGCATATGTTATTATAAAATTTTGACCGCCGAAATTAATCGGAACACGCCGCTCGACTACTCAATGAGTCGGAAGACTTTCGATCACTATTTTATCTTAACATATAATTAGATAAACTTAAATTACATCAAACATATTTTACTTAAAATAATAATAACCCTAAGCCAAATATATTTACATAATAAATTAAGTTTACATTTGTTCACTACAAACTATTACAAATATTACAGTACTATGATAATACTAAGCTATCTTACCAGCTTCAGTATCACCCGGTACAGTCTTATTGTTTGTCCCTTACTTAGGATCTAACAGAACCGAGTCACTCAATCGTTTGCGGAATCAACGATTAAGTTATCACACGAACACAATGAATAATCAAACACAATAATTATGAAACCAAACGTTATATTATTGCTTATGGTCGATCAGATTACAGAGAATTTCGACAAATTGTGTTTAGGGTTTCGTCAACCCTAAAACAGAAAACGTAAAACGTTTAAATACAAAACTGGAATCTGCGACGTCGCACACGACGTCGCAGGCCCAAGCCCATGCGACGTTGACTACGTCGCAGGCCCAAAATGTTGAGAACTGAGACACTGCTAGATTTGCTCAGAATACAAGTATTGTGCCGCTGTTAGAAGTACTACCACTGTTAGTAGTTGCCACTGCTAGTTAGTAGCTGCCGCTGTCAAGTAGTTTGTCTAACAGTGCTACTGTTAGTGTGTAGTTTGTATTTTGTATTAAGTACTCAACCACTGTTGATAATATACGAGTACTACCCCTGTTAGTGATATAGATAACCACTGTTGGTTAGATATAGTTGAATAGAGAGAATTATGGAATAGATATGATTCCATAATAGTTTGATTCTGTAAAGGACTCTATATGTTATAAATAGAGATCCTGTAAAACCCTAGAGTATGACGAATTCAT
The DNA here is from genome assembly GCA_949592205.1 of Helichrysum umbraculigerum. NCBI lineage: Eukaryota > Viridiplantae > Streptophyta > Magnoliopsida > Asterales > Asteraceae > Helichrysum > Helichrysum umbraculigerum. Next base: position 170,227,066 of record CATIUR010000001.1, read on the forward strand.
TCTAGTTATTAGCTTCAAGGTTGTAAACCCTAACACAAATTGTGTGTTCGTATTATTGTTAATAATATTGAAGCTTTTGGTTAGATATTCTGTTATATACAAGTTTGTTCTTCAAGTTATTAATAAACTATTCCGCAAGCTTATTAATAATCAATCAAAGTAATACATACTAAGATCTCTAACTGGGATCACCAAGTGGTATCAGAGCTTGGTATTACTTTGATCTTGAAGAAGGTAATTAAATTATTGCAGCTTTTTCAACAAACAACAACATGTCTACTGAAACAATGGAAGGTATTCAAGCTACAAAAATCCCCATGCTCAAACCCGATGAGTTTGAGCTATGGCAGACTAGGATTAGACAATACATGTTGCTGACTGATTATATGATGTGGGAGGTGGTTACTAATGGACCAGTTTATACTAAGGATGCAGATGGTAAAAAGGAAGAAAGACCACCACCAAAGACTGATGCAGAGAGAAAAGAAAGAGCAACAGAGTGGAAGGCATTAAGTACTCTACTTTTGTCTATTCCTAATGAGTATCAAAGGAAGTTTGAAAACTGTGAAGATGCTCAGGTTCTTATGCAAGCAATTGTTAAGAGATTTGGTGGTAATGATAACACCAAGAAGAATAAGAGATCTCTTCTCAAACAACAGTTTGAAAACTTTGCAGGTGTAAAGTCTGAAACTCTGACTCAGACTTTTGATAGATTTCAAAAGCTTGTGGGTGATCTTGAGAATCACAATGTTAAGGTTGATAAAGATGATTTGAATAGGAAGTTTCTAAGATCATTAGGCATAGATTGGAATATGTATACTGTGGGACTTAGACAAAGTGCAGATCTTGAAGAAAAGGAGATTGAAGATCTATACAATGATCTGAGGAACTTTGAGCCTGAGGTGATGGCTCTGAAACAGTCCAATAGTAGCTCTAACAATGCTGCTTTTGTGTCTGTTGGTGAATCTGGTAGCTGTAGCACATCTGGTGCTAATGATAATATCTTGGAAGCCTTCTTTGCGAGTCATGTTAATTCATCATTAACAACAGAGGATTTGGAACAGGTTAATGAAGAAGATCTTGAAGAGATGGATTTGAGATGGCAGATGGCTATGATTACTATCCGGGCAAAAAGGTTTATGCAGAGGTCTGGGAACAGAAACTTCACTTACAAGAGAGATGGTGTAGCTGGATTTGACAAGAGCAAGGTGGAGTGCTTCAACTGTCACAAGATGGGACACTTTGCTAGAGAATGCAAGAGCACACAGGCTGGAGGATCTCAGAATGGTATTATGAGAAATAGTTCTGCTCCACAAAGAAGATTGGTACCTGTTCAGAACACCACTTCTGATTCATTGGTTGCACAAGATGGGATGGGAGGATTTGACTGGAGTGACCAAGAAGAGCTTGTAGTTCAGAATCAAGCTTTGATGGCTGTCACAGAAGAACCAGAGCCTTCAGACATTCCATATGAGGTACAATCTAAATTATGTTCTCCTGCATGTAAGAAAATGGTTAAATTTTATAGGGACCATAATCTGGTTGTGTGTAATGAATTAAAAGCTTGTGTGGAAAAGAGTCAACATTCAACTTTAGCCATTGAAAACTTAGAAAGACAGATAAAAGCTTTTGAAAAGAATGAATCACAATTTCACTTAGATATTAAATATCTGAACTGGGAAAAGAAAGCTTTACAAACAAAAGTTGATATGCTAAGTGCAAAGTTGGCTGAGGCAATTTCTGATAAGGAGTCAATAAAATTGAAAGTTGATGAATTGGAAAATGCTTCAAAAGGTGTTCAAAACTTAATCAAGTCTCAAATTCATGATAAATTAAAACTTGGATTAGGTTACAACCTTAATGCTGTACCCCCACCTTATAATCATACTTACTTCCCATCTAAGCTTGAGTTTGACTTAGAAAAACTTAAGGTAGGTGTGTCTGAGGAGGTTAAAAAGGTAGATCCAGTTGTTAATTGTGCTGATAATGTGAATTTTGATAAAGTTGAGGTATCTGATTGGACTGAGGAAGATGAGAGTGATAGTGATAGCTCATCTAGTGGTAATTCTGTGGATGATTGTGTTAAGCCTATTACTGGTCTAGTTTCTGAACTAAATAGTACTAAACTAGAAGAGGGTAAAAAGATGTTTGTTGAGAAGGCAAAGGCTCAGTTAGATCAAGTTAGAAAATCCAATAAATCTAGATCTGGTCTAGGTTATGTGCACAAAAGAGTTAATCCTGAATCAAAAGATAAGTCAAAAGATAAATCTGAATGTGAAAAGTGTGCATGTAAATCAAACAGGTCTGATTTAATTTCTGCAAATAATGCAAATAGATCCATTTCCAGGGGTAATCAGAGAAATTGGAACCAATTGGTTTCACAAAGGTTGGGTAATGGGTTTGAATGTATGAAAAGAAAGGCATGTTATATATGTGGCAGGTACAACCATACTCAACAGGACTGCTACTTCAATCCTAATAATAATAGGAACAGAGGTACAAGTCCATTGTTGAAAAACAAGCCAAACAGAGGCAAGGCTGCAACCACTGTTAATGATGCAGCAGTGCCACTGTATAAGGCTAACAGAGGCATGAACATAACAGGGGAAGGCTTGGCCACTGCTAGGCATGCTACCTCTGCTAGTGTTAAGCATTCCAAAAGAATGTTTACACCAAGTAGAGCTACCACTGCCAGGCTTATCAATACCAATTTGAAAGTGACCACTGTTAAGCTTATTGCCCCTGTTAGGTCAAAAATTGATTGTTTTTGGAGACATAAAAATGAGTGTAAATCTGAAGTGTCCAAAACCAATGCAGCACTGAGATCAATCACTGTCAAAAGGGTTGATGTCAAAGGTGCTCATGGGAAACCCAAAGCCAAATTGGTTTGGGTTCCCAAGAAAAACTAATTGTTTTTCTCATATATGTGCAGGGCAAGCCACCAAGCTTATGGCATATTGATTCTGGCTGTTCAAGACACATGACTGGAGACAGGAAAAAGCTACAGGACTTTAAAGCATTTGATGGAGGAGATGTAGCATTTGGAAGCAATCCTAAAGGAGGTAAAATCACAGGTAAAGGTAAGGTAAAAAGCAGTAAGCTCACTTTCAATGATGTTTATTATGTTGAGCAATTGAGATGCAATTTGCTTAGTGTGAGTCAAATCACAGATAAGCAAAATCCTGTATATTTCACTGACACAGAATGCCTTATACTTTCTGAAAAACTCAAAATACCTGAAGATAAGATTTTAATGAGAGTTCCAAGAAAGGATAATGTATACTGTAGTGATTTAAACAAGATGGAATCTCAAAATGTTAACTGTCTCATTTCTAAAGCTACTGTATCTGAATCTGAACTATGGCATAGGAGGATGTGTCACTTGAATTTCAAGACCATGAATAAACTTGTTAGGAATAAGCTAGTGAGAGGCTTACCTGAAAAGTTATTTGAATGTAGTGACCACTGTGTAGCATGTCTCAAAGGCAAGCAACACAAGACCTCTTATAAGACCAAGCTTGTGAATACCAATACCACTCCCTTACACCTGTTACATATGGATTTGTTTGGCCCTACCAATGTAGCTAGTCAAGGGAAGAAATCTTACTGTTTGGTAATAACTGATGATTACTCTAGAATGAGTTGGGTGTTCTTTCTTAGGACTAAGGATGAGACAGGTGAAATACTTAGATCATTCATAACTAGGATTGAGAATTCAACTAATCAAAAGGTTAAGATCATCAGGTGTGATAATGGGACAGAATTTAAGAATCATGAGATGAATAAGTTCTGTGAGGATAAAGGTATAGAAAGACAGTATAGTGCACCTAGGACTCCACAACAAAATGGAGTAGCTGAGAGGAGGAATAGGACACTAATTGAGGCTGCTAGAAGCATGCTAGCAGATGCTAAACTTCCAATGTCCTTTTGGGCAGAGGCAGTTAGCACTGCTTGTTATGTTTTGAATAGGATTTTGATTATTAAACCTCATAACAAGACACCCTATGAGTTATTCTTTAAGAGAAAACCTTTGGTTAGCTTTTTAAAACCATTTGGATGTCCTTGTACTGTCTTAAATACCAGAGATCATCTTGGTAAGTTTCAGAGTAAGGTAGATGAGGGTGTATTTGTTGGATACTCTATTCAAAGCAAGGCTTATAGAGTATTTAACAAAAGGACTAGGATCATAGATGAGACCATGGATGTGACCTTTAATGAACATACATCAAATGTAGAAGGAAAAGGTCCAGAAGTTTTGTTTGATATTGATGCACTAACCCATGCTTTTAGATATCCAGATTTGTCTATTAGTGCAGATACAGATGCAGGTACAGATGCAGGTAATGATGCAGGTAAAGATGGGAATTCAACCTCAAGTCAGACTAAAAAGGATGACTTGCAGTATGTATTGTTTCCTATTTGGTCTCCAGATCCTCCAGAAGCATTCCAGTTAGAGCAAGATGAACCTTCAGATGATTCAAGTGGGTCAAGTAGCAAAAATGGTTCAAAGGATGAAGATGGTTCAATTCCAACAGAAAATCAACCATTTACTTCAAAGGGTTCTCATATAGTTTCAGAGCATGATTCAGAAGGAGAGCCCGATTCTCCAAAATTTGTTGAACAAAGTCCTCCATTTCAAGTTTTGGAAAGGACTTCTTTGTCAGATTCTGAAGCAACTCCAAAGCCTTCACAAGAAAGAGAAGAAAGAGGTTCTTACTCAGAATCTGAAATGGATAATCTTTTGGGTCCAAATTTGGAAAGAGAACTGCTTGATACATCAACATCTAAGTATCTGGTTCACAAAGATCATTCTTTGGATTTGGTCATTGGTGATATTAATTCATCTGTTCTGACCAGACAGCAGTCAAAGGTAAGAGAAGAAGATTTACATACTTCATTATATGTTTGTTTTCTTTCTCAGATGGAACCAAAGAAGGCAGTGGAAGCTCTCAAAGATCCAAGTTGGATAGAGTCAATGCAAGAAGAATTGTTGCAGTTTAAACTACAAGATGTATGGGATTTGGTTAATCTACCAAAAGGAAAGAGGGCTATAGGCACAAGGTGGATCTTCAAGAACAAGAGAGATGAAAGAGGTATAGTGATAAAGAATAAAGCAAGGCTGGTAGCACAAGGGTATACACAGGAAGAAGGCATAGATTATGATGATGTTTTTGCTCCTGTTGCTAGAATAGAAGCTATTAGGTTATTTTTAGCTTATGCATCTTATCAGGATTTCAAAGTTTATCAAATGGATGTGAAGAGTGCTTTTCTTTATGGTCTAATTGATGATGAAGTGTATGTATGCCAACCACCAGGGTTTGAAGATCCAACATATCCAGATAGAGTGTGCAGATTGAAGAAAGCGTTGTATGGGCTACATCAAGCACCAAGAGCTTGGTATGATACACTATCCGAGTATCTTCTCAAGAATGGATTCAAGAGAGGTACTATTGACAAGACTTTGTTTACCAAGAGGGTTCAGAGAGATATATTGTTGGTACAGGTTTATGTTGATGATATTATTTTTGGTTCAACTAGGGACTCATTGTGCAGAGAGTTTGAGAGTTTAATGCATAAGAAATTCAAGATGAGTTCCATGGGTGAACTCACTTTCTTTTTAGGATTGCAGGTTAAACAGAAGTCAGATGGAATCTTTATTAACCAAGGAAAGTATGTGCAGGATATTCTGAATAAATTTGGTTATAAAGATGGGAAGATAGCTAGCACTCATATGGAGGCACACAAACATCTTACTTCTGATCCTGATGGAGAAGAAGTAGATGTGCACTTGTACAGGTCAATGATTGGTTCTTTGATGTATTTAACTTCATCTAGACCTGACATTATGTTTGCAGTGTGTCTTTGTGCTAGGTATCAAACCAATCCAAAGCAGTCACACATGTATGCTGTGAAACGGATCTTTAGATACTTGAAAGGTCAACCTGATTTGGGACTTTGGTATGCTAAAGGATCAGATTTTGAGCTTAAGGCTTTCACAGATAGTGACTATGGTGGTGAGAACATGGATCGAAAATCCACCAGTGGAGGATGTCAATTTCTTGGAAATAGATTAGTGTCATGGCAATGTAAAAAGCAGACCACGGTTTCCACTTCTACAGCAGAAGCAGAATATGTTGCAGCATCAAGTTGCTGTGCACAGGTTCTTTGGATTCAGAATCAAATGCTGGATTATGGTTTGACTTTCATGAACACTCCTATTTATATTGATAATACTTCTGCTATTAGTATCATTCAGAATCCAGTTAAGCATTCAAAAACCAAACACATTGAGATCAGATATCATTTTATACGAGATTGTTATGATAAAAGATTGATTCATATTTTTAAAATTCATACTGATAATCAACTTGCAGATCTTTTTACAAAAGCATTTGATGTAGGAAGATTTACATTTTTGATAACTAATATTGGTATGATCAATCTCACGTAGTGTTTTGGTCTGGATTTGATACTAACAGGGGTAAAATATATTGTATGTGACAGGGTCAGGTGTTGCCACTGTTAGCTTCATCATGATAACAGATGGTGCCACTGTTAGTTTACCTTTGCCACTGTCAATGTATTTTAAACCCCTGCTGTATATGTGTGTAATTTAACCCCTGCTAGTTGTTTTTCTTAGTTTAATATTGCAGGTTTCAGCCACTGTCAAGAGACATCATTTGAGCTGGAATTTAATGTTTTATGTGTTTCTTCTTATTTTTTTGGTTAAAAAAAAAAAAAAAAAAAAAAAATTCATTGTCTAACTAAGCTAAGTTTATGCCCCTGTTAGTTCTAAGTTGGCGTTTCCTTTGTCAGATGCCCCTGCTAGACTATCAGCCGCTGCTAGCTTTGTTAGATGGTTAGAAAGGGTTGACTATAAATTGACCAAGTGAGGTACCCCTGTTGGGTTTGTTTGTAAAGTGTGCCCCTGTTGGGTATAACCAGCAGTGCCACTGCTAGTTCTATTTTTAGGGCTTGGCACTGTCATCAAATAAATACTCAAATACTTCACTTTTTCAATTACGCTTTCAAAATTTTCAAAACCCTTCAATAATCGCTCTCGCTTTGAGTTGTTTATTGTAATTCACTCTTCGTTCGTTCATCAATTACATCAATGGCATCTTCATTGTCATCTGATTCTGATCATTCTACGCTAAGTGTTCATTCTGAACACAATATGAGGGCTTTCTTGAATAAAGAACTTGCCGATGAGTATTTTCACCATATTATTGATTTCTTGAGTAATTGTCCAGTTACACATGCCCTTACTGTTTGTCCACGATTAATTCGATCGCATATTCAAGAATTCTGGCAGAATGCAAAGGAAGGGAATGTTAATGGCATTACTCACATTCATTCCACTGTCAAGGGTAAGAAGGTAATGGTTACTGAGATTGTTCTAAGAGAGCTTTTACAGTTTGATGATGAAGGTGGAATTCTGGAATTATCGAGAGAAGATTTGTTTAAAGGCATTATGGATATGGGGTATGAAGGTTCAGGAAAGACAAGATCAGAATATACTTTCTTGAAGTCATGGTTTTGTCCTCAATGGAAGTTCTACATTCATACTTTTCTGGTATGTTTGTCTCAAAAGAGAACTAGTTTTAATGAATTTAGTTCTACTATTGCATATCCTATTATCTGCTTGGCACAAGGTATTAAATTTAATATATCTAGATTTATCTTAGATAATATGGTTAGGAATGTAAAGGGTGATACATTTGTTATGTACCCTAGATTTGTTCAGCTTTTATTGAATAATCAATTGTCAAATCTGCCAGCAGAGGATAGTGTGATTGTTAGTTCTACTCTATCTTTGAGGACTATTAAGGCTATGAATCAGTATCAGAATGCTTTTTCTAAGAAGGAAACTGCATTATTTTCTACAATGCTAGTTACTCCTTCTGCCACTGGTGGTGTATTACCAACACCATCTGGACCAAATGATGACAGACCAACAACACAAGTTGGTTCTGAACACACATCAGGAGGTGGCATCAAAAGAAAACAAGGGAACAAACAGCCTACCCAATCTAAAGCCAAGAAATCCAAGAAGGCTACACAGGCTATGGAGATTCCTGTTTCTCCACAGTCTCAGTCAACTGTCCCAACACAACAGGTGAACATACTTGATGAAAATGTTCATTCTGGAAGGGCTGCCACTACTGTTTCTAGTCCACTGGCAGGGCAGGATAGTGGTAACATTAATCAGACCCAACCAGAGGCAACTATGTTTGATGAACCTATGGGTGATGATTCAAATGTAGGTCCCAGTACCAATAACCAAGGGACATCTGCAGTGGCAGATGTGGGCAAGGATTCAACTAAGAGGTCACACTCTAATGTTGATGAGCCTAGTGATACTGATGAATTGACGATTTCCTATCTTGTACATGATATCAATAAACTGTGGAGCAAATATGAGAGGGAAAGGGCTTACAGAAAAGAGGCTCAACAGAAAATTCAAGCTCAGGATGAGTTAATTGCTAAGCAGAAGGAGATCATTGATCATCAGAAGGCAGAGTTGCTTGATGTGCAGAATAGATTGGTAATGCTTGAGGAGGCTGTCAACAATATTCTTCTACCTGCGAATAAGTTAAAGGAATCTTCAGGCAAGGGGGAGAAGAAAGCAGATGATGATAATATGCCTGAAGATGATGGTTCAAGAAAAGCAGGTGATGATGATGATGATGATGATTCACATGGACCTCATGATGATATGAGTGGAGCAATGATAAATATTGATGAGATGCATGATGATTCTGCAGCTACAGAGGTGCTTGAGCTTGATGATAATACAGTTGAGATGGATATATGTGAGCATAATGAGGCACAATCAGAAGACACTGTGGAATTAGTGTTTGATGATAAAGATGATGATTATGTGCAGAGCAGGGATAAGGCTGAGGAGGAGCTCAATGTCTCTGATTATGTGATACATGAAAGTTTAGATGATGAGATGGTAAATGCTGCAGATGACAGAAGAATGGTGGTATATACTGGTGAAGATTCTTCTGAAAATGTTAATACAAGTGATGGTGCAGGAGCAGAGCAGACTGATGAAACAGATGAAACAGTTTATCAGGTATTTCCATTGAATAAAGGGTTGCCTGAGAAAGCTGCACTTAGATTATATTTTTGGGATGTGATGGGTGCTAACCTGGAAAATAAGAAAAGAGTCAGTTTCAGTGATAGGCCAGTGTATGAGGTGGTTGATGATGTTGAAAAAGAGATGAAAGAAGGAGAAGTTGAGATTAAGGGGGAGCAATCAAAGTCAATTGATGAAGAGAAGAAGTTGCAGACCTTTACAAGAAAGAAATCTATTCCCAGAAGAAAGCCAACTAATACTTTATCCCCTGTCAAAACTTCTACCACTGTTGTCACAATTTCAACCACTGTCAACACTAACACTACCACTGTTACATCTACCCCTGTTAGTACACCAACACCTACCACTGTTGATACACCAATCACCACTGCTGTCATATCAACCCCTGCCACAACTACCACAACAACAAGACCAAGAGAGGTACCTGTTACAATAAGAGAACCAACTTCACCACTCAAACCTGAGTCTAAATTGCCTGTGATTGATCCAAAAGACAAAGGTAAAGGAAAGTTAAAAGAAAAATCAAAAGTGAAAGAAATTAAAGAACCTCATCTTGAGTCTCATGATATGCTAAGGATGCAAGTAGAAGAAAGAGAAAGGTTGATAAGGAGAGATGCAGAAGCTAAAGCTGAAGAAGAGGGTGATGATGTTAAAATGATTTTGGATGATCTGAGTGTAGTGACTATTACACAGAAAGCTGCAGAGATTGTTAAAGAAAAGACTGCACAAGGATTAAAGCTTCCTGCTCAGAGAGTTCATGATTATTTAAAGAAGAAGAAAGGTAATGAAGAGGAAGAGTTATCTTCTGGATTTTTGTTGATGAAAAGGTCAAATGAGGAAAGGGCTAGAAAGAAAAAGCAAGAGGAATTAGCCAAGAAGAGGAGTAAACCTTTACCATATGCTGAAAGGAGAAGACAAATGATCAATGCTCTGTCTGAAAATTATGCCCCAACTAAAATTGTTAAAGGATGGAATATGCAGAAGCTGGAACAGGCATATGATAGGTATATGGGAAGAGATGATGAGTGGACCAAGAAAATGGAAGAGAATAGGCATTTGAATGCATTGATGAAGGAGAAGAAAGAAAAGGCAGATAGGGAAATGGTAAAGTTTTAGAAAGAAGAAGAAGAAAGAAGAGAAAAAGCAGCTGCTGAGGCAGCAGAGAAAGCCTTAGAGGATAAGCAGAATGAAGTCAGAAGAAATTCATGGAAAAATCAGATTTCTAAAGACAATGTTATTCCTGACATTCCAAGATTTGATCCAGAGCTGAAAAAGAGAATCAAGATTCTGACTGATAGCAAGGAGATTTCTGAAGGACCAAGAAAGGCTAGAATTATAAATTGGGAAGGAGTAGCAATTGATTATGGTTTCAGAAAAATGATCCTTGAGATCAAGATTGAAAGGGAAAGAGGATTTGATGACCATGTTGGGAGTATGATTGATTTGCTCAGAATCTGTACAAGAGATGATCTTATGGAGTTGTATCAAGTGAGCAGAATCAGGAATAGAAAGAACTCTGAGGCTGTGATTGAAAGACAAATGATGGAGTTATTGCAAAGCATGTTTGAACCAGCCAGCATGTATCACTTATTCTTTCACTGTCATCAAAGGGTTATAACCTGGAGATATTTTGCCAGAGCTGGAGTACACATGGTAGTATTTAACAATGGGCAGGTGATCTACATGTTTGATGATCGACACTATGTGCTGGGAACAGGGCTGCTGAATAGATTGGTTGATTTGAAGTTATCTACAACCATCATTACTGAAGGAGCTTACAGAGCTTTATACATGGTGTTCAATCAACTGCATAAGAGGTAACGATGAAGGAGATAGAAGAAGAAAAGAAGGATTGAAACTTGAATCATTACTCTGAATGATCAAGTTTAGGGGGAGATTGTTGAGAACTGAGACACTGCTAGATTTGCTCAGAATACAAGTATTGTGCCGCTGTTAGAAGTACTACCACTGTTAGTAGTTGCCACTGCTAGTTAGTAGCTGCCGCTGTCAAGTAGTTTGTCTAACAGTGCCACTGTTAGTGTGTAGTTTGTATTTTGTATTAAGTACTCAACCACTGTTGATAATATACGAGTACTACCCCTGTTAGTGATATAGATAACCACTGTTGGTTAGATATAGTTGAATAGAGAGAATTATGGAATAGATATGATTCCATAATAGTTTGATTCTGTAAAGGACTCTATATGTTATAAATAGAGATCCTGTAAAACCCTAGAGTATGACGAATTCATTCTAGTTATTAGCTTCAAGGTTGTAAACCCTAACACAAATTGTGTGTTCGTATTATTGTTAATAATATTGAAGCTTTTGGTTAGATATTCTGTTATATACAAGTTTGTTCTTCAAGTTATTAATAAACTATTCCGCAAGCTTATTAATAATCAATCAAAGTAATACATACTAAGATCTCTAACTGGGATCACCACAAAACCTGACGTCGCACCTGCGACGTTACGCGCTATGTCGCAGGAGTCAGGAAACGCAAATCTAAATACAAACTACGAGCTAGACCAACTGATAGACACTAAACATGTACCAACAAACTCCCCCGTGTCTTCAGCTTGGTCTTCAAAAATCTTCTTTAAACCCAGCCCGCAGGAAATTGGCCATCGGCATGAATTCCATTAGCCACGCAAACAGTAACAACATTGTAAAACTGCTCGGCTAAACGTCTGTTGAACTCATTCTTCTGACCAACACGAATCCGATCATCATAGAGTTGTCTTAAATCTTTTTCATGAAAATTAATCAAACTCATCGGATCATACAGTCTAAACGTTGCTTGCTTCAAATTCCATATACCTCCAACTTCTGGCCACGGTTCAGAGTCCGGAACGAAAGTAATAACCGCTTCACCAGTCTGTGAATCAAGTTCCCATTTTACAAGTCTTCTCAGAAAATAATAAGGAACTGGTTTCAGAGGTATCTCGGTCAAACAGTTAGCAGGCGGATAGTGAACTTTAACCATAGGCTTCCTGGTAACTGGATCAATCTTCCTTTTCCATGTATACCGAGTTCCCAACGTCGGTTTCAATTTAGAATATGTCTTCGATAACACTTCCCGACGTAAATTTCTCTGAATGAACTCGGCATAATCATTTTCGAACGGATTAATCAATTTAAGCTGAGCTAATCGATTAATCTCTCCTTTTGGCAACGTGCTCAATCTATCAAAACGCATTCTGAAGTACTGAACTCTATCTTCTCTCTTAATTATAAAAAGATTCCTCTGACACTTCCAGCTTTTAATAACTCCGGTGTAATTTTGACTAACCCGGTACACTTGACATTTAACTGGAATAGGAACTGGATTTCGTCCCTTAGGCCACCATTTCTTATTTCTTTCTCTCTTTTCTTCAGCAGTTAATTTCTTCTTAGGAATATCAGAAGATTCAGTTTCAGGAACTGCTGAATCCGGTGCCTGTGTCTCTGGAGCTGGAGTTGCAGCAGAACTAGATTCTCCATGTTAAGCTTTAGCAGGTCTCTCATCTTCACTTGAATCAGACTCTATAATCGGTGCACCATCATAAGCTTCCCCAGAATGTGCATCATCATACGTTTCATCTGAATTCAACTGTTCCTCTTCAATCGAAACATCCTCATTCATCTGAAAATCATTATCCGTTTCTTCCTCAGAGCCAACTCCACTAGCCATTCTTTGAATAAACGATAAGTCCGCAAATGAATAGTCAACAGCCAGCGGTCTCGGTTGCCCTGGAATATCATCAACACAAAAGTAATCCAAAACAGAAATATTTTCATTAACAGTTTCAAGTACAGGGTTGGGATTTACAGACGCAGGTTCACTTGACTCTAAAGTGGGTATCCCAGACCCAGACTCCCCCGAGGCAAGTAACCTGCCTTCCAAAACATTAACCCTAATCTTCGTTTCCTCAAGCTCCTTAGATTGAACCTCGATCAGCGCAGCTTGTTCAGCAATCTTTTCGTCTTGAGCCTCCAGCTTTTGCTTCATCTTCTGCATATCATCCATAATCTTTTGCATGAATGCTGGAGTCGGTTGAATCTCAAAATCAGCTTGCGGCTGTGGATTGACTGGAGCTCTGGCTGATGAAGAACGACGAACACGACGACGAGGCTCAAAGTCTACATCCTTAGGATCATCACCGTCTCGAATACGTTTGCCAGTATTCTTTGGAACATACACACGCCCCTGTTTCAAACGACGCTGAATTCTTTTGTACCTCTGAGAAAACTGACGTCGAATTGTTTCCATCTGAGACGGGTGCGGGACCGCACCATCAGAATCCGAAGGCGTTGGCCCGCCATCATCAGGTTGTTGAACAGGAATTTCTTCAGAATCAGAACTTTCAACCGTGTCATGAGATGCTGGATTGTCCGAGTCAACATGCCCAAACTGCTCGATGTTCTCCAAAAGAGCATCTACATTCTCCCCCGCAGCTTGAACAGGAACGTTCACAAATGGTTGCTGCGGTTGTTGGGGTGCTGGAATGTCCATATATTGAGGTTCCGGAGGCGGTACGTAATTCTCATCAACAATAGCACCGAATAAGGGAACATCCCTTGCCGCCTGAACCCCACCTGCACAAATAGTAAAGATCCGATTCATCATCGGTGAAATCTTTATTTGCTGATCGATGTCACCCTGTGCTTGAAGATCTGGATGATAACGATTGATGTGCAACTGAATAAATCTCGGATATAAGATCCATTTCTGATCCCCGGCATTCGCATTATCAACCATAGCCTTGAATATAAAACCCGAGAAGTTGAACGGCTTGTTGTACACTAATGCTAACATAGCAGAAGCCAAACTTCGGCTCATACCATCCGTTCCACCTTTCCTATTGCCCAAACAAACGATAATCACATGCATCAGATATCTCCAAACACGTGTGAGATTCGCTTTCCTATACTGATCCGTGGGAATCCCGGGATATCCAATCCTTTGCATAGCTCCCGAAACGAAAACATGATCAAAACCGACTGGCATATTCGGTTGATCATTCAGCTGTAAAAGTTCCCGAATACTCTGTTCTGTAATAGTGATTTCCGTATCAAGAACTGTAGAAACCAGTCTTCGAACGTCGTTATCAGTAACAACAATTGCGTTTCTCCAGAAAGGGTTGATCAGATTTCCAAAAGCCACAGTGTTATCCGAAATGGCGTGGAATACCCTTGAACGCCTTAGAAATGCAATCATCTGACAATACGGTGCAGCTTTATCAGAAGTATCATCAAGGTAAGTAGCAGTATTGTGACGCGCTTCGAAAACAAGAGCCATATCTGCAAAAACAGAAACATACAAGATATTCTCGAAAAGCGTTAGAACAAACAAAGTATTCCAAACTTATCACAAACGAAAGGTTTCATTGATATGTTAAATAAGTACAAAGTTACAAACACACATATCAAATCCTAAACCCTAAACCCTAAACCTAAACCAAGACCGAAGATCCTGGTTAAACGAATACAGCCAAAATCCAAGACAAGGTCAGGCTAAAATCCAAGACAGGGATGGTATCCCACCAGACCAGAAGGCCGAGATCCAGGATAATAAAGGAATTCCTCCAGACCATAAAACCAAGATTCAGGACAAAGAGAGAATTCCACCGGATCATTAGCCAACTGAAGCAAAAATGGTCATATCTAAGTGACCAGATAAAAACTTTAAGGTGCTGGACCACCAGAAAGCGCAAAAGAATCCACGACCGGAAGAAGATCCTTCTAGCCGCGGACGGGCGAGTAGTGACACTATTTTGGGCTGAAGCAGTAAGCACTATCTTTGTCGTTCAGCTAGGAACTGAAAGAAATCACTCGCCATTGCTGGACAGGATTTAAAAGTCAGAAAAACGAACATTTGATTGGTAACAAAAAAATGTCATTTTTCTGTAATATGCGACGTAGTCGATGACGTCGCATGTCAAATAGCGACGTAGTAAAGGACGTCGCAGAAAATCAGAATAATAACAATAGCGACGTAGACCGTGACGTCGCACAAAATTCGAGCGACGTCGATAGGTACGTCGCATTTTGTAATTTATTGTGAATTTAATCACGTTAATAAAATAGCGACGTAGCGAGGGACGTCGCGTAGGACATCGCGGTAAAAAGCGACGTAGGGAAGGGCGACGTAGGCATGTAAGAATAACTAATGAGAGCGACGTAGGCCACGACGTCGCAGCGTACGTCGCACTGAAGAACATTCATCCCCAACCCAGAAACCCTAACCATCAAATTTAGGGGTTTTCAAAATCAAACGCACTAAAAGGTGCGGCAACTAATGGTGTTCACGAAAACATAAATTATACGATGTTTAGATCACGATTACACCACTAATTCAACCCAAACCGAGAACCCTAAAACCCGCAATATACATTTAACGATTAACGCAAAAATACACGGTGAAAAAGGGTAAGATTGGTACCTAAGTGTGCGGAATAACGAGTAGAAGAAAACTACGAGAGTGAATCGGAGTGAAAACGGCTACAAATCACGAAAATGCTCGAAGCAGTGCTACGTCGCAAATCGCCAATGGTACGTCGCAGGCTACGTCGCAGGTGAATATTGAATAGTGTGACGTTTTACGTCGCGGTTGAGACTATATATAGTCTAACCCTATGTGCGACGTAGGCTGGGACGTCGCAGGCGACGTTGAGTGGGACGTCGCATAGAGCAGTCAGTTTGTGATTTGAGTCGATTTTGAAATTTTCAAGAACCATTTACTCGTTATTTTAGCAAACAATATCTAAATGAGTCATGACTTGGGAAAAATAACATAGAATAAAAAATAAAGCATAAAATAACGAAAAAATCTTTTTGGTATTTTCTTTAATATCACAAAAGGTAAAAATATAACAGAATAAAATTACTAACACTCTATTTTTGGTGACGGAGTTGTTTTGTCTGATTAGGGATCATATCGGAATAACATGCATTTATTAGGAATAGTAAGTGTTATTTCGATCATCAGTATATTTGTCCACTTTAAATTTACGTGGCACATTTAAAACACCTGTTATAAAAATGATTTCAAAACGATTATTGGTATTGTTTGTCCACCTAAACACGTTACATCCGTGTCTGTGAGTTAACCTTTTATTGTTAACATGAATATTTCTCCGTGGTCCCCACCATAGATATACCCCTATAACTTAGACATGAACATAGTTTCTAAATTTAGAAAGAATAAAAGAGAATCAATTTTAAGAATCAAGCCAGCGGTGACAGGTCTGTACTTGCGTACAACAGAGCAACATAACTTGATTCAGGTGTAAGCAAAACCAAACGCAGTCAAACCAAATTGAGTGGCGACCTTGTTTAGTACCTTAAATTTAAGATGTTGCAAGTACTTTGACTCACGTTTGCTTAGTTTTAAGAGTAAGCTGAATTGAGACCAGGTCTGCACTTACGTACAACAGAGGAAACAATCAGCATACTCCCCCAAAAGATCTCAGATATACGATCCAAAAATAGAAGTATGTCAAGCTATGCTAAGGAATTAAGACGTAGAGTCGTACATCACAAGGTGTTTACCACATGATCATAGACAAGTATTTAAATTACTTCTTAATATCTCAGAGACCGGTGTGTACAATGCCTACCAATACATCGTATGATGAAGATAATTTAGATAAAAACTGTTTTAAGTGTGTCAGATAAACCTACTGACACATCCAAGATAAACCTTAAAATTCCATTTTGTGCATGTCACCCGATGTACTATCATATCCCAAGTTGTTTACAGACACAACTTCAACGTCTATTTTAAAAATGTAGCAACCTTGCGTTTTCTTTAATACTAAAGAGTATAAAGAGTGGCTGTCGCGATGTTTTTTTTTTTTTTTTTTTTTTTTTTTTTTTTTTTTTTTTTTTAAATTGAATTTAAAAAACTTAAAAAATCCAAGTCACAAATCATTTCTTTGACTGAAAGAACCTTAAACCTATCAGATTGACCAGTTCAATAAAACGTGATCCCAAAAAGGCTTTTGTGAAAAGGTCCGCACACTGCTTAAGGGTATCTATATGTACGACATCTATAAGGTGTTTCTCAAAGCAATCCCGTATGAAGTGGAACCTAAGTTCAATATGTTTGGTCTTAGAGTGCTGTACGGGATTGTGGGTTATAGATATAGCAGAGTATTATCAATGTAAATAGGAGTCATAGAGAGATTGAACCCGTAATCACGCAGCTGATGCTGAATCCAGAGAACTTGAGAACAGCAACTTGCAGCAGCAACATACTCGGCTTCAGCTGTGGAAATAGCAACCACAGTCTGCTTTTTGCACTGCCAAGAAACTAAGCGCGATCCAAGGAACTGACATCCTCCAGTAGTTGACTTCATATCTATCTTGCAGCCACCAAGATCCGAATCCGAATAGGCAGTTAACTCGAAGTTTTTCTCGTTTGAATACCATAGACCCAGAGATGGCCTAAAAGCGAGATATCCAAAAATGCGTTTTACTGCCTTCATATGAGACACCTTCGGATTTGCTTGAAATCGTGAGCAGAGTGAAACGGCAAACACTATATCTGGTCTTGAGGCAGTCAGGTACATGAGAGAGCCTATCATTGAGCGATAGTCTTTCTCCTTGCAATCTTCATCGTCCTCATTAGGTCCAAGATAGTGTCTTGCTTCATACCGCTTTAACATGTCAGTGACATATTTTGACTGGTGGATATAAATTCCATTGTCAGATTGCTCAACATGTAGTCCCAGAAAGAACGTAAGTTCCCCCATAGCACTCATTTCAAACTCAGATTTCATCAGTCCTACAAAATCTTTGCACAACTGATCATTAGTTGATCCAAAAATAATGTCGTCCACATAGACCTGCACAAGTAACAAATCCGCTCCTTCCCTTTTGATGAAAAGCGTGCTATCAATCTGTCCTCTGTCAAAACCATTCTTCAGCAAATACTTGGCAAGTCGCTCATACCAAAGTCGAGGAGATTGATGAAGACCATATAAAGCTTTCTTCAGTTTGCAAACATGATTAGGATGCTTTGGGTCTTCAAAACCTGGAGGTTGACACACATAAATCACTGCGTCGACATCTCCATATAGAAAGGCACACTTCACGTCAAGTTGATACACACGGAATCCTTTAAAAGAAGCATAGGCTAGAAAAATCCGAATTGATTCCAAACGAGCAATAGGAGCGAAAACTTCATCATAGTCAATACCTTCTAATTGACTATATCCTTGAACTACCAGACGGGCTTTATTTCGAATAACCGCCCCACGATCATCCATTTTGTTACGGTAAACCCAACGAGTACCCGTCAAGTGAGCACCCTTGGGTAGAGGAACAATTTCCCAAACATTCATCTTGTTTATTTGATGTAGTTCCTCCTGCATAGCCTCGACCCAAGATGGATCCTTTATGGCTTGTTCAACCTTTTTAGGTTCAATTTGAGACAAATGACATGAATCGATATGAGCTATAAGTCCCAAAAGTTGCTGAGCTGAAGTCTGCTTTGCTTGCTGTCGTGTTTGAACAGATGCATGAGGATCACCAATGATATTATCAATGGGGTGATCCTTATGTATACGAGTTTCTGGTATGGCACTTGGCACAAGATCCACACCCAGATTGTTCAAATCTCCCTCAGTTTCAGGAGTAGCAGCAGACTCAGGAGAGGCTAACTCTTCTTCTTCTCCTTCATCTTCAGGAGAAAATAAGTGAGAGTAGGCCATTGTTTCTTCCATTTCATCTTCTTCTTGAGGTTCCTCTAAAGGAGGCATGTTTGGATCATATGGAAGCTCCTTTGTGTAGTTATAAACTGTTTTAGAAGGAGCAGCCGAAGATGGTGGAGTAGGATATGGTGTAGTTGGTGGTGATTTGGTTGTTGGTTGTGGTTGTGTGGGTGTTGTTTGTGAAGGTGTAGGAGTAGTTTGTGGAGGTGTAGGATTAGTCGGTGGAGGTGCGGGTGTTGCATTGGGAGATGGGTCAGATGGTTTATTAGTAACAGGTGTATCTTGAGTAAGATCAAGCTCATGAAGTATAGAAACCAATTCTTCCGTTTCATCTTCTTCCGGAATATTGAAAGAGTTGAAGAGGTTTCCATAGTTGAAAAACCAATCTGGACCCGTTCCTTGAGGAGGTTCCGTATACCTTAAACATCTTACCTCAAACTGTTCCTCAATCTGATTCGTTGATTTGTTGAAGACTCTTTTGTTCGGAGAGTTGACTGAATATCCAAGAAAAATCCCTTCAACAGCTTTATCACCAAACTTAGAGACTTTATCTTTTGTAATCATGATCATGCATGGACACCCAAATGGTTCTAGAAACTGCAGATTTGGCTTACTTTTATTAAAAAGTTCATAACATGTTTTGTTCTTTTTCTTAACCGTGAGCACTCTGTTGAGAACATAACAGGCAGTATTAACCGCCTCAGCCCAGAAGATGATTGGTAACTTGGAGTCAGCTAACATAGTCCGAGCTGTCTCGATGATTGTCCTGTTCTTCCTTTCTGCAACTCCATTCTGTTGTGGAGTCCTCGGAGCACTGAATTGATGCTCAATACCTCTTGTAGCACAAAACAATTCGAGAGTTGAGTTCTTGAATTCAGTTCCATTATCGCTTCGTATCCTTTTCACCTTCAAGTTGCACAGATTTGCCAACTTGTCCAACAAATACACCAGAATCTCAGGAGTTTCCCCCTTTGTGGTCAAAAAGTAAACCCACGAAAACCTTGAGTAGTCATCAGTAACTACCAAGCAGTAAGACCGACCACCAATGCTCTTTGTAGAGACTGGACCGAAAAGATCCATATGCAGTAGTTCCAATGGAGCATTTATGGAATTCACATGCTTAGACTTATGGGACTTCTTACGTAACTTTCCTTTTTGGCAAGAGATACAGTCATCCTTTAGAGCAAATGACTGTTTTGGAACTCCTAGCACAAGGTCATTTTTAGTCAAGAAATTCATTTTTCGGAAATGAATATGTCCCATTCGTCTGTGCCAAAGCAGTGATTCCTTTTCAGAAGCCCTAGACAAGAGACACGTATACTCGTTCGAGGTCTCAACAGTTCTCATGTTCAGAATGTATGTGTCATTCTTTCTTGGTGCTCTCAGTAACACCCATTCTTCTGGAATGACATACCCAGGCTTCAGTATCACACACTCTGTCTTTGTGAACGCAGTGGTATAATCTTTATCACAGACCTGTGAAACACTTAGCAAGTTCACATTTTCAAAACTAACATTGCCGTTAGTTAACGTTCCTCTTCAGCTAAAGGAGCTGTTTGTCCCTAACCTTGGATCTAGTACGAACCGAGTCAATCAATTGATGGCGGAAACAACAATTGACTAATCAAACAATCACACGAATAACAATACGCAATGAATATCAAACGAAACGTATTATATTCAGTAATAATCGGTCAGATTACAGAGATTTCGACTAATTGCGTTTAGGGTTTCGTCAACCCTAAAACAGAAAACATAAAACGTTTTTATACAAAATCTGGCACCTGCGACGTCGCACGCTACGTCGCAGGCCCAAGCCCATGCGACGTTGGCTACGTCGCAGGCCCAAAACCTGACGTCGCACCTGCGACGTTATGCGCTACGTCGCAGGAGTCAGGAAACACAAATCTAAATACAAACTACGAGCTAGACCAACTGACAGACACTAAACATGTACTAACAAACTCCCCCGTGTCTTCAGCTTGGTCTTCAAAAATCTTCATTAAACCCAGCCCGCAGGAAACTGGCCATCAGCATGAATTCCATTTGCTACGCAAACAGTAACAACATTGTAAAACTGCTGTGCTAAACGTCTGTTCAATTCATTCTTCTGACCAACACGAATCCGATTATCATAGAGTTTTCTTAAATCTTTTTCATGAAAATTAATCAAACTCATCGGATCATATAGTCTAAACGTTGCTTGCTTCAAATTCCATATACCTCCAACTTCTGGCCACGGTTCAGAATCTGGAACGAAAGTAATAACCGCTTCGCCAGTCTGTGGATCAAGTTCCCATTTTACAAGTCTTCTCAGAAAATAATAAGGAACTGATTCCAGAGGTATCTCAGTCAAACATTTAGCAGGCGAATAGTGAACTTTAACCAAAGGCTTCCTGGTGACTGGATCAATCTTTTTCTTCCACGTATACCGAGTTCCCAACGTCGGCTTCAATTTTGAATAAGTCTTCGATAATACTTCCCGACGTAGACTTCTCTGAATGAACTCAGCATAATCATTCTCGAAAGGATTAATCAATTTAAGCTGAGCTAATCGATTAATCTCTCCTTTTGGCAACGTGCTCAATCTATCAAAACGCATTCTGAAATACTGAACTCCATCTTCTCTCTTTATCATAAACAGATTCCTCTGACACTTCCAGCTTTTAATAACACCGGTATAATTTCGACTAACCCGGTACACTTGACATTTAACTGGAATAGGAACTGGATTTCGTCCCTTAGGCCACCATTTCTTATTTCTCTCTCTCTTTTCTTCAGCAGTTAATTTCTTCGCTGCTGAGTCCGGTGCCTGTGTCTCTGAAGCTGGAGTTGCAGCAGAACTTGATTCTCCATGTTGAGCTTTATCAGGACTCTCGTCTTCACTTGAATCAGATTCTATAATTGGTGCATCATCATAAGCTTCCCCAGATTGTGCATCATCATACGTTTCATCTGCATTCAACTGTTCCTCTTCAATCGAGACATCCTCGTTCATCTCAAAAACATTCTCTGTTTCTTCCTCAGAGCCAACTCCACTGGCCATCCTCTGAATAAATGATAAGTCAGCGAATGAGTAATCAACTGCCAGCGGTCTCGGTTGCCCTGGAATATCATCAACAGAGAAATAATCCAAAAGAGAAATATTTTCATTAACATTTTCAATTACAGGGTTGGGATTTACAGACGCAGGTTCACTTGACTCTAAAGTGGGTATCCCAGACCCAGACTCCCCCGAGGCAAGTAACCTGCCTTCCAAAACATTAACCCTAAGCTTCGTTTCCTCAAGCTCCTTAGATTGGACCTCGATCAACGCAGCTTGTTCAGCAATCTTCTCGTCTTGAGCCTCCAGCTTTTGCTTCATCTGCTGCATATCTTCCATTATCTTTTGCATGAAAGCTGGAGTCGGTTGAATCTCAAAAGCATCCTGCTGCTGTGGATTGACTGGAGCTCGTGTTGACGAAGATCGACGAACACGACGACTCGGTCGATAAGTCTCATCAGCAGGATCATCACCGTCACGTGTACGTTTTCCCTTATCCCTTGGAGGTACATATTTACGTCCTGCCCGGATCCGACGCTGAATTCGCAGATATCTGAATGAATCGGAAAGCCTGATACGTTCCATCTCAGAGGGATGCGGAACAGTACCATCCGAGTGCTCAGGCGTCGGACCCCCATCCTGAGGACCTACATTGACCGGTTCTTCAGAATCAGAACTCTCAACCGTTTCATGAGATGCAGGATTGTCCGAATCCACATGCCCGAACTGCTCAATGTTCTCCAAAATAGCCTCCACATGCTCCCCCGCAGCTTGAACAGGAACGTTCATGAGTGGTTGCTGCGGTTGCTGTGGTGCTGGAACATCCATATACTGAGGATCTGGGGGCGGTACATAATTTTCATCCACAATAGCACCGAATAAAGGAACATCCCTTGGTGCCTCGACCCCTTTCTCATACCCTGCACAAATAGTGAAAATCCGACTCATCATCGGTGAAATCTTGAGCGGCTGATCGATATCACCCTGTGCCTGAAGCTCCGGATGATGACGATTGATGTGCAACTGTACAAATCTTGGATATAAAATCCATTTCTGATCCCCGGCATTTGCATTATCAACCATAGCCCTGAAGATAAATCCCGAGAAGTTGAACGGCTTGTTATATACCAACGCTAACATAGCTGAAGCCAGACTTCGGCTCATCCCATCCGTTCCACCTTTCCTATTCCCCAAGCAAACAATGATCACATGCATCAAATATCGCCAGACGCGTGTGAGATTCGTTTTTCTATACTGATCAGAGGGAATCCCGGGATATCCTATCCGTTGCATAGCTCCGGTAACGAAAATATGATCAAAACCGACAGGCATATCCGGTTGATCATTCAGCTGTAAAAGTTCCCGAATGCTCTGTTCTGTAATAGTGATCTCCGTACCCAGAACGGTAGAGACCAATCGTCTAACGTCGTTTTCAGTAACGACAGTTGCGTTTCTCCAAAAAGGGTTGATCAGATTTCCAAACGCCATAGTGTTATCGGAAATGGCGTGGAATACCCTTGAACGTCTCAAAAACGCGATCATCTGGCGATACGGTGCAGCTTTATCAGAAGTGTCAGTAAGGTAAGCAGCCGTATTATGACGAGCTTCAAAAATCAAAGCCATATCTGCAAAAACAGAAACAGATTGCAACTCGAAAAAGGTTAGAAAAAATGTTACATTTTTTAAACAAAACCTCTTCAAATTCCCTGGAACTAGCGACGTAGCACCGTACGTCGCATAACACAGAGCGACGTAGAACTGTACGTCGCTAAAATTCAAAATAAATTGAAAAGCGACGTAAGGCCTGACGTCGCATAAAATTCGAGCGACGTCAAGGGGGACGTCGCATTTTGCAATTTATTGTGAATTTAATCACTTTAATTAAAACAGCGACGTAGAGTGGTACGTCGCATCGGACGTCGCAGTAAAAGCGACGTAGGGATGGGCGACGTAGGAAATTAATAATAATTAAATAAAGCGACGTAGGCCACGACGTCGCAGCGTACGTCGCACTGACGAACAGGCGTCCCCAACCCAGAAACCCTAACCCTCGAATTTAGGGGTTTTCAAAATCAATCACATTACAAGGTGCGGCTAACGATGGTGATCACGAAAACATAAGTTATAATAGTTATAACATTCAATTAACCATCGAATTTAACCCAAAACCGAAACCCTTTAAACCCGTATCACATGTATAGCAATTAAACGTAATATACACGGTGAAAAAAGGTGAATATGGTACCTAAGTGTGCGGAATAACGAGTAGATCAAAACTACGTAAGTGAATCGGAATGAAAACAGCTACAAATCACGAAAATTGCTCGAAAATTGCTACGTCGCAAATCGCCACTGGTACGTCGCAGGCTACGTCGCACGTGAATAGTGAATAGTGTGACGGTTTACGTCGCAGTTGAGACTATATATAGTCTAACCCTATGTGCGACGTAGGCTGGGACGTCGCAGGCGACGTAGAGCTGGACGTCGCATAGAGCAGTTTTGATGCAATTTTGACATTTTCAAACCGTTTACTCGTTATTTTAGCAAATAATTTCCAAATAACTCGTGACTTGGGAAAAATAACGCAGAATAAAAATAAAGCATAAAACTAAAAATCTTTTTGGTATTTTCTTTAATTTTACAAAAAGTAAAAAATAAACAAAATAAAATAACTAACACTCTATTTTTGGTGACGGAGTTGAGTTGTCTGATTAGGGATCATATCGGAATAACATGCATTTATTAGAAATAGTAAGTGTTATTTCGATCATCAGTATATTTGTCCACTTTAAATTTACGTGGCACATTTAAAACACCTGTTATAAAAATTATTTCAAAAACGATTATTGGTATTGTTTGACCACCTAAACACGTTACATCCATGTCTGTGAGTTAACCTTTTATTGTTAATATGAATATTAATTTTGAGAGACCTATTATATGATATACTGATAAACTTCAGTAAAACAAACACTGCATATTCACACAAGGTAGAGATTACAAGACCAAGTTTATCTCGGTTTTCTCGTAACATACACTTGATATTTATATTTAGGCATACATCAAACCGACTATGAAGATACTAGTGGCCCCAGATCTGTACAAAGTACAACAGAGGGTCCCTTAGTATGAACATAACAAGTTTGAGACTATTTGCATAACTAATGGATTCAGGTCTGTATGTGAGTACAACAATAGTCACCATTAGTTAGGCGAATAATCATATTATCACTATATGCCCATTTTACATTTACATAATTATGACAGTGTATGATAGTACTTCCATTTATCAATTAAGACTTATGTCATACATCATATAACATTTTTCTCAAAGTAATAGACAAGTATTTAAATTACTTCTTAATATCTCAGAGACCGGTGTGTACCATGCCTACCAATACATCGTATGATGAAGATAATTTAGATAAAAACTGTTTTAAGTGTGTCAGATAAACCTACTGACACATCCAAGATAAACCTTAAAATTCCATTTTGTGCATGTCACCCGATGTACTATCATATCCCAAGTTGTTTACAGACACAACTTCAACGTCTATTTTAAAAATGTAGCAACCTTGCGTTTTCTTTAATACTAAAGAGTATAAAGAGTGGCTGTTGCGATGTTTTTTTTTTTTTTTTTTTTTTTTAAATACTTAAAAATCCAAGTCACAAATCATTTCTTTGACTGAAAGAACCTTAAACCTATCAGATTGACCAGTTCAATAAAACGTGATCGCAAAAAGGCTTTTGTGAAAAGGTCCGCACACTGCTTAAGGGTCTCTATATGTACGACATCTATAAGGTGTTTCTCAAAGCAATCCCGTATAAAGTGGAACCTAAGTTCAATATGTTTGGTCTTAGAGTGCCGTACGGGATTATGAGTTATAGATATAGCAGCTGTATTATCTATATAAATAGGAGTCATAGAGAGATTGAACCCGTAATCACGCAGCTGATGTTGAATCCAGAGAACTTGAGAACAGCAACTTGCAGCAGCAACATACTCGGCTTCAGCTGTGGAAATAGCAACCGCAGTCTGCTTTTTGCACTGCCAAGAAACTAAGCGCGATCCAAGGAACTGACATCCTCCAGTAGTTGACTTCATATCTATCTTGCAGCCACCAAGATCCGAATCCGAATAGGCAGTTAACTCGAAGTTTTTCTCGTTTGAATACCATAGACCCAGAGATGGCCTAAAAGCGAGATATCCAAAAATGCGTTTTACTGCCTTCATATGAGACACCTTCGGATTTGCTTGAAATCGTGAGCAGAGTGAAACGGCAAACACTATATCTGGTCTTGAGGCAGTCAGGTACATGAGAGAGCCTATCATTGAGCGACAGTCTTTCTCCTTGCAATCTTCATCGTCCTCATTAGGTCCAAGATAGTGTCTTGCTTCATACCGCTTTAACATGTCAGTGACATATTTTGACTGGTGGATATAAATTCCATTGTCAGATTGCTCAACATGTAGTCCCAGAAAGAACGTAAGTTCCCCCATAGCACTCATTTCAAACTCAGATTTCATCAGTCCTACAAAATCTTTGCACAACTGATCATTAGTTGATCCAAAAATAATGTCATCCACATAGACCTGCACAAGTAACAAATCCGCTCCTTCCCTTTTGATGAAAAGCGTGCTATCAATCTGTCCTCTGTCAAAACCATTCTTCAGCAAATACTTGGCAAGTCGCTCATACCAAAGTCGAGGAGATTGATGAAGACCATATAAAGCTTTCTTCAGTTTGCAAACATGATTAGGATGCTTTGGGTCTTCAAAACCTGGAGGTTGACACACATAAATCACTGCGTCGACATCTCCATAAAGAAAGGCACACTTCACGTCAAGTTGATACACGCGGAATCCTTTAAAAGAAGCATAAGCTAGAAAAATCCGAATTGATTCCAAACGAGCAACAGGAGCGAAAACTTCATCATAGTCAATACCCTCTAATTGACTATATCCTTGAACTACCAGACGGGCTTTGTTTCGAATAACAGCCCCACGATCATCCATTTTGTTACGGAAAACCCAACGAGTACCCGTCAAGTGAGCACCCTTGGGTAGAGGAACAATTTCCCAAACATTCATCTTGTTTATTTGCTGTAGTTCCTCCTGCATAGCCTCGACCCAAGATGGATCCTTTAAGGCTTGTTCAACCTTTTTAGGTTCAATTTGAGACAAATGACATGAATCGATATGAGCTATAAGTCCCAAAAGTTGCTGAGCTGAAGTCTGCTTTGCTTGCTGTCGTGTTTGAACAGATGCATGAGGATCACCAATGATATTATCAATGGGGTGATCCTTATGTATACGAGTTTCTGGTATGGCACCTGGCACAAGATTCACACCTAGATTGTTCAAATCTCCCTCAGTTTCGGGAGTAGCAGCAGACTCAGGAATTGCTATCTCTTCTTCTTCTACTTCATCTTCATGAGAAAATAAGTGAGAGTAGGCCATTGTTTCCTCCATTTCATCTTCTTCTTGAGGGTCCTCTAAATGAGGCATGTTTGGATCATATGGAAGCTCCTTTGTGTAGGTATAAACTGTTTTAGAAGGAGCAGCCGAAGATGATGGAGTAGGAGATGGTGTTGATGGTGGTGATTTGGTAGTTGTTTGTGGTTGTGTGGGTGGTTGTGTGGGTGTAGGTGTAGGTTGTGGAGGTGTAGGATTAGTTGGTGGAGGTGCGGGTGTTGCATTGGGAGATGGGTCAGATGGTTTATTAGTAACAGGTGTATCTTGAGTAAGATCAAGCTCATGAAGTATAGAAACCAATTCTTCCGTTTCATCTTCTTCCGGAATATTGAAAGAGTTGAAGAGGTTTCCATAGTTGAAAA
The DNA here is from genome assembly GCA_949592205.1 of Helichrysum umbraculigerum. NCBI lineage: Eukaryota > Viridiplantae > Streptophyta > Magnoliopsida > Asterales > Asteraceae > Helichrysum > Helichrysum umbraculigerum. The sequence continues at coordinate 170,254,757 of CATIUR010000001.1, forward strand.
ACCAATCCGGACCCGTTCCTTGAGGAGGTTCCGTATACCTTAAACATTTCACTTCAAAATGCTCCTCAATCTGATTCGATGATTTGTTAAAGACTCTTTTGTTCGGAGAATTGACTGAATATCCAAGAAAAATCCCTTCAACAGCTTTATCACCAAACTTAGAGACCTTATCTTTTGTAATCATGATCAGGCATGGACACCCAAATGGTTCTAGGAACTGTAGATTTGGCTTACGGTTATTAAAAAGTTCATAACACGTTTTGTTCCTTTTCTTAATCGTGAGTACTCTGTTGAGAACATAACAGGCAGTATTAACTGCCTCAGCCCAGAATATGATTGGTAACTTGGAGTCAGCTAACATAGTCCGAGCTGTCTCGATTATTGTCCTGTTCTTCCTTTCTGCAACTCCATTCTGTTGTGGAGTCCTCGGAGCACTAAATTGATGCTCAATACCTCTTGTAGCACAAAACAATTCGAGAGTTGAGCTCTTGATCTCAGTTCCATTGTCGCTTCGTATCCTTTTCACCTTCAAGTTGCACAGATTTGCCAACTTGTCCAACAAATACACCAGAATCTCAGGAGTTTCCCCTTTTGTGGTCAAAAAATAAACCCACGAAAACCTTGAGTAGTCATCATTAACTACCAAGCAGTAAGACCGACCACCAATGCTCTTTGTAGAAACTGGACCGAAAAGATCCATATGCAGTAGTTCCAATGGAGCATTTATGGAATTCACCTGCTTAGACTTATGGGACTTCTTACGTAGCTTTCCTTTTTGGCAGGAGATACAGTCATCCATTAAAGCAAATGACTGTTTCGGAACTCCTAGCACTAGGTCATTTTTGGTCAAGAAATTCATTTTTCGGAAATGAATATGTCCCATTCGTCTGTGCCAAAGCAGTGATTCCTTTTCAGAAGCCTTAGACAAGAGACACGTATACTCGTTCGATGTCTCAACAGTTCTCATATTCAAAATGTATGTGTCATCCTTTCTTGGTGCTCTCAGTAACACCCATTCTTCCGGAATGACATAACCAGGCTTCAATATCACACACTCTGTCTTTGTGAACGCAGTTGTATAATCCTTATCACAGACCTGTGAAACACTTAGCAAGTTGTGCGTAAGCTGTTCCACGTAGTTCACATTTTCGAAACTAACATTGCCGTTAGTTAACGTTCCTCTTCCAGAAATAGTTCCCCCAGAATCTCCAGCAAAGGCAACATAACCTCCTGCATGTGGTTTAATATCCACAAGTAAGGATACATCGCCTGTCATATGTCGCGAGCAGCCACTGTCCAAATACCATTCACTATCTTTAACACGTTCTGACTGCTGCAACACACAAACGAAAGGAGATTAGTGAGAAACGGTGACCCAAGCCTTTACAGACTTAGGTCGACCGTGGTCATCAACAATAATCACGTCAGATAGGATTTTATCTTTAAACAAATTAGAATTTTTATCTGATGTGTTATTGTTGACGACTGAAGAGTCAACATCAGACTCTTTACGTTTCCAAACTTTTGAAGATTCGGAATCGGTATTAGAAGTAATGTTGGGCTTTTGAATTGGCAAAGATTTTTGCTCAACATTACTTGGTTTCAAAACAGGCTTGGGAGAGTTTGAGTAACGCCTAGGTGGAGATTTAGAAAAAGAGTTTCTATAAACAGATGTCCTAGGCATCTCTCTCCCATATCGCTGATTTGACAGCTTTGGACATTCACGGATTAAATGTCCTTGTTTCTTGCAGTAGAAACAAGAACGAGTCTCAACAAACGGTTGAGGCTGAGGAATTACCACAGGAGGTGGAGAAACATTTCTAGAACATGAACATTGAGTACACGTCTTAGAAAATGTTTGTCTTGGTTGAGAGGTTGAAGTTGATGGTTTATCATACGAAACATTTTCATTTACTAATTTTCTTTGCAAAATCTTTACAGGTGACTGTAAAGTTTGTTGTTTCGAGTTTAAAACCTTAGCTTTTCCCTTATTTGGTTGAACCTTAATTTCAGGTTCAACCTTTGAAATCACTTTTTCAGGTGTAAATGCAACCTTCTTAACCTCCGGATACTCCTGATCCGTAATGTCCTCAATCTCAACAATCTCCTCAACACTAACAGGAGATTCATTCTTTACTTCAACATTCTCCTTATCACTAACTGGAGATTCATGCACAGACTTAACAAACTTTGGCAAGGGGTACTCTGGCCGCTTGGTTTTCTCCTTTGCCGGTTTGTTATGTTTGGTCTCTTTAGCATCTATAGCTTTTAAACCATAAAGCTTGGACCAGTCAACTGAAATCTCTTCAAAGCCTTCCTTAACAGGCAGGGGACAGTGAGTAGTAGGAGGAGGAACTGAGTTGTATCCCAATCCCTCATTCTTTTTCCCTTTAGTACCGTGCTTGCTAAGAATTTCATTAAAGACAACCGTTGAGGAATTTGAACCTAAGATTTTACTCTTATAATTTTCATACTCAGCTTTTAAATCTGTAAGTTCTTTATTTAAAAGTTCAATTTCAACCAGATAGCTTTTAATGGCATCTTCTTGACTAAAAACTTTAGACTTATATTTTTGAGTATCTAACCGATGAGCCTCAAGATGTTTTTCATAAAGTTTCTCATTAGCTTTTAAAAATTATTTGAGTCGGTTAGTTTTTCATTCTTTTTCCTCAACTCAGCGGTCTCTGTCTGATATGCCTTTAGAGATTCAGTTAACTTAATGCATGAAATACAATTTAACGGTTCATCATGTACCTCATTCACAATGTGAGCCATCAGACACTGTTGGTAATGCTGGGAGACAGGCGTCCAATCTTGACTTGTAGGCTCAAAAGCAATCAGGGCATTATCAGCAATCCCTTTCTTAGAAACTTCCATTTCTTTGGCCTTTGGAGGAGTAGATGGTGTTGTGAATCCCGAAGCTGGCATTTTAGGTTTCTCGCACTCCCTGGCGAAGTGACCCAAATTTTGACAATTGTAACAACGGACCTTACTCTTGTCAAATCCGAAGCCAGTCTTTCCATCACCCTCCAAGCTTTTACGCCCTGTCCTCTGCAAGAACTTTTGAATTCTGCGGGTGATCATTGCCACATTCCAAGTTAAATCCATTTGCTCCAGATCATCTTCATCAAGCTGAGCATAGTCCTCCTTAGTCAACTCCAAAGTTAGATTCGGTTGAGTAACCAAATCCTTGTAAGAGCTTAAGAAAGCTGTGTAGATGGCAGCTTGCTCCTGAATAGCAGGTGAGACTTGAACCTGTTGTTGATTTGAAGAAGGTCCAGTCATGAAAACCATATGAATCCCATCAGAAGAAGAAGAAGTCGATGAAGCATTTGTATTTGATACAAAGGCAACTCCTGATCCATAAGTCTTTCCAGAGTTGATCTTAACACCATACACACTAGGATTCTGAACAGCAGAACCAGACCTAGTTTCTTTCTTCTTAATCTCCATCGCGTGAGCTTGAAGATCCCCTATCAACGCATCCAAAGACATGTTTGCAAGTTCTTCATTTTCCTTTAAAAATTGAACTTTAATATCCCAAGAACTCGGCAACACATCCAGTAGCTTCTTATTTACTTCAATTGAAGGAAAAGTATAACCCCCTTCAAACAACTCACCAACTAACCGTGAGTACCTAGTAAATAAAGAAGTCGTGTCTTCATCAGGAAGGATGTCAAAGATATCGTACTGTTTCTTAATCAGTTCGAGCTTGGCTTCCTTGTACTTATCATTCCCTCCACAACGAGTTTCAATAGCCTTCCACAAATCAAAGGCTGTTTCATGAGTTCTGAAAAGCCATAGAACATCCTTGGTTAAACACATTTTAATCATTGAAAAAGATTTTCTTTCAGTATCAAAATCTTTCTTCTCCTCGGGAGACATGGCTTTATAGGTCTTAGCGGGACGAATACCACGGTATTCCCCTTCAGCTAATGGAGGTACATAACGCTCACGTAATGGTCCCCATAATTCTGGACAGCGAAAGTCAATATATTGCTCAACTCGGTCTCTCCAGTACACATAATCCATGTCCGCAGTAAATAGTGGAGGCTTATTACTTGAACCTATGTCATTGCTTTGTTTAATCATTTCTCTCAAACCTCTAATATCCTCTTTATCAGCTGCCATTTTAATTACTTAAAAAAAAACAATATTCTGATCTTAGCGACGTAGAAGGGTACGTCGCACAAAGATTATGCGACGTTGAAAGGTACGTCGCACCAAGCAAAGGATTCAATTAAGAATCAGAAATATGCGACGTTGAGAGGTACGTCGCAGATGACGTCGCAGTGGACGTCGCAGAATCACACTACGTCGCAACACGACGTCGCACAGACTAATTAAAGTCCAAATCACTACGTCGCACGCGACGTCGCAGCTTACGTCGCAGTGGTACGTCGCAAAACGCGCTGAACAGCGGCCAAAAACCCTAAAAACGAATTTTTTAACCCTAAACGAAAACCACGAATTTCGAACGACAGAAACCTTCAAGAATCCCAATAATACTGATCGAAAACCTGTAAAAACACAAAACAAACGTGATAAACACGAAAACACACGAATATCACGTCCTTTTAAAACCCAAACTAGATCCGAATCGCCAAAAACGAGCCTCACTTCTTTGATACCAGTTGTTTGTCCCTAACCTTGGATCTAGTACGAACCGAGTCAATCAATTGATGGCGGAAACAACAATTGACTAATCAAACAATCACACGAATAACAATACGCAATGAATATCAAACGAAACGTATTATATTCAGTAATAATCGGTCAGATTACAGAGATTTCGACTAATTGCGTTTAGGGTTTCGTCAACCCAGAAAACATAAAACGTTTTTATACAAAATCTGGCACCTGCGACGTCGCACGCTACGTCGCAGGCCCAAGCCCATGCGACGTTGGCTACGTCGCAGGCCCAAAACCTGACGTCGCACCTGCGACGTTATGCGCTAAGTCGCAGGAGTCAGGAAACACAAATCTAAATACAAACTACGAGCTAGACCAACTGACAGATACTAAACATGTACTAACAGGAGCTACATAACGCTCACGTAATGGTCCCCATAATTCTGGACAATGAAAATCAATGTATTGCTCAACTCGGTCTCTCCAGTATACATAATCCATATCCGCAGTAAATAATGGAGGTTTATTACTTGAACCTATGTCATTACTTTGTTTAATCATTTCTCTCAGACCTCTAATATCCTCTTTATCAGCTGCCATTGTAATTACTTAACTGAAAAAACTATCTTCTGATCTTAGCGACGTAGATGATTACGTCGCACAAAGATTATGCGACGGCGTTAGGTACGTCGCAAAAAGCAAAGGATTCAATTAAGAATCAGAAATATGCGACGTTGAGAGGTACGTCGCAGAGGATGTCGCAGAATCACACTACGTCGCAACAAGACGTCGCAACACAGCGTCGCAAAAGACTAATTAAAGTCAAAATAACAACGTCGCGGATGACGTCGCAACAGTACGTCGCACAGACTAATTAAAGTCCAAATTACTAACGTCGCACGCGACGTAGCAGATGACGTAGCAGGTAACGTCGCAAAACGCGAAAACCTGCGGCCAAAAACCCTAAAAACGAATTTTTAACCCAAAAACCAAAACCACGAATGAAGATCGCCGAAAACCTTCAATAATCCCAGTAATATTGATCGAACACCTGTAAAAACACAAAAAACAAACGTAATAATCACAAAACAATATGATAATCACGTCGCTTTATCCCGAACTCGATCCTTATCGCCAAAAACGAGCACTTTCTGCTCTGATACCAGTTGTTTGTCCCTTACTTAGGATCTAACAGAACCGAGTCACTCAATCGTTTGCGGAATCAACGATTAAGTTATCACACGAACACAATGAATAATCAAACACAATAATTATGAAACCAAACGTTATATTATTGCTTATGGTCGATCATATTACAGAGAATTTCGACAAATTGTGTTTAGGGTTTCGTCAACCCTAAAACAGAAAACGTAAAACGTTTAAATACAAAACTGGAATCTGCGACGTCGCACACGACGTCGCAGGCCCAAGCCCATGCGACGTTGACTACGTCGCAGGCCCAAAACCTGACGTCGCACCTGCGACGTTACGCGCTACGTCGCAGGAGTCAAGAAACACAAATCTAAATACAAACTACGAGCTAGACCAACTGACAGACACTAAACATGTACCAACACTTATCTGCACTTGTACCCGCTCCAGAATCACCAGCACCAACATGACCACCAGACTCCCCCTGAATCGTAGCTTGCTCACCAGTCTTTGAAGGACCAGTCTGCTCACCACCTTCTGGTGCATTGGGATCATCATCTTTGTCATAATCTCTCTTCCTCTTCAGCTCATTTTCTCTGCAAGACTCCAGATATATTAATATCTCCCCCTGAGTAGACTGTCCTGAATGCGATCTCAAGATCAGACTCTCCAAAGAAGATAACTTCAGTCTCTGCACATTGAAGTCCGCAAGCAAAGTCTCATGAGTCTTCATCAGCAGATTGTAAGATTGACTCTGCTTGAGTATCTGCTGAGCAAGAAGAAGATTATTCGACACCAGCTCTGGAATCTGAGAAGTAAGCTTCTCTAAATCCTTTACCCTAGACTCTAAGGATGTAATCCTTTCAGCATCAGTCATCAGAGTAAAAGGTATCGTTGTAGGTCCAGGCGGTGTAAGAGACTCAATATGCCAGTCTCTGGTCCGCGGTGTATGAGGTTGAGACAAAGCTTGCGTAAGCAAGTTTGTCGCAAATCTAGCTGCTTTATTCGTCGGAAATTTTGCCGCACGAACTAGATCAGCAACCTCATGCTGTAAAGTTAAACACAATTAAAATCAGTTATTGTTACAGATTACTCTGTCTCAAAACTCTAATTAATTGCATAACACTCATAGTTATAAAACTTATATCTCATACCTGAAGCGGTACAGACATCTGTTCAGAAACCACCGGTGTATCCGTCTCCACCTGTGGTGTATCCTGAGCAACTGTATACAGAATTAACTGTCTCAGTTTAACTCCTGATAAACAACAAGTTAAGATTATTTAACTTTTATAATCAATACTAACCTTCTCGAATAGTCAGCGTTCTAGGACGCTTCATCAATTGAGCATCAATCTCCTCAATATCTTCCTCCAGAATACCTTTACCTTTTCTCTTCTTTTCAGAAATAGACGGAGGAGGAGAAGGTGTATTCTCAGAATCCTCATCAGAAGCCGTCTCACCATCACGACCTCGAGATGATCTAACAGGATCCTAAAGTTTGAATATATTAAACATTTATGATTAGCATAAGCTCTATCATACAAGTTCTATATATTTAAGATTAATCAGATATAATACCTCAGTCGGTACAACAACTGATCTATCTGGCTGTATCTGCTCCCCCTCAAGTAATACAACTTCTGGGTTTGCAGCCTCAGCTTCAGCTTCCTGTTTGTTTAATGATATTTATATTTTAAAATCAGAAATAATATCCAATTAACTAAATATCTAATATCATAATCATTTAGATAATAATATTATTCATCTATGATTAATAAAAACAATCTATCAACTAAGCATCTATATTATTATATAAATAAAATATTACCTCAGATGGTGCAAAATAACTATCAATATCCCGAAGCAAAGGATTCGTCGCATCATCATTCTGCTCCAAAACCTCCTGAACAATCTGTGCAGCAACATCTGGGTTCACCTATTCCCCAGCATGTGCAGGTTGTTCCAAAACATCCTCTAAAAGCTCTTGTGGACCTTCAGCAGGACCCACATCAGCTTCAGCAGGAGCAGCAGCAGGAGCAGCAACGTCTAACCACCCATGATTTGGCGGTGCAACATAATTCGGGTCAATAATATACCCAAAGAGTGGTCTGACCTCAGGTTTCACCACTCCCTCCTTCCTCACCGTCTGCATGAACATGGCGTTATACCCACGATGATCAATCGTATTAACCACTAGATGTGGTTCTGGTATAGCCAAATCCGGTAGACGCGCATGGATAATCAACATACAAAATCTCGGGTAAACCAAAAATCTTGATCTAACAGACCCCGATATCTGTTTCGGAATCTCACCGAAAAGATAATCACAAAAACTGTATGGTTTATTATAAACCAGTGACAGTGCAGCCGATAAAATCGCAGGGCTCAACTCATCAAATCCACCCTTCTTCGCTGCAAAAACGATATTCATCACGTGCCAGAGAAACCTCCACTGACCAATAACCAGAGGTTTCTGGAACTGACGTCTGCGTCTATCTCCTGTATAACCCATACGGTCTATAGCACCCTCTATAAAATCCATAGGATACTCAATATCCCCATTCTCCTGTTCTACTGTCCCTAGCTGCAAAATCTCACGGAGATTACCAGCCGAAAACGTAACAGGTTGACCACTAACCGTAGAACGAATCTCTGGTGGGTTGACAGATTCGTCATATACTATATCCGTCAAGAAATCGTTCAGTATAGCCTGAGAGATAGGAGGATTGGCCGTAATGGCGTATCGAATACGTGATCGTGCAAGAAATCGAAGAATATCGGCAACCCTATCAGCCCGCTTGGCTTCAAGGTTCAGATCCACCAAAATATTGTGGCCCTTGTCAAATGCTCTCGCCATATCTGTAAAATAAACACAAACAACAGATATAATTTTAATGCACGATTAAAATTCTTTAAACTATAACGTATTATGAATCGAGATTCATCAAACATCTTAGTTTAAAATTGAAATTATATATAACTTGTTACAAAATAGTCTCAAGTCGTATATAAAAATTTAACTTATAACTAAAAAGTCTTAAGTCTAATTTGAATCCATTATATAAAAGTTATTACTTAAAAAGTCTTAACATTTATATCACTACTTTAAAAATAAAAATTTTCTAAGTACTGGACTCGCATAAACTGGCCTAGCGAATCGAGATCAACTCGTTTCGCTTATCAACTCGCTTCACTGATCAACTCGCTACACTTATCAACTCGCTATTGAAGTGAACTCGCTTATCATGTCGATTCGCTAGTCAACTCGCTGCGAGTTGAGTCGAAGTGTCAACTCGTTCGATGAACGGCCGTCGCGAGTTTGTTTTCAAAAACGATTAATCTTGTAATTTTAATATGATCTATCGATTGTTTTACGTTCATTGATGTTCGTTTAACATAATCCTTAAAGATCCATGTCCAATAACATCTTAAATCTATGTGAATCGATTAAACTTCAAACCGAAACCCTAAGTTCATAAAACCTTCGATTTCGTGCAATTTAAACGGTGAAATCCGTTGTTATATACCTCAAAATGTGCGCAAAGTGAAGATGTATAATAGTTACGGATTGAAAAACTCGTTCCCGTACTCTAATAATCGAAATCAAACGAAAACTAACTATCGCCTCGTTTCGCCAGTAAAAGGGATTCGCAAAGTTTAGTGAACTCGCGAAGTGTGTGGGTTCGGTGGGTTGGCTTGACTCGTTTGACCCCCTTTATACCTTGTATCCGATTCGCGAGAATTCAAGCGGATCCGCAGGTTGACATAGTCAACTCGCAGGAATAAATAAAAATGCGAATTAAATACTTAGTATAAATTAAAAACCCATTATTTGTACAAGTCTAAAATAAAATTATTTTTCACTTGTATTTGTTACGGTTGTTCAACTCAAAAATATTCAGTATAATTTAATTCCGAAGGGTAAAACCTAATAAACACAGAAACATAAATTAAACATAAACTATAAAACAAATAAAAACACAATTATGTAAACATTGGTATCAAGTACCATTTTATTAATCACTCAAAACAAAGTAAATATACAAAATAAATAAGATTTTATCTGCTTAGGGATCATATTAGTAAGAATAAGCAATTAATTATTTATTTAAAAGTCTAAGCAGATTGGTAGTAAACATACCTCATGAAATTCAAGTAAATTACTATAAAATTACAACTAAATTTATCATTTATACATTTATATTTATAAAACTATATCTTAGGTACCTTTATCCACATAGCATAATTAATAAATGCATTACTCACATAAAGTGAATATTTTAATTATAGACAGTCCAAGACGATTACCGGTATTATGATCCACATAAACAAATTATACTCAATTTTCTAAGCAAACACTTTATTGTTAGTCTGAATATTATCAAGTGCTTCCTATTATATGACATACTGAAGAATTTCAAGTAAAACTCATAACACTGCATCATTAAATTTCAAGGTAGCGGTTACTAAATGATGTATCTTTTCGAAACATATAACATACACTTGAATTTTTAAGGTTAGACAAATATCAGACATACTTTGAATATGCTATGTTATCTAAGTCTGTACGTAGTACAACAGAAGATCCCTTCTAGCATAATTCAAAATATATTTGAGAATATTAATTTAATTAAAGGTTTCAGTTCTATACTTAGTACAACAAAGTTACCAGTAATTAAGTTAATACCCATATTGCTACTATTTGTCACTTCAAATTAAAAATGCATGAAAACAGTGTATGGTAATACCATCATTCAACAATTAAGACTTAATATCATACATCATAGAATAGTAACACAAGATAATAAACAAGTAGTTAATTCACTTCTTAAGGCTTAGAAAATGTCATATAATTTGCCTACCAGTATATCATATGATGAAGCCATCTAAAGTTTTCACTTAAAAATAGACAAATTATAACTTGTGGATATAGGTGTATAATCAAATAAATATAAACACATACCTGATAGAACCGCTGTAGTTCTAAAGCAACTTTATTTGAACCTACTACCACATCATACTTAGGACTTAAGCTTATTATTATGAAGCTTATTCTCCTAATGTACTATCATATCCCTTAGTTTTTGCAAATAAAAACTTAAATGAAGGCGATTCCCCTTAGGTAACAAGCAAATGAATGCCATACGCCCCCTTTTTTTTTTTTTTAAATGAACACAGAAATACTAACTATTACAAAAATACCCTTGGAAGACTAATCACTCTGGATTTCTCATTCCGTTTAGTTGAACCAACGTCTCAAATCTTGCTCTGTCGAACGCCTTTGTGTATAAGTCTGCTAAGTTATCCAATGATGGAACCTTAACTAACTTTATCAACTTTTTCTCAGCACAATCTCTAATAAAATGATGTCGAATATCAATATGCTTAGTTTTACTGTGCTTCACCGGATTATTGGTGATCGACATAGTAGATTCGTTATCAATCATCATAGGAGTATTGGTTATATTTAACCTGTAATCCCGCAGTTGCTGTTGAATCCAAAGTACTTGCGAACAACAGCTGCCAGCTGCAACATACTTAGCTTCACATGTAGAAATGGCTACCGAGGTTTGCTTCTTGCACTGCCAGGATACTAATCTACCTCCTAGGAATTGACATCCTCCTGTCGTAGATTTCCTATTCTGATTGCATCCTCCATAATCCGAATCAGTATAAGCTACGAGATCTAAGTCTCCATCAATCGGATACCAAAGACCCAGCTTAGGTTTCCCTTTGAGGTAACGAAAGATTCGTTTAACAGCTTGCATGTGTGACTCTTTCGGATTAGCCTGATATCTTGCGCATAAACAAACAACAAACATTATGTCAGGCCTAGAGGCTGTTAGATACATTAGTGATCCGATCATGGCTCTATAAAGAGTTGGATCCACATCACCATCACTCGATGTATCTGGACCTAGTCCATGATTGACTGGAATTGGAGTATTATAGACCTTACTTTCATCCATCTTGAAGCGTTCTAATAGCTCATTTGTATATTTAGATTGATGAATAAAGAATCCATCCTTCTTTTGATCAACTTGTAATCCTAAGAAGAAATTCAACTCTCCCATCGCAGACATTTCAAATCTTTTCCTCATGACTTGTTCGAATTCTTGGCACATCTTTTCATCAGACGATCCAAAGATAATGTCATCAACATAAACTTGCACGAGAAGAAAGTCTTTCTTTTTCCACTTCACAAACAGTGTACTATCAATCGATCCTCTTGTAAATCCATTCTCAAGTAGATACGTTGATAGTGTTCCATACCATGCCCTAGGTGCTTGATGTAATCCATATAGAGCCTTATTCAAACGATATACTCTATCTGGATACTCAGGATCAGCAAACCCTGGCGGTTGTGAAACATACACCAATTCTTCCACTTTACCATACAAAAAGGCACTCTTAACATCCAACTGATAAACCTTTATACCATAATATGATGCGAATGCTAAGAACACTCTAATTGCTTCTAGCCTAGCAACTGGTGCAAACACTTCGTTGTAATCTATACCCTCTTGTTGATTAAAACCTTGAACCACCAGACGAGCTTTATTGCGAGTAACGATTCCTTTATCATCTCTCTTGCACTTAAATACCCATCTAGTTCCAATTGGATATTCTCCCTTTGGTAGGTCAACCAACTCCCATACTTGTAATTTAGAGAACTGAGATAGTTCTTCTTGCATTGCTTCTACCCACGAGCTTTCTTTTAAAGCCATTTGAACATTTTTAGGCTCAACTTGTGAGATAAAGCATGAATATAGACATTGATTAGGAATCCCTGTCTCTTTCATTGCAGTATACAAGCTTTGGTATTCTAAATTCTCAGACGTACTAGCTCTGGATTGATGCCTAGTTTGAACCGGAGTATTAATATCACCGATGATGTTTTCAACGGGATGATTCTTACTCATTCTAGTTGAAGCAACAGGCTCAACCGGAATCTCGTCTTCTAAGTTAGTACCAATCTCTTCCAATGAAGGTACATCTTCCGTACGAGCAGATGATATCCTTAAGTGTTTCAAAGGAGTAAGTATATCATCAAACTTTGTAGGAAGATCGTCAAGATCTTCTGTTTCTTGAGACTTATCCTCTGAAGGTTGTTGTGACTCACTTGTAGAAGCTTTATCTGAGTCAACATTAGTCTTAATTCCAGACTGCTTAACACTTGATGTTGAAGCGGGACCAATATTCCCATCTTCAAACAATAAATTGTTTGTCCCTATGCTAGGATCTAATAGAACCGAGTCACTCAATCGTTTGCGGAATCAACGATTAAGTTATAAACTAAACACACGAATAATCAATACCCAATGAATACGAACCAAACGTTTGTATATTGAATTATAATAGATCAGATTACAGGGATTTCGACAAATGGCGTTTAGGGTTTCGTCAACCCTAAACAGAAAACGTAAATACATTTTTATACATAATCTGGCACCTGCGACGTCGCACACGACGTCGCAGGCACAAGCCCATGCGACGTTGACTACGTCGCAGGCCCAAAACCTGACGTCGCACCTGCGACGTTACAAGCAACGTCGCAGGAATCAGGACACCTAAAACTGATTACAAACTACGAGCTAGACCAACTGACAGACACAAACATGTACCAACAAACTCCCCCGTGTCTTCAGCTTGGTCTTCAAAAATCTTCTTTAAACCCAGCCCGCAGGAAATTGGCCGTCAGCGTGAATACCATTAGCCACACAAACAGTAACAACATTGTAAAACTGCTCGGCTAAACGTTTGTTGAACTCATTCTTCTGACCAACACAAATCCGATCATCATAGAGTTTTCTTAAATCTTTTTCATGAAAGTTAATCAAACTCATCGGATCATACAGTCTAAACGTTGTTTGCTTCAAATTCCATATACCTCCAACTTCTGGCCACGGTTCTGAATCTGGTACAAAAGTAATAACCGCTTCACCAGTTTGTGAATCGAGTTCCCATTTAACAAGTCTTCGCAGAAAATAATAAGGAACTGGTTCCAGAGGTATCTCAGTCAAACAGTTAGCTGGTGGATAGTGAATTTTAACCATAGGCTTCCTGGTGGCTGGATCAATCTTCTTTTTCAACGTATACCGAGTGCCCAACGTCGGTTTCAATTTAGAATATGTTTTCGATAACACTTCTCGACGTAAATTTCTCTGAATAAACTCAGCATAATCATTCTCGAACGGATTAATCAATTTAAGCTGAGCTAATCGATTAATCTCTCCTTTTGGCAACGTGCTTAATCGATCAAAACGCATTTTGAAATACTGAACTCCATCCTCTCTTTTAATCATAAACAAATTTCTTTGACACTTCCAGCTTTTGATAACTCCAGTGTAATTTTGACTAACTCGATAAACTTGACATTTAACTGGAATAGGAACAGGATTGCGTCCCTTAGGCCACCATTGCTTGTTTCTTTCTTTCTTTGCTTCAGCAGTGTATTTCCTTGGAATATCCATAGATTCTTGAGGTGCTGAGTCTGGTGCCTGTGTCTCTTGAGCTGGAGTTGCAGCAGAACTTGATTCTCCATGTTGAGCTTTAGCAGGCCTCTCATCTTCACTTGAATCAGATTCTATAATCGGTGCACCATCGTAAGCTTCCCCAGATTGTGCATCATCATACGTTTCATCTGAATTCAACTGTTCTTCTTCAATCGAAACATCCTCATTCATCTCAAAAACATTCTCCGTTTCTTCCTCAGAGCCAACTCCACTGGCCATTCTCTGAATAAACGATAAGTCAGCAAATGAATAGTCAACAGCCAGCGGTCTCGGTTGCCCTGGAATATCATCAACACAAAAGTAATCCAAAACGGAAATATTTTCATTAACATTTTCAAGTACAGGGTTGGGGTTTACAGACGCAGGTTCACTTGACTCTAAATTGGGTACCCCAGACCCAGACTCCCCCGAGGCAAGTAACCTGCCTTCCAAAACATTAACCCTAAACTTTGTTTCCTCAAGCTCCTTAGATTGAACCTCGATCAGTGCAGACTGCTCAGCAATCTTTTCATCTTGAGCTTTCATCCTTTGCTGCATCCGCAAGATATCATCCATCATCTTTTGCATGAATGCTGGAGTCGGTTGAATCGCAAAATCATCTTGCGGCGACGGGTTGACTGGAGCGCTTGCTGACGAAGAACGACGAACACGACGACTAGGTCGATAAGTTACATCAGCAGAATCATCGTCACCTCGAGTACGTTTCCCAGTATCCCGAGGAGGAACATACTTGCGTCCTTCCCTGATCCTACGTTGAATCCTTAGATATCGGAATGAATCAGTAATCCGGATACGTTCCATCTCAGAGGGATGCGGAACAGTACCGTCCGAATGCTCAGGCGTCGGACCCCCATCCTGAGGACCTACATTTGCTGTAGCGTCAGAATCAGAACCCTCAACAGTGTCATGAGATGCTGAATTGTCCGAGTCAACATGCCCAAATTGCTCAATGTTCTCCAAAAGAGCATCCACATGCTCCCCCGCAGCTGGAACTGGAATGTTCACAAGCGGTTGCTGCGGTTGCTGTGGTGCCGGAATGTCCATATACTGAGGTTCCGGTGGGGGTACGTAATTCTCATCCACAATAGCACCAAATAAGGGAACATCCCTTGGTGCCTCAACCCCTTTCTCAAAACCTGCACAAATGGTAAAGATCCGACTCATCATCGGTGAAATCTTTAGTTTCTGATCAATATCACCCTGTGCCTGAAGATCTTGATGATGGCGATTAATGTGAAGCTGAATGAATCGCGGATATAAGATCCATTTCTGATCCCCGGCGTTTGCATTATCAACCATAGCCTTGAATATAAAACCCGAGAAGTTGAACAGCTTGTTATACACTAACGCTAACATGGCAGAAGCCAGACTTCGGCTCATACCATCCGTTCCACCTTTCCTATTTCCCAAACAAACAATAATCACGTGCATCAAATATCTCCAAACACGTGTGAGATTCGCTTTCCGATACTGATCAGTGGGAATCCCGGGATATCCAATCCTTTGCATAGCCCCCGTAACGAAAATAGGATCAAAACTGACTGGCATATTCGGTTGATCGTTCAGCTGTAAAAGTTCCCGAATACTCTGTTCTGTAATAGTGATTTCCGTACCAAGAACTGTAGAGACCAGTCGTCTAACGTTGTTATCAGTAACAACAGTTGCGTTTCTCCAGAAAGGGTTGATCAGATTTCCAAAAACCATAGTGTTGTCGGAAATGGCGTGGAATACCCTTGAATGTCTCAAAAATGCAATCATCTGGCGATATGGTGCTACCTTATCAGAAGTATCATCAAGATAAGCAGCAGTATTATGACGCGCCTCAAATACTAAAGCCATATCTGCAAAAACAGAAGCATACAAGATATTCTCGAAAAGCGTTAGAACAAACAAAGTATACCAAATTTATCACAAACGAAAGTTTTCATTGATATGTTAAATAAGTACAAAGTTACAGACACACATATCAAATCCTAAACCCTAAACCTAAACCTAGACCAAAGATCCCGGTTAAACGAATACAGCCAAAATCCAAGACAAGGTCAGGCTAAAATCCAAGACAGGGATGGTATCCCACCAGACCAGAAGGCCGAGATCTAGGATAATGAAGGAATTCCTCCAGACCAGAAAACCAAGATTCAGGACAAAGAGAGAATTCCACCAGATCATTGACCAACGGAGACAAAAATGGTCATATCTAAGTGACCAGATAGAAACTTTAAGGCGCATGACCACCAGAAAGCACAAAAAAATCCACGACCGGAAGAGGATCCCCGCGGACGGGCGAGTGGTGACACTCTTTGGGCAGAAGCAGTGAACACAGTCTTTGTCCTTCAGCGAGGAACTGAAAGAAATCGCCCGCCATTGCTGGTCAGAATTTAACAGTCAGAAAAATGCAACATTTGGTTTGTAACAAAAATTGTCATTTTTTCTGTAAGAGGCGACGTAGCTTATGACGTCGCATGTCAGATAGCGACGTAGTAAAGGACGTAGCAGAGAATTAGAATAATAACAATAGCGACGTAGCCCGTGACGTCGCACAAAATTCGAGCGACGTTAAAGCGGACGTCGCATTTTGCTATTAATTGTGAATTTAATCACATTATCAAAACGGTGCGACGTAGAGTAAGACGTCACTCAGGACGTCGCAGAAAATGCGACGGCACATACAATTAAATGATAATGCGACGTAGGCTACGACGTCGCAGACGACGTCGCACTGATGAACATTCAAGCGTAAACCCAGAAACCCAGAAACCCTAAGATTCGAAATTTGGGGTTTTTCAAAAACAATCGCACTACACAGTGCGGCAACGAAAGGTGATCACGAAAACATAAATTATACGATGTTTAGATCACGATTACACAACTAATTCAACCCAAACCGAGAACCCTAAAACCCGCAATATACATTTAACGATTAAAGCTAAAATACACGGTGAAAAAGGGTAAGATTGGTACCTAAGTGTGCGGAATAACGAGTAAAACAAGACTACGTGAATGGATCTTAAAGAAAACTACTACAAATCACAAAGATGCTCGAAAAAGTGGTACGTCGCAAATCGCCAGATGGTACGTCGCAGGCTACGTCGCAGGAGAATAGTGAATAGTGTGACGGTAAATGTCGCGGTTGAGACTATATATAGTCTAACCATATATGCAACGTAGACTGGGACGTCGCAAGCGACGGCGAGAGGGGCGTCGCATAGAGCAGTTAGGATGTGATTTGAGTCGATTTTGAGTTTTCCAAAAACCGTTTACTCGTTATTTTAGCAAATAATATCCAAATGACTCATGACTTGGAAAAAAATAACTTAGAATAAAAATAAAGCATAAAATGAAATAACTAAACTAAAAAAAATCTTTTTGGTATTTTCTTTAATATCACAAAAAGTAAAAATATAACAGAATAAAATTACTAACACTTTATTTTTGGTGACGGAGTTGTGTTGTCTGATTAGGGATCATATCGGAATAACATGCAATTATTAGGAATAGTAAGTGTTATTTCGATCATCAGTATATTTGTCCACTTTAAATTTACGTGGCACATTTAAAACACCTTTTATAAAAATTATTTCAAGACGATTATTGATATTGTTTGTCCACCTAAACATGTTACATCCGTATTTGAAAGCTAACCTTTATTGTTAGTATGAATATTAATTTTGTGAAACCTATTATATGATATACTGATAAACTTCAGTAGAACAAACACTGCATATTCACACAAGGTAGAGATTACAAGACCAAGTGAATCTCGGTTTTCTTGTAACATACACTTGATATTTATATTTAGGCATACATCAAACCGACTATGAAGATACTAGTGGCCCCAGTTCTGTACTTAGTACAACAGAGGGTCCCTTAGTATGAACATAACAAGTTTGAGACTATTTGCATAACTAATGGGTTCAGGTCTGTACGTGAGTACAACAATAGTCACCATTAGTTAGGCGAATAATCATATTATTACTATATGCCAACTTTACATTTACATAATAATTATGACAGTGTATGACAGTACTTCCATTTATCAATTAAGACATATGTCATACATCATATAACATTTTTCACAAAGTAATAGACAAGTTTTAATATTACTTCTTACTCACCCACAAACCGGTGTGTATCATGCCTACCAATACATCGTGTAATGAAGACAATTTAGATAGAAACTGTTTTAAGTGTGTCATATAAACCTACTGACACATCCAAGATAAACCTTAAAATTCCATTTTGTGCATGTCACCCGATGTACTATCATATCCCAAGTTGTTTACAGACACAACTTCAACGTCTATTTTAAAAATGTTGCAACCTTGCGTTTTCTTTAATACTAAAGAGCATAAAGAGTGGCTGTTGCGAATTTTTTTTTTTTAAATGAATTTAAAATTTAAACTTAAAAATCCAAGTCACAAATCAATTCTTTGACTGAAAGAACCTTAAACCTATCAGATTGACCAGTTCAATAAAACGTGATCGCAAAAAGGCTTTTGTGAAAAGGTCCGCACACTGCTTAAGGGTTTCTATATGTACGACATCTATAAGGTGTTTCTCAAAGCAATCCCGTATGAAGTGGAACCTAAGTTCGATATGTTTGGTTTTAGAGTGCTGTACGGGATTGTGAGTTATAGATATAGCAGCTGTATTATCAATGTAAATAGGAGTCATAGAGAGATTGAACCCGTAATCGCGCAGCTGATGCTGAATCCAGAGAACCTGAGAACAGTAACTTGCAGCAGCAACATACTCGGCTTCAGCTGTGGAAATAGCAACCGCATTCTGCTTTTTGCACTGCCAAGAAACTAAGCGCGATCCAAGGAACTGACATCCTCCAGTAGTTGACTTCATATCTACCTTGCAGCCACCAAGATCCGAATCCGAATAGGCAGTTAACTCAAAGTTTTTCTTGTTTGAATACCATAGACCCAGAGATGGCCTAAAAGCGAGATATCCAAAAATGCGTTTTACTGCCTTCATATGAGACACCTTCGGATTTGCTTGAAATCGAGAGCAGAGTGAAACGGCAAACACTATATCTGGTCTTGAGGCAGTCAGATACATGAGAGAGCCTATCATTGAGCGATAGTCTTTCTCCTTGCAATCTTCGTCATCCTCATTAGGTCCAAGATTGTGTTTCACTTCAATTGGAGTGCCGTAGTGTTTACAATCGAGCAATTCATACCGCTTCAACATGTCAGTGACATATTTTGACTGGTGTATATAAATTCCATTGTCAGATTGCTCGACCTGTAGTCCCAGAAAGAACGTGAGTTCCCCCATAGCACTCATTTCAAATTCAGCTTTCATCAGTCCTTCAAAATCCTTGCATAACTGATCATTCGTTGATCCGAATATTATGTCGTCCACATAAACCTGAACAAGTAATAAATCCGCTCCTTCCCTTTTGATGAAAAGCGTGCTATCAATCTGTCCTCTATCAAAACCATTCTTCAGCAAGTACTTGGCAAGTCGCTCATACCAAAGTCGAGGAGATTGATGAAGACCATACAAAGCTTTCTTCAGCTTGCAAACATGATTAGGATGCTTTGGGTCTTCAAAACCAGGAGGCTGACACACATAAATTACTGCGTCAACATCTCCGTATATAAAAACACACTTTACGTCAAGTTGATACACGCGGAATCCTTTAAAAGAAGCATAGGCTAGAAAAATCCGAATTGATTCCAAACGAGCGACAGGAGCGAAAACTTCATCATAGTCAATACCTTCTAGTTGACTATATCCTTGAACTACCAGACGGGCTTTATTTCGAATAACCGCCCCACGATCATCCATTTTGTTACGGTAAACCCAACGAGTACCCGTCAAGTGAGCACCCTTGGGTAGAGGAACAATTTCCCAAACATTCATCTTGTTTATTTGCTGTAGTTCCTCCTGCATAGCCTCGACCCAAGATGGATCTTTTAAGGCTTGTTCAACCTTTTTAGGTTCAATTTGAGACAAATGACATGAATCGATATGAGCTATAAGTCCCAAAAGCTGCTGAGCGGAGTCTTCTTTGCTTGTTGTCGTGTTTGAACAGATGCATGAGGATCACCAATGATATTATCAATGGGGTGATCCTTATGTATACAAGTTTCTGGTATGGCAGTTGGCACAACGTGCACACCCAGATTGTTCAAATCTCCCTCAGTTTCGGGAGTAGCAGCAGACTCATGAAAGGCTAACTCTTCTTCTTCCCCTTCATGTTCAGAAGTATATAAGTGAGAGTAGGCCATTGTTTCTTCCACTTCATCTTCTTCTTGAGGTTCCTCTAAAGGAGGCATGTTTGGATCATATGGAAGCTCCTTTGTGTAGTTATAAACTGTTTTAGAAGGAGCAGCCGAAGATGGTGGAGTAGGAGATGGTGTAGGTGTAGGTGTAGATGGTGGTGATTTGGTTGTTGTTTGTGGTTGCGTGTGTGTTGTTTGTGATGGTGTAGGTGTTGTTTGTGAAGGTGTAGTATTAGTTGGTGGAGGTGCGGGTGTTGCATTGGGAGATGGATCGGATGGTTTATTATTAACAGGTGTATCTTGAGTAAGATCAAGTCCATGAAGTATAGAAACCAATTCTTCCGTATCATCCTCTTCCGGAATATTGAAAGAGTTGAAGAGGTTTCCATAGTTGAAAAACCAATCCGGACCCGTTCCTTGAGGAGGTTCCGTATACCTTAAACATCTTACCTCAAACTGTTCCTCAATCTGATTCGTTGATTTGTTGAAGACTCTTTTGTTCGGAGAGTTGACTGAATATCCAAGAAAAATCCCTTCAACAGCTTTATCACCAAACTTAGAGACTTTATCTTTTGTAATCATGATCATGCATGGACACCCAAATGGTTCTAAAAACTGCAGATTTGGCTTACGGTTATTAAAAAGTTCATAACATGTTTTGTTCTTTTTCTTAACCGTGAGCACTCTGTTGAGAACATAACAGGCAGTATTAACCGCCTCAGCCCAGAAGATGATTGGTAACTTGGAGTCAGCTAACATAGTCCGAGCTGTCTCGATGATTGTCCTGTTCTTCCTTTCTGGGACTCCATTCTGTTGTGGAGTCCTCGGAGCACTGAATTGATGCTCAATACCTCTTGTAGCACAAAACAATTCGAGAGTTGAGTTCTTGAATTCAGTTCCATTGTCACTTCGTATCCTTTTCACCTTTAAGTTGCACATATTTGCCAACTTATCCAACAAGTACACCAAAATATCAGGAGTCTCCCCCTTTGTGGTCAAAAAGTAAACCCACGAAAACCTTGAGTAGTCATCAGTAACTACCAGACAGTACGACCGACCACCAATGCTCTTTGTAGAGACTGGACCAAAAAGATCCATATGCAGTAGTTCCAATGGTGCATTAATGGAATTCACCTTCTTAGACTTATGGGACTTCTTACGTAACTTTCCTTTTTGGCAAGAGATAGAGTCATCCTTTAGAGCAAATGACTGTTTTGGAACTCCTAGCACTAGGTCATTTTTAGTCAAGAAATTCATTTTTCGGAAATGAATGTGTCCCATTCGTCTGTGCCAAAGCAGTGAATCCTTTTCAGAAGCCTTAGACAAGAGACACGTATACTCATTCGAGGTCTCAACAGTTCTCATGTTCATAATGTATGTGTCATTCTTTCTTGGTGCTCTCAGTAACACCCATTCTTCCTGAATGACATACCCAGGCTTCAGTATCACGCACTCTGTCTTTGTGAACGCAGTAGTATAATCCTTATCACAGACCTGTGAAACACTTAGCAAATTGTGCGTAAGCTGTTCCACGTAGTTCACATTTTCAAAACTAACATTGCTGTTAGTTAGCGTTCCTCTTCCAGAAATGGTTCCTCCAGTATCTCCAGCAAAGGCAACATATCCTCCTGCGTATGGCTTAATATCCACAAGAAGAGATACATCGCCTGTCATATGTCGCGAGCAGCCGCTATCTAAATACCATTCACTATCTTTAACGCGTTCTGACTGCTGCAACACACAAACGAAGGAGATTAGTGAGAAACGGTGACCCAAGCCTTTACAGACTTAGGTCGACCGTGGTCATCAACAATAAGCACGTCAGATAGGATTTTATCTTTAAACAAATTAGAATTTTTATCTGATGTGTTATTGTTGACGACTGAAGAGTCAACATCAGACTCTTTTCGTTTCCAAACTTTAGAAGGTTCGGAATTGGTATTAGAAGTAATGATGGGCTTTTGAATTGGCAAAGATTTTTGCTCAACATTACTTGGCTTCAAAACAGGCTTGGGAGAGTTTGAGTAACGCCTAGGTGGAGATTTTAAAAAAGAATTTCTATAAACAGATGTCCTAGGCATTTCTCTCCCATAGCGCTGATTTGACAGCTTTGGACATTCACGAATTAAATGTCCTTGTTTCTTGCAGTAGAAACAAGAACGAGTCTCAACAAACGGTTGAGGCTGAGGAATTACCACAGGAGATGGAGAAACATTTCTAGAACATGAACATTGCGTACACGTCTTAGAAAGTGTTTGTTTTGGTTGAGAGGTTGAAGTTGAAGGTTTATCATACGAAACTCTTTCATTTACTATTTTGTGTTGCAAAATCTTTACAGGTGACTGTAAAGTTTGTTGTTTCGAATTTAAAACCTTGGCTTTTCCCTTATTTGGTTGAACCTTAATTTCAGGTTCAACCTTTGAAATCACTTTTTCAGGTTTAACTTCAACTTTCTTAACCTCAGGATACTCCTGATCCGTAATGTCCTCAATCTCAACAATCTCCTCAAAACAGATTGGAGATTCATTCTTTAGCTCAACACTCTCCTCAACACTAACAGGAGATTCATTCACAGACTTAACAAACCTTGGCAAGGGGTACTCTGGCCGCTTGGTTTTCTCCTTTGCCGGTTTGTTGTGTTTGGTCTCTTTAGCATCTTTAGCTTTTATACCGTAAAGCTTTGACCAATCAACTGGAATCTCTTCAAAGCCTTCCTTAACAGGCAGGGGACAATGAGTAGTAGGAGGAGGGACTGAGTGGTATCCCAATCCCTCATTCTTTTTCCCACTAGTACCATGCTTGCTAAGAATTTCATTAAATACAACCGTTGAAGAATTTGAACCTAAGATTTTACTCTTATAATTCTCATACTCATTTTTTAAATCTGTAAGTTCTTTCTTTAGTAGTTCAATTTCAACAAGATAGCTTTTAATGGCATCTTCTTGACTAAAGACCTTAGATTTATATTTCTGAGTATCTAACCGATGAGCCTCAAGATGTTTTTCATAAAGTTTCTCATTAGCTTTTAAAAAATTATTTGACTCGGTTAGTTTTTCATTCTTTTTCCTCAACTCTACGGTGTCTATCTGATATGCCTTTAGAGATTCAGTTAACTTAATGCATGAGATACAATTTAACGGTTCATCAGGTACCTCATTCACAATGTGAGCCATCAAACACTGTTGGTATTGCTGGGAGACAGCCGTCCAATCCTGACTTGTGGGCTCGAAAATAATCAGGGCATTATCAGCAGGCCCTTTCTTGGTAACTTCCATTTCTTTGGTCTTTGGAGGAGTAGAAGGTGTTGTGAATCCCGATGCTGGCATTTTGGGTTTCTCGCATTCCCTGGCGAAATGACCCAAGTTTTGACAATTGTAACACCGGACCTTACTCTTGTTAAATCCGAAGCCAGTCTTCCCGTCACCTTCCAAGCTTTTATGCCCTGTCCTCTGCAAAAACTTTTGAATTCTTCGGGTGATCATTGCCACATTCCAAGTTAGATCCATTTGCTCCAGATCATCTTCATCAAGCTGAGCATAGTCTTCCTTAGTCAGCTCCAAAGTAAGATTTGGTTGAGTAACCAAATCCTTGTATGAGCTTAAGAAAGCTTTGTAAATGGCAGCTTGCTCCTGAATAGCAGGTGAGACTTGAACCTGTTGTTGATTTGAAGAAGGTCCAGACATGAAAACATAATGAATCCCATCGTAAGAAGAAGAAGAGGTTGATGAAGCATTTGTATTTGTCACGAAGGTGACTCCAGATCCATAAGTCTTTCCAGAGTTAAGTTGAACACCATACACACTAGGATTCTGAACAGTAGCACCAGACCTTGTTTCTTTCTTCTTAATCTCCATCGCGTGAGCTTGAAGATCCCCTATCAAAGTATCCAAAGACATGTTTGCAAGTTCTTCATTTTCTTTTAAAAATTGAACTTTAACATCCCAAGAACTCGGCAACACATCCAGTAGCTTCTTATTGACTTCAATAGGAGGAAAAGTATAACCCTCTTCAAACAACTCACCAACTAACCGTGAGTACCTAGTGAATAAAGAAGTTGTGTCTTCATTAGGAAGAATGTCAAAGATATCGTACTGTTTCTTAATTAGTTCGAGCTTGGCTTCCTTATACTTATCATTTCCTCCACAACGAGTTTCAATTGCCTTCCATAAATCAAATGCTGTTTCATGAGTTCTGAAAAGCCATAGAACATCTTTGGTTAAACACATTTTAATCATCGAAAATGACTTTCTCTCAGTATCAAAATCTTTCTTATCCTCGGGAGTCATAGCTTTATAAGTCTTGACAGGACGAATACTACGGTATTCTCCTTCAGCTAATGGAGGTACATAACGCTCACGTAATGGACCCCATAATTCTGGACAGTGAAAGTCAATGTATTGTTCAACACGGTCTCTCCAGTATACATAATCCATATCCGCAGTAAATAGTGGAGGTTTATTAGTTGAACCTATGTCATTACTTTGTTTAATCATTTCTCTCAGTCCACTAATATCCTCTTTATCAGCTGCCATTGTAATTACTTAATCGAAAAAACAACCTTCTGATATTAGCGACGTTGATGGTAACGTCGCACAAAGATTATGCGACGGCGATAGTGACGTCGCAAAAAGCAAAGGATTCAATTAAGAATCAGAAATATGCGACGTTGAGAGTCACGTCGCAGATGACGTCGCAGAGGACGTCGCAGAGTCACACGGCGTCGCAACAAGACGTCGCAACACAAGGTCGCAAAGACTAATTAAAGTCAAAATAGCAACGTCGCTGATGACGTCGCAACAGTACGGTCGCACAGACTAATTAAAGTCCAAATCACTAACGTCGCAAGCGACGTCGCAGATGATGTCGCAGGTAACGTCGCAAAACGCGAAAACCTGCGGCCAAAAACCCTAAAAATGAATTTTTAACCCTAAAACCAAAACCACGAATGTCGAACAACGAAAACCTTCAATAATCCCAGTAATAGTTGTTTGTCCCTATGCTAGGATCTAATAGAACCGAGTCACTCAATCGTTTGCGGAATCAACGATTAAGTTATAAACTAAACACACGAATAATCAATACCCAATGAATACGAACCAAACGTTTGTATATTGAATTATAATAGATCAGATTACAGGGATTTCGACAAATGGCGTTTAGGGTTTCGTCAACCCTAAACAGAAAACGTAAATACATTTTTATACATAATCTGGCACCTGCGACGTCGCACACGACGTCGCAGGCCCAAGCCCATGCGACGTTGACTACGTCGCAGGCCCAAAACCTGACGTCGCACCTGCGACGTTACACGCAACGTCGCAGGAATCAGGACACCTAAAACTGATTACAAACTACGAGCTAGACCAACTGACAGACACAAACATGTACCAACATAAATGTTCAGCTATCTCTGAATCACTGACATAGTCACTAATAGGAACTTTAAATGATGCAAAAAGATCAGAATAATCAAATTGCCAATCTAATCCCTTATGAACATCCGGTGAGTAGCTCGTAACCTCAATATTATAAACTACCTCCAAACGTCCTGTGACTTTATTAAAGACTCTCTTGTTTAGCGAATTGGGCATATAACCTAGGAAAAATCCTTCGTCAGTCTTCTCACCAAATTTTGCTTGATGCCCAGTCTTTAATATAGTGCATGAAACTCCAAAGGGTTCAAACCCTTTTAAGTTAGGTTTCTTATTGTTCAAAAGCTCATAACAAGTCTTGTTATGTCTCTTAACCGTAAGAACCGTATTAAGAACATAACATGCTGTATTCACTGCTTCTGCCCAAAAGATGACTGGAAGCTTTGAATCAGCAAGCATTGTTCTAGCAGCTTCAATCAACGTCCTATTTTTACTTTCAGCAACACCATTCTGTTGAGGTTCATAAGGTGCACTGAATTGATGTAATATCCCTTTGCTTAAGCAATAGATATTCAACGTTGAATTCTTGAACTCTGTTCCATTGTCACTACGAATACGCTTCACTCTCTTTTTATAGACATTCTCTACTAGATCAAAGAACTCAATTAGAATTCCAGGAGTTTCATCCTTTGATCCCAAAAAGAATACCCATGAGAATCTAGAATAGTCATCTGTGACAACCAAACAGTACCATTTGCCACCTAGACTTCTCTTGCCTATAGTGCCAAAGAGATCCATATGTAGCAATTCAAATGGCGAGGAGATAGAGTTTTCAGTCTTAGGTCTGTGTGGTTTCTTGTGCTGCTTTCCTTTCATGCAAGGAACACACATATCCTCAGACTCGAAACGTTTTTGTGGTACACCTAGAACCAAACCATTTTTGGTTATATAATTCATCTTTCTCCAGTTTAGGTGTGCCATTCTCCTATGCCATAATAATGCGTCTGTTTTCGAAGCCTTGGATAATAAACATGTAGACACCATTGAAGAGTTAGGAACACCCATGTTGATAGCATAGATGTCCTTCTTCCTTGGCGCCCTCATCAATATCCATTTATCGGGAATTTTGAAACCTGGCTTCAGGACTAAGGCCTCCTTTTCATTAAAGTAAACTGGATGACCTTTATCACAGACTTGGGAAACACTCACTAGGTTGTGAGTTAGTTCTTCAACGTAGTTCACATCCTCAAGAGTCAAAGTTCCATTTGAAACTTTTCCTTTTCCCGAAATTACTCCTCCTTTATCTCCTGCAAAATTTACTTTTTGCTTGAGACTCTCCTTGAAGTCCTTCAGTAGACTTCTTTCTCCGGTCATGTGTCTCGAACATCCACTGTCTACATACCACCAGCTGTCCTTGTTCACAGCATGCTCCTGCACATAACACAAAACACGATCAGTTATCAAGAGGGACCCAAGCCATTACGGTCTTGGTTTGTCCCTTATCATCAACAAACTTAAGCTCTTTAAAATAACCATCCTTCCCATCAGGAGCTTTGGTTACTTTCGAAGTAGCTTGAGTTTGTGGACGATCAGCCTTAAGAGGTGAATTTGAGGATAACCTCCTAGGCACATAATTATGAGCTCTATTATGATAATTATAATTAAACTCATGTGATCGCGAAGTAATACCATTCTCATAATGACTATGGCCTCTACTTGGAGTTCTAAACCTCGACGGTGTCACATCCCTAGACTTATGGATAACATTATCACTTTGAGTATATGGCCGTTTAGGTTTAGGTGGGGAGACACTATGCTTACCGTCTCTTTTAAGAATGTTAACAGGTTTATTACCTAATTTAGGTTTGGTATCTAACCCATCTACAGTCATACTAGAGTCGGTCTGTGTCTTTTCATCTATCACAAGCTTATGTGGTGTTTCAGGCTTTTTGTTAGGACAACACGAAGCCACGTGTCCCTTTTGGCGACACTTGAAGCATGACATCTGCTTGCGTGATTTAGGAACTTTTGCATTACTACTCGGAGTCTTAGGCACTAAAGGTTCAGGTATTTGTTCCTTATTAACCTTATCATCAGTCTTAGCATCGTTAATCACTCCACCCGATACAAATTTTATTTTGGTGAAATGAGAAGCCTTACTATTATCTGATGAAGAGTTCTTAATAACATCCTTCTGTGCCTCTGACTGTTCATGATCATTAGTTACTGAAACCTCAGGATTAACTTCAGTCATTTCAGAATCTTCAGGAATAGGAGTGTAATTGGCATTAAAGGGAGGGGATACATCATTATAACCTAACCCAGTCTTGTCCTTTGCACTACGTTGAGCATCTAACATTTTATCCATTTGAGATGTCCTATAGTTCTCAAGTTTACGGTTTTGCTCAATTAACCTTAAGTTAAGGTTCACTATTTCCTGATCCTTACTAGCAATTGTCTCATTTAAGTCTTTGATATTCATATAGAGACCATCTATGACAACAGATTTTTCACTTATGGTATCTCTAAGCTTTGTTCTATCCGAAGCATCAGACTTAATTTTATCTTTTAAGGCCTGTTTATCATCACTTAATCTACGTATATCCATAATTGCTTGATCAAGTTCAGATCTAACAGTCTTATTGGATTCCTTATCCACATTCAATTGTGATGACAGATTGCTATTTGACACAGTTAAAACACTATTCTGAGATTGTAAATCAGTAACTAAGTAACAAACATCAGCAAGATTAAGAATATCTAAACATACCTTCTTCTTGTTAGTTTGTACTTCAGCCATGCGTGCCACGAATTCTTCAGGACTCATCTCTGGAGTTGAATCCATATATAGCACGTCATCATCACTTGCCTTCACTTCAGACTCAGGCACCTCTACTCTCTGTTCCATATCAGTGGGCATGTAGGACACTGATCCAGCAGCTGTCTCTTCAATCTCGGCCATCAAAGCTTCCTCAGAATGAGCTTGCCAATCATAAGAGCCATCCAACTGCTTCACCACTAAGGCTTTGGAAGCAAGAGTACTTCCCGAACCTTGTTTTCCTTGTGCTTCTACTTTAGGTCTTTGGCATTCTCTAGCAAAATGACCAATACCCTGACAGTTAAAGCATCTGACCTTGGTTTTATCAAACCCTGATCTATTGCCCAACACCTTTCTACCAGTTCTCTTGAGGAAATTTTTAACTTTTCTTGAAACCAATGCTAACATCTCTTGAAGTTCCAAGTCCTCAACATAATCCGGATCTATCTGCTCATAATCCTCGTCAAATAGAACAGGATCATTGATCTTTCCCTCTATGTAATTCTCATATGATGCAACAAAGGAAGCAAGAACAGACAGTTGCTGTTCAGCAGATTTCACACTCATCGGCATCTTCTGATGCTCTTGAGGTGACTTCTCGGAATTCTTTCCCTTTGTCTCATCACTAGAAGAAGAAATAAAGCATAGATCTTCAGTAATCATTTCTCCATTTTCACCAGTATCACCAACAAACAGTGCAGTTGTCGAACTAGAGGACGCAGTCGAAAGATTTGTCTTTCCATGATACAACCCAGGGTTCTGAACCTGATCAGAATCACTATCTCTTGACTTTCTGGAGAAATCATAACCTTTCAGCTTGTCAATGACTTGCTCTAAGGTCATAGTAGAATACCTGGTTTCGTTATCCTTAATCATAACGCCATACATTTCCCATTTAGAAGGCAAACCCTCAAGAAACTTGTCGGTTTTAGCTACTTCTTCTTCAACAATCTCATGGTATTCCAGTTCACTTAGCAGATGGTAGAAACGCGTGACATAGGCATCAAGATCTTCTCCTTTTAAAGCTTTAAACATAGTAAACTGCTTTTTGAGAAGACTCCTCTTGCCAGCTCTCACCTGTGGACTTCCCTCACCTCTTTTCTCTAGAGCTTCCCAGAGCGTTCTAGCAGTATGAAAAGACTTCAGTTGATGAGCGATTTCTTTAGGAAGACACATCTTTATGCATGAATGTGCTTTATTTTCATTTCTGTAAGCTTCCTTCTGTTGATCACTCATGTTTGGATAGGTAAGAACCACAGTGGCATTTTGAACAATTTGATTAGGTGCGGTGTATCCACTCTTGATACACATCCAGATTGACAGGTCATAGAATCTACAGTAAGATTCAAATCTGTCCTTCCAATTGTAGTAATCTTCGATCCTCAACAACTTAGGTGGAACGTTCGATTTTCCCACCTCGTGATCCATCTCGATCATTCTACTTAAGTCAGACATCTTAAAATGTAAAGTAAAACTGTTACAGCGAATTCAGAAAACTCAACTCGCAAGACTCAGCTTAACTCGCAATCTCAGCTCGACTCGCAGAATACGTCGATTCGCAAGCCTCAGTTCGGATTGCTAAAGATGTCAATTCGCAAGTGATTTGGATTCGCGAGGGATCTCGGTTCGACTCGCAAGCCTCAGTTCGACTCGCTAGTTCAACTCGGTTCGCAGGCGAAGCTGGAACCCTAATCTCGACTCGCGAAACGGCTGTTAAACCCGAAAATGAATGTTTAAGGTATTTTTACGACTGAAACTAAGAATTTCGACCGTAAACAAACCCTAAAACGTCCAGAGAGTGATTTTGATCGTTAGTATTGCAAGAAAGCACGTAAAAACGACCCGAATCAAAAACGCAATAACACTAAAACTCACGAACACACTTGTATTTAGCCCGAAAGCTCTGATACCAGATGTAAGTCCCTAGTTCTAGGATCGATAACTTCGTTATCTGTAGTATTAAGGTGCGGAATCCCTCAATACGGTGTTATCTTACTAACAACGAATATGTTCGTAATTGCGTATAGTAATACTTAGCTTTAAACGATAATACGTCAAAGCCTAGCCGTTAGGTTTGTTTTCTCTGGGTTATTCGAATTCGCAGATCAGAAAAATGCCAAAAGTTGTTATGTTTTTCATCCGTGAAAAACAATTTATACGTCAGTTCGTCTCGGCTCGCATGGGCCTGCAAGTTCGGTCCAACTCGCAGCCCAAGCCCAACTCAGGACTCGGCTCGCCAGACTTATGTAAAACGAGTTTAGTTCTCATCTCGCAGCTCAGCTCGCTGCGACCTGAGATCTCGACTCGTCTCGCATAAAACGTATATACTAAAAACATATTTCGTCTATCTTTAATACTAAATATTAATAACAAAACGAATATGCATTTACAAATCCAAACCAATGTACAAACATAATAATAATTACACTAGTCCTATTTCAAGCTAGATCTGTTGTCACAATCTATGTCTCAACAGATGAAGATATTGATTTTGATCTTGAGGATGGAGAATTTCTACCACCTACTGATTGGACTGCTGTACCTGAGATTGGGCAAGACATTGGTGTAGATCCAGATGCAAATATAGATGAACACCATGTGAACCCATCTAGGACATAAGTTATTATTGAAACTGAACAAGGTCCAATGGTTGTCGATGTAGATGAAGAAATCGATGACTCAACTGATTCTGAAAATGATGAAACTTTGATTCCTACCAAGAATCCTGCTGTTTTTCTTAGGAAACTTCCAAAACAGAAGAAGAAGGTTGGAGTTTCAGAAGTTGATATTACGGGAAAACGTGTTCCTCGTAAAGGGATTGTTAGATGGTACTTTGACTCTGAACTGAAGCTTTTTGCTATTAAAAGGTTTGATGGAGTTCAATATTTTGAGCGAAAGCTTGCAGTATTTAGTTCTTTACCACGTTATGAGATACGTGACTTGGCTAGATTGGAGATAAATAATCCAAGTAATGATGATTATGCTAAACGTGTTGAACGAATTATTAGAACTGAAGTTGGTACAAATAAGTTTGTTCAGATTAAGCCAAGAAAAGAAAAGACTGTGAAACTACAAGAGAAAAGTCAAAGAACTGGAAGAAGAAGAAGGAAAAAGATATATCCAGCTGTTAGGTGCATACAGCAAATTCCACTGAAGACAATGCCACAGGATATTCTGGGAAATATGAAGAGTTGGCACGTGGATTCAGGAACTGGAGAAGCTGTTATGGTTGAAGCTGATGATAAGGTTGAAGGTGGTGAAAGAGAAATCTTCAGAGTTTATGATTATCGACACCTGATGAATATGTCGAGAAAGGATCTGTTAAAGTTAAATGATAACAGGATTTTGACGACTATTGAATGGGCTGATTTAGCGAGAGATTATCAGTTGATGGTTAAAACTTGTATCAAAATGAAGATTTACGCAGGTAGTAAGATTTACAAATGAAGACCAAAGACAAGCGTGAAGATAAAGACGCTAGAGCTATTGTCAAGGGGGAGTCTGTTGAGACATAGATTGTGACAACAGATGTATCTTGAAATAGGACTGGTGTAATTATTATTACGTTTGTACATTGGTTTAGATTTGTAAATAAATATTTGTTTTGTTAGTAATATTCGTTAAACATATTATTTTGTTAAGTTAGACGAATTATTAAATACGAAATAAGTATATACGTTTTGTGCAAGGCGAGTCGAGATCTCAAGTCGCAGCGAGTTGAGCTGTGAGGTGAGACCTGAACTCGCAAAGGCTTAAGGTCTTAACGAAATGAGCTTGTTAATGGGCTTGGATTACGAGACGAGTTGGGCTGAACTCGCAGGTCCATGCGAGCCGAGCCGAGACCAGATTATATATATGTTTTTCTAACGTGAAAAACATAACACTTATAACACTTTTGCCATATTATCAGATCTGCGAATTCACCAAACCAGAGAAAACGAAACCTATAGCTAGGCTTTGACGATTCATCGTTTAAAGTTAAGCTTTATTAAAACGCAATTCGAACATATTCGTTGTTAGTAAGATAACATCGTATTGAGGGATTCTGCACCTTAATACTACAGATAACAAAGTTATCGATCCTAAGAACTAGGGACTTACACGATGCTCAACTTTGAAGAACGCGGAGGCTTTCACATTTGAATGAAAACTAGTACCCGTTAGATTATCCCAAATCAGCCCATGATCTTCATTACTCGAAATACCCCATGAACTATCGAAGAATAGCTGAGAATGTGTCTGCTCCTCATTGTAGAAACCAAGATATATCGCTACCTTAGCCAAAGACACATGCTGCTTCACCCCTCTGTAATTGAAACTAATCAATCGTTTGTCTGTAACATTGCTGATGCAGGGGTTGAACTCATAAGTCAACATGAACTCAATAACTAGCTCTCGATAAATGTCTTCATTGAGGGCGAACATTTGGTAACAAGCATTCATTTTCTCATGATTGATCTTGAACTTCACTAGATTTCTCAACTCTCTTTTATAACCAATCGCCTTTACATCTCTCCAAACGATAAATCTGTTTTTACCAAGTGGTCGGCTCATCCAATCCCTAATCAGTTTCTTCTTTTTGGCGGAAGTGGCCAAGTATTCCAAAGTAGGATGGATAGCTGTAGAATCAGACCTCATCTGTCAAGATAAAAAGGTAATTAGTGTGCATCATGATCATAGGTATATGAATTCATTAAGTCATTTCAAATTTTTAACAAAAATTCGAAATGTAGGCTTTAAAAATCGAATAATCCATAACCTAGAAAGCTACATATTCAACCAAACCGCAATCACCAAACCTCAATTTTCACACCAATAAGTTTCTTAAGCTATGGTATTCGTCACAAGCATGTTTCTAGGGAAAAAGATCTTACTTTATAAATGATTCCTAGAAAGGCTTTAAAACATATGAAAATGCATTAGTAAGTGACTAAGTAAGCATTAAGATTTAAAAGAAACCTTGTAATTACCTTACTTTTATCAAAACTTTGCATTTTAACATAGACTTAGAAAACTAGTGATGAAACTTTGACCATATTATGTATTCAAAGATTTCAACATTAAACGTTAGTCAAGTTTTCGCAAAATGATTAATAAAATCAACCAACAACTTAATGCTTAATCTACAAATAACATAATTTTGATATTGGTTTATTTAGAAACATGACTAGTCATTTTAAAAGATTTATGTATTTTATTTATTAAAATGATGCTTCTTTAAAAATTGAAACTAGTCGTTTAATACCATTAAAGCACGGTTTTGAAAATTCAAGCAACCATTTAAAGTTAATATTTGCATAAGTACCATTTATTTTGAAAGTTTTTAATTAAAATAATGATACTCCGCAAATATTCATAAAAATGCTTACTTTAAGTTTCAAAAGTCATTAAACCAATCAATTAACTAATTCAAACTAGTTTACTTATGTTTAACACATCATTATAAGCACATTTAATCAACAAAAGTCAAACATAGGTAATTCTAGCTAAAAAGTCAACAAAAAGTCAAAGTTCATAACTTTGAAAATCAAAGTTCACAAATCTCACATGAAATCACTAGATTACTATCATATATCATCATTCAATCATCATAAGTAAGTAATAACACAAAAAGCCCTAATCTTTAGCCCTAAATTTTAAGTTTCAATTTGAAACCCTAACTTTTGGGGAAAATCATGAACTAGAGATTTTAAGTTAGTGATTTACCTTAGAAATGATGCAATGATGATAGATGAAGCACACAAGTAATGAAAATGGAGAATATAGAGCTTGAAATCTTCAAAAATGGTGGAAATTTGATGGTGGAATGGTGGTGTGGTGGTGTTCGGCCGAAAAAGAGACAGAGGAGGAAGAAGATGAGTGAAAATGTTTTTCATTTTTGCTTTTTAACCTCCTTCCTATTTTTACTTTTTACCCTTTTACCCTTTTGAGGTAAATTAGTGAAAGTAAATGGTAAAAAATGGTAACTAGGTCAAAAAGGGTTTTATTTAAAAACTTAAAAATATTTTTTGTGTTCTAAAAATTTAATCTCATTTAAAAGTTGCTAAATTTTGCCAATTGTTTAATTGAAGTTAAATAATTAAACAAAACTTAAGCATTTAGTGATAAATGATGAGACAAAATTTTAAAGAACGTTTTCAAAGATAATTTTAAAACGTTTAAAAATTTAAAATTTAAAATCCTAACTTTTATGCAGAAAATAGATAAACTGAGAATTTAAACTACTACGCGATTAACTAAATTAACTACTTGATTTATTTAATAAAATTGGGTTGCCTCCCAATAAGCGCTTTGTTTTAAAGTCAACGGCTCGACTTTTCCAAAAAGATTAATTCGGGGCCCGAGGCTGAGGAAAAGTGTAACGAGGAATAAATGAAAATCGTAGCACTTTAATGATGTGATAGATTAGGTCGGCGGAGTTTAAGAAAAATAATTCAAATTCGTTTAGAAAACTTCTCTCATCGTGTCCTAATGTTATAAGTGCATCAACGAAATTATTAAATTCCCATTTAACTTTCTTGGGATTTGAAATGCCATCTCGTGGTCCGTCGTCTAAAAAATTAAGATCATGAAGTAATTCTTCCAATATTTTTAAAAATTCCTTTTCTTCTTTTGAATCAGGATTTCCGGTAGTAGTGTGAACTGCTACCGATAATTCTTTAAACAATAATTTTTGTTGAAGCGTGAAAGGAAATTTTGATGTTTGAAATAACTGAATCAGCTTAATGTGAATATCTTTCCGTTTAATA
Organism: Helichrysum umbraculigerum; assembly: GCA_949592205.1. NCBI lineage: Eukaryota > Viridiplantae > Streptophyta > Magnoliopsida > Asterales > Asteraceae > Helichrysum > Helichrysum umbraculigerum. Next base: position 170,290,238 of record CATIUR010000001.1, read on the forward strand.
GAGAAAGATCTCTCAATAGCTGCCTCAGTTGCATTTGGAAAAATTTCTATCAGTTTATTGATTAAATAGACGGCAGGATCAACGAAAAATGGTATTTTCCCAGGAAGTAAGGTTGGAATTATAGGGTCATGCTCTATCCAAAATTCGAGTTCACTAACTAGATCCGCAATATACCGATTAATCCGTGTTGATGAAACAGGGTGATAATCTGTATTAGCAAGTAAATTCATTAACAGGTCTAGATCTGATTTTAGTAATAACTCATCTTTTCTAGTATAATTAGTGGGAGTCCTAAAATTCTGTGTTCGATAATCACGAAGGTCTTTCTTTGGTCAACCGAAAAAGGGAAATCAGATATTTTAAGATATTTCAGAAAATTGGCACATATATCTATTCTCCTATCTGGTTTAAAAGAATTTTCGACATGACGCTCGGTTTCAGTCTCGGGTGGAATGTCTGTGATTTCAATGATGTCAGTGGGTGGTCCTTCCAATATAGTTTTAGCTATGGTGTACCTAGGTTGCACTGGACATCTTTGAAATGGTTCAACTATGTAGGTGGCTCCTGATTTGAGTGCATGATCATTCGAACATGAGGGATTCTTATCCTGTGTGGTGGGATAGGTTCTCAAAATGTCAGGAAGATCATATTCAAAGTATTCATCTAAGCAGTGAAGACGTTCATTTCTATCTAATCCTAATATGGGTGGATAAAAGTAAACCTCAGTGCCGAATGGTACTTCTTTGGGAAGGTCAGGTGGCCTAACATAGTGTGGGTATTTGGCCAGAAGTGAAGAAATCTCAGGATCAAGGGTAAGTTGACTACTTAAAGTGTGAGTAACAGAAGTTGATATCTTATGCTGAGATTCCTTTAATTCTAGGTCAAAGTGTTTTTGCCTGATATCAATTTCTTGGACGTTTGAGACCCCTTTGACTTCAGGGAATGAAGAACAAGAGGAGTGATCCTCTAACTCTCTATCCAAGCAATCAAAGAATTCAGAATCATCCATTGCCATCATCTCATCTGTTGTTTTGTGAGAGAACAGAGAAACTAGGCTAGAAACGGAATCAGATGGTTTTTGATTTTTCATATTTTTATGGTTTTTGTATTTTAATAACTAAGCAGTAACTTTCGAAAAAGATAGGCTTAAACGAAAGGTTCTCCTTAAGACTTCTAATTCTAAGGTATGTTTATCAAATCACAACGCTCTGCGATCCCCGGCAGCGGCGCCAAAAACCTGATCGCACCCCGAACGGTCGGTTCAGGAATCGCTTCCTGTCGTCGTTGGACCTCACGCTCGAGGCGGGTGATCAGAGGGTTTTAAATTTATATTTTTGCTGGGAAGCCTAAGTTTTATTACTACCTACTGCTCTAAGGGTATTAGGGTAGTAAGCGGTAAGTCTGACTCAGGTGTCGTTCTTAAAATCGGAGCGAAACGAAATGAATTATATACCTCAGAGAATAGCAGCTAATAGGATGGGTTTAAATAGAGCAGGTAGGGTTTGTTTTTGTTTTTTTCTAATTTAACTAAGATGCAGGAAAGTAAAATATTATACTACGGATAGGGTAAGCAGATAGATAGAGTTGTGATTTGTTGAGACCTGAGACACTGTTAGATTTGCTCAGAATACAAGTATCATGCCGCTGTTGGTATAAGACTTCAACCACTGTTAGAAGTCAACCACTGTTAGAAGAAGACAACCGCTGTTAGTACATTTGTCTAACAGGGCCATTGTTAGTGTATAGTTTGTATTTTGTAAGTACTCAACCACTGTTGATAATATACGAGTACTACCCCTGTTAGTTATATACTCAACCACTGTTGGTTAGTCGGTTAGAGATAATTATGGAATAGATAAGATTTCCATAATAGTTTGATTCTGTAAAGGATTCTATGTGTTATAAATAGAGATCCTGTAAAACCCTAAAAAGTGATAGAATACAAATTCATTCTAGTTATTAGCTTCAAGGTTGTAAACCCTAACACAAGTTGTGTGTTCGTATTATTATTAATAATATTGAAGCTTTTGGTTAGATATTCTGTTATATACAAGTTTGTTCTTCAAGTTATTAATAAACTATTCCGCAAGCTTATTAATAATCAATCAAAGTAATACATACTAAGATCTCTAGCTGGGATCATCAAGTGGTATCAGAGCTTGATATTACTTTGATCTTGAAGAAGGTAATTGAATTTCGCAGCTTTTTCAACAAATAACAAGATGTCTACTGAATCAATGGAAGGAATACAAGCTACAAAGATTCCCATGCTCAAACCTGATGAGTTTGAGTTATGGCAGACTAGGATTAGGCAATACATGTTGCTTACGGATTATATGATGTGGGAGGTGGTTACTAATGGACCAAACTATACTACGGATGCAGATGGTAAAAAGGAAGAAAGACCACCACCAAAGTCTGATGCAGAGAGAAAAGAAAGAGCAACAGAGTGGAAGGCATTAAGTACTCTACTTTTGTCTATTCCTAATGAGTATCAAAGGAAGTTTGAAAACTGTGAAGATGCTCAGGTTCTTATGCAAGCAATTGTTAAGAGATTTGGTGGTAATGATAACACCAAGAAGAATAAGAGATCTCTTCTCAAACAACAGTTTGAAAACTTTGCAGGTGTAAAGTCTGAAACTCTGACTCAGACTTTTGATAGGTTTCAAAAACTTGTGGGTGATTTAGAAAATCACAATGTCAAGATTGATAAAGATGACTTGAACAGGAAGTTTCTAAGATCACTTGGTACAGATTGGAATATGTACACTGTGGGACTTAGACAAAGTCCAGATCTTGAAGAGAAAGAGATTGAAGACCTGTATAATGATCTGAGGAATTTTGAGCCTGAAGTTCTAGCATTGAAACAGTCCAATGGTAGCTCTAACAATGCTGCTTTTGTTTCTGTTGGTGAATCTGGTAGTTGTAGCACATCTGGTGCTAATGATAATGTATTGGAAGCATTCTTTGCAAGCCATGTGAATTCTTCATTAACTACAGAAGATTTGGAGCAGCTTAGTGAAGAGGACCTGGAAGAGATGGATTTAAGATGGCAAATGGCCATGATTACAATCAGGGCAAAGAGGTTTATGCAGAGGTCTGGGAACAGAAACTTTTCTTACAAGAGAGATGGTGTAGCTGGTTTTGACAAGAGCAAGGTGGAGTGTTTCAATTGTCACAAGATGGGACACTTTGCTAGAGAATGCAAGAGCACACAGGCTGGAGGATCTCAGAATGGTATTATGAGAAATAATTCTGCTCCACAAAGAAGATTGGTACCTGTTCAGAACACCATTTCAGATTCATTGGTTGCTCAAGATGGAATGGGAGGATTTGACTGGAGTGACCAAGAAGAGCTTGTAGTTCAGAATCAAGCTTTGATGGCTGTCACAGAAGAACCAGAGTCTTCAGACATTCCATATGAGGTACAATCTAAATTATGTTCACCTGCATGTAAGAAAATGGTTAAATTTTATAGGGATCATAATCTGGTTGTGTGTAATGAATTAAAAGCTTGTAAGGAAAAGAGTCAACATGCCACTTTAGCTATTGAAAACTTAGAAAATCAGATAAAAGCTTATGAAAAGAATGAATCTCAATTTCACTTAGATGTTAAGTATCTAAATTGGGAAAAGAAAGCTTTACAAACAAAAGTTGATATGCTAAGTGCTAAGTTGGCTGAGGCAATTTCTGATAAGGAGTCAATAAAATTGAAAGTTGATGAGTTGGAAAATGTTTCAAAAGGTGTTCAAAACTTAATCAAGTCTCAAATTCATGATAAATTAAAACTTGGATTAGGTTACAACCTTAATGCTGTTCCTCCACCTTATAATCATACTTATTTCCCACCTAAAACTGATTTTGTTTTAGAAACATTTAAGGAAGGTGTGTCTGAGGAGGTTAAAAAGGTAGATCCAGTTGTTAATTGTGATGATTATGTAAATTTTGATAAAGTTGAGGTATCTGATTGGACTGAGGAAGATGAGAGTGATAGTGATAGCACATCTAGTGGTAATTCTGTGGATAAATGTGTTAAGCCTATTACTGGTCTAGTTTCTGAACTAAATAGTACTAAACTAGAAGAGGGTAAAAAGATGTTTGTTGAGAAAGCAAAGGCTCAGTTAGATCAAGTCAGGAAAACCAACAAGGCTAGTTTAGGTTTAGGGTATGTACACAAAAAGGTCAATACTGAATCAAAAGACAAGTTGAAATCTGAGTGTGATAAGTGTACATGTAAATCAAAGAAATCTGAGTTACATACTGCAAGTAATGTGAATAAATCCATTCCCAGGGGTAATCAAAGAAATTGGAACCAATTGGTTTCACAAAGGTTGGGTAATGGGTTTGAATGTGTGAAAAGAAAGTCATGTTTTATTTGTGGTAGATATAATCATCTTCAACAGGACTGTTACTACAATCCTAAAAATAATAGGAACAGTGGTACATGTCATGTGTTGATAAATAAGCCTAACAGAGGCAAGGCTGCAGCCCCTGTTAATGCTACAGCAGTGCCCCTGTCAACGGCTAACAGAGGCAAGACACGAACAGGGGAGGGTTTGACCACTGTCAGACATGGTACCTCTGCTGGTATTAAACATTTCAAAAGAATGTATATACCAAGTAAAGCTACCACTGCCAGGGTAATCAATACAAACTTAAAGGTGACCACTGTCAGATCATTAACCCCTGTCAGGTCTAAAACAGATTGTTTTTGGAAACATAAAAATGAGTGTAAATCTGAAGTGTCCAAAACCACTGCAGCACTGAGATCAATCACTGTCAAAAGGGTTGATGTCAAAGGTGCTCATGGGAAACCCAAAGCCAAATTGGTTTGGGTTCCCAAGAAAAACTAATTGTTTTTCTTATATATGTGCAGGGCAAGCCACCAAGCTTATGGCATATTGATTCTGGCTGTTCAAGACACATGACTGGAGACAGGAAAAAGCTACAGGACTTTAAAGCGTTTTCTGGAGGAGATGTAGCATTTGGAAGCAATCCTAAAGGAGGTAAAATCACAGGTAAAGGTAAGGTAAAAAGCAGTAAGCTCACCTTCAATGATGTTTATTATGTTGAGCAATTGAGATACAATTTGCTTAGTGTGAGTCAAATCACAGATAAGCAAAATCCTGTATATTTCACTGACACAGAATGCCTTATACTTTCTGAAAAACTCAAAATACCTGAAGATAAGATTTTAATGAGAGTTCCAAGAAAGGATAACGTATACTGTAGTGATTTAAACAAGATGGAATCTCAAAATGTTAACTGTCTCATTTCTAAAGCTACTGTATCTGAATCTGAACTATGGCATAGGAGGATGTGTCACTTGAATTTCAAGACCATGAATAAACTTGTTAGGAATAAGCTAGTGAGAGGCTTACCTGAAAAGTTATTTGAATGTAGTGACCACTGTGTAGCATGTCTCAAAGGCAAGCAACACAAGACCTCTTATAAGACCAAGTTTGTAAATACCAATACCACTCCCTTACACCTGTTACATATGGATTTGTTTGGCCCTACCAATGTAGCTAGTCAAGGGAAGAAATCTTACTGTTTGGTAATAACTGATGATTACTCTAGAATGAGTTGGGTGTTCTTTCTTAGGACTAAGGATGAGACAGGTGAAATACTTAGATCATTCATAACTAGGATTGAGAATTCAACTAATCAAAAGGTTAAGATCATCAGGTGTGATAATGGGACAGAATTTAAGAATCATGAGATGAATAAGTTCTGTGAGGATAAAGGTATAGAAAGACAGTATAGTGCACCTAGGACTCCACAACAAAATGGAGTAGCTGAGAGGAGGAATAGGACACTAATTGAGGCTGCTAGAAGCATGCTAGCAGATGCTAAACTACCAATGTCCTTTTGGGCAGAGGCAGTTAGCACTGCTTGTTATGTTTTGAATAGGATTTTGATTATTAAACCTCATAACAAGACACCCTATGAGTTATTCTTTAAGAGAAAACCTTTGGTTAGCTTTTTAAAACCATTTGGATGTCCTTGTACTGTCTTAAATACCAGAGATCATCTAGGTAAGTTTCAGAGTAAGGTAGATGAGGGTGTATTTGTTGGATACTCTATTCAAAGCAAGGCTTATAGAGTATTTAACAAAAGGACTAGGATCATAGAAGAGACCATGGATGTGACCTTTAATGAACATACATCAAATGTAGAAGGAAAAGGTCCAGAAGTTTTGTTTGATATTGATGCACTAACCCATGCTTTTAGATATCCAGATTTGTCTATTAGTGCAGATACAGATGCAGGTACAGATGCAGGTAATGATGCAGGTACAGATGGGCATTCAATCTCAAGTCAAACTAAAAAGGATGACTTGAAGTATGTCTTGTTTCCTATTTGGACTCCAGATCCACCAGAAGTATTTCAACATGATCAGGATCAACCAGAGAAAGATGCTTCTTCTGATAATTTAAATGGTTCACCTGGTAAAACTGGTGCAAGCAAGGGTCCAGATGATTCAACTTCACCAGATCATCAACCATACACTTCAAAGGGATCTCATACAGATCCACAGCATGAGTCAGAGGAAGAGCATGATTCTCCAAAATTTGTTGAACAAAGTCCTCCATTTCAAGTTTTGGAAAGGACTTCTTTGTCAGATTCTGAAGCAACTCCAAAGCCATCAAAGGAAAGAGAGGAAAGAGAGTCTTTTTCAGACTCTGAGATAGATAATCTTTTGGGTTCTAATTTGGAAAGAGAACTACTTGATCCTTCTACCTCTAAATATGTGGTTCATAAAGATCATTCCTTGGATTTGATTATTGGTGATATTATGACTCCTGTTCAGACTAGACATCAAACCAAGGTAAGAGAAGAAGATGTACATACTTCATTATATGTATGTTTTCTTTCACAGATGGAACCAAAGAAGGCAGTGGAGGCTCTCAAAGATCCAAGCTGGATTGAATCTATGCAGGAAGAGTTGTTGCAATTCAAACTGCAAGATGTGTGGGATTTGGTTGATCTTCCAAAAGGAAAGAAAGCTATAGGCACAAGATGGATCTTTAAGAACAAGAGAGATGAAAGAGGAATAGTGATCAAGAATAAGGCTCGGTTGGTAGCACAGGGGTACACACAGGAAGAAGGCATAGATTATGATGATGTCTTTGCCCCTGTTGCTAGAATAGAAGCTATTAGATTATTTTTAGCTTATGCATCTTATCAGGATTTTAAAGTCTATCAAATGGATGTGAAGAGTGCTTTTCTTCATGGTCTAATTGATGATGAGGTGTATGTTTGCCAACCACCAGGGTTTGAAGATCCAACATATCCAGATAGAGTGTGCAGATTGAAGAAAGCATTGTATGGATTACATCAAGCTCCAAGAGCTTGGTATGATACTCTATCTGAGTACTTACTCAAGAATGGATTCAAGAGAGGTACTATTGACAAGACATTGTTTACCAAGAGGGTTCAAAGAGATATATTGTTGGTACAGGTGTATGTTGACGATATTATTTTCGGGTCTACAAGGGATTCATTGTGCAAAGAGTTTGAGGATTTAATGCATAAGAAGTTCAAGATGAGTTCAATGGGTGAACTCACATTCTTTTTAGGATTGCAGGTCAAGCAAAAGTTAGATGGAATCTTTATTAACCAAGGGAAGTATGTGAAAGATATTTTGAATAAATTTGGTTATAAAGACGTGAAGGTAGCTAGCACTCCCATGGAGGCACATAAACATCTTAATTCTGATCCTGAGGGGGAGGAAGTAGATGTGCACTTATACAGGTCAATGATTGGTTCATTGATGTATTTAACTTCATCCAGACCTGATATAATGTTTGCAGTGTGTCTTTGTGCTAGATATCAGACCAATCCAAAGCAGTCACACATGTATGCTGTGAAGAGGATCTTTAGATACTTGAAAGGTCAACCAGACTTGGGCCTTTGGTATGCTAAAGGATCAGATTTTGAGCTAAAGGCATTCACAGATAGTGACTATGGTGGTGAGAATATGGATAGGAAATCGACTAGTGGAGGTTGTCAATTTCTTGGAAATAGGTTAGTGTCATGGCAATGCAAGAAGCAAACCACAGTTTCCACTTCTACAGCAGAAGCAGAATATGTTGCAGCATCAAGTTGCTGTGCACAGGTTCTTTGGATTCAGAATCAAATGATGGATTATGGTTTGACTTTCATGAACACTCCTATTTATATTGATAATACTTCTGCTATTAGTATCATTCAGAATCCAGTTAAGCATTCAAAAACCAAACACATAGAGATCAGATATCATTTTATACGAGATTGTTATGATAAAAGATTGATTCATATTTTTAAAATTCATACTGATAATCAACTTGCAGATCTTTTTACAAAAGCATTTGATGTAGGAAGATTTACATTTTTGATAACTAATATTGGTATGATCAATCTCACGTAGTGTTTTGGTCTGGATTTGATACTAACACGGGTAAAATATATTGTATGTGACAGGGTCAGGTGTTGCCACTGTTAGCTTCATCATGATAACAGATGGTGCCACTGTTAGGTTACCTTTGCCACTGTCAATGTATATGTGTGTAATTTAACCCCTGCTAGTTGTTTTTCTTAGTTTAATATTGCAGGTTTCAGCCACTGTCAAGAGACATCACTTGAGCTGGAATTTAATGTTTTATTTGTTTCTTCTTATTTTATTTTGGTTAAAAAAAAAAAAAAAAAAAAAAAAAAAAAAAAAAAAAAAAAAAAATTTTGTTGTCTAATTAAGCTAAGCTTATGCCCCTGTTAGTTCTAAGTTGGTGTTTCCTTGGTCGGATGCCCCTGCTAGACTATCAGCCGCTGCTAGCTTTGTTAGATGGTTAGAAAGGGTTGACTATAAATTGGTCAAGTGAAGTACCCCTGTCGGGTTTATTTGTAAATTGTGCCCCTGTTGGATATAACCAGCAGTGCCACTGCTAGTTATATTTTTAGGGCTTGGCACTGTCATCAAATAAATACTCAAATACTTCACTTTTTCAATTACGCTTTCAAACTTTTCAAAACCCTTCAATATTCGCTCTCGATTTGAGTTGTTTATTGTAATTCACACTTCATTCGTTCATCAATTTCTTCAATGGCATCGTCATCTTCGTCTGATTCTGGTACTTCTACGCTCAGTGTTCATTCTGAACACAACATGAGGGCTTTCTTGAATAAAGAACTTGCCGATGAGTATTTTCATCCTATCATCGATTTCTTAAGTAATTGTCCAGTTACTTATGCCCTTACTGTCGCTCCACGATTGATTCGATCACATATTCAGGAGTTCTGGCAGAATGCAAAGGAAGGGAATGTTAATGGCATTACTCACATTCATTCCACTGTCAAGGGTCAGAAGGTAATGGTTACTGAGATTGTTCTAAGAGAACTATTACAGTTTGATGATGAAGGTGGAATTCTGGAATTATCGAGGGAAGATTTGTTTAAAGGCATTATGGATATGGGGTATGAAGGTTCAGGAAAGACAAGATCCGAATATACTTTCTTGAAGTCTTGGTTTTGTCCTCAATGGAAGTTCTACATTCATACTTTTCTGGTATGTTTGTCTCAAAAGAGAACTAGTTTTAATGAATTTAGTTCTACAATTGCATATCCTATTATCTGCTTGGCACAGGGTATCAAATTTAATATGTCTAGATTTATCTTAGATAATATGGTTAGGAATGTAAAGGGTGATACATTTGTTATGTACCCTAGATTTGTTCAGCTTTTGTTAAATAATCAATTGTCAAATCTGCCAGCAGAGGATAGTGTAATTGTTAGTTCTACTCTATCTTTGAGGACTATTCAGGCTATGAATAAATATCAGAATGCTTTTTCTAAGAAGGAAACTGCATTGTTTTCTACAATGCTAGTTACTCCTTCTGCTACTGGTGGTGTATTACCAACACCATCTGGACCAAATGATGACAGACCAACAACACAAGTTGGTTCTGAACACACATCAAGAGGTGGCATCAAAAGAAAACAAGGGAACAAACAGCCTACCCAATCTAAAGCCAAGAAATCCAAGAAGGCTTCACAGGCTATGGAGATTCCTGTTTCTCCACAGTCTCAGTCAACTGTTCCAAAACAACAGGTGAACATACTTGATGAAAATGTTCATTCTGGAAGGGCTGCCACTACTGTTTCTAGCCCACTGGCAGGGCAGGATAGTGGTAACATTAATCAGACCCAACCAGAGGCAACTATGTTTGATGAGCCTATGGGTGATGATTCAAATGTAGGTCCCAGTACCAATAACCAAGGGACATCTGCAGTGGCGGATGTGGGCAAGGATTCAACTAAGAGGTCACACTCTAATGTTGATGAGCCTAGTGATACTGATGAATTGACGATTTCCTATCTTGTACATGATGTCAATAAATTGTGGAGTAAATATGAGAGGGAAAGGGCTTACAGAAAAGAGGCTCAACAGAAAATTCAAGCTCAGGATGAGTTCATTGCTAAGCAGAAGGAGATCATTGATCATCAGAAGGCAGCATTGCTTGATGTGCAGAATCGATTGTTAGTGCTTGAGGAGGCTGTCAACAATATCCTTCTACCTGCAAATAGGTTAAAGGAATCTTCAGGCAAGGAGGAGAAGAAAGCAGATGATGATATTATGCCTGAAGATGATGGTTCAACAAAAGCAGGTGATGATGATGATGATGATTCATATGGACCTCATGATGATATGGGTGGAGCAATGATAAATGATGATGAGATGAATGATGATTCTGCAGCTACAGAGGTGCTTGAGCTTGATAATGAAACAGCTACAGAGGTGTTTGAGTTTGATGACAATACAGTTGAGATGAATATATGTGGTAGTGATAAGGCACAATCAGAAGACACTGTGGAGTTAGTGTTTGATGATAAAGATGATGATTATGTGCAGAGCAGGGATAAGGCTGAGGAGGAGCTAAATGTATCTGATTATGTGATACATGAAAGTTTAGATGATGAGGTGGTTGATGGTGCAGGAGCAGAGCAGACTGATGAAACAGTTTATCAGGTATTTCCATTGAATAAAGGATTGCCTGAGAAAGCTGCACTTAGATTATATGTTTGGGATGTGATGGGTGCTAATCTGGATGATAAGAAAAGAGTTAGTTTCAGTGATAGGTCAGTGTATGAGGTGGTTGATGATGTTGAAAAAGAAATGAAAGGAGAAGTTGAGATTAAGGGGGAGCAATCAAAGTCAATTGATGAAGAGAAGAAGTTGCAGACTTTTACAAGAAAGAAGTCTATTCCAAGAAGAAAGCCAACTAAAAGGTTATCCCCTGTCAAAACTTCAACCTCTGTTGTCACAATTTCAACCTCTGTCAACATTAACACAACCACTGTTACATCTACCTCTGTTAGTACACCAACTCCTACCACCGTTAATACACCAATCACCACTACTGTCATATCAACCCCTGCCACAACTACAACAACAACAAGACCAAGAGAGGTACCTGTTACAATCAGAGAACCAACTTCACCACTCAAACCTAAGTCTAAATTGCCTGTGATTGATGCAAAAGACAAAGGTAAAGGAAAGTTAAAAGAAAAATCAAAAGTGAAAGAAGTTAAAGAACCTCATATTGAGTCTCATGATATGCTGAGAATGCAAGTAGAAGAAAGAGAGAGGTTGATAAGGAGAGCTGCAGAAGCTAAAGCTGAAGAAGAAGGAGATGATATGAGAATGATTTTGGATGATCTGAGTGTAGTGACTATTACACAGAAGGCTGCAGAGGTTGTTAAAGAAAAGACTGCACAAGGATTAAAGCTTCCTGCTCAGAGAGTTCATGATTATTTAAAGAAGAAGAAAGATAATGAAGAGGAAGAGTTATCTTCTGGATTTTTGTTGATGAAAAAGTCGAATGAGGAAAGGGCTAGGAAGAAAAAGCAAGATGAGTTAGCCAAGAAAAGGAGTAAACCTTTACCATATGCTGAAAGGAGAAGACAAATGATTAATGCTTTGTCTAAAAATTATGCTCCAGCTAAAATTGTTAGAGGATGGAATATGCAGAAGCTGCAACAGGCATATGATAGGTATATGGGAAGAGATGAGGAGTGGACAAAGAAAATGGAAGAGAATAGGCATTTGAATGCGTTGATGAAGGAGAAGAAAGAAAAGGCAGATAAGAAAATGGCAAAGTTTTTGAAAGAAGAAGAAGAAAGAAAAGAAAAGGCAGCTGCTGAGGCAGCAGAGAAAGCCTTAGAGGATAAGCAGAATGAAGTTAGAAGAAATTCATGGAAAAATCAGATTTCTAAAGATAATGTTATTCCTGATATTCCAAGATTTGATCCAGAGCTGAAAAAGAGAATCAAGATTCTGACTGATAGCAAGGAGATTTCTGAAGGACCAAGAAAGGCTAGAATTATAAATTGGGAAGGAGTAGCAATTGATTATGGTTTCAGAAAAATGATCCTTGAGATCAAGATTGAAAGGGAAAGAGGATTTGATGATCATGTTGGAAGTATGGTTGATTTGCTCAGAATTTGTACAAGAGATGATCTTTTGGAATTGTATCAAGTGAGCAGAATCAGGAATAGAAAGAACTCTGAAGCAGTGATTGAAAGACAAATGATGGAGTTATTGCAGAGCCTGTTTGAACCAGCCAGCTTGTATCACTTATTCTTTCATTGTTATCAAAGGGTTATAACCTGGAGATATTTTGCCAGAGCTGGAGTACACATGATAGTATTCAACAATGGGCAGGTGATCTACATGTTTGATGATCGACATTATGTGCTGGGAACAGGGTTGCTGAATAGATTGATTGATTTGAAGTTATCTACAACCATCATTACTGAAGGAGTTTACAGAGCTTTATATATGGTGTTTAATCAACTGCATAAGCGGCAAACAATGAAGGAGAAAGAAGAAGAAAAGCAGGATTGAAACTTGAATCATTACTCTGAATGATCAAGTTTAGGGGGAGATTGTTGAGACCTGAGACACTGTTAGATTTGCTCAGAATACAAGTATCATGCCGCTGTTGGTATAAGACTTCAACCACTGTTAGAAGTCAACCACTGTTAGAAGAAGACAACCGCTGTTAGTACATTTGTCTAACAGGGCCATTGTTAGTGTATAGTTTGTATTTTGTAAGTACTCAACCACTGTTGATAATATACGAGTACTACCCCTGTTAGTTATATACTCAACCACTGTTGGTTAGTCGGTTAGAGATAATTATGGAATAGATAAGATTTCCATAATAGTTTGATTCTGTAAAGGATTCTATGTGTTATAAATAGAGATCCTGTAAAACCCTAAAAAGTGATAGAATACAAATTCATTCTAGTTATTAGCTTCAAGGTTGTAAACCCTAACACAAGTTGTGTGTTCGTATTATTATTAATAATATTGAAGCTTTTGGTTAGATATTCTGTTATATACAAGTTTGTTCTTCAAGTTATTAATAAACTATTCCGCAAGCTTATTAATAATCAATCAAAGTAATACATACTAAGATCTCTAGCTGGGATCATCATGATTGCTGAAGTTTCAATATTCAGGTTTCGGGATGATGTTCATTATAAAATATGATTGGAAACTTGCCTTAATTAAATCTACAGAGGTTTGGTGTAAACACTAGCACCCTACGATTTAAAGTGGAAACCCTAAGACGTATGTCACTGAGTACTAGGCTATCATGATTCTGATCAGATCAGGCTGGTCAACCCCCAACACTGTCCGATGAGGACAAGTGACCCTTATTGGGATTAACCCTGGGTGCATGAATAAGGTAACAGACCGATATTTAATTTCTGACCGCTCTTAATACCTAGTTCTAATTGATTTTATTAAGGTTTGTACTAATTGCTTGCTATTGTATGTTAAATTGTCGGTTATGTTGGATAAGGGGGTTTAAGCATCTTACACTACAGCTGAATGTTTGCTTTCTTTTCCGGATCCCTTAAACTTAGTTGAGGAGCACAAGTACTTCCGTCAAGGTGTAGACCCTCCTTTGCGATCAAATGTTCATCCCTAGGTTTGTTTCACGGTGTATTCTACGTTTTTCAGCAGTTCCACAGCTTTAACATATACCTAGACCATGTTCAGGAAGGGTGACTTCCAGGTATCCACGGTGTCATATGCTTATGACCGATCCGTAGCTTCCACGCATTTGTACTCCACCAGAGGTGTTTCCAGCGCTATACTAAGTACTGGGCCGTTTTACAGCATGTCCACAGCTTCAACAATAACATAGATAACTATCTACCGATACTAGGGTTGATCAGGTCCTAATACTAAAGTAATAGCCACGTGAAAGCTTGGAAAGGGTGTATATGGTGGTTTAGATCTACCGCTTGAAAAGTTTAACCCGATACATAACATAACAATTTCCAATCACGTATTTAATTAAAGATTAATTTAACATCATCGCTACTCCTAAATATCTACATTCCAACAATCACAATATTACACTACTCAATAAACATGGCAACAAATAAAGCACATACCATAATATTACGCATGGATAATTCAGACATAATAACAGTATGAGGGAATAGATATCACCGGATAATAGAGCAGCGTAACAGAGAGAAAATAATTGCAATCCTTGAATACCGACTTGAACAGCAATACTCCTTTATTACTAAGATTATCTCTCCTCTAATCTACTAGCTACCCTCTAATTTCTCCTCTAACTCCTAAGAGTAGTGCTAGAGAGAGAAACTAGAGAGAGAAACTAACTAAGAAATGAAATTACAAGAGAAAGTGTGTGTGAAAGTGAATTGTGTTGTGAATGGATGGATTGTTGAAATGAGGAGGTTGAATGCTCTATTTATAGCCTTCCAATACACGAATTTACACTCAGCACCCTTGCTCCGTTTTAACACTGAAATACACCCCTAGCTATAGAATTCAACACCGTAAAGGGGGTATACCACCCTAAATAGGGCGTATTCGGTAGCAAATAAGGCGTATTCGGTAGCAAACGGGGCGAATTCGGCAGCATAGAGGGGGTATACCACCCCTACAAGGGGGTATACCACCCCAAAGAGGGGGTATACGGCCCCATAAGGGGGGTATACGGCCCTCTAGGGGGTGTATACGGCCCCTGTGGGGGTGTGTAGCCCATGGTTGTTGCCTTGTGTGCTGGATCGTAAGTCTTGTGCACTGGTCGAACTTCGTTTGGCCATATCTTCTTCGTTCTAGCTCCGTTTTCAACGTTCTTTATGTCCATGCGTTTGTATTCTCCAGACCTACATTTTAAGATATTTATTAAGTCCCAAATCGGAGTTTTACGATAAAATAGCGTGTCGAACGAATTATGCCTATTTAAGTGTGTTTTTCGTCCATTTACCGTTGTTTTTGAAATGTTAATAAAGTTTAGACCTTTTTAACAAAATGTGTTAAATGTGAACTTTATTGGCATGTTTTTGTTAATTAAGTGCTAAATATGAGATAAAAGATGCGTGTAAAACATGTCTTTTTACGTCAAATCAAAGCTCCCAGTAATACCCCTGTCATCAAGCCTTGTTCTTACAAGGACTTTCTCAGCTGCAAACCACTATACTTCAAGGGCACGGAAGGTGCCATTGGGCTGATCCGTTAGATTGAATGGATGGAATCTGTTTTCAACCTCTGCAACTGTGCGGAGGATAACAAAGTTAAGTTCGCTGCGTACACCTTTCAGGAAGGTGCACTCACGTGATGGAATACCCACGCCAACTCCGTAGGTCTTGAGATAGCAAATCAGCTACCTTGGACCGAGCTGAAGAAGAAGCTAACGGAGAAGTACTATCCCGAAGAAGCCCTACACCGTCTAGAGGAAGAGTTTTGGCACTTGGCGGTGCAGGGTACCGATATTGAGGGTTATACCACCAAGTTCCAACAGTTCGCCTTACTATGCCCGGGATTGGTTGAACCGGAGACAAAAGGCATCAAAAGGTACATCTGCGGCCTTCCTGAGAGCATTCAGGGGAATGTCGCCTCGGCCAAACCAACCACCACTGAAAGTGCTATCCGGCTAGCACACGAACTCATGGCACTGGTTGTCAGCCGTGAGACATCCAACACTTCCTCTTCCAACAACAACAAACGCAAATCATCTGAACCCCACAACAACCAAAACAAAAAGCCCAATACCATCCAAGTGTACAACACCAATTCTGAATCCAAACGCGTCTACACTGGGGACAGGCCATACTGTTCCAAGTGCAACTACCACCACCATGGTCCATGCAAGTCTCCCTGCAACAACAGCAGGAAGTACGGGCATTCCTCTAAGGATTGCAGAGCTCCCAAACCCAACAACGACACCCAACAACCCAAATCCTGTTATGGATGTGGAGAGACTGGACACTTCAGAGATGCGTGTCCTAAACGGAAGAACAACAACGCAAAAGGAAGGGCTTTTGTTCTCAACTCTGGGGATGCCCGTCAGGACCCGAATGTGGTCACGGGTATGTTCCTCCTCAACAACTTAACTGCTTCTGTTCTATTTGATACTGGTGCTGATAGAAGCTTTATTTTGGACGAGTTTTATCCACTACTTGACATCACCCCCGTGGCCTAATATTATGTTAATTTACTAACTTTGAACATTTATCAAAAAGATAATTACACAAAATTTTATGTTAAGTATTTATAATTTCATATTCACATAAGGTTTATAAGTAGACCTAATGTGTGAATAACTTAACACAGTATTATACACGGTATTAGACATGAATCTTTTTTTGAAATAACTTAACACAATACTATTCTGTGTGAAGCTTTTAATTTTTTTAATTCACATATTGTATAAACTTTCGAAGTTTTTATAAGTATAAGTAGACCTAATATGTGAATGACTATTAAGTTATGATTCATAAATAACTTAACACAGTATCAACCTTTTTTAAAAATAACTTAACATAGTATTTTTCCGTGTGAAGCTTTTCATTTTTTATTCACATATTGTTTAAACTTGTGAAGTTTTTATAAGTATAAGATTCACATCTAATTTATTCTTATATATGCAGTGTTAATCAAAATTATGTTAATTTACTAACTTTGACCCTTTTTAAAAATATAATTAACACAAAATTCTATGTTAAGTTTTTATAATTTCATGTTCACATATTGTTTATAAGTAGACTAATGTGTGAAATACTATTAACTTATGATTCACTTAATATTATAGATGTTAAGTTTGAGATAAATAACTTAACACAGTAATATAGATGAATCTTTTTTAAAATAACTTAACACATTATTATACGCATATGAAATATTTTTTTTTTTTAAATCTTAACACAATATTATACCTTGTGAAGCTTCTCATTTCTTTTATTCACATATTGTTTAAACTTGTGAAGTTTGAGATAAATAACTTAACACATTATTATACGCATATGAATCTTTTTTTTTTTTAATCTTAACACAGTATTATACCATGTGAAGCTTCTCATTTCTTTTATTCACATATTGTTTAAACTTCTGAAGTTTGAGATAAATAACTTAACACATTATTATACTGAAACGCCCATAATTTTTTTATTTTTATCCCAGCGGAATAATGATACTTAAAATTCGATTACATTTGGTCCCATATAAATTCAATCACAATTTGTTAAAAAGAGGTTCCTAAAGTCATAACATAAAAAGAGGTCTCTAAAGTGTTAAAATGTGAAATAAAGAGGTCTCTAAAGTTCACTTAAACACTTATGCATTTTTGAATTTTACACAAACTATACACAGGAACGCGATCCCAGAATTTTACACAAACTATACACACTAACGCGATCCAGAAACAAGTCTTGGGATCACGTTCCTGTGTTCAAAACATTCTGTAACGAAAATACACTGACGAACGCGATCCTGAAACCTTAGCTGGATCGCGTTTACTAGTTCAACACGGTCTGTGGTGATTTTTCAAAGAGGAACGCGATCCCGGGAACACCTAGCCGGATCGCGTTCACTAGTTAAATTCCAGATCAGACCTTAATTCAAATTTTGACGAAATTCAAATGTACATAACTCATAAACCGTAAGGAATTAGATTATGAAACTTTGCAGATATATTCAAATAACCAAAACAAAGGTTTCCCTTTTTGTACTTTTTCAATTTTCACAAAAACGCAACATTTGAACGTATGACTCATTTTCACCCATTTTTTTGACATTTTTGGTGAACTCCTCAAAACACAATCCACCCATTTGCAGCTTTTACACTCTTTACCACTTTTCCAAATTGCTCAAACACACTTAAAGCAACTGACAAAGATTTCATAACCTCGGTTAAACTCGTTATACACACATGGGTTAATGTTGGCCCATTTTGACACCTACGATCCATTAACCATTAAGTAACATACTAAGACTTCTATTTCACTTTCAATACATAATTTACACCAGTTGTTGACTTTCAATGTCAACTAAATCCAAAACCACATATTACATATTTCTAATGTATTTCAAAACAACTTGGGCGTATTTCACAAGTGGATAAGAAATGATAATTCAAAAGAGAACATGCTTGCTACTTACTAACATGCAAGCTAAATCCACGCTATTCCTTCTTTATTTCCTTATCCTTCCTTTGAGAGCTACTACCTATAATACATTTAAAATAATACGGAGTAAGCATAATTGCTTAGTGAATACATAGATAACCAATTAAGCAATTCACATATAATTCACATCATAAATGATAAGTAAAGTAATACTCTTTCACACATCATCCTAATCCACACAACAATTGAACATAGGTAGAAATTGATACCAAATAGGATCCGCGGTCCTTAAGATACAAGTTGTGCTTAGCACATATTTCGTAATGTATATTTTGTAACGATTTCATACAATAATACCAATAGCAACAATATACAAGAATGACAACAATAACATGATTATGTAAAACCTCTTGCTCATAAGCAATCCGGATTTACATAACCTTCACTTAATTGATTCGCTATATACTCACCTTAATAGTTGATGATGCTTTCAAGTACAATGATACAATATATCCCAAGCCTCTAATCACCTATATACATGACACAATATGATACAACAATCATTTAGAATCTAAACTCATAGTGACTTACTAATAACCATAATTCATACTCCCCCACTTTGATTAGTCTAGAATTCACTAATCAAAGCTAGACTTTCATGTCTATATTTATTCTAAATCTTCATTTACTTAGATTTCTTATTGAATCCTTGTTTACACAACATATCAATACTTCTAACCATCCAACTAACCATACTTTAAAATGATAAATCCACTTTAATTAATTTTAGCAAAACCCAAGATTTCACCAAGAACACTAATGGTGAATTCATCATTTCATGAATTGAAATGGTCACCATTAGTGATAATCATGTTAATAACATCAACTACCTTAATTCCCTACCCTAATTCCAACCAATTTAATGAAATTCACTAAAACCCATTAAACCTTTAAACCCTAGGTTATGATACATGAAGAAATACTTACAGGTGAGTAGAGATGATGATAGAGATGAAGAATCAAGACTTTCTAGGGCTTAAACTTGAGTTAATTTGAAGGATTGATGATGGTGATGTTGATCCACGATTTTGATACCTCGTATGTATTTTCCTGGAATGTTTTGGAAGACTCAGGGAATTGATACGTACAAGATATATTGAATCCAATTCTTTTAATTAATTATAGTCTGGAACTGAGGAATCCATTTACGTTTTATTATATATCTTATTATTTCAGCAATAATATTTCATAAGATGTATATTTCTGGATACACTAAAATAATACCTCGAATATTGGGGTGTTACATATACGCATATGAATCTTTTTTTTTTAATCTTAACGGTATTATACCGTGTGAAGCTTCTCATTTCTTTTATTCACATATTGTTTAAACTTGTGAAGTTTGAGATATATAACTTAACACATTATTATATACATATGAATCTTTTTGCTAAATATATTAACACAATATTATACCATGTGAAGCTTTTCATTTTTTATAAACTTTTGAAGTTTGTTAATAATATTATGTTAATTTACTAACTTTGAACATTTATCAAAAGATAATTACACAAAATTTTATGTTAAGTATTTATAATTTCATATTCACATATGGTTTATAAAGTAGACCTAATGTGTGAATAACTTAACACAGTATTATACACGGTATTAGACATGAATCTTTTTTTGAAATAACTTAAGACAATACTATACTGTGTGAAGCTTTTAATTTTTTTAATTCACATATTGTATAAACTTTTGAAGTTTTTATAAGTATAAGTAGACCTAATCTGTGAATGACTATTAAGTTATGATTCATAAATAACTTAACACATTATCAACCTTTTTTACAAATAACTTAAGATAGTAATTTTTCGTGTAAAGCTTTTCATTTTTTATTCACATATTGTTTAAACTTGTGAAGTTTTTATAAGTATAAGATTCACATCTAATTTATTCTTGTGTTAATCAAAATTATGTTAATTTATTAACTTTGACCCTTTTAAAAAATAGATTTAACACAAAATTCTATGTTAAGTTTTTATAATTTCATGTTCACATATTGTTTATAAGTAGACTAATGTGTGAATGACTATTAACTTATGATTCAATTAATATTATAGATGTTAAGTTTGAGATAAATAACTTAACACAGTATTATAGATGAATCTTTTTTTAAAATAACTTAACACATTATTATACCGATTCACATATTGTTTAAAACTTGTGAAGTTTTTATAAGTATATATTTCACCTGTTGAGTTTGGTAATTTAAATTTTATGTTGTTATTTGACTTGCAGGTAATTTGGATGTTGAGCTGATTGATAGAAATTTTGAAGATACAAGATCTAACATAGGATTAATGTTAGTGGATGATGAAAAGAAAATTGATGTTGAGGTGAATAAATCTTTTGAAGAAATTCTAAATAAAAGAAAAGTAGATTTAGATGTGAATGTTGCTATAATTGGTAAAAAGATGAAAAATGT
The DNA here is from genome assembly GCA_949592205.1 of Helichrysum umbraculigerum. Classification (NCBI taxonomy): domain Eukaryota; kingdom Viridiplantae; phylum Streptophyta; class Magnoliopsida; order Asterales; family Asteraceae; genus Helichrysum; species Helichrysum umbraculigerum. The sequence continues at coordinate 170,311,161 of CATIUR010000001.1, forward strand.
TAATATCATTAATGAAGATTTTGAGATTCCAGAAGATTTAAACGTTCAAGGAAATTGTGAAAATAAAGAAATATATGAGAAGAATACTGAAGATATGAAGTCAAGAAGAATTCAGGTAATAAACATCATTTTCATATTAAACTTACTTAATTGACTATATTCAGTTATTTATTAATTCTGTTTTTCTATTAATGTATACTCCAGGATATACTTGATTATTCAAGAGAATGCAATGTAAAAGTTGATTATTACTTGAATGAATTTCTGAAGTCTTTCGATAAAGGATATGAAATTGATCCTCATAATGAAGAATTAAAACAGTTTAAGGAAAGTTGTATTCAAAAAATGCTAAAAAAATTGATGAATCAAAATGAAGTGAGGACACCTGTAGAAGATACAACAGTAGAAGCTCCATCATTTAGTCTTGGACTTGGATTTTCACAAGAGTCAAATGGACTTGAAAATGCTAAAGAAAAAGAAGATGAGTTTTGGAAAGGTTTGGATACAAAAAGTTTAGAAGAGATTGAAAGAAAAGCTGTTCAAGATAACTTGATGAGGCAACAGAAAGAATCCCAATTTTTGGTAGATAAAATTCAAGTTGCAAGTTTGAATTTTGGAGAGGCGAATGAAAAATATGAAGAACATTTGATTCTTACATATTTCCCTTCCCAGATTTTTGAATCCCAGTAAGTTTACTTTACATTTAATGTATTTATATGATATAATTTAATAATTTAAATAATAAATTATTTTTATATATTACTTGCAGTGAAATTTTATTTGAAGAAAAGGATAAGTTGTGTGTATCAAAATCTGAACTGGATTCTTTGTATAATGCAAAAGGAGTAAATAAACTGCTTGTAGATACATGGAGTTCAGTTATAAACTTTGAAGAAAAACAAAAGATGAAGATAAATATGTCAAGATATTTCTTCAGCACCAAAATATGGGTATATTTTAAATAATTTAATTTTTAGTTTATTTTTTATATTAGAGCTAACATTTTTCTTTTACTTTTTTGTATAGGATAATTTTGAGAAAAACAAGTTTAAAGAATTCCCGAATCAGTTATGCCTATTTCTTGACGCTATTCTTGAAGATAACAGACCTGACATATACGATTCTGGATTGCAAAATGTTGACACGGTAAAAACATTAATATATGTTCAAACATATTTAATAAAAATGTTTTATTTATAAATTATTATTAATAATATTATTATTTCAGGTTTTTTTCCCGGTTATGACCGATGATATCTCATTTCTTTTATTCTTTGATTTGAGAAAACCGTCATATGAAATTATTCTATCAAATGAAGATGAAGCATTTCACTTGAACAAGGTTTTTACAAAAATAATAAAATTTGTAAGTAATTTAAATTTCTTATTTACATTCATCATATATATTTTTATATATCTATCATATATATTTTAAAATTTCAGCATGGTCTATTCATTGGATTTTTGCATGAAGTTCAATACACGAATGTTCGTAAAGTGGAGGAAACAAAATACTTGGTTATCAAAAATGTTATTCAATGGCAAGGAGACGGCGAAATATTAAGGGAGAAAGGAATCAAGTTAATGACTTATATGCAGGATGTGGTCGAGAATTACAACAACATATCGAAGATTTACAAGACTTCAACTATTAAAGAGAAATGTAAAAAATATTTAGTGAAAATGCTACTTTCTGATGTTAACATTCTAAAAATGAATCTTATTCAATATTTGAAATGTATGAACAAAATGTAAAATATGCTAGCTTGTTAATAGTAAGTGTAGCAGGTCTGAATTTTTTATTTTTCTTAAAACATTTTATATTCTGTAGCTTTGATTGATTATCACACTGTTGAAGGCTGACGCATTAAAGTTTTTCACCATATTTTATGTTGCTGATTCCTAAAGTTGTTGCCACGGATCTTCTTGGTGATGTGGTTTGGTTTCTTAGTTCAGATGTTAACGTGGTTCACTGTTATGATGCTAGTTGTATTGAAAAGCTTTTGGTAATGGTGTTCAAGCAAGATATACATCATTGGATGTTGGCCCAATTAAAGCTGTTGCCACGGATCTTCTTGGTAATGTGGTTTGGTTTCTTAGTTCAGATGTTAACGTGGTTCACTGTTATGATGCTAGTTGTATTGAAAAGCTTTTGGTAATGGTGTTCAAGCAAGATATACATCATTGGATGTTGACCCAATTAAAGTTGTTGCCACGGATCTTCTTGGTAATGTGGTTTGGTTTCTTAGTTCAGATGTTAACGTGGTTCACTGTTATGATGCTAGTTGCATTGAAAAGCTTTTGGTAATGGTGTTCAAGCAAGATATACATCATTGGATGTTGACTTTTTTGTTACACATGTATCTTCATTTTGCATTTGCTTCAAACCTACGGATGGAAATGAACAATATAAGAACAATTTGAATAATTTTTAACATTATTTGCAAATAATGTTTCAGTATTGCATCTGTTTTTTTCTCTATCCTGACATGATGAATCAATCTGAGTAGTTTTGGTTTGTTCATAGGGTTTCTACTTGGAAGAAATGCCCCTTAAAAAATAATGTTACATACATCAAATTTGTCATATATGAACAACATAAATAAAAAAGATAAAATGAAACAAAATATTACCTTCCCAGGAATTTTATCGGTAATATGCCACATACATAACCGATGTTTTGCACTCTAAAACACATACGGGACAGCTTGTCTCATAGAAGGACATTGATCCGTAAGAACACGATATGGTTCATTTGTATGAGCTTTCATAAATGCTCTCAAAATCCACTTATATGACTCTATCGTTTCTTTACTGATTAGTGCAGAAAATGACACACTTTTGATGATTATCAACTCCGGTAAATGGAACAAAAATCATGTTATACCTATAATATAAAAAACTAAATTGAATAGTTAGGAATAAAGAAAAATAAACCAAACAATTATATATATATATATATATATATATATATATATATATATATATATATATATATATATATATATATATATATATATTTATATTTATATTTGGATAAATATAATTAAATGCACTTAATTAAAATATATAAAGTAATTAAGCGAAAAAAAAACTTACAAATTTGTTTTGAAAGTTCCATCAAAAGCAATAACATCACCAAAAGCTTTATAGCTTGTTTTACAATGTGTATCAGCCCAGAATAAACAAGTAAGTACACGATCTTCATTAGTAGTATACTCAAACGACAAATCAGGTTCAGTTTCTTGTTTCTCGGTATACTTATCAATTATCATTTGAGCATCTCTAGGACCAATGAATTTGTAAACATCACCAGAAAAAATTTTCAAATCAACCTTGGTACACCCAATTGATTCAAAATTACCAACCAATTCTTTCATTAAATTGAAGCAAGTAACCGCGCCAATATTCAAATTTGAAGCCTTAACTTGAAAAAATTGTTGTTCTAAGCTAACAGATCTATTAGCAGCTTGTAAATGAACATCTTCTTTTTCAAAAAAGTTATGATTATGATCCTCTTTAAACTTCACAACTTCATATTTACCATTCTTCAAAACAACATACAAATAAGCTTGACACCCACATCTAAAAATCGAAGAATTACGTGGCTTTTTCTTTTTAGGATCAACATTAAGAGTATCCTTAGCAGTGGATTTATAAAACCCTTGTTTGGAACATACAAACCTTTTATTACCACAAGCACCACCACGTTGATTTCTCTGAGCAGACTTTCTAACACTAAAACCGGACTCTTTTGCATAACCCTTATAAAAATTATAGGCTTCATTAAGATCAGGAAACTTCATACCTATTATAGGTTTATAATTATCAGCAACTACAGGAATGTTGGACAAAGTGCATAATGGAGAATTAACTTCATCAAAATCTGATTCTTCAGTTTCAGGTTCATCAGAATCTGTAAAAAAAATATATATAAAAAAAGATTAACACAATCTTGCCTGTGAAGTTTGTAAGAGTTCAGATTCACATGCTTATTTCGAATGTGAAGCTATTGTACAATAAACTTAACATAAAAGCTTATGTGTGAAGTTGGTCACAATTCAGATTCACATGCTTATTTCGAATGTGAAGCTATTGTACAATAAACTTAAGATAAAAACTTGTGTGTGAAGTTGGTCACAATTCAGATTCACATGCTTATTTCGAATGTGAAGCTATTGTACAATAAACTCAACATAAAAGTTGTGTGTGAAGTTGGTCACAATTCAGATTCACATGCTTATTTCGAATGTGAAGCTATTGTACAATAAACTTAACATAAAAGCTTGTGTGTGAAGTTTGTCAACAATTCAGATTCACATGCTTATTTCGAATGTGAAGCTATTGTACAATAAACTTAACATAAAAGCTTGTGTGTGAAGTTTGTCAACAATTCAGATTCCCATGCTTATTTCGAATGTGAAGCTATTGTACAATAAACTTAACATAAAAGCTTGTGTGTGAAGTTTGTCAACAATTCAGATTCACATGCTTATTTCTGTGACAACTGCCAATTTAGGACTAGAATTTAGTGCCTAATCAAGTCTTAATACATGTAATTAGTTCTGTACAAGGCTAATTAATGTATCAATTATTATATATATTGTTGAATATATATCTACACAATTATGCGGTTTGTTCAAATCGTACGAGTTTCAAATCGGATGAATTTCGATACAATAAATACGGACGTTGGTGAACAATTGATTTAAGTAATACAAGGATTCTTAATAACATTATTGTACTTAAAAATATTATGTCAATAATTTTTAGTATTCAAGCTTTTATCACCCAATTAATATAAACGCGAATAAAATGTAATTATTAAATGGCTAGTTAAATACTTCAACAAAAATACTGAATAATTATTCGCATTTTAAAACGTATATTAAAACATATAAAATAATTATTTAACGTTTGTACGACGGAGAAAACGAACACCGCACGGAGCGGGAACGCGGGGCGAAAATGGGAGTTAACCTCCCATTCCCACCACTTCTTCTTTCATTTACTTTTTCTTTTCTCTTTCTTCTTTCTCTTTTATCTCTAATCTCCAACCACCACCTCCATTTTCATTATCATCAAAATCACAAAATAAATACGCTAAACGACTTCAAATCATCATACTCGTTTGGAATAAAACGTTCACCACTTCGCGATCTACAATCCTATCTTTCCGGAATTTCATTTCGGCGATTTGTAAGTTTCCGACACAACTCCGAAAACTCTCGTTTTTAAGTTTTATAACTTGCTAGTTGTTTGTATAACCTTGTAATGTCCTAAAATGGGTTGGGTAAGAATATTAGGCCGATCGATGGCCGGAAAACGCGTTTTTAAGGTTAAAACTCCGATCAGACCCCGTACGTCGCATTTGGCCTGGAGCAAATGCGACGCAGCGACTTACGTCGCGCTATATCCCCAACGTCGCATATTGCGACGCAGCCTATTACGTCGCATTGAATTGCGACGTCGCACTTAGCGACGCAAACCCTTACGTCGCAGAAATCAACTACGTCGCCTATAGCGACGCCACGTACAACGTCGCATTAAATTGCGAAAGTCGCACATAGCGACGCCGTGCCCAACGTCGCAGTCCGGATCTGCGACGTCGCACCCAACGTCGCACAAACCAGAACCTCAAAAACACAGATTTTTACTAAGTGTCGAGGCTCGAAATTTTATCACTTGATTTCACCCAAATTCAAGTCCAGATGCGTTTTTCCTTAAAACAATATAGTAGAAATAAAAATTTTCCAAGCTGACCTGGCAGCTTGACCCCAGCCAGGGGCTCTGCCCCTTGGACCCCGCCAGGGGCTGCCGCCCCTTGGACCCCGCTAACCAGGGGCGCTGCCCCCGGACCCCCATACTTAGATTCCGTAAGCACATTTTTACAACAAAGTGTCAAACTTGTACAACTTCAAAACGCTTACACGATAAAACTTTTCAATCATAATGAAATTTACTTTTCAAGGTTAACACGTCGAGACATAAGGAGAACATTAACATATTTAAATTCAAACAATCACCAACGGGCCGAATACATTTTCAAAACCTAATTCACAATCAAACAAGTCGTTGTAACTTGTATCCATTCAATCAAACAAGTCGTTGTAACTTGTATCAAGTCAATCAAACAAGTCGTAGTAACTTGTAACAATACAATCAACCAAATCGGGGTAATTTGGACATCAAGTTAAGCAAACAATTTCAATGGTAGTCTTTCGAGATACCGGTACAATTAATAACAATTCAAGTGTCGTGGACACATTCAGGTTTCAAGACTTTGGACACCAAATTACAGCTAATTACCTCAAGTTTATTAAATTAAACAATTCAAGAATCAGGTGAGTTTCATGGCCCCATTTTCACTACTTTTACTAGGGGTGTGATATTACTACTTCATTTTGTTTTACAAGTAGAATGCAAATGACAAACTTCAAATACTACATGAGTTTCAAGCTAATCAATTTAAAGTCCTCCATAGCATAGTCTCTAGTATTTATAGCGTGAATGTTAGTATATGATATCATATGGGATTGACAATCCTCATACGGGTTAGCACGCACTAACCGGTCAAACGGATGTATTAGCATTTGGGAAGACGAGTGTGGATTAGACACTCGTAGGAGGCATTTCAAGTTAGGTTTCCTTAATTGGGCCTGACAAATCAAGTTAAGCTCAGACTATGTGCTCATTGATTGTATAACTTTTATTTTGCTTAATGGCATTTTAAATTCAATAAAAATCTTGCGGTTCTGACAACTATACATTGACATACAAACCTGTGAGCTCACCAGCGTTTTCGCTGACCCATTTTAGTATTTATCACATGTACCCAGCAGTAGGTTGGCTGCACAAGCAGGGAATATTAGCTCGAGTCAGCATACATACAACTAGAGATTTGATTGCATTATTATATTTTGTAAAAGTAATTATGCCATTAATCTCTCAATTTCAGGAACCGAGCTAATGTAACATTGTTTTGGTGTAAACGGTTACTTTATTAATACAAGTTTAAAACGACGCATATAGTGGTCGTTCATTATTATCTTATGTGCTTTGTATATTGATTAGTGACACCCAATTCGAGCTTCCGCAAATCAATCAAATTTGGGGGTGTCACAGATTGGTATCAGAGCCTAAGGTTATAGTGAACTAGGTTGCATTTAGTGGACCTAGACTATGACCGTTAGGCAGTATTCCCTATTAGGTATAACCAGTTCAGAGATTACAGCATACGAATTTAATTTAACATGGCTTGATCAACTATGTACAATTAAACAAAGATGATGTAAGATCTGAAGGAAGTTATGGCTGAACAGGATACACTAGTTGACTCTGACCTCGAGAGAAACGGGACTTAAAAACATGTCTGTGCTAGACACTCAATAGGTTATTATGTGATATACGTATATATACATAAATAGACCTCACTTACAATCTTAGGCTATATTATATTATATGAATATAGACCTCATTCTTTCTAACACTCTGTCTCAGAATGGCAAACACACCACCCAACTCATCTCGTTCCCATTCGTACGAATCACAAGGTTCAAGGGTAGCTAGGAGGAACCCCAGGTTGCCTCGAGCGGGCCCATACCCCAATCAATTCACACTAACGGATTTGTCCGCTAGGCTACACCGTCACGAGCAACAACTACGTGACATGGACATCGAGTTGCAAGAGACCCGAGAAAACTGGACACTCACCCTAATGGGACAAGTTACTCAGGTCTCTGAAGACCACGAAAACACTATCAACAATATGAACGTTCTCGAAAATCGAGTGGGTGAAACCATCGAGACCATGGAGATCGTTCACAATCAAGTGACTGACAATCACAACGAAATCACTGTCCTGCGATCAAGGTTGACTCAATGTGAGACACGCCTGAGGGAAACCGAGGAGGCACTCGGAATGGTTAGCCGACTTGCAGAGTCCGTTGACCGTCTCACTGCCTTAATGCCACAACTCAATCTTCGTCAGAATTAGCATAGGATGAATCTGCACTTTATAACGCTTTCGTAGGAATAATGTAAATTGACCGGATGAAACAATTCCCGGAACTTTTGGCACAATATCTAAGTCTGTAACTTTTGAATTCTCAAACTCGAAATTGTCTGTAATCGTTTAACAACGTAATATCAATTGACAATTTCTTTCGATTTAAATCTATATTATGGAACTACTACACTTGTGATGTGTATAATGTCGCTTTAATACGTACATCTACCACAATTATCATTATGTTACAGTTTCTTACGTACCTATTGTTTCTTTTTCTTGAAGAATCATGCCACCGAAGAAAAAGAGTTACAGTGAAGCCGAACTCGCTGCTGCCGTTAATCGGGCCGTAGCCGACGCCTTGGCCGCTCGGGATCCAATCCGAACGTCCGAGGAAACAGCCGATACCACCGCCACCACTCATACTGTCAAGCCTTGTTCCTACAAGGACTTTCTCAGCTGTAAACCCCTCTATTTCAAGGGCACGGAAGGTGCCATTGGCTTGATCCGTTGGATTGAGCGTATGGAATCCGTTTTCAGTCTCTGCGACTGCACTGAGAACAACAAAGTCAAATTCGCTGCTTACACCTTTCAGGAAGGTGCACTCACGTGGTGGAAAACCCACGCAAACTCTGTAGGCCTTGAGGTTGCAAATCGACTTCCTTGGGCCGAACTGAAAAAGAAGCTGACAGAAAAATACTGTCCTGAAGAAGAACTGCACAGACTGGAGGAGGAATTCTGGCACCTGACGGTGCAGGGAAATGATGTTGCTGATTATACCACAAAATTTCAGCAGTTTGCTTTACTATGCCCAAGCTTGGTTGAACCGGAAAGTAAGGGCATTAAGAGATACATTCGCGGACTCCCTGAGAACATCCAGGGAAATGTCGCCTCATCCAAACCAACCACCACTGAAAGTGCCATTCGTTTAGCCCACGAACTCATGGCCCTAGTTGTCAACCGTGGGACTTCCAACACCTCATCCTCCAACAACAACAAACGCAAATCCACTGAACACCACCACAACACAAACAAGAAAAACAACGCCATCCAAGTCTACACCACCAACTCTGAAACCAACCGCAGCTACACCGGGGACAGGCCTTATTGTCCCAAGTGTAACTATCATCACTTTGGTCAGTGCAATACTCCTTGCAACAACTGCAGGAGGTACGGGCATTCGACTAAGGATTGCCGAGCCCCCAGATCCAACAACAACCCCTCTGACAAAAATGCCCGACAACCTAAGTCCTGCTACGAATGTGGGAATCTAGGACACTTTAGGGATATGTGCCCAAAATTGAAGAATAAGGGCAACAACAACAACAACCACCGCAACAACAACAACGTCAAAAGTAGCGCCTTCGTGATCAACTCAAGGGACGCCCGTCAGGACCCGAATGTGGTCACGGGTATGTTCCTCCTCAACAATTTAACTGCTTCTATTCTGTTTGATATTGGTGCCGATAGAAGTTTTATTTCCGATGAATTTTGCCCTCTACTTGACATCACACCTGTTGCTTTAGACGTTAAGTACACAGTAGAGCTAGCAAATGGCAAATTGATAGAAACCGATAGTGTGATACCTAATTGCACTTTAAACCTAGCCGATGAAATCTTCTCCATAGATCTTATGCCAATCGAGATAGGGAGTTTCGATGTCATCGTAGGCATGGACTGGTTATCCAAACATCGCGCTGAAATCATTTGCTATGACAAAATTGTTCGCATACCTCTCGCCGTCGGTAGAACCTTGGTCATACAGGGGGAGACCGGTGGGACGAGACTTAACCTCATATCTTGCCTAAAAACCCGAAAATTTCTGAGAAAGGGTTATCCAGCAATCCTCGCGCACATCATGGAGAAAAAGTCGGAGGAGAAGCGACTTGAGGATGTTCCAATTGTTCGAGACTTTCCAGAAGTCTTTCCCGAGGAACTACCTGGTCTACCACCACCAAGACAGGTTGAGTTCTTAATTGATCTTGTACCAGGTGCTGTGCCTGTGGCCCGAGCACCATACCGTTTAGCTCCATCCGAACTTCAGGAGTTGTCCACCCAATTACAGGAACTCCTGGAACGAGGATTTATCAGGCCGAGTTCTTCACCTTGGGGAGCTCCGGTCCTATTTGTTAAGAAGAAAGACGGTTCTTTTTGAATGTGTATCGACTACCGAGAGTTGAACAAGTTAACTGTCAAGAACCGGTATCCACTTCCTCGAATCGATGATTTGTTCGACCAACTTCAAGGATCGAGTTGTTATTCAAAGATTGATCTCCGATCCGGTTATCACCAATTACGTGTTCGCGATGCCGACATCCCAAAAACCGCTTTCCCAACCCGCTATGGGCATTACGAATTCCAAGTGATGCCATTCGGCCTAACCAACGCACCGGCGGTATTCATGGACCTTATGAATCGGGTGTGTAAACCTTACCTTGACAAGTTTGTCATTGTCTTCATCGATGACATCCTCATATATTCACGAAACAAAGAAGAACATGCGCAACACCTCAAAACCATCCTTGAACTACTTAAACACGAGGAGCTCTATGCAAAATTCTCTAAGTGTGAGTTCTGGATTCAAACGGTCCAATTTCTTGGTCACGTGATTGACAGTCAGGGGATTCACGTTGACCCATCAAAAATCGAGGCTATTAAAGACTGGCAAGCACCCACCACTGCAACCGAAGTACGCCAATTTTTGGGTCTTGCCGGGTATTACCGACGATTCATTGAAAATTTCTCCAAGATAGCCTTACCACTCACGACTCTGACCCAGAAAGACAAAAAGTTTGACTGGACTGATAAACAAGAGTCGGCATTCCAACTATTAAAACAAAAGCTTTGCAGTGCTCCTATTCTATCATTACCCGAGGGCACCGATGACTTCGTTGTATACTGCGATGCTTCTCATCAAGGTCTCGGTTGCGTGCTTATGCAACGAGACAAAGTCATAGCTTATGCTTCACGACAGCTCAAGATTCATGAAAAGAATTACACCACCCACGACCTCGAGTTAGGAGCCGTTGTTTTCGCTCTCAAAATCTGGAGACATTATCTCTATGGCACTAGGTGCACAATCTTTACAGACCACAAAAGTCTCCAACACATATTCGATCAGAAGGATCTCAATATGAGGCAACGTCGATGGGTCGAGTTGCTTACCGATTACGACTGCGAACTCAAATATCACCCAGGCAAAGCAAATGTCGTTGCTGATGCCCTCAGTCGGAAAGAGCGAGTGAAACCACTTCGGGTTCGAGCCCTCAGTATGACCATTCACAACAATTTAAACATTCAAATTCTCACTGCTCAACTCGAAGCCTTAAAACCCGAGAATGTCAAAGATGAAGCCTTGAGAAGCATGGATAAACAATTCGAAGTCAAACCTAACGGGATTAGGTATTTCTCAAACCGAATCTGGTTGCCTAAATTTGGGAACCTACGAGACTTGGTGATGGATGAAGCTCACAAGTCCAAATATTCTATCCATCCGGGATCCGACAAAATGTACCACGGTATCAAGGACTTCTATTGGTGGCCGAACATGAAAGCCGAAATCGCCACCTATGTCAGCAAGTGTCTTACTTGCTCCAAGGTCAAAATTGAATATCAAAAACCTTCTGGTTTACTTCAACAACCCAGTCTTCCTGAATGGAAATGGGAACAAATTACCATGGACTTCATAACCAAACTACCCAAGTCAGCGAACGGTTGCGATACCATTTGGGTGATCGTGGATCGTCTCACAAAGTCTGCTCACTTCCTGGCAATCAAGGAATCCGACAAAATGGAACGCCTCACCAGAATCTATCTGAAGGAAATCGTGACCAAACACGGTGTTCCAATCTCAATTATCTCCGATAGAGATAGTCGTTTCACTTCACAATTTTGGCAATCACTTCAAAAATCCCTGGGTACTCGACTTGATATGAGTACCGCATATCATCCTCAAACCGACGGCCAAAGTGAACGAACCATTCAAACACTAGAAGACATGCTACGGGCCTGCGTAGTAGACTTCGGCGTAAACTGGGAAAAACACCTACCATTGTGCGAGTTCTCGTACAACAACAGTTATCATACTAGCATTAAAGCTGCACCATTCGAGGCACTGTACGGTCGTAAGTGCCGGTCACCTATCTGTTGGACCGAAGTTGGGGATAGCCAACTCACAGGTCCAGAAATCATTCACGAGACGACCGAGAAAATCGTCGGAATTCAAAACAAGCTCAAGGCCGCGCGCGATCGTCAGAAAAGTTATGCTGACGTGAGACGCAAACCACTCGAGTTCCAAGTTGGGGATCGAGTACTACTCAAAGTGTCGCCTTGGAAAGGCGTAATTCGATTTGGCAAACGAGGGAAGTTGAATCCCAGATACATTGGACCATTCGAGATCCTCGAAAGGATTGGTCCAGTGGCTTATCGATTGCAGCTGCCATCCGAACTCAGCAGCATGCATCCCACATTTCATGTTTCAAATCTGAAGAAGTGTCTGTCTGATGAGACACTTATCATTCCACTCGATGAAATTCGAGTTGACGAGAAACTTCACTTTGTTGAGGAACCTGCTGAAATCATGGACCGTGAGGTCAAACAACTTAAACAAAGTCGTATTCCCATTGTCAAGGTCAGGTGGAATTCGCGGCGCGGTCCGGAATTTACCTGGGAACGGGAGGACCAAATGCGACTCAAGTATCCTCAACTCTTCACTGACCCAACAACAAACACAACTTCAACATAAATTTCGGGACGAAATTCTTCTAACAGGGGGAGAATGTGACAACTGCCAATTTAGGACTAGAATTTAGTGCCTAATCAAGTCTTAATACATGTAATTAGTTCTGTACTAGGCTAATTAATGTATCAATTATTATATATATCGTTGAATATATATCTACACAATTATGCGGTTTGTTCAAATCGTACGAGTTTCAAATCGGATGAATTTCGATACAATAAATATAGACGTTGGTGAACAATTGATTTAAGTAATACAAGGATTCTTAATAACATTATTGTACTTAAAAATATTATGTCAATAATTTTTAGTATTCAAGCTTTTATCACCCAATTAATATAAACGCGAATAAAATGTAATTATTAAATGGCTAGTAAAATACTTCAACAAAAATACTGAATAATTATTCGCATTTTAAAACGTATATTAAAACATATAAAATAATTATTTAACGTTTGTACGACGGAGAAAACGAACACCGCACGGAGCGGGAACGCGGGGCGAAAATGGGAGTTAACCTCCCATTCCCACCACTTCTTCTTTCATTTACTTTTTCTTTTCTCTTTCTTCTTTCTCTTTTCTCTCTAATCTCCAACCACCACCTCCATTTTCATTATCATCAAAATCACAAAATAAATACGCTAAACGACTTCAAATCATCATACTCGTTTGGAATAAAACGTTCACCACTTCGCGATCTACAATCCTATCTTTCCGGAATTTCATTTCGGCGATTTGTAAGTTTCCGACACAACTCCGAAAACTCTCGTTTTTAAGTTTTATAACTTGCTAGTTGTTTGTATAACCTTGTAATGTCCTAAAATGGGTTGGGTAAGAATATTAGGCCGATCGATGACCGGAAAACGCGTTTTTAAGGTTAAAACTCCGATCAGACCCCGTACGTCGCATTTGGCCTGGAGCAAATGCGACGCAGCGACTTACGTCGCGCTATATCCCCAACGTCGCATATTGCGACGCAGCCTATTACGTCGCATTGAATTGCGACGTCGCACTTAGCGACGCAAACCCTTACGTCGCAGAAATCAACTACGTCGCCTATAGCGACGCCACGTACAACGTCGCATTAAATTGCGAAAGTCGCACATAGCGACGCCGTGCCCAACGTCACAGTCCGGATCTGCGACGTCGCACCCAACGTCGCACAAACCAGAACCTCAAAAACACAGATTTTTACTAAGTGTCGAGGCTCGAAATTTTATCACTTGATTTCACCCAAATTCAAGTCCAGATGCGTTTTTCCTTAAAACAATATAGTAGAAATAAAAATTTTCCAAGCTGACCTGGCAGCTCGACCCCAGCCAGGGGCTCTGCCCCTTGGACCCCGCTAACCAGGGGCGCTGCCCCCGGACCCCCATACTTAGATTCCGTAAGCACATTTTTACAACAAAGTGTCAAACTTGTACAACTTCAAAACGCTTACACGATACAACTTTTCAATCATAATGAAATTTACTTTTCAAGGTTAACACGTCGAGACATAAGGAGAACATTAACATATTTAAATTCAAACAATCACCAACGGGCCGAATACATTTTCAAAACCTAATTCACAATCAAACAAGTCGTTGTAACTTGTATCCATTCAATCAAACAAGTCGTTGTAACTTGTATCAAGTCAATCAAACAAGTCGTAGTAACTTGTAACAATACAATCAACGAAATCGGGGTAATTTGGACATCAAGTTAAGCAAACAATTTCAATGGTAGTCTTTCGAGATACCGGTACAATTAATAACAATTCAAGTGTCGTGGACACATTCAGGTTTCAAGACTTTGGACACCAAATTACAGCTAATTACCTCAAGTTTATTAAATTAAACACTTCAAGAATCAGGTGAGTTTCATGGCCCCATTTTCACTACTTTTACTAGGGGTGTGATATTACTACTTCATTTTGTTTTACAAGTAGAACGCAAGTGACAAACTTCAAATACTACATGAGTTTCAAGCTAATCAATTTAAAGTCCTCCATAGCATAGTCTCTAGTATTTATAGCGTGAATGTTAGTATATGATATCATATGGGATTGACAATCCTCATCCGGGTTAGCACGCACTAACCGGTCAAACTGATGTATTAGCATTTGCGAAGACGAGTGTGGATTAGACACTCGTAGGAGGCATTTCAAGTTAGGTTTCCTTAATTGGGCCTGACAAATCAAGTTAAGCTCAGACTATGTGCTCATTGATTGTATAACTTTTATTTTGCTTAATGGCATTTTAAATTCAATAAAAATCTTGCGGTTCTGACAACTATACATTGACATACAAACCTGTGAGCTCACCAGCGTTTTCGCTGACCCATTTTAGTATTTATCACAGGTACCCAGCAGTAGGTTGGCTGCACAAGCAGGGAATATTAGCTCGAGTCAGCATACATACAACTAGAGATTTGATTGCATTATTATATTTTGTAAAAGTAATTATGCCATGTAATCTCTCAATTTCAGGAACCGAGCTAATGTAACATTGTTTTGGTGTAAACGGTTACTTTATTAATTGAAACGCCCCGAAAACAGAACCATTATTTTTTTATTTTTATTTTTTTTTTTACCTAACACTGAAAACACACTCTATTAGGTCCCACATCTAAAATATGACATTATAGACTCGTTATATCGTTCCCTTAATCAAATAATGACTCAAATAACAAAAATGTGAATTTACAAGAGATTCCCCAGGAATGACTCCCATTCCTCAGGAATCAGACATGCTGTTAACACTTGGATTCGGATTCCCCAGGAATGACTCTCATTCCCCAGGAATCAGGGTTGCTGTTAGAACTTAAGTTCAGATTCCTCAGGAATGACTCCGATTCCCCAGGAATCAAGGCTGCACACAAACTAATACCAAAATACGAATTTCCGACGCGCATAACTTTTTACTCGTAAACACTTAGACCCTGAAAATTTGCAGGCACCTCCATAATGCCAAACTGAAACTTTCTATTTTTGCACTTTTTCAAAATTCACGTTTTACGAGAAAACGGACATATAACCACTTTTCGACCATTTTAACCACTTTTTGACTACAACTCAAATCACAAACCACACACAATTAAACTCTACTCTTTTGCACACTTATTTAACTCCTCAAAACAAACTTGAAGCAAATAAAAACCAACCCATGACACCACCACACATTAAATTCACCACATGACCACTTTCAACCCATTTTGACACCTTAATGACCCATTTCATAATTCAACCATTTTTCAACCAATTCAACACTCAAACCACATTTGTTTGACCAATTCAAGGCTATTGACAATGTGTCCACTTCACATTTGACCAACCAATCACATTCGACACTAAATCACTTTTCACCACTTTAACCCAAACCAAACCAATCATACGACTTCATACACTTGACAACCACATACACTAGACACCATAACTCTGTTTGACTTTTAAAGTCAACTACTATACATTGACCAACATATTTAATTCGAAAACTCATTGTTTGGGCGATTTACACAATTGAGCATCAAAACAACAATTCAAAAGAAAGAAGCATATTCTAACCATAAGCATGCTCCATATCCATGTCAATAGCTTCTCATAACCCTTCTATCCACATGTCTCTATCAAAACATCAACCTACAACATAAACACTGAAACGGGTAAGCACAACTGCTTAGTGAGTACACAGGCAAATCAAACAAGCAATTCACATAAACACAAAATCATTGATCTCTGAAAACACTGAACACTGATCACTGAGCACCATACCACATCGATATGCATGCTAACACTATTTCACTGAGTACCATACCACAACGGTATGCATACTAACACTGTTTCACTACATAAGTATATTCCATAAAATCCACAAACTACATAATCACCTAACAATCGATTCACATAACATTATAACTACACTATCTTCATTAATTAATCCACATATGTAAACACATTTTCTTCCACCCAATTGTGTAGCCTCTTGCTCGGAAGCAATCCGGATCCAACACAATCGAATCATACACTATCAATTCAAAATAACATCATAACTACATAATCTCAATTATTTAATCCACATATATCAACACATAATCTTTCACCCGATTGTGTAGCCTCTTACCCAACAGTAATCCGGATCCAACACAATCGAATCATACACTATTCTCCACCAATTCTTTCTTTTACCTTCAAGCTAGTGGCATACTCATTACTCGCTAATGAGATAATCACTACTGACTTTTCCAAATAACATGTATTCACATAACAATTAAGCATAACAAGTAATTTAACACAATTAACTATTATAAGCAATAAACATAAATAAACAAACTTAACAATTAACTTTAAACCTCTAGCCCGCAAGCTATTCGGTACTACACAACCAAATCACCTGTTTAACCCCCGTATCACTCACCTCGACACATGATGATTCACAACAATGACCACATATGCTTCCACGTCTTTAAATCCCTATAATAACATACATAATACATAACAACATATTTAGATACTAATTATCATCATAATCTTAATCATATTAATTCCCTCCCCCAATTTGATTACACTTGATTTAATTCATGAACTATCCACACTAAAACCACTTCACTTTACTTCATAGTATTCATCATATTCTTTACTCATAATCATTCCACTAATCATACTTCACTACTATAATTCATGTTACACCATCATAATCATATTCTTTTAGCATCACTAGTTTCATCATTAATCTCATTAACATACTCTTAACATAATTCATATGAACTACCATGAACACCCTTTTTACAATTCATCATTTATCAACTTTACTACCTTAAATTCATGTTCTTTCATCACAATTAAACTCTATTAGCATCACTAATCACATCTTTAAACTTATTACATCATTTCTTAACAATTTAACATTAACCCTAGAATTGCTCAAGAACACTAAATTATAAATTCATCATTTTCACAATGTTACATGATTACCAATGATCATATTAACACTAATTAACACTAATTCAATCAATTTCTAGCTTTAATTTCGGATTAAAACCATTACTTATACAAAACCCATCAAAACTTCATAAAACCCCAAAAACTAGGTTAAAGAATTGAAGAAACTTACTTACAAATATTTGAAGATGCTAAAAGGATGAAGAATTTGAGAACCATAAGCTTGAATCAAGAATTTTAGAAGTAGAATTAGAGCTAGAATTGTTCTTGTGATTTTCTCCTCATACATAAGTAGGTGTAGAATACTTTAGAATGAAACTAGATAACTCATAAAAATATACGTACATATATTTATCTAATTTATTCCCATTTAAACTCTACAGTCTGGAACTGATAAAATCGTTTACGTTTTTCATCATATCTCGTTATCTACATAATACTATTTCATAATAAATATATATCCGTGTACGATATTAATTTCCTGAAATTCGGGGTGTTACAACTCTCCCCCACTTATCTCATTCGTGTCCTCACGAATGGCACTCGTAATACTCAGTCTTAACACTATTTCTACTCATGCACAAACACTTAATCATATACCCCATACATATTGGTTTCACATAATTAGTGAAATTCATACCACTAGATACAAGTCTATTCTCTATTATCTCTTTTTTTTTTTCATTATACTTAACATAATCCACGAAATTTTAATCTCCTCATACATAATATCTAGCACGTAATTCACATAGTTTGAACACCTCTTCTCTTATACTCTATTCTAACAATCACAATAAATCACTTTGATATTTGATAACTCCAACAATTCCATGTGAACTAGCATAATACAACTACGGTGATCAGGCGTAGACATATTATGTTATACACACTTCATTCTCAAGTTATCTCATATCATCGTTTTCTAATGTGATTTCCACATAAACACATAGCATACAATTCATTTAATAGTTAACACACAATAACTAACAATTTAACAATTTAACACATAGTTAAAAACTACTTCACTATATTATCCATTTTGAACGCATATACAAAACTACAACTAATAACTCCTTATATACACTTACTCTTACCTCTGGCAACCATCTCTGTACTCGATTATCCATTTATCATCACAGAATCAGATTAATCCAAATAAATCACATTAATTATTAAATATAATCATAACAATCCAAACAACACATAATGGTTTAAGTTTAAGCAATCCTATCATGGATTACATAACTCTCTTAAACCATTGCTCTGATACCAACTTGAAACGCCCCGAAAACAGAACCATTATTTTTTTTTTTTTTTTTTTTTTTACCTAACACTGAAAACACACTCTATTAGGTCCCACATCTAAAATATGACATTATAGACTCGTTATATCGTTCCCTTAATCAAATAATGACTCAAATAACAAAAATGTGAATTTACAAGAGATTCCCCAGGAATGACTCCCATTCCTCAGGAATCAGACATGCTGTTAACACTTGGATTCGGATTCCCCAGGAATGACTCTCATTCCCCAGGAATCAGGGTTGCTGTTAGAACTTAAGTTCAGATTCCTCAGGAATGACTCCGATTCCCCAGGAATCAAGGCTGCACACAAACTAATACCAAAATACGAATTTCCGACGCGCATAACTTTTTACTCGTAAACACTTAGACCCTGAAAATTTGCAGGCACCTCCATAATGCCAAACTGAAACTTTCTATTTTTGCACTTTTTCAAAATTCACGTTTTACGAGAAAACGGACATATAACCACTTTTCGACCATTTTAACCACTTTTTGACTACAACTCAAATCACAAACCACACACAATTAAACTCTACTCTTTTGCACACTTATTTAACTCCTCAAAACAAACTTGAAGCAAATAAAAACCAACCCATGACACCACCACACATTAAATTCACCACATGACCACTTTCAACCCATTTTGACACTTTAATGACCCATTTCATAATTCAACCATTTTTCAACCAATTCAACACTCAAACCACATTTGTTTGACCAATTCAAGGCTATTGACAATGTGTCCACTTCACATTTGACCAACCAATCACATTCGACACTAAATCACTTTTCACCACTTTAACCCAAACCAAACCAATCATACGACTTCATACACTTGACAACCACATACACTAGACACCATAACTCTGTTTGACTTTTAAAGTCAACTACTATACATTGACCAACATATTTAATTCGAAAACTCATTGTTTGGGCGATTTACACAATTGAGCATCAAAACAACAATTCAAAAGAAAGAAGCATATTCTAACCATAAGCATGCTCCATATCCATGTCAATAGCTTCTCATAACCCTTCTATCCACATGTCTCTATCAAAACATCAACCTACAACATAAACACTGAAACGGGTAAGCACAACTGCTTAGTGAGTACACAGGCAAATCAAACAAGCAATTCACATAAACACAAAATCATTGATCTCAGAAAACACTGAACACTGATCACTGAGCACCATACCACATCGATATGCATGCTAACACTATTTCACTGAGTACCATACCACAACGGTATGCATACTAACACTGTTTCACTACATAAGTATATTCCATAAAATCCACAAACTACATAATCACCTAACAATCGATTCACATAACATTATAACTACACTATCTTCATTAATTAATCCACATATGTAAACACATTTTCTTCCACCCAATTGTGTAGCCTCTTGCTCGGAAGCAATCCGGATCCAACACAATCGAATCATACACTATCAATTCAAAATAACATCATAACTACATAATCTCAATTATTTAATCCACATATATCAACACATAATCTTTCACCCGATTGTGTAGCCTCTTACCCAACAGTAATCCGGATCCAACACAATCGAATCATACACTATTCTCTACCAATTCTTTCTTTTACCTTCAAGCTAGTGGCATACTCATTACTCGCTAATGAGATAATCACTACTGACTTTTCCAAATAACATGTATTCACATAACAATTAAGCATAACAAGTAATTTAACACAATTAACTATTATAAGCAATAAACATAAATAAACAAACTTAACAATTAACTTTAAACCTCTAGCCCGCAAGCTATTCGGTACTACACAACCAAATCACCTGTTTAACCCCCGTATCACTCACCTCGACACATGATGATTCACAACAATGACCACATATGCTTCCACGTCTTTAAATCCCTATAATAACATACATAATACATAACAACATATTTAGAAACTAATTATCATCATAATCTTAATCATATTAATTCCCTCCCCCAATTTGATTACACTTGATTTAATTCATGAACTATCCACACTAAAACCACTTCACTTTACTTCATAGTATTCATCATATTCTTTACTCATAATCATTCCACTAATCATACTTCACTAATATAATTCATGTTACACCATCATAATCATATTCTTTTAGCATCACTAGTTTCATCATTAATCTCATTAACATACTCTTAACATAATTCATATGAACTACCATGAACACCCTTTTTACAATTCATCATTTATCAACTTTACTACCTTAAATTCATGTTCTTTCATCACAATTAAACTCTATTAGCATCACTAATCACATCTTTAAACTTATTACATCATTTCTTAACAATTTAACATTAACCCTAGAATTGCTCAAGAACACTAAATTATAAATTCATCATTTTCACAATGTTACATGATTACCAATGATCATATTAACACTAATTAACACTAATTCAATCAATTTCTAGCTTTAATTTCGGATTAAAACCATTACTTATACAAAACCCATCAAAACTTCATAAAACCCCAAAAACTAGGTTAAAGAATTGAAGAAACTTACTTACAAATATTTGAAGATGCTAAAAGGATGAAGAATTTGAGAACCATAAGCTTGAATCAAGAATTTTAGAAGTAGAATTAGAGCTAGAATTGTTCTTGTGATTTTCTCCTCATACATAAGTAGGTGTAGAATACTTTAGAATGAAACTAGATAACTCATAAAAATATACGTACATATATTTATCTAATTTATTCCCATTTAAACTCTACAGTCTGGAACTGATAAAATCGTTTACGTTTTTCATCATATCTCGTTATCTACATAATACTATTTCATAATAAAAATATATCCGTGTACGATATTAATTTCCTGAAATTCGGGGTGTTACATTAATACAAGTTTAAAACGACGCATATAGTGGTCGTTCATTATTATCTTATGTGCTTTGTATATTGATTAGTGACACCCAATTCGAGCTTCCGCAAATCAATCAAATTTGGGGGTGTCACAATTTCGAATGTGAAGCTATTGTACAATAAACTTAACATAAAAGTTGTGTGTGAAGTTTGTCAACAATTCAGATTCACATGCTTATTTCGAATGTGAAGCTATTGTACAATAAACTTAACATAAAACCTTGTGTGTAAAGTTTGTTAACAATTCAGATTCACATTATTTATTTGAATGTGAAGCTTACATCTCATTATACTTTATTGATATATATAAAATCATTTACCAAAAAAAACAGTTTCCTTCACATATGTGTACATGTTAAGCTAAAAAATGATCAGATGAAAAAAAAACCCAAAAACAAATAACAAAATTAAGACATTACCTGGAAGATTGAAGGATAAATCATTGCCAGTAGAAGACATTCCAGAAAAACACAACGAATATTTTTAAAACGATTCAATGGATAACTAATCTACGGATGATGAAGGTTGCGATGAAGATTAACAATGTGCGATGAACATTATATACGTTAGAAGCAATTTGCGATCGAAGATATAATTGCGATACGATGCGATGCGATGCGGTGCCAGGAAACAATTGCGATTCGGTGCCAGATGAAGAAACAATTGCGATCGAATATATAATGGATTAAGAAGACCTAATATTGGTAAAATGACGCAACTGTCCTTTAGAGATGAAAGTTGTAAAAATTACAACTCTGCCACCGCGAATTTGACAAATTTTGATGAGATGAGATGAAAGGCCAGGATATGTTCTCACGGAATCAACTTGTTCTCACAGGATCCCAAGTCTATATATATATATATATATATATATATATATATATATATATATATATATATATATATATATATATATATTAGTGATTAATAAATGAGGAAGTATGTTATTATTATATATTTTTGTTTGTGAATACAACACTAATCATTTGTTTACTTTACTATGTGAAATGCTAATAAAATTGTGAAAAATGAAAGAGTTTAATGAAAGTGAAAACATTTTAATACATTCAAGATGTCGACATCTTACTACACCTTCAAAATATTCAAAATATTAGAACTGATACAGATAAAGATTGAGGAATCACCCATTTCGGTCATTTATAATCGTAGTGGTAGTCTTTGACATAATTCATATATGTCAAGTATATTTTTGTATAAAATAATAAAGATATTGGCACATGATTTTTTTATAATTTACTTAAATTAGCCACTCTATTTAAGACATGGTTTACCACTATTTAATGTTGTTGAATTATTAATACGAAGTAAAATCATTTCCTTGATAGTAAATAGTCAAGTGAATATGTATGAAATTATTATTTTCTAAACATAATACTCCCTCCGTCCTGATTTTATTGTCCAGTATTCCTTTTATAGATGTCCCAATTTTATTGTCAACTTCCATAAATAGATAAGAATAATTATATAAAGTTCTGTTGTGCCCCTAATTATATATATGTAAGACAAAAAGATAGGTAAAAAGTAAGGGTAAAACTGTCTTCTTATCAAAAAGTAAGAGAGATGATGATGTTTTCTTAAACTGCGTGTTTTTTTTGTCCGGGGACAATAAAATTAGGACGGAGGGAGTAGTTTGTATGATGTGACATATAAATTAAGCAAGTCAATGATATATCGACACATAGGACAATTGCTTAGCTGTTAAAAAAGTAGGCATGACGAGTAGAAAAAAAGGCTACCCTACTATATATATATATATATATATATAGAGAGAGAGAGAGAGAGAGAAGAGATAGTGATGTTTATTACAATCAACAAACACAAATTAAACCTGTTGATTCAAAGAATACTCAGGGATAATCCCTTCCAACAAACGTCGATTCAAAAGAATACCGTTGTTAGGAAAATTTCAACTCAATTTCCAAACACAATTTGAGACAAAAATTTTATTTTCAACAAAATAAATAACCGAAAAGTCTGTCACCAACATGAAACCTCAAAAAGGTTGCAGAAATTCGAATGAGCCTAAAATACATAACGGGTCAAATAGAATGCTCAAAACAAAAGTTCAAAATAAAATAAAATAGCCCATAACTTATTATAGGAGCCGTTTTTGGGCCTGGAAGTTGTGACAATTTACTAAGATTTGGGTCTCGTTCCAAGTTTCGAATCGATAGCTCATGAGCCTGAAATGGAACCTCGTAACCCAAGTTACAAGGTTTTTGTGAAACCACGCAATCTTGGACCTCCAAAAACATAGGGTCCGATCATCCACGTTTAGGATAGAGATATATATCGTGACAATATGCATGGTGTGAAAAATAAGATCACTACTCACGAACAATTCAATTTATCCAACAAAGAAAATATTCCAACCGCACATTTTATTTATTACTAGAAGCACCAAATATAGAATCCAACGATTCAATCGAAATACCCATTCCCCATTACCATTGTTGTTGTTCTAAACCCCAAAAATGGCGGGTGTGGTTGTTAGCAGTACAAGACTAATTCACCACAATCATCATCACCATCAGCAAACCCTAAAACCCAAACCACTATTATTATTATTATTATCATCATCTAATAATAATAATCATCATCAATTCATTAAATTTCCTTCTTCTTATGGTCTACCTTCCACCACTATGTCTGCCTCTGCCGTCACTCCAACCACCAACCTACCACTTGTTCAACTCAACCCCCATGGTACCTTTCTTTCATTCTTCTACTTACTCAAAGTTTTTACCTTTTTAATATTCAAGATTGATAATGATAATGATAATTCATCCAGACTTCCTATTATTAGCTTGCTTAACGTATAGTAGTTTCTTTATTTTGAGGTTAATCAACTATTATAAAGTATTATTGATTATTGATTATTAATTATTGATATTTGGGATGTTTCTTGTGTTTTTGTAAAAATAATAGGTTGTTGGTCGGAATTCGCTGACAATGTTTCTGGTGAATGGGATGGTTTTGGAGCTGATTTTACTGTTGATGGTAACCCAATTGAGCTTCCTGAAAACGTAGTACCTAATGCTTATCGAGAATGGGAGGTTCAAGTCTTCGATTGGCAGACTCAATGCCCAACTCTTGCTCAACCCGATAACTCATCCCTCACCTACAAGTTAATTAAACTGCTTCCTACTGTTGGTTGTGAAGCTGATGCTGCCACACGATTTACTATTGATGAGAGGATTATAGGAGGTGTACATAACATGGTTTCTTCCTTTGCTTATCATCACACTGGATGTTACACTGCTGTTTGGGAGTCAACAAATAAAACCGCGGTGAGACTACTTGAATTGGAGCATTGTTTGATCGATCCTCGTGATAAAGAATCGCGGGTTAGGATTGTCCAAATTGTGGGCGTTGAAGACAACTACAAGTTAGTGTTAAAAAACATCAAATTGTTTGTTGAGCAGTGGTATGGCCCGTTCAGAAATGGGGAACAACTAGGTGGGTGTGCAATACGTGATTCTGCTTTTGCTTCGACACAAGCTCTTAGTGGTTCAAAAGTATCAGGCGTGTGGGAAGTTTCAAACTCTATAGCCAGCTTCCAAGACTCTCCCAATGTGAGTTTAGCTTACATGTTGAATATTGATTGATATCCATATATGGGGGATGCTTTCATTAACCATTTCATAATCTTGACAGACTATTCTTCAACAACTTGTCACAGTTGATGGTATACACAAGCTGGTAAGAGACCAACAGAATCTGGTATTGCTTCCCAAGAACTTGTGGAGTTCAATACAAGATGGAGAACAAACTTGCTGTCAAGTTGGATGGTTGTTGGAGCCAGGGCGAGCTATTACATCAAAGTGCATCTTTTCAAGAACTGCCGAGTTAAAAGTAACTAATCTGCTTTAACTTCTGTCGCTTTCATTTCGACAATGACTTTTCAATAAACACATGCATCTGCTTTCTTTTGCAGGAAATTGTAACTTCATCCGAAACTGCAGCTTCTGGACCAGGACTATAGCACTCTCAATGGCTCAATTTTTCTTGATGGGGATTGGCAAATCTTAGGTTTGGTTGTATATAATACTAGATTTGGAGTTGGAATTGCAATTTGTAGAAATTCTTACAATAAGCATATAGCACACAAACATGTTGATTATATAATGTTTTTCTTTTTTCCTTTTTGCATGTTTTTATTATTATTATTTTTTTTGTTAAGTCCGTCTGGTCTGGTAAACATATAAATGAGTGAAATACAAGAAACATGATGTTTAGTTGATTTCAACTTCCTACTTAAATCAAACAAGTACAGTGAATCCAACAGGTACAACTTACAAGAATTTCAACAAGAAGAAGAAACTATGCACTCATTAAGTTCTTACATCTTCAGAAACAATACACCAACATTAAACGAAAACATGCTCAAACATAAACATCCACGGCCGACCAATTAATTGCCACTCCTCCTCCTATTCTCATCCTGCTGTACAATCTGCAACATGTATGAGTCACATGCTGTGTTGTTTGTGTATAAGTTTGTTTCAAGAACAAAAGCTAGTGTGTATGTACGTACCTGTAGACGAAATGTGGAAGGAAATTACTAGAGAGCCCCTGGTGCGTCTCTCATGCTCATATTCAGACTGTTGCGCATTGTTCTTCTTCCAACTCCTGCATTTCCTTTTGTCATCATGGCCACAAATTCCCCATAGTCAATCCTTCCATCCTGTATCACAACATACAATATTATAAACCCATCATTATTTTCTTTTTCTGTAATACAAATTATCGAGTTCTAAGTTATAGAAGCATTTAAGAATACATTATCTTGGTCAACTTCTCTGATGATATCCTCTACAAGAAAATCAGTCATATTATGATCTGCACAAGCTTGCTGAAGTTCATCAACCGTTATATAGCCACTCCCATCTTTGTCAAAATACTGGAACGCAGCCACAAGGTGCTCCTCTCTTTCCAACTTGTTCAGGTGAATCGTAGCAGCTACAAATTCTCCATAATCAATCGTCCCACTGTTATCCACATCAGCCTGCACATCCACATGACACATCAGATAAAAATCTAGACAACTTGTTTGAATAATGGGCAAGTTCATGGCCTAAGAAATAGCCTTACCGCATCCATAAGGTCTCGTATCTCTATATCTTTTAATGTAGAACCAAACTTTCTTAAACCAGCTTTGAGTTCATCAAATGTTATTGCACCACTGTTATCAGTATCCATTGCCTTAAACATTTCCCTCAGACCAGCTATTTCCTCTTCAGACAGGCTTTCGGCTATAACCTGGACCCAAACAAGAATAAACACAAGATTACTTTCAGTCCTGAATCATTCATCCCATCTAGTGTAAAATTAAAAGATAACAAAACAAAAATTTATAATAACAATAATATTAACATACCCGCAAAGCCATTTTCTTCAACTTATTCATTGCAGAGAACTGCTTCAAACGAGAAAGAACGGCTGGATCCAGTGCTCTATCGGGAGCAACACCATTTTCACAAATCCAAGGATGACCTGTAATATTCCGATAATCTCGCTAACATAAATAATCTTCAATCTTATAATCACGATGGTAACAAATACTAATGTTTGAATCAAAAGAAGCACACAAGGCATTCTAACAATAGTATATGATTATCAAAACAAGTGGGAGAACATACAGAGAACTTCATGAGCAGTTAAGCGATCTGAAGGTCTAGAGCACAACATCCTGCGAATAAGGTCCTTTGCACTGTCAGATATAAGGGGCCACGGGTCTGAATCAAAGTCTATGTATCCCTTCAAAACTGCATCAAATATCCCCTGTTGTGTTTCTACAACAAATTAATAAAATAAATTATATTCAGGTTGATGATAAGAGTATAGACAGGTAAAACTGCTGCGAACCCACTTAATACTTACCAGCCCAAAACGGAGGCACACCACTGAGTAGTATGTAAAGTATCACCCCTGCAGTCCATACATCTGCTTCTGGACCATAATGCTTCAAAAGTACCTCAGGCGCGACATAATATGGGCTTCCTACCACATCTGTGAAAATTTGACCTGAAAAACGGGAATAAGCAATTTAGTAAAACATTACTTAACCGTATTTTTGGATAGTAAAAGGCTATACTATGGTAAATACCCGGCTTGAAGAAAACAGAGAGTCCAAAATCAATTGCCTTGAGGGAGAAATCATCATCTTTGTTAACCAACAAGAAATTTTCGGGTTTCAAATCTCTGTGCATAACCCCAAGGGAGTGGCATGCTTCAACAACACCAACAATGATCTTTGTCAGCTCAGCAGCCTTCCTCTCGCTATAATGTCCTCTTTGAATGATCCTGTCAAACAATTCTCCTCCATTGCAGAGCTCCATCACAATATGAACGTACAAAGGATCCTCATACGCACCCTTGATGGTGACTATATTCTTGTGTCCTGCCAAATGGTGCATTATCTGAATCTCTCTCCTAACATCCTCCAAATCCTCTTTGGAGATCAACTTACGTTTGGAGATTGATTTACAGGCATAATCTATTCCTGTTGCAATCTCAGTGCACAGATACGTAGTACCGAATTGACCCTGTCCTAACTTTTGACCCAATGTGTAGACATCACGAATGTTGTCGGTTTTATGACCGAGAACATAGTAAGCTTGATTCGGACGGCTCATGGTGTTATCTTTCTTGGGAAGAGGTAGTGGTTTGGGATCTTTTGAAAATTCTTGGGCTATAAGTTGTTGAGAGATTAAAGTAGTGGGTGAGTAATCCAAAGAGTTGTTAGATAAAGCAGAAGATGGATTTTGATTGGAAACTGACTGATCTTCAGGCTTATTTAAGCCCTGTGTGTCTTTTATTCCAAAAGATCCACGGCATGTATTGCCCATAAAAACAATCAACTACTTCTCATTAAAATTAGCTGCACACAAAATTTATATTCCTGTTAACAACAAGAATAAGAAGAAAAAAAATACTAATAAAGTTGTTATTAAAAAGATCTGGTAAAACATCAGAAATGAACAACAAAATTAATATTCCTATTATTATATACTAGATCGGACTAGTGATCTTGGGTTACATAGTTAATGAAACCACACAAAAGAAAAACCCCAAGTTATTGTAAATGGAACATAAAGACTTGAAATTTACTGATAAAACATCAGAAATGAACAAAGTAAAGTTACATGAAACTTACAAGTATTGAGTTGCAGATCTAGTAGTAAAGTACCTGATCCTGATGGATGAAGAATATACTTGGTGGAAGGGTGATAAAGAAGAAGATGATTTTGGATGATTAAGCAGCAATATGATGATATAATTGGTGAGTGTTGACAACTACAAAAATTTGTTTTTTTAAAAAAATAAAATAAAATAAAAGTAGGAAGCCTCGTATGTTATTGCTGAGAAGGAACAGAGGTGGTGGTGGTAGAAGATTGGTGCTGACCAGCTTACTCCTACTCACCCAACCCATGTCTCCCTTCCGACTTCAATTCCCCTATCCACAATTATTTTACATATTACTACCTCATACTATGGACTAAATCCCCAACGAGTCTATACTTGTACAAATACTAGTAATATATTTGCATAAATTCCTTCCCAATACCAACTTATTTTTTATTTTTTATTTTTAATTTTAGAATGATAACCCTACAATCTAAAACACCCCACAACCTCTTAATTCAAGCGTTCTCCGTATACCGATAGGTCAAAGGCCATTTAATGCACATTTTCATTTAATTACTTTGTGTCATAGATATACACGTGGTATGTGATAACGAATACAATTGAAAAAAAATGAAATGGAAGTTGGTACACGTGCTATATGTATGAATATGTATGAATGCTACTAAAGGATTCGAAAATTTATGATAGTTTTGATTGATGAATCGTTGAATTATATGCTTTATTTTTGGATTTTAGATAAACATTAATAAAATTGGTATTGTAGATGACTTATAGAAGATGTGAGAAAATGAGTGGCCTCATTCCCCCAATTTTGCAGCTTCCCTATTAATCATTCCCCTATATATAGGGTGTGTTTGGCAAAATT
Organism: Helichrysum umbraculigerum; assembly: GCA_949592205.1. Lineage (NCBI taxonomy): Eukaryota > Viridiplantae > Streptophyta > Magnoliopsida > Asterales > Asteraceae > Helichrysum > Helichrysum umbraculigerum. Next base: position 170,341,065 of record CATIUR010000001.1, read on the forward strand.
TGCTGAAGCTGGAGATGGAGCTGGAATCTAGGGCTGGAGCTGGGAATTTTAGTTTTTTATAAGTGTTTAGCAAATTAACTGGGGCTGGAGATTATCAATGTAAAATGACATAAATGGATAAGCAATTATATAACTCTAATCTAAGTATTTTATATTTAAAAGAAGGTTAATATAGTATTTTGTTAATTAGGGGATGAACCTTATTGTCAAGCTAGTTTTGAAAACTTCTTTTTGAGGGGATTATATTTTAAAGAATTCTTTCTCTATTTGTTATGCCAAACAAGGTTTTGAAAAGTACAAGGAATGCATATTCTCAAAATGAGACCACTAGAATCCTTTATAATCCCTTAAAAATGTGATAGTAAAAATGTGTATACACGGGTTTAAGGGCTAGTGTGTGTGTGTGTGTGTGTGTGTGTGTGTGTGTGTGTGTGTGTGTATATATATATATATATATATATATATATATATATATTATAGTGGACTGATTCGGAGGTAAGTATTTTTTTTTTTTGGAGAATAGGGGAAGCGTTTCAATCCATCTAGAACCATCTTACTCTCGCCATACAAATCTCACACAAAAAAAATCGTTGTTATAAATGTTAAGCTTCTTTAAATTCTTTTTATAGGTTACAACATCAATTTATGAATAAATATTAAAACCAAAATCATTAATATTCATCGTAGGAATGTTAATTCAAAATTTATCATTATGAATGCTAAAATTAAAAATATTCATCAAATAATGTAACGTTTTAACATTCATCGCCATAAATGTTAGTTAACAATTAAATAAGTAAATATTAATCGACTAATGTTATGACTTAAATTGAAATTAATGCGTGAAATATTCTTTATAACATCGATTTTGATTATTTTTTATTGATAAAAATAATTTTTCGTTAACGGTATGATTGGTAAATGTAATATGTTTCTTGATAAATAGTAATGCTTCCCCCGGAAAAAACACTTTCCTCTAGATCGCTACCCTATATATATGTGTGTGTGTGTGTGTGTGTGTGTGTGTGTGTGTGTGTGTAGGATCCAGGAAGAAGGTTTTTTAGGGAGAGAATGAAGAGAAACATTCATAACCATCAGATGTGTGATTCAATGGATGAGATCATTAGTGAAAAAGTTGTAATATTTATTAATATAATTCAAAGATTCAGGGGTAAAAGAGTCATTAAGTTGATACAAAAAATTAATTATTATCTAAAATTAAAAACATGTGCAAGATTATAGGAAATACCAAACGTGTGTTTCATTATTATTTTATTAAAAAAACTAATTCTCCTAAAATCTTTCCGTCTTCCAAAATAGCCAACAAAAAACCCCAAACCCTATCAAAGAATTCGCATGATACACCTCAACAAAAGAGTTTCACCAATGCCGTGTTTCTGAATCGTGACGCAAAACCGCTCAACAAAGTTCTGGTACTGAATCAAGGGTTATTTGTGTTTGCGTTCTTCAATATTGAAAAAACAAGAAGGGTTTAGTGCGAACAAATGTAATAAACTATAGTTTGATATTCATAGTATGTAACGAACTACTCGAACTTCCATTATGTATATTATACTACGTAGTACTTTTTCCACGTGTTGACTTTATACGTTGCCACGTGGCGTCCCTTAGAACCGTTAATCTCACGAAAATACATACAATGTATATATATCACAAGTTCGTTACATACAATGTAACTTTGAATAGTTCGCTATATACTACGAATGTCAGACTATAGTTTGTTACATTTGTGCGTGATGTATCGTAAAAAGTCATATTTTTACGTACGTTATTCCTCACTTATTGGACCAAATATTTGGTGAAAACATCTTAAAACAACATTTATTTACTAAAAATCACCAAAGTGGTCCAATCGTAGGCGTTCCTGCAAAAATCACTAAAAACGTCGAATTAACACGCAAAATGTAACACCCGGTCAAAAAGTCAATTTTCACTCCAAATTTAAACTTTGATTAATTGTATTTTTATAAACAATTATAACCAAATTACATTTTTGTAATTCAACTGAAATATCTTTATTTAAAATATTTATGAAATAGTATAAACAAAATTATGAATTTGAAATATTAAATTTATATTACTATCGGGTACAATAACACGAGTATTTTGTACTGTGGTTGGAGACCACAGTCCCCAAAATGGGGATCTGGGTTTTGACAAAACCCAAACCCCCACACATTTCCCCCCTCATTTTTATCTATCACCCTCTCTCTCTTCTCCCTCTTTCTTCTATTTTCTCTCAAAAACAACCAAAACCACCGCCACCTTAAATCGCGAAATAACACATCAAAATGACCTCCAATCTCGAAGCTCATTTAGAGAAAAACGTTCATCTCATCACGATCTACAATCCTATCTTTCCGGATTTCTCCGGCGTTAAGTTTGTAAGTTTCCGACAAATCTCGAAACGCTCCGATTTTCACTGTTTTCACTTGTTCGTTGTTTCTATAAGCTTAAAATGTCCTAATATGTGTTGGGTAAAAGATTTGGACCGAACGGTGGCTGGAAAACTCGTTTTCGGCTCAAATTCCGGCGAACAGTTGGAAGTGTCGCTAGTGTGCCAAAAACAGTGCTAACGACACTATCTAAGTGTCGCTATGCCAAGTGTCGCCCTTATAGCAACACCACTTAAGTGTCGCTGAAATACTTAATCAGATCCATCATAGCGACACTACCTTAGTGATGCCAAAATCGAGAAGTGTCGCCTATAGCGACACTAACTAAGTGTCGCCAGAATTCTTAACTTTTTGGAACCAGCGACACTATCCCAGTGTCGCCAACAAAAACTAAGTGTCGCCATAGCGACACTAGCAAAGTGTCGCTACAAACAGAAGTATGAAATTTTAGATAATTACATAACTCGCTTAGACAAACGGATTTGTCTCATACTTATATAACCTCACGTGTTAGGACACTAGGAGGTTACCTATCGGACGACGCGCGTATCGTAGAATCTCCGACAACTCACAGGTGAGTTTCATAGCCCCACTCTTTCAAACGTTTTACTGTTTTCGGGGTGAGACGCATGCTCAATTACTGTTTTCGAATTATATTAATAAACTTTTATAATTCACAATTATCTATATTACTGCCATGTAATACGAAATGTGTAATACTTAGGAATTACACCCATCATACTGTTTTGAAATAGTATCAAGGCTTAACCTAGACATGTCACAATCATACACGGTTAGATTGTTGGAAAACAATCACCACCCCATAACTTCATTGACCATATTGTCGTGGGACAATACTATCGCTTACTAGAACTGGTTAGTTCTATTTACATTGGACAACGACCATACTTTTACAGGATTAGTCTCCCTTTTAGGAACTAACACTGCCCATACAAATCAGGATCTCTATATACTGGCTAGGCTGAGGCTAGGAGTATACATTTGCATCATACGTTAGTATAGAATCATTATACTAATACAAATAACTAGGTGATGATTAGTCATACCTAGGCTTATTGTGATACAACAGATAGTTAAGGATTGTATATACGTACTTAGCTAAAATCAATCAACTTCATGTGCTACATGATGCACAATTTAAAGTGTTTACCAAATTCGATTTATATATATATGTATAGATATATATATACCCATACTTGTACTTCATCTCGAGCACTCGGTGCCAACTACAATAACTATGTATGTAGGTATACGTACACACATACAAATACAATCAATTTAGTCGGGCATGTCGTAGTACTGCCGACTCTCATTTACTCTAGTCGGACATGTCGTTGTACTGTCGGCTCCATTATCTCAAATCGGGCATGTCGTAGTACTGCCGGCTCAATTACATACGTTGCTTGCGAGCAATGCGGTCAATGCCTGATTAGGCACAAAACGATGCCACGGTAAAGTGGGCACAAAACGATGCCACGGTATTGCAGTGGGTACAAGTACGATATCGCGGTAAAGCGATACACTCGATGGATGGGCGAGCTTATGCTCGTGATCCACACTCCTTCACGGATGGGCGAGCTTATACTCGTGATCCACACTCCTTCACGGATGGGCGAGCTTATGCTCGTGATCCGCAATAAGTTAACGGGTCGGTGAGGTTATCACGCGAGGCCGTTAGCTCAATCATGTCCGGGTTAGCTTACACTAACTGGTCAAACTGACACACTAATCATTTTCAATTATGTCCGGGTTAGCTTACGCTAACTGGTCAAACGGACAAACTAAAACATTTTCAATCATAGTTCTGCGGAACTACAATCATTTTCAATCATGTCCGGGTTAGCTTACGCTAACTGGTCAAACGGACAAACTAAAACATTTTCAATCATAGTTGTACGGAACTACAATCATTTTCAATCATGTCCGGGTTAGCTTACGCTAACTGGTCAAACGGACAAACTAAAACATTTTCAATCATAGTTCTGCGGAACTACAATCATTTTCAATCATGCCCGGGTTAGCTTACGCTAACTGGTCAAACGGACAAACTAAAACATTTTCAATCATAGTTCTGCGGAACTACAATCATTTTCAATCAAGTCTGGGTTAGCTTACGCTAAATGGTCAAACGGACACATCATAACACTAAATCATAGTTCTGCGGGACTACAATAATATTGCTGGATGCAACACGCTATGCCGGGTGGCACAACAATTATTACTCAACATCTTATGATGTGGTCATACAATTTCTCGGTTTACAACTTAGGCATGTATTGCCTCATATTGATAGATTTAATTAATACCTGATAGGTATCTAGGCATCGACTGCCACTTACTCTATGTACTTAGGTACACACTACGGATTACTTAGGTATTAGATACCTCGATGATTGTATACACATCTCTGTTACAATATTATAACAATACAAATCAATATCGTAGATCTTGAACTATTTTGCAAACATACAAAGTTATACTTTATGTTTCAACTAACAATCCTATGAACTCACCAGCTTTATAGCTGACTCGTTTTAGCATGTGTTCTCAAGTGCCCAGCAGGATTAGGATTGCTACAAGATTGTGCTAGCTCGAGTCGCATATTTTCAAACAACGCGATTTCTCTGCATAACTTTTGTATTACAAATTATGTATTGAAATTATTTTGCGAACTCGCAACTTGTATACACTTTTATTTTGGAAATGTATAACTATTTTCAAACGTCTCATTTAGAGTCGTTCATTATTTGCCTTTGTGCTTGTGATATTTGATTTGGTAACACCCGACTCGACTGCTTCCGCAACCTGAAATTTGAGGGTGTTACACAAAACGAGGCATATAAATAACAACCGATTCTTCAAATCTTATTTACATTATGAGACACACATGCTAACCACTCTTATATGATGGCACGGGTAATTACAAGATCGGAGAATCAAGAATCAAACAAAACGGATAATGTAACACCCGCTAAATTAGGACTAGTAATTAGTGCCTAATCGTATGTTAATACATGTAATTAGTTCTGTGTTAGGCTAATTAATGTATCGAATTATATATATTGTTGAATATATACGAAAATGCGATTGGATTTAATCGTACGCAATTTAAATCGAATGTATTTCGATTCAATTTAATACGGACGTTGGTGACCAATTTTATTAAATAACGCTTTTATGTCAAAAATATTATTATGATAATATTTCGTATTCATTCGTATCGTACAAACCGAACTTACACAATTTAAAATATTAAAACGCGCAAACTAAATAAACAAACTTACATTTTATAACTCCAATATAAATTGATGTGTAAAATATTTAAACAAAACATTTCGTAATAAATTGTATTTTAAAACTTATAATTAAAATGTAAATAATTGTTTCAAACGTTAAATGACGGAGAAAACGAACACCGCGCGGAACGCGGGGAGAAAACTGAAAAGTGGGGATAAACCCCCACCTCCCACTTTTCTTCTTCATTTCATCTCTTTCTTCTATCTCTCTCTTATCTTTTCTCTCTAAAAAGAAAAACACCCCAAAACCATTAAAATCGCAAAATACTACTACCAAACACACTCGTATCATCAATATTTTTAGAGATTCACGACCACCTCGCGACGATCTACAACGCTATCTTTCCGGATTTTCATTTCGGCAAATTGTAAGTTTCTGAGAAAATCCCGAAATCTCTCGAATCTTAGTATTTTTCACTTGTGGTTGTTTATATAACATATATATGTCCCTTACTAAGTATATAACACGATTTCATAGCTTAAAAACGAGTTTAAAACGGAATTTTGGCCGGAAAAACATTAACAGCCGGACTTTCTGGGCTGGTGTTCATCCATGCGACACAAGCCTTGTGTCGCATGTTGTGTCGTATTTTGACCTTTGTGTCGTACCTTGTGTCGTACCCGATAATCAGTGTCGCAAGACATGCGACACAACCACTATGTCGCATACCCCATACGACACAATCACTATGTCGCTGTTGAATCAGCATCTCGCATCTATGCGACACAACCATTGTGTCGCATAGACATTGTGTCGCATTCCTATGCGACACAACCCTTGTGTCGCATAACTACCTTTGTGTCGCAAAACACAGAAAACTCAGATTTTTACTAAGTGTCGAGACTCGAAATTCATCACTCGATTTTACCCAAATTCAAGTCCAGATGCGTTTTTCCTTAAAGCAATATAGTAGAAATAAAAATTTTCCAAGCTGACCTGGCAGCTCGACCCCAGCCAGGGGCTCTGCCCCTTGGACCCCGCCAGGGGCTGCTGCCCCTTGGACCCCGCTACCAGGGGCGCTGCCCCCGGACCCCCGTACTTAGATTCCGTAACGGCTTCTAAAACACAATCGAAACACATTTTTCAAAGTAAAACGCCACGAAATCACAATAATAATAGTTGAGATTATTATTACAAATCCGTCACCAACGGGCCGTACATGTTTTCAAACACTTAACAAATCAACCAAATCGTAGTAATTTGGACATATATATAGTTGTGTAACAACTACAAGGGTGATCTTTTGAGATACCCAATCATGATTATAACCATCGCGTGTCGTGGACACCCTCAGGTTACAAGTCTTTGGACTTCATATTTGGCTAATCAACTTACGTTTGTGTAAACGCATTCAGACTCAGGTGAGTCTCATAGCCCCTCTTTTACTGTTTTACTCAGGGGTGTGATATATTGCTCAACTTTTACATGTGAACGCAAGTACAAACATTTCATATACTACATGAGTTTTTCGAAACTAATCATTTAAAGTCCTCCGTCAGAATAGTTGTTAATACGTTGTAGCGTGAATATTAGTATATGGTACCATATAGGATTGACCCACCTCGTCCGGGTTAGCAAGCACTAACCGGGTAAACGGACGTACTAATATTTGGGAAGACGAATGTTGATTAGGCATTCGTGGAGGCACCTCGCCCGGAATTCTCTATAGGGGACCCGGCCCTCGAGTTAAGCTCAACTATGTGCTCATGGCTGTATACACGATGACTATCATTTAATTGCTGGATGCAATTCATTATTTAATTGCTGGATGCAATTCATTATTTAAATCTTGCGGTTCACACTATATTAACTGATTTCAAACCTGTGAGCTCACCAGCTTTTAGCTGACCTTTTAGCATATATCGCAGGTACCAAGCAGTAGGATGTTTCTGCTTCAGGATTTTAGCTCGAGTCAGCATACAGAAGATTGAGATTTTCTTGCATTAGTATATTTTGTACAAGTACTTATGTACTGAAATCTCATTTGATTTAAACTCGAGCTATGTAAAGCTTTAAATGTTGTAAACATTTCTATTATCAATATATTTTGTTAAAACGACGCATATAGAGTCGTTTACTATATATCTTTGTGCTTTGTTATTGATTAGTAACACCCAAATCAAGCTTCCGCAAATCATTCAATTTGGGGGTGTTACAGATTGGTATCAGAGCCTAAGGTTATAGTGAACTAGGTTGCATTTAGTGGGCCTAGACTATGACCATTAGGCAGTATTCCTTATTAGGTATAACTGGTTCAGTGATTACATCATACGAGTTTAATTTAACATAGCCTGATCAACTATGTACAATTAAGCAAAGATGATGTAAGATCTGAAAGTAGTTATGGCTGAACGGGGTACGATAGAAGACTCTGACCTCGAGAGAACTGAGATTTAAACATGTTTATGCTAGACACTCAATAGGCTATATTATATAGGAACTATATGAATATAGGCCTCAATCTTACTAACGCTTTATCTCAGAAATGGCAAACACACCATCAAATTCACCTCGCTCTCAATCTGGGTCGCAGAACCCAAGGGTAGCTAGGAGGAACGCCAGGTTGCCTCGAGCTGGCCCGTACCCTACTCACCTCACCTTGCCGGCTTTAGCCGCTAGGGTGAACCAACACGAGCAGCGACTTCGCACCATGGATGTCGTGCTGCAGGAAACGAACGAAAACTGGAGACTTACATCCCTTGAACGCATCGAACAAGTCTCCGATGACCTTGAAACCACAAACAACAACATGGATGTCCTTCGCAACCAAGTAATCGAGATAAGCGTGGAAAATGTCCTCCTGCGACAAAGGATGGAAGAATGTGAACAACGTTCACATGAAGCAGAAGAGTATGCCCGTGGACTAACACAACGACTAGCACTAGCAGAAGATAACGCCCGACAAGCTAGCAGACTTGCAAACACTGTAGACCGTCTTGTCACGATGATGGAACAAATTAATCTACGTTAAGACTAGTGTAGTCTTTGCCTTGTAATCTATTCTGTAATCTAGTAACTATCTAAGCGCTACTCTATAAATTCGGTCGGATGTAACAATTCCCGACGCCTTTTGTAATACATCCATAGGATGTAACCTTTGAACTCAATTTAGCTATCAAATATTCCTTGTTGTTTCAACTCATATTAATTGTCATTTTTTTTATGTTGATGTCATGTATTACTGCTTTTATACATGTACATCTATAACCAATACAACTTCCCTACAAAATCTCATGTATCTTCATTTCTTTTATTGAAGAATCATGCCGCCAAAGACAAGACCATACACCGATGCTCAGCTTACATCCCTTATAACCCAGGCTGTTACTGAAGCCTTGGCCCGGAATACCCCTCAAAACTCCACGAGAAACAGCGATGCCGCTGAAACCCCTGCTGCTAAACCTTGTTCTTACAAGGACTTTCAAAGTTGCAAACCCTCAAGTTTCAAGGGTTCTGAAGGAGCCATCGGACTTATCAGATGGTTCGAGAAAATGGAAACTGTTTTCCGTGTCAGCAAATGCGCGGAGAACGACAAAGTAAACTTCGCCACCTGCTCTCTCGAAGATGATGCCCACTCTTGGTGGAATTCATATACCCAATCAGTGGGTGCTGACATTGCCTACCAACTAACTTGGGAGGAATTGAAAGCAAAACTCACTGCCAAATACTGCTCAATCGCTAAACTCCAATGCTCAATCGCTAAACTCCAAAAGCTAGACGAGGAGTTCTGGAACCTAAAGGTTCAGGGTGGTGATATCGATGGTTACACCACCAGATTCCAACAACTTGCCGCCCTCCGCCCAGCTATGGTGAGCACTGAACCTGATAAAATCAGGAAGTACATCCTTGGCCTTCCTGAGCCTGTTCGGGGACATGTTGCCTCTTCCAACCAAACCACCATTGACGGTGCAATCCTATTGGCCCAAGACCTGATGTCCATGAGCCAAGATTCTGAACCACCCACTTCATCCTCCCAAAACAACAAACGAAAGTGGTCTGACTATCACAATAACCACTCCAGCCAACAAAACAAGAAACCCGACACCATCAAAGCCTACAACACCACCACTGACATCACACGGGGCTACACTGGGAACAAACCCTATTGTTCCAAGTGCAGCCGTCACCATGAAGGCTCCTGTGGTCCCTTTTGCAACAATTGCAAGAGGTACGGCCACCTCACCAAAGATTGCAATTCTCCTGCCAACAACAATTCCAACAACACCAGACCACCCAAAGTCTGCTTTGAGTGTGGGAAACCCGGGCACTTCAGGGACACGTGCCCAAAGCTGAAGAATAATAACAACAACAACAACAACAACAACCACAACAGCAACAACAACAACACCCGAAGCAGAGCCTTCGTCATCAAATCTGGGGACGCCCGCCAAGACCCGAATGTGGTCTCGGGTATGTTCCTCCTCAACAACTTACATGCTTCTGTTCTATTTGATACTGGTGCTGATAGAAGCTTTATCTCTGATGACTTTTGCCCACTACTTGACATCAATCCTGTTGCCTTAGATGTTAAGTACACTGTAGAGCTAGCAAATGGAGAACTTATAGAAACCGATAGTGTGATACCTAATTGCACTTTAAACCTAGCTGATGAAACCTTTTCAATCGATCTTGTACCCGTTGAAATCGGAAGTTTCGATGTCATCATTGGAATGGACTGGTTGTCCAAACACCGAGCCGAAATCATTTGTTACGATAAGATCATCCGCATTCCACTCGCTGCCGGTGGAACCTTGATCATACAGGGGGAGACTGGTGGGACGAGACTCAATATCATCTCCTGCTTAAAAACCCGAAAATTTCTGAGAAAGGGTTACCCTGCAATACTCGCACACATCACAGAGAAGAAGTCGGAGGAGAAGCGACTTGAGGATGTGCCAATTGTCAGAGACTTTCCTGAAGTCTTTCCGGAAGAACTACCTGGTCTACCTCCATCTAGACAGGTTGAGTTCTCACTTGACCTCGTGCCGGGTGCCGCACCGGTGGCTCGCGCACCGTACCGTTTAGCCCCATCCGAACTTTAGGAGTTGTCTGCCCAGTTACAGGAACTTTTGGATAGAGGATTCATTAGACCGAGTTCTTCACCTTGGGGAGCTCCGGTCTTATTTGTTAAAAAGAAGGACGGTTCATTCAGAATGTGCATCGACTATCGAGAGTTGAACAAATTAACCGTCAAGAACCGTTATCCACTTCCTCGCATTGATGATCTGTTCGACCAACTTCAGGGTTCAAGTTTCTACTCAAAAATCGACCTGCGATCAGGTTATCATCAGTTACGGGTTCGCGACACCGATATTCCAAAAACTGCTTTCAGAACTCGTTACGGGCACTACGAATTCCAAGTGATGCCCTTCGGTCTAACAAACGCACCGGCTGTATTCATGGACCTCATGAACCAGGTGTGCAAACCTTACCTCGACAAGTTTGTCATTGTCTTTATTGATGACATACTCATTTACTCGCGTAACGAGCAAGAACATGCGCAACACCTCAAAACCATCATCGAACTACTTAGACACGAGGAGCTTTATGCCAAATTCTCTAAGTGTGAGTTCTGGATACAAACTGTTCAATTCCTTGGTCACGTGATCGACAGTCAGGGAATCCACGTTGACCCATCAAAAATCGAGGCTATCAAAGACTGGCAAGCACCCACCTCTGCAACTGAAGTACGACAATTCTTGGGTCTTGCTGGGTACTATCGGCGATTTATCGAAAATTTCTCCAAAATAGCTCAACCCCTCACGGTACTGACTCAGAAGGACAAAAGGTTCGATTGGACCGATAAACAAGAGTCAGCATTCCAATTATTAAAACAAAAGCTTTGCAGTGCTCCAATTCTATCCTTACCCGAAGGCACCGATGACTTCGTGGTATACTGCGATGCTTCTCACCAAGGTCTCGGTTGCGTGCTGATGCAACGAGACAAAGTCATTGCCTATGCCTCACGACAGCTGAAAATTCACGAAAAGAACTACACTACTCATGACCTCGAACTGGGAGCTGTCGTTTTTGCTCTCAAAATATGGAGACATTATCTCTACGGCACTAAGTGCACAATTTTTACCGATCACAAAAGTCTCCAACATATATTCGATCAGAAGGATCTCAATATGAGGCAACGTCGATGGGTCGAGTTGCTTACCGATTACGATTGCGAGATCAAGTACCATCCAGGGAAGGCTAATGTTGTGGCCGATGCCCTCAGTCGAAAGGAACGACCAAAACCACTTCGAGTCCGAGCCCTCAGTATGACCATTCACAACGATCTTACCGTTCAGATTCATACCGCTCAGATCGAAGCCCTGAAACCTGAAAACATCAAAAATGAAGCCTTACGGGGTATTGACAAACAATTTGAAATCAAATCTAACGGGATTAGGTATTTCTCAAACCGAATCTGGTTGCCTAATTTCGGGAACCTACGAGACTTGGTGATGGATGAAGCTCACAAGTCTAAATATTCTATCCATCCGGGATCCGATAAGATGTACCACGGAATCAAAGAATTTTATTGGTGGCCAAACATGAAAGCCGAAATCGCCACGTATGTCAGCAAGTGTCTTACTTGCTCGAAAGTCAAAACCGAACATCAGAAACCGCCTGGTTTACTCCAACAACCTGAAATCCCTGAATGGAAATGGGAACAAATTGCCATGGATTTCATAACCAAACTACCCAAGTCGTCGAGCGGTTGCGGTACCATTTGGGTGATCGTCGATCGTCTCACCAAATCTACTCACTTCCTGGCAATCAAGGAAAACGATAAAATGGAGCGCCTTGCACAAATCTACATTAAAGAAATCGTTTCTCATCACGGTGTTCCAATCTCGATCATCTCTGACAGAGATGCCCGCTTCACTTCTCACTTTTGGCAATTGTTTGTCCCTTACTTAGGATCTAGAACGAACCGAGTCAATCCAATCGATGGCGGAAACAACGATTAGATTATCAAACAAACACACGAACAATCAATACGCAATCAATATCAAACGAACGTAATATTATTGCTTATAGTCGATCAGATTACAGAGAATTTCGACAGATTATGTTTAGGGTTTCGTCAACCCTAAAACAGAAAACACAAATCGTTTTTATACAAAAACTGGCACCTGCGACGTAGCACGCTACGTCGCAGGCCCAAGCCCATGCGACGTTTGCTACGTCGCAGGCCCAATACCTGACGTCGCACCTGCGACGTAGTGCGCTACGTCGCAGGAGTCAGAAATGCTAATCTAAATACAAACTACGAGCTAGACCAACTGACAGACACTAAACATGTACTAACAAACTCCCCCGTGTCTTCAGCTTGGTCTTCAAAAATCTTCTTTAAACCCAGCCCGCAGGAAACTGGCCGTCGACATGAATTCCATTAGCTACGCAAACAGTAACAACATTGTAAAACTGTTGTGCTAATCGTCTGTTAAATTCATTCTTCTGACCAACTCGAATCCGATTATCATAGAGTTTTCTTAAATCTTTTTCATGAAAATTAATTAAACTCATCGGATCATACAGCCTAAACGTTGCTTGCTTCAAATTCCATATACCTCCAACTTCTGGCCACGGTTCAGAATCTGGAACGAAAGTAATAACCGCTTCGCCAGTCTGCGGATCAAGTTCCCATTTCACAAGTCTTCTCAGAAAATAGTAAGGAACTGATTCCAGAGGTATCTCAGTCAAACATTTAGCCGGCGAATAGTGAACTTTAACCAAAGGCTTCCTGGTGACTGGATCAATCTTTTTCTTCCACGTATACCGAGTTCCCAACGTCGGCTTCAATTTCGAATAAGTCTTCGATAGTACTTCCCGACGTAGACATCTTTGAATGAACTCAGCATAGTCATTCTCGAAAGGATTAATCAACTTAAGCTGAGCTAATCGATTAATCTCTCCTTTTGGCAACGTGCTCAATCTATCAAAACGCATCCTAAAATACTGAACTCCATCTTCTCTCTTGATCATAAACAAATTCCTTTGACACTTCCAGCTTTTAATAACACCGGTATAATTCCGACTAACCCGGTACACTTGACATTTCACTGGAATAGGAACTGGATTTCGTCCCTTAGGCCACCATTTCTTGTTTCTCTCTCTCTTTTCTTCAGCAGTTAATTTCTTTGCTGCTGAGTCCGGTGCCTGTGTCTCTGAAACTGGAGTTGCAGCAGAACTAGATTCTCCATGTTGCGCTTTATCAGGACTCTCGTCTTCACTTGAATCAGATTCAATAATTGGTGCATCATCATAAGTTTCCCCAGATTGTGCATCAGCATACATTTCATCTGCATCCAACTGTTCCTCTTCAATCGAGACATCCTCGTTCATCTCAAACACATTCTCTGTTTCTTCCTCAGAGCCAACTCCACTGGCCATCCTTTGAATAAATGATAAGTCAGCAAATGAGTAATCAACTGCCAGTGGTCTCGGTTGCCCTGGAATATCATCAACAGAAAAGTAATCCAAAACAGAAATATTTTCATTAATATTTTCAATTACAGGGTTGGGATTTACAGACGCAGGTTCACTTGACTCTAAAGTGGGTATCCCAGACCCAGACTCCCCCGAGGCAAGTAACCTGCCTTCCAAAACATTAACCCTATTCTTCGTTTCCTCAAGCTCTTTAGATTGAACCTCGATCAAAGCAGCTTGTTCAGCAATCTTCTCATCCTGAGCCTCCAGCTTTTGCTTCATCAGCTGCATATCTTCCATGATCTTTTGCATGAAAGCTGGAGTCGGTTGAATCTCAAAAACATCCTGTTGCTGTGGATTGACTGGAGCTCGTGTTGACGAAGAGCGACGTACACGACGAGGCGGTTGATAAGTCTCATCAGCAGGATCATCCCCGTCGCGTGTACGTTTTCCAGTATCCCTTGGAGGCACATACTTGCGTCCTTGTCTGATTCGACGCTTAATCCTCAGATATCTGAATGAATCAGAAAGCCTGATACGTTCCATCTCAGAAGGATGCGGAACAGTACCATCAGAATGCTCAGGCGTCGGACCCCCATCCTGAGGTCCTACAATCGCAATATCTTCAGAATCGGAATCCTCAACCGTATCATGCGATGCTGGATTGTCCGAATCCACATGCCCGAACTGCTCAATGTTCTCCAAAAGGGCATCCACGTTCTCCCCCGCAGCTTGAGCAGGAATGTTCTCCCCCGCAGCTTGAACTGGAATGTTCACAAACGGTTGCTGCGGTTGCTGAGGTGCTGGAACATCCATATACTGAGGATCTGGGGGCGGTACATAATTCTCGTCCACAATTGCACCAAATAAGGGAACATCCGTTGCTGCCGCAACCCCTTTCTCAAAACTTGCACAAATAGTGAAAATCCTACTCATCATCGGTGAAATCTTTAATAGCTGATCAGGATCACCCTGTGCCTGAAGATCTGGATGATGACGATTAATGTGCAACTGAACAAAACGTGGATATAAAATCCATTTCTGATCCCCAGCGTTCGCATTATCAACCATAGCCTTGAAGATAAATCCTGAGAAGTTGAACGGCTTGTTGTATACCAATGCTAACATAGCAGAAGCCAGACTTCGGCTCATACCATCCGTTCCACCTTTTCTATTCCCCAAACAAACGATAATCACGTGCATCAGATATCTCCAAACACGCGTGAGATTCGCTTTCCTGTACTGATCGGAGGGAATTCCTGGATATCCTATTCGTTGCATAGCTCCAGTAACAAAAATATGATCAAAACCGATAGGCATATCCGGCTGATCGTTGAGCTGTAAAAGTTCCCGAATGCTCTGTTCTGTAATAGTGATCTCCGTACCCAGAACAGTAGAGACCAATCGCCTAACGTCGTTTTCAGTAACGACAGTTGCGTTCCTCCAAAATGGGTTGATCAGATTTCCAAAAACCACCGTGGTATCGGAAATGACGTGAGATACCCTAGAACGTCTCAAAAATGCAATCATCTGACGATACGGTGCAGCTTTATCAGAAGTGTCAACCAGATAAGCAGTCGTATTGTGACGAGCTTCAAAAGTCAAAGCCATATCTGCAAAAACCGAAACATATTGCAACTCGAAAAGGGTTAGCAAAAATTTTACATTTTTAGAAAAACCTTTATCAAAATTCCTGGAACTAGCAACGTAGCACCGTACGTCGCATGAACACAGAGCGACGTAGAACTGTACGTCGCCTAAAATCAAAATAAATTGAAAAGCGACGTAAGCCCGTACGTCGCATAAAAGTCGAGCGACGTAAAGGGGGACGTCGCATTTTGCAATTTATTGTGAATTTAATCACATTAATTAAAATAGCGACGTAGAGTGCTACGTCGCATCGGACGTCGCATAAAAGGCGACGTAGGGAAGGGCGACGTAGGAATTAATTAATTGCTAATTAGAGCGACGTAGGCGACTACGTCGCATCGTACGTCGCACTGACGAACATTCATCCCCAACCCAGAAAACCTAATTGTCGAATTTAGGGGTTTTCAAAATTGATCACACAATAAGGTGCGCCCTACGATGGTGATTGCGAAACCATAAGTTATAACCATTTTAACATCCAAATGACCATCGAATTCTTACCAAAACCAAAACCCTATTAACCCGTAACACATATATAGCGATTAAACATATAATACACGGTGAAAACAGGTAAATATGGTACCTAAGTGTGCGGAATAACGAGTATATGAAAACTACGTGAGTGAATCGGAACGAAAACAGCTACAAATCACGAAAAAACTCGAAGAATTGCTACGTCGCAAATCGCCGGTTGGTACGTCGCAGGCTACGTCGCACTTGAATAGTGAATACTGTGACGAGTTACGTCGCAGTGGATACTATTTAAAGTCTAACCCTATGTGCGACGTAGGCTGGGACGTCGCAGGCGACGTAGAGCCGAACGTCGCAGGCGACGTAGAGCCGAACGTCGCATAAAACAGTTGTGATTCAATTTCGAAATTTTCAAACCGTTTACTCGTTATTTTTAGCAAATAATTTCCAAATAACTCGTGACTTGGGAAAATAACCTAGAATAAAAATAAAATAAAATAAAATAACTAAACTAAAAAATCTTTTTGGTATTTTCTTTAATTTTACAAAAAATAGAAATAACTAACCCTCTATTTTTGGTGACGGAGTTGTTTTTGTCTGATTAGGGATCATATCGGAATAACATGCATTTATTAGGAATAGTAAGTGTTATTTCGATCATCAGTATATTTGTCCACTTTAAATTTACTTGGCACATTTAAAACACCTTTTATAAAAATTATTTCAAGACAATTATTGGTATTGTTTGTCCACCTAAACATGTTACATCCGTATTTGTGAGCTAACCTTTATTGTTAGAATGAATATTAATTTTGAGAAACCTATTATATGATATACTGATAAATTTCAGTAAAACAAACACTGCATATTCACACAAGGTAGAGATTACAAGACCAAGTTTATCTCGGTTTTCTCGTAATATACACTTGATATTTATATTTAGGCATACATCAAACCGACTATGAAGATACTAGTGGCCCCAGATCTGTACTTAGTACAACAGAGGGTCCCTTAGTATGAACATAACAAGTTTGAGACTATTTGCATAACTAATGGATTCAGGTCTGTACGTGAGTACAACAATAGTCACCATTAGTTAGGCGAATAATCATATTATTACTATATGCCCATTTTACATTTACATAATTATGACAGTGTATGATAGTACTCCCATTTATCAATTAAGACTTATGTCATACATCAGATAACATTTTTCACAAAGTAATAGACAAGTTTTATCATTACTTCTTACTCACTCACAAACCGGTGTGTAGCATGCCTACCAATACATCGTATGATGAATATAATTTAGATACAAACTGTTTTAAGTGTGTCAGATAAACCTACTAACACATCCAAGATAAACCTTAAAATTCCATTTTGTGCATGTCACCCGATGTACTATCATATCCCAAGTTGTTTACAGACACAACTTCAACGTCTATTTTAAAAATGTAGCAACCTTGCGTTTTCTTTAATACTAAAGAGCATAAAGAGTGGCTGTTGCAAAATTATTTATTTATTTATTTATTTTTTTTTTTTTTTTTTTTTTTTTTTTTAAATTGAATTTAAAAATCTAAAAAAATCCAAGTCACAAATCATTTCTTTGACTGAAAGAACCTTAAACCTATTAGATTGACCAGTTCAATGAAACGTGATCGCAAAAAGGCTTTTGTGAAAAGGTCCGCACACTGCTTAAGGGTCTCTATATGTACAACATCTATAAGGTGTTTCTCAAAGCAATCCCGTATGAAGTGGAACCTAAGTTCAATATGTTTGGTCTTAGAGTGCTGTACGGGATTGTGAGTTATAGATATAGCAGCTGTATTATCTATATAAATAGGAGTCATAGAGAGATTGAACCCGTAATCACGCAGCTGATGCTGAATCCAGAGAACTTGAGAACAGCAACTTGCAGCAGCAACATACTCGGCTTCAGCTGTGGAAATAGCAACCGCAGTCTGCTTTTTGCACTGCCAAGAAACTAAGCGCGATCCAAGGAACTGACATCCTCCAGTAGTTGACTTCATATCTATCTTGCAGCCACCAAGATCCGAATCCGAATAGGCAGTTAACTCGAAGTTTTTCTCGTTTGAATACCATAGACCCAGAGATGGCCTAAAAGCGAGATATCCAAAAATGCGTTTTACTGCCTTCATATGAGACACCTTCGGATTTGCTTGAAATCGTGAGCAAAGAGAAACAGCAAACACGATATCTGGTCTTGAGGCAGTCAGGTACATGAGAGAGCCTATCATTGATCGATAGTCCTTCTCCTTGCAGTCTTCATCGTCCTCATTAGGTCCAAGATTGTGTCTTGCTTCAATTGGAGTGCCGAAGTGTTTACAGTTGAGCAATTCATACCGCTTTAACATGTCAGTGACATATTTTGACTGGTGAATATATATTCCACTGTCAGATTGCTCAACCTGTAGCCCCAGAAAGAACGTGAGTTCCCCCATAGCACTCATTTCAAACTCAGATTTCATCAGTCCTTCAAAATCTTTGCACAACTGATCATTAGTTGATCCAAAGATTATGTCGTCCACATAGACCTGCACAAGTAACAAATCCGCTCCTTCCCTTTTGATGAAAAGCGTGCTATCAATCTGTCCTCTATCAAAACCATTCTTCAGTAAGTACGTGGCAAGTCGCTCATACCAAAGTCGAGGAGATTGATGAAGACCATACAAAGCTTTCTTCAGCTTGCAAACATGATTAGGATGCTTTGGGTCTTCAAAACCGGGAGGCTGACAGACATAGATCACTGCATCAACATCTCCATATAGAAAAGCACACTTCACGTCAAGTTGATACACTCGGAATCCTTTAAAAGAAGCATAAGCTAGAAAAATCCGAATTGATTCCAAACGAGCAACAGGAGCGAAAACTTCATCATAGTCAATACCCTCTAATTGACTATATCCTTGAACTACCAGACGGGCTTTGTTTCGAATAACAGCCCCACGATCATCCATTTTGTTACGGAAAACCCAACGAGTACCCGTCAAGTGAGCACCCTTGGGTAGAGGAACAATTTCCCAAACATTCATCTTGTTTATTTGCTGTAGTTCCTCCTGCATAGCCTCGACCCAAGATGGATCCTTTAAGGCTTGATCAACCTTTTTCGGTTCAATTTGAGACAAATGACATGAATCAATATGAGCAATAAGTCCCAAAAGCTGCTGAGCTGAAGTCTGCTTTGTTTGCTGTCGTGTTTGAACAAATGCATGAGGATCACCAATGATATCATCAATGGGGTGATCCTTATGTATACGTGTTTCTGGTATGGTACCTGGCACAAGATCCACACCCAAATTGTTCAAATCTCCCTCAGTTTCAGGAGTAGCAGCAGACTCAGGAATGACTATCTCTTCTTCTTCTCCTTCATCTTCATGAGAAAATAAGTGAGAGTAGTTCATTGTTTCTTCCACTTCATCTTCTTCTTGAGGTTCCTCTAAAGGAGGCATATTTGGATCATATGGAAGCTCCTTTGTATAGTTGTAAACTGTTTTAGAAGGAGCTGCCGAAGATGGTGGAGTAGGAGATGGTGTTGATGGTGGTGATTTGGTAGTTGTTTTCGGTTGTGTGGGTGTTGGTGAAGGAGTAGGTGTAGGTTGTGGAGGTGTAGGATTAGTCGGTGGAGGTGCGGGTGTTGCATTAGGAGATGGGTCGGATGGTTTATTAGTAACGGGTGTATCTTGAGAAATATCAAGCTCATGCAGTATAGAAACCAACTCTTCCGTTTCATCTTCTTCCGGAATATTGAAAGAGTTGAATAGGTTTCCATAGTTGAAAAACCAATCCGGACCCGTTCCTTGAGGAGGTTCCGTATACCTTAAACACTTCACTTCAAAATGCTCTTCGATCTGATTCGTTGATTTGTTGAAGACTCTTTTGTTCGGAGAGTTGACTGCATATCCAAGAAAAATCCCTTCAACAGCTTTATCACCAAACTTAGAGACCTTATCTTTTGTAATCATGATCAGGCATGGACACCCAAATGGTTCTAGGAACTGTAGATTTGGCTTACGGTTATTAAAAAGTTCATAACACGTTTTGTTCCTTTTCTTAACCGTGAGTACTCTGTTGAGAACATAACAGGCAGTATTAACTGCCTCAGCCCAGAATATGATTGGTAACTTGGAGTCAGCTAACATAGTCCGAGCTGTCTCGATTATTGTCCTGTTCTTCCTTTCTGCAACTCCATTCTGTTGTGGAGTCCTCGGAGCACTAAATTGATGCTCAATACCTCTTGTAGCACAAAACAATTCGAGAGTTGAGTTCTTGAACTCAGTTCCATTGTCACTTCGTATCCTTTTCACCTTCAAGTTGCACAGATTTGCCAACTTGTCCAACAAATACACCAGAATCTCAGGAGTTTCCCCTTTCGTGGTCAAAAAGTAAACCCACGAAAACCTTGAGTAGTCATCAGTAACTACCATGCAGTAAGACCGACCACCAATGCTCTTTGTAGAAACTGGACCGAAAAGATCCATATGCAGTAGTTCCAATGGAGCATTTATGGAATTCACCTGCTTAGACTTATGGGACTTCTTACGTAATTTTCCTTTTTGGCAGGAGATACAGTCATCCGTTAGAGCAAATGACTGTTTTGGAACTCCTAGCACTAGGTCATTTTTAGTCAAGAAATTCATTTTTCGGAAATGAATGTGTCCCATTCGTCTGTGCCAAAGCAGTGAATCCTTTTCAGAAGCCTTAGACAAGAGACACGTATACTCGTTCGATGTCTCAACAGTTCTCATATTCAAAATGTAGGTGTCATCCTTTCTTGGTGCTCTCAGTAACACCCATTCTTCCGGAATGACATACCCAGGCTTCAGTATCACACACTCAGTCTTTGTGAACGCAGTTGTATAATCCTTATCACAGACCTGTGAAACACTTAGCAAGTTGTGCGTAAGCTGTTCCACATAGTTCACATTTTCAAAACTAACATTGCCGTTAGTTAACGTTCCTCTTCCAGAAATAGTTCCCCCAGAATCTCCAGCAAAGGCAACATAACCTCCTGCATGTGGTTTAATATCCACAAGAAGAGATACATCGCCCGTCATATGTCGCGAGCAGCCGCTATCCAAATACCATTCGCTATCTTTAACGCGTTCTGACTGCTGCAACACATAAACAAAGGAGATTAGTGAGAAACGGTGACCCAAGCCTTTACAGACTTAGGTCGACCGTGGTCATCAACAATAATCACGTCAGATAGAATTTTATCTTTAAACAAATTAGAATTTTTATCTGATGTGTTATTGTTGACGACTAAAGAGTCAACATCAGACTCTTTACGTTTCCAAACTTTTGAAGATTCGGAAATGGTAATAGAAGTAATGTTAGGCTTTTGAAGTAGCAAAGGTTTTTGCTCAACATTACTTGGTTTCGAAACAGGCTTGGGAGAGTTTGAGTGACGCCTAGGTGGAGATTTAGAAAAAGAGTTTTTATAAACAGATGTCCTAGGCATCTCTCTCCCATATCGCTGATTTGACAGCTTTGGACATTCACGGATTAAATGTCCTTGTTTCTTGCAGTAGAAACAAGAACGAGTCTCAACAAACGGTTGAGGCTGAGGAATTACCACAGGATGTGGAGAAACATTTCTAGAACATGAACATTGAGTACACGTCTTAGAAGATGTTTGTTTTGGATGAGAGGTTGAAGTTGAAGGTTTATCATACGAAACATCTTCATTTACTGATTTTCTTTGCAAAATCTTTACAGGTGACTGTAAAGTTTGTTGTTTCGAGTTTAAAACCTTTGCTTTTCCTTTATTTGGTTGAACCTTAATTTCAGGTTCAACCTTTGAAATCACTTTTTCAGGTTTAAATGCAACCTTCTTAACCTCCGGATACTCCTGATCCGTAATGTCCTCAATCTCAACAATCTCCTCAACACTAACAGGAGATTCATTCTTTACTTCAACATTCTCCTTAACACTAACCGGAGATTCATGCACAGACTTAACAAACTTTGGCAAGGGGTACTCTGGCCGCATGGTTTTCTCCTTTGCCGGTTTGTTATGGTTGGTCTCTTTAGCATCTTTAGCTTTTAAACCATAGAGCTTGGACCAGTCAACGGGAATCTCTTCAAAGCCTTCCTTAACAGGCAGGGGACAACAAGTAGTAGGAGGAGGAACTGAGTTGTATCCCAATCCCTCATTCTTTTTCCCTTTAGTACCATGCTTGCTAAGGATTTCATTGAAGACAACTGTTGAGGAATTTGATCCTAAGATTTTACTCTTATAATTCTCATACTCAGCTTTTAAATCTGTAAGTTCTTTATTTAAAAGTTCAATTTCAACAAGATAGCTTTTAATGGCGTCTTCTTGACTAAAAACCTTAGATTTATATTTCTGAGTATCTAACCGATGAGCCTCAAGATGATTTTCATAAAGTTTCTCATTAGCTTTTAAAAAATTATTTGAGTCGGTTAGTTTTTCATTCTTTTTCCTCAATTCAGCTGTCTCTGTCTGATATGCCTTTAAAGATTCAGTTAACTTTATGCATGAAATACAATTTAACGGTTCATCATGTACCTCATTCACAATGTGAGCCATCAGACACTGTTGGTAATGCTGGGAGACAGGCGTCCAATCTTGACTTGTAGGCTCAAAAGCAATCAGGGCATTGTCAGCAATCCCTCTCTTGTTAACTTCCGTTTCTTTGGCCTTTGGAGGAGTAGACGGTGTTGTAAATCCCGATGCTGGCATTTTGGGTTTCTCGCACTCCCTGGCGAAGTGACCCAAATTTTGACAATTGTAACATCGGACCTTACTCTTGTCAAATCCAAATCCAGTCTTTCCATCACCCTCCAAGCTTTTACGCCCTGTCCTCTGCAAAAACTTCTGAATTCTGCGGGTGATCATTGCCACATTCCAAGTCAAATCCATTTGCTCCAGATCGTCTTCATCAAGCTGAGCATAGTCCTCCTTAGTCAACTCCAAAGTTAGATTTGGTTGAGTAACCAAATCCTTGTAAGAGCTTAAGAAAGCTGTGTAGATGGCAGCTTGCTCCTGAATAGCAGGTGAGACTTGAACCTGTTGTTGATTTGAAGAAGGTCCAGTCATAAAAACCGAATGAATCCCATCAGAAGAAGAAAAATTCGATGAAGCATTTGTATTTGATACAAAGGCAACTCCAGATCCATAAGTCTTTCCAGAGTTGATCTGAACACCATACACACTAGGATTCTGAACAGCAGAACCAGACCTAGTTTCTTTCTTCTTAATCTCCATCGCGTGAGCTTGAAGATCCCCTATCAACGCATCCAAAGACATGTTTGCAAGTTCTTCATTTTCCTTTAAAAATTGAACTTTAATATCCCAAGAACTCGGCAACACATCCAGCAGCTTCTTATTTACTTCAATTGAAGGAAAAGTATAACCCCCTTCAAACAACTCACCAACTAACCGTGAGTACCTAGTGAATAAAGAAGTCGTGTCTTCATCAGGAAGGATGTCAAAGATATCGTACTGTTTCTTAATCAGTTCGAGCTTTGCTTCCTTGTACTTATCATTCCCTCCACAACGCGTTTCAATAGCCTTCCACAAATCAAAGGCTGTTTCATGAGTTCTGAAAAGCCATAGAACATCCTTCGTTAAACACATTTTAATCATTGAAAAAGATTTTCTTTCAGTATCAAAATCTTTCTTTTCCTCGGGAGACATGGCTTTATAGGGCTTAGCAGGACGAATACCCCGGTATTCTCCTTCAGCTAATGGAGCTACATAACGCTCACGTAATGGTCCCCATAATTCTGGACAATGAAAGTCAATATATTGTTCAACACGGTCTCTCCAGTATACATAATCCATATCAGCTGTAAATAGTGGAGGTTTATTGCTTGAACCAATGTCATTACTTTGTTTAATCATCTCCCTAAGTCCTCTAATATCCTCTTTATCTGCTGCCATTTTAATTACTTAAACGAAAAAATCAAACTTCTGATCTTAGCGACGTAGAGTGGTACGTCGCACAAAGAATATGCGACGTAGATGGGTACGTCGCAAAAAGCAAAGGATTCAATTAAGAATCAGAAAGTGCGACGTTGAAAGGTACGTCGCAGAAATAGGCTACGTCGCAACGCAGCGTCGCAGAAGACTAATTAAAGTCAAAATAGCGACGTAGGGAGGTACGTCGCAACGGTACGTCGCACGAACTAATTAAAGTTCAAAAACACTACGTCGCACGCGACGTCGCAGCTTACGTCGCTATGCTACGTCGCAAAACGTGCTGAGCAGCGGCCAAAAACCCTAAAAACGAATTTTTAACCCTAAAACCAAAACCACGAATGTCGAACGACTGAAACCTTCAAGAATCCCAATAATGCTGATCGAAAACCTGTAAAAACACAAAACAAACGTAATAGACACGAAAACTCACGAATATCACGTTCTTTTATATCCCAAACTCGATCCGAATCGCCAAAACGAGCACTTCCTGCTCTGATACCAGTTGTTTGTCCCTTACTTAGGATCTAGAACGAACCGAGTCAATCCAATCGATGGCGGAAACAACGATTAGATTATCAAACAAACACACGAACAATCAATACGCAATCAATATCAAACGAACGTAATATTATTGCTTATAGTCGATCAGATTACAGAGAATTTCGACAGATTATGTTTAGGGTTTCGTCAACCCTAAAACAGAAAACACAAATCGTTTTTATACAAAAACTGGCACCTGCGACGTAGCACGCTACGTCGCAGGCCCAAGCCCATGCGACGTCTGCTACGTCGCAGGCCCAATACCTGACGTCGCACCTGCGACGTAGTGCGCTACGTCGCAGGAGTCAGAAATGCTAATCTAAATACAAACTACGAGCTAGACCAACTGACAGACACTAAACATGTACTAACAAACTCCCCCGTGTCTTCAGCTTGGTCTTCAAAAATCTTCTTTAAACCCAGCCCGCAGGAAACTGGCCGTCGACATGAATTCCATTAGCTACGCAAACAGTAACAACATTGTAAAACTGTTGTGCTAATCGTCTGTTAAATTCATTCTTCTGACCAACTCGAATCCGATTATCATAGAGTTTTCTTAAATCTTTTTCATGAAAATTAATTAAACTCATCGGATCATACAGCCTAAACGTTGCTTGCTTCAAATTCCATATACCTCCAACTTCTGGCCACGGTTCAGAATCTGGAACGAAAGTAATAACCGCTTCGCCAGTCTGCGGATCAAGTTCCCATTTCACAAGTCTTCTCAGAAAATAGTAAGGAACTGATTCCAGAGGTATCTCAGTCAAACATTTAGCCGGCGAATAGTGAACTTTAACCAAAGGCTTCCTGGTGACTGGATCAATCTTTTTCTTCCACGTATACCGAGTTCCCAACGTCGGCTTCAATTTCGAATAAGTCTTCGATAGTACTTCCCGACGTAGACATCTTTGAATGAACTCAGCATAGTCATTCTCGAAAGGATTAATCAACTTAAGCTGAGCTAATCGATTAATCTCTCCTTTTGGCAACGTGCTCAATCTATCAAAACGCATCCTAAAATACTGAACTCCATCTTCTCTCTTGATCATAAACAAATTCCTTTGACATGGTATCAGAGCCAAAACGAGCACTTCCTGCTCTGATACCAAAACTCCTTTGACAGATTATCACGTTCTTTTATATCCCAAACTCGATCCGAATCGCCAAAACGAGCACTTCCTGCTCTGATACCAGTTGTTTGTCCCTTACTTAGGATCTAGAACGAACCGAGTCAATCCAATCGATGGCGGAAACAACGATTAGATTATCAAACAAACACACGAACAATCAATACGCAATCAATATCAAACGAACGTAATATTATTGCTTATAGTCGATCAGATTACAGAGAATTTCGACAGATTATGTTTAGGGTTTCGTCAACCCTAAAACAGAAAACACAAATCGTTTTTATACAAAAACTGGCACCTGCGACGTAGCACGCTACGTCGCAGGCCCAAGCCCATGCGACGTCTGCTACGTCGCAGGCCCAATACCTGACGTCGCACCTGCGACGTAGTGCGCTACGTCGCAGGAGTCAGAAATGCTAATCTAAATACAAACTACGAGCTAGACCAACTGACAGACACTAAACATGTACTAACAGCAATCACTTCAGAAAGCAATGGGTACCCGTCTCGATATGAGTACCGCATACCACCCTCAAACCGATGGCCAAAGTGAACGAACCATTCAGACACTGGAAGATATGCTACGCGCCTGCGTAGTTGATTTCGGTACAAACTGGGAAAGACATCTACCGTTGTGCGAATTCTCGTATAATAACAGCTATCACGCCAGCATTAAGGCTGCACCTTTTGAGGCACTGTACGGTCGTAAGTGTCGATCACCGATCTGTTGGACTGAAGTGGGAGATAGTCAACTCACTGGTCCCGAACTCATTCACGCCACCACCGAGAAAATTGTGGAAATCCAAAATCGACTCAAAGCCGCACGTGATCGTCAGAAAAGTTATGCTGACGTGAGACGCAAACCACTCGAGTTCCAAGTTGGGGATCGAGTACTCTTAAAAGTATCGCCTTGGAAAGGCGTCATCCGTTTTGGCAAACGCGGGAAGTTGAATCCCAGGTACATCGGGCCTTTTGAGATCCTCGAACGGATTGGCCCCGTAGCTTATCGATTGCAGCTGCCATCCGAACTCAGCAGCGTGCACCCCACTTTTCATATTTCAAATCTGGAGAAGTGTCTGTCTGATGAGACACTTATCATTCCACTCGATGAAATTCGAGTCGACGACAAACTTCATTTCATTGAGGAACCCGCTGAAATCATGGACCGTGAGGTCAAACAATTAAAACAAAGTCGTATTCCCATCGTCAAGGTCAGATGGAATTCGCGGCGTGGTCCGGAATTCACCTGGGAATGGGAAGACCAAATGCGACTCAAATATACTCAACTCTTCACTGATTCTACATCAAACGCGACCTCAAGCTAAATTTCAGGACGAAATTCTTCTAACAGGGGGAGAATGTAACACCCGCTAAATTAGGACTAGTAATTAGTGCCTAATCGTATGTTAATACATGTAATTAGTTCTGTGTTAGGCTAATTAATGTATCGAATTATATATATTGTTGAATATATACGAAAATGCGATTGGATTTAATCGTACGCAATTTAAATCGAATGTATTTCGATTCAATTTAATACGGACGTTGGTGACCAATTTTATTAAATAACGCTTTTATGTCAAAAATATTATTATGATAATATTTCGTATTCATTCGTATCGTACAAACCGAACTTACACAATTTAAAATATTAAAACGCGCAAACTAAATAAACAAACTTACATTTTATAACTCCAATATAAATTGATGTGTAAAATATTTAAACAAAACATTTCGTAATAAATTGTATTTTAAAACTTATAATTAAAATGTAAATAATTGTTTCAAACGTTAAATGACGGAGAAAACGAACACCGCGCGGAACGCGGGGAGAAAACTGAAAAGTGGGGATAAACCCCCACCTCCCACTTTTCTTCTTCATTTCATCTCTTTCTTCTATCTCTCTCTTATCTTTTCTCTCTAAAAAGAAAAACACCCCAAAACCATTAAAATCGCAAAATACTACTACCAAACACACTCGTATCATCAATATTTTTAGAGATTCACGACCACCTCGCGACGATCTACAACGCTATCTTTCCGGATTTTCATTTCGGCAAATTGTAAGTTTCCGAGAAAATCCCGAAATCTCTCGAATCTTAGTATTTTTCACTTGTGGTTGTTTATATAACATATATATGTCCCTTACTAAGTATATAACACGATTTCATAGCTTAAAAACGAGTTTAAAACGGAATTTTGGCCGGAAAAACATTAACAGCCGGACTTTCTGGGCTGGTGTTCATCCATGCGACAGAAGCCTTGTGTCGCATGTTGTGTCGTATTTTGACCTTTGTGTCGTACCTTGTGTCGTACCCGATAATCAGTGTCGCAAGACCTGCGACACAACCACTATGTCGCATACCCCATACGACACAATCACTAAGTCGCTGTTGAATCAGCATCTCGCATCTATGCGACACAACCATTGTGTCGCATAGACATTGTGTCGCATTCCTATGCGACACAACCCTTGTGTCGCATAACTACCTTTGTGTCGCAAAACACAGAAAACTCAGATTTTTACTAAGTGTCGAGACTCGAAATTCATCACTCGATTTTACCCAAATTCAAGTCCAGATGCGTTTTTCCTTAAAGCAATATAGTAGAAATAAAAATTTTCCAAGCTGACCTGGCAGCTCGACCCCAGCCAGGGGCTCTGCCCCTTGGACCCCGCCAGGGGCTGCTGCCCCTTGGACCCCGCTACCAGGGGCGCTGCCCCCGGACCCCCGTACTTAGATTCCGTAACGGCTTCTAAAACACAATCGAAACACATTTTTCAAAGTAAAACGCCACGAAATCACAATAATAATAGTTGAGATTATTATTACAAATCCGTCACCAACGGGCCGTACATGTTTTCAAACACTTAACAAATCAACCAAATCGTAGTAATTTGGACATATATATAGTTGTGTAACAACTACAAGGGTGATCTTTTGAGATACCCAATCATGATTATAACCATCGCGTGTCGTGGACACCCTCAGGTTACAAGTCTTTGGACTTCATATTTGGCTAATCAACTTACGTTTGTGTAAACGCATTCAGACTCAGGTGAGTCTCATAGCCCCTCTTTTACTGTTTTACTCAGGGGTGTGATATATTGCTCAACTTTTACATGTGAACGCAAGTACAAACATTTCATATACTACATGAGTTTTTCGAAACTAATCATTTAAAGTCCTCCGTCAGCATAGTTGTTAATACGTTGTAGCGTGAATATTAGTATATGGTACCATATAGGATTGACCCACCTCGTCCGGGTTAGCAAGCACTAACCGGGTAAACGGACGTACTAATATTTGGGAAGACGAATGTTGATTAGGCATTCGTGGAGGCACCTCGCCCGGAATTCTCTATAGGGGACCCGGCCCTCGAGTTAAGCTCAACTATGTGCTCATGGCTGTATACACGATGACTATCATTTAATTGCTGGATGCAATTCATTATTTAATTGCTGGATGCAATTCATTATTTAAATCTTGCGGTTCACACTATATTAACTGATTTCAAACCTGTGAGCTCACCAGCTTTTAGCTGACCTTTTAGCATATATCGCAGGTACCAAGCAGTAGGATGTTTCTGCTTCAGGATTTTAGCTCGAGTCAGCATACAGAAGATTGAGATTTTCTTGCATTAGTATATTTTGTACAAGTACTTATGTACTGAAATCTCATTTGATTTAAACTCGAGCTATGTAAAGCTTTAAATGTTGTAAACATTTCTATTATCAATATATTTTGTTAAAACGACGCATATAGAGTCGTTTACTATATATCTTTGTGCTTTGTTATTGATTAGTAACACCCAAATCAAGCTTCCGCAAATCATTCAATTTGTGGGTGTTACAGATAAGAGACGGAGAAGCTATGGAGACTAGAGACCAACCGATCGTGTTCCAAAGTACATATGATCTATACACCTCTCATCCTCATTCACTCTCACTTTCTCTCTCACACTCTCTCTCTCTAGTTTCTCTTTCTAGGTTAGTTTAGGTTAGTTTTAGGTTAGTTCTTGGTTAATATTTAACCAAGACTAACGGAGGGTAACTTTTGTAATAGAGTTGGAATACTTAAAGGGTGTCCTTTGTAATATTGTTCGGGATATTTCGGAGTCCTGTTCGTGTAATCTTTCAGCTTCTATTCAATCTACGCATTATTTACGGCTATCTCTATCCTTATCTTTCATAATATATGCATGTTATTGTTATTATGCTAGATTTAGGATATATTGCCATGATTCGTGAGTATATTAGCTACTGTGCTTGTTGTGATGTAGTTAGCTTGTTAATATTTGGGGTGATGTTACTTTAATATACGATTGAAAACTCGATGTACCGTTTAACTATACATTTATGATTTCAAACCAAACTATCGTCTTTCCTCTAATAATGTAGTTAAAACCTTTATGACAAGGAGTCGCGAACCTTGATCAGACGGTAATTACCTATCCGTGTTTTTCAAAGTAAACATCCTCTGATTTTGTATCAAGTGAAAATACTACTTAAACTATGTGACACCCGACATTTTAGGTCATCATTATTGTACCTAACTGTAATATTATTACTTGTATTTAGTATTAAATAGGACTACTATAACATCCCAAATTTTGAAATACTATTTTTATAAGTAAAGAAGTATTATTGTGGTAAAAGTAAAACTAATTGTTTTAAGTATTATGATTTTAAACCTCCCAATATTCGAAGTATTATTTTAGTGTACGCGGAAATATATTTGTTTTGAAATAATTATATTTAAAAGATATTATATAATAGAAAACGTAGGTTGGTTTTAAAGTTCCAGACAATGAAAATCACGGGGAATAAAATTAAAACACATATGTACATCTATTAATATGTGTGACGTATCATGTATCTTCCTGATCATTTCCAAATAAACACAGAAACTCCCAAAGAAAGAAAAACCCGTATGTATCTAAACCCTAAACTAAAAATCGATTCAAAGCTTAAATTGAAGCTCTCTAATTCGAATTTTAGCAAGAATCATCGCTAATAACATCATGTAAGTATTGTTCTTCCATTCTTTTAACCTAGAATTGAGTTTATATGTGGGTTTTGGTTAATAGATGAATTATATCCAAAATTGGAACTTGAAAGTGTTGAATTGATGATAGTTTAGGTTATTAATGATGATTAGTAACCTTATTACATGTTAGAGATGAAGAATCATTGATGGTGATTAATGATTAAAATGAAATTCATGGGGGTTTTGGATAATATGAATGATTAATGGTTTCTAATGTTAAATTAAGGTATCTTATGATAAATTAGTGGTAGATTGTTTTCTTCACAATATAAGCTGCAACCACATATTACCTTTCCAAGCGTATTTGCTGATAACGGTGCGATTACCATTATATCCGCCCATCGACGAAGCTCTATGTGAAGCACGGTATCCCCTATCTTTGACCAAGATGACCATTCATGTTCATCCGTATAAAGAATCAAATCCTTGGGAAGTGATGTCCTATCAATGAAATGTAAAGCTGCTTGTGTGGCAACTGCTCTTACATCTGCCCAATCTGCAAAACAGCTGCAGAGGTTCCCAAATTTTATGGCGGCTACACTTCCACTTGCCGCCAAAAGAATTCGAGGCTTTCTAGTTCTAGCACCATTACTCACTTGCATTGGCTCCCCTATAGATTCAACAGAGGCCATAACCTGAAGAAAGAGTTACCACTACCTTACCATCTACACGCAATGTATGTCACCAAAACCTATAGTAATAGCATTTTATCATACAGAATTATGACTTGTACATATGTAAGATTTATAAATAGGTTAGCGACAACAAGTTGCACCCTGCGGTTATTCATAGAGTTTTAACATAATAGTACACCTTTCCTTGTTCAATATGAAACATACTAATGGTGAACCATAAATCAACTAGGCATACTAAAGCTCCAAAAGCTTAAATTGTTTACAAACCTACACAGTAAATAACACTCCAAAAGCTCGGTGATAGTTCAAGTCAAGCCTTTACAAACTCCAACTAATTTACAAGTCAAGTATATACTTTATATGTATGATGATGATTGATGTTAATGTAATGAGATAATGGATTAATTGAATTATATGATTTGTAATCAAATGGGTTTTGTATTTAAGGTGATGAATTGGTGTAAATACACCTTAATTGGTAAATGTAGATGTTATTGAAATATGATTAAGGAATATTGAAGTGTTGAATCAAAGAATTAAGCCATTGGATTAATTGGAGTTAAGAGATTGATTATGATTATATTGAAAATGGTTATGGTGGTCATTTTCATGAAATACAAATGATCAAATCATAAAGATAATATGGTATTAGTAATGAAATAATTAATTCAATAAATTAAGGATGAATCTTGAATTATAATATGAAATAATCATTTAAGATAGTCATCTAAACAAAGAAATAGTGAAATAAAGAGAATCATGAACTAAGAAATATTAAGTAGCATGATTAATCCCAAAAGGATAATGGATTGATAATACGAATATGTTAAGCTTAATGAATTTAGTTGTTAATATTGTTGTATCTATGTGTTATACGCTAGGTGGTCGAGAATGGTGGAATTGCTATTTAAGTGTGGAATCATGCCGTTGCCTAAAAAGTAAAGGTAAGTGTTATGGGAATTAAATAAGTATTAATTGTATTTCCCGAATTGTTTATGAGTTAGAGGTTCATATAATTGAGTGGTATCTATTGATATCTTATTTTGTTTATTGATTATGAAATATTAATGGTTGTGTATCTAGGGTTTAAATGTGATTACTAGGATATTGATTATATGTGTTTAGGGGATGTCATGAGTGGTGTTTTGTGTTAGGATAATTGCTTTGATTGGGTAATAATTATGTGAAGCAATATGAGAATTGTGTGTCAATTTTGTGGTATTTGTGAAATGAGATGTCGGGAAGGATTTGTGTCATTACGGAATAATAATAGAATACAAAATAAGTGCTTGGCACTACCTGTATCTTAAGCTTGGTATCCAATTTGATGTGAACTGGTATCTTGCGTAATGGTATCTTTTGGATCGTGGATCCTTATGAAATAAAGAGGATCTTTGCAAAGGTTTCAATGTTGTCTGTGAAGTAGATAAGTAAATCTTTGGTATACGAAATAAGTTATTGTGTTTGTTGATTATTTATTTAATTGCTCATAAGCTTACTAAGCTTTATGCTTACTCGTATCAGTGGTTTATGTTGTAGGTGCTTGGTTCGGTTGAACCAATTGGATGTAATGTGATTACAAGGAGTTAACGTGGACAGAAGCTTGTAGTGTTATTAAACAAGTTTCTCATTCTATTGAATTATCGTTTTGAATTACCATTATATAAATCGCCCAAACTATTATGATTTTGATATAATGTATCATTGTTGTATTCATTTAAATATGTAAAATCAAACGTGGATTTCAAAGTGAATAGAATGTAGAATTTAAATGGGACCAAATATATGAATGAGTTTAAAAAAAAAAAATTGCTGAATTTGGGGCGTTTCAAGTTGGTATCAGAGCGATGGTTTAAGAGAATTAGGTAATCCACAATAGGATTGCCTAAGCTTAAACCTATATGAAATATTTGAATTGTTATCTTAATTATGAGTAGTAATAGAATTGATTGATTGACTTGATATGATTCCCTGTAGCGAAATATTTGATGGTTAATAGGTGCAGAATTAATAATAAAACGTTTAATGAGGTCTAGAACCTTATGTAATAGGATTTGGAATTTCATGATTGGTTAAAATAGTAATTAGCCTAGTCGTTGAAAAATGTATCTTTGACTTGAAAAGGTCAAACTGGAATATGAGGGTGTCAAATTGGGTAATAGAAATATTATATAGTGATAACATTGTTAGATGTTAAAATATATAGATATTGATCATAGTTTTGGTGAAATTGTGATCAATGGGTTAAATATTGAAATATGGTCTAATTGGATGATCATGAATCAAGAAATATGGTATGATGTTAAAATGAATCGAAATCAAGTGTCAAATAGTTAAATTGTGTTAAAATCAATGAAAGTGTCCAAATGGAACCCCAAACGGGTCAAGGTGTCAAAATGAGTAATGAATCAAGTATGGTAGTTGTGATCATTGCTTTCAGTCACAAATGGACGCAGGAAAATGTTGGCAAAAGACCAGAATCTAAAACCAAGTGGTTTGGAATATGGGTTGTCCACCAAATTGGCCGAAAATGGCCTAAAATGAGTCATGTGTCCGTTTTCTTATAAAACGTGTAATTTGAAAAAGTGTGAAAATGGAAATCTTCATTTGATGATAGAAACGTGCCTGTAAAATTTTAGAGTCTAACTCTAAACGAGTAAAAAGTTATATACGATTGAAATTGGCTAAAAATATGAGTTTTGCTGAAATTCAGAATTATACTTGGGAACACTTGAGTTTTGTTGAGATCACTGATAGTCATCAGCGTCCCTGGCTGAGTGACTTGTTATATTTAAATTTGTCATCAAGTTTCAATTACTTAGATTAGTGTGTCTTTTCTCTTCCGCAAGTAATTATTGTAAAGTATTGTTTTGATTCAATCAATACAATTACTTTAAACTTGAAAAATTGTATTCACCCCCCCTCTTCAATTAATTGTGTTAGTAGTTATTAGTTTATTTGTTTAAACGGGACTAACAACCGGTATCAGAGCCGATTGAATAAATCAATATTCAGATCTGCAATGACTACTAACCCTACTCAAGAAAGTTCATATGCATACTTAGACAATGGATCTAAAGGTAAACCACCCAGATTTGATTCTGGACAGTTTACTCTGTGGAAAGGTCGTATGCTACTCTTTCTAAGGGCTCTAAACACTCTGTTAATCAATATCTTAAACGAAGGTCCTTATATTCCTCGAATACTCGTTGAAAGAAATCCCACTACCAGCTATGGTGGTAATGAGGAAGATACTCCTAGGAGTATCATGAAACCTCAGAATCAATGGACTGAGGAAGACAAGAAATTAGTTGATCTCAATGCCCAACTTCAATCCTTCATTGTCATGTCTTTACCTAATGATGTTTACCACTCAATTATTAACTGTACAAATGGAAAAGAAATGTGGGACACTTTGTGTACCATGTATGAAGGCTTTGATCTTGTCATTGAAAAAAGACGTGTTTTTCTTAACCGTCAATATGAATTATTTATGGCCAGCAAAAGTGAAACCTTGACCCAAACTTATAATCGGTTTAACTGTTTAATAAATGACTTGAGGGCTGCGGGGATTAAAAAGGAACCACTGGATGTTATGAACAAATTCATGGACTCCCTTCCCAGTGTCTGGGAACACTCTATAGATATATTAAGAGATACAGGCCACATAAAAAGCATGACACTAAAATCACTCTTTGGCACTTTTCTTAATAAAGAACAAAATCATTTTCAAAAGCTTGCCTTAACTGAAAGTTACAAGCTAAACAACATCGCCTCAGTGGCAAAAGGTGTATCTATTGAAGACACATCTTCTTCATCTAATACAGACACTGCTCAAGAAATCCTTGATCTATCAGGAGATGAAGCTGACATGTCTGTAAATGACGATGAAAGTGATCTTGAATCACTCGCTGAGGAAATGGCTATGATGGCTGGGAAATTCAAACGTTTTTCAAAATATGGCTCCACATCTAAATCTGGTTCACCCGCGTTTTCAAAATATTCAAAAGATTTCCACAAAAACAAAACCAAAGGAAAGCAAAACTTTAATAAGTCTGATGTTTTGTGTTTCAATTTTCAAAAACTTGGTCACTTTGCATCTGAGTGTAAATCTGCTCAAACTGACCACAAGCATGTAAAGGAAACTGATAAAGCATCAAAGTACAAAGCCAAGTACAAAAAGATGAAAGAATTGACCAAAAGAAAAGAAAAGGGTTTTGTTGTTGAACACAGGGATATTACAACGATCAGTGTCACTGATGAGTCAACCAACGAGTCATCATCTGATTCAGAAATAGCTGGGTTATGTCTTATGGCTGACTCGGATAGTGACCTCAATTATGATGGTGATTCTGACAACTCTGGTGAAGCATCTACAAATGATGTATGGAACCTGTTTGAGGAACTCGCTGCTTCACCAACAACTGTGC
The DNA here is from genome assembly GCA_949592205.1 of Helichrysum umbraculigerum. Classification (NCBI taxonomy): domain Eukaryota; kingdom Viridiplantae; phylum Streptophyta; class Magnoliopsida; order Asterales; family Asteraceae; genus Helichrysum; species Helichrysum umbraculigerum. The sequence goes on from CATIUR010000001.1 coordinate 170,377,100, forward strand.
TTGAATTTCCTGAATCAATATCCTCTTCATCTGAAGACGAAATTGAGGAAATAGAGTGCCTGATGGCTCAAACCGAAGCAAGTACCAGCACATCCACTAAAGCTGACACCACATCAGCTTCTGTCTGGAACAAGGAAACTCTTACCAAGGTACACAAATTTCACTTGCTGTCAGAAGAAGAAAAAGTTGACACACTTGAAGCTCTAGTATGTGATGTTGAATGTGCTCATAAAGTTGAAAAATATTTAAAAGAAAAAATTTATCTTTTTACAAATGAACTCTCTGCATGTTACAAAGAAATTCTAGAACTTAAAAATGCTAAACATCAGTTAGCTGAACAGCGCCATGCCAACGCTGTTCTCATGAAAGAAATAGCTCAGGCTCAGAAGGACTCTGCTAACCTTAAACGGGTTTGTGAGTCATGGTGCAAATCAGCTAAGATGCTCACTGAGTGTGTCAACAATCAAATTCCAAGACAAGTTTAAGCTATCATCGTAGGAGATTATGAGCTCGCTGCTACTATAACTGATGAGCCAATAATCTCTCATGATGATAACTCATGTCCCATGACCAGCTACACTTGGGGGGATGGAAACAAACCAAATAAGTTTGTCAGGGCCTCTAAAGCCTCTGGTGAGGAAGCTGATGATGAAAAATCAGTAAGCACAATCAGTGAACAGTCAAAATGCGCTGACACTCTCTCACCTACTCTCACTCTAAATCCTATAAAAACCAAGACTTTTGAAAAAGCAAACAAAAGTAAATCTATAAAAAGAAACACAAAAGCTGATGTTACCTCATCCTCAGGGATCGTTAATTCTAAAATTGACTCACTAAACAATCAGCTTCAGCTTCTCACTAGCTATGTAGTCAGTGAAAAGCAAAAGGGAATTCTCGGACCTGCCCCCACACTACCTCAGGGATCGTTAATTCTAAAATTGACTCACTAAACAATCAGCTTCAGCTTCTCACTAGCTATGTAGTCAGTGAAAAGCAAAAGGGAATTCTCGGACCTGCCCCCACACTACCATCATCCTCCACATCTTTCAAACGCAGAAAATGCTATAAATGTGGAGAGAAGTCACATCTGGCCAGTGACTGTAAAACTGATGGATTCATTCTATCCAAAATATCCATCAATGATGGGACATCAAAAGAAAAACTTAGCGACTCTATTGCCACCTCCAACTCATCCACACTAAACATAAATGCCAAAAGGGCATCTGAACCCACTAAAAGGTGGGTTCCCAAAAATAATTAAATTTGTTTTGTGTGCAGGAGGGCAAGAACACTTGGTATCTAGACAGTGGGTGTTCTAAGCATATGACGGAATCAAAAGCTCTCCTAAAAAATTATCAAGAAAAAGAAGGTCCCTCTGTTTCTTTCGGTGATAATTCAAAAGGTTTTACAAAAGGTCATGGAACAATTAGCAACAGAAATGTTTCTTTTTCAATGTCTCATATGTTGAGGGTTTGAAACACAACTTACTAAGTGTAAGTCAAATATGCTCACTGAAAAATAAAGTGTTATTCGATGAATACGCTGGAACCATTCTCAATAAAGAAGGAAAACCAATTCTCGCTGCTAAAAGAAAAAGAAATGTGTACACCATCAACATGGCTGAGGCAAAATCTCAAAAATGTCTCTGTCTCTACTCTCGATCGGTAGCTGAAAAGAATTGGGTCTGGCACAAAAGACTCTCTCATCTCAACTTCAAAACTATAAACAAGCTTGCAAATAATGAGCTAGTTTATGGTCTTCCCTTTATGAGCTATTCAAAAGACAAACTATGCTCATCATGTGAAAAAGGAAAACATCACCAGTCATCCTTTAAACCTAAACAATATTCATCTATCACTGAAGTGTTCCAACTAATTCACATGGACTTATTTGGACCTGTCAGCATAACCAGTTTAGGTGGAAAGAAATATGCCTTGCTAATAGTCGATGAATATTCAAGATATACCTGGGTTTTCTTTCTAAACAACAAGAGTGATGCAGCTGATGAGATCATCAGCTTTGTAAAAATAATGGAAACGCTGAACGGGAAAAGAATCAGAATGATTAGAAGTGACAATGGAACTGAATTCAGAAACAGTTCACTTGAATCATTTTGTGAAGAAAAAGGTATATCTCAGAACTTTTCAGCTCCTAGGACTCTTGAACAAAATGGAATAGCTGAAAGAAGAAATAGAACTCTCGTTGAAGCAGCTAGGTCTATGCTCGTTGAAGCTGAACTTAAAGGTTATTTCTAGGCTGAAGCAGTCAACACAGCTTGCTTTACTCAAAATAGATCAATCATTGTCAAACGTCACAACAAAACTGCTTATGAAGTTCTAAGAGCAAGAAAATGTGATATCAGCTTCTTTCATGTCTTTGGAAGTACATGCTATGTACTTAACACTCGCGATCAACTTAAAAAATTTGATCCCAAAGCTGATGAAGGCATATTCGTTGGATACTCTTTAGTGTCCAAGGCATTCAGGGTTTACAATCTCAGGAGAGAATGTATTGAAGAATCTGTTCATGTTACTTTTGAAGAAAGCGTCAATTCTCAAAAATTTCAATCAAATGAAGATGATATGTTTCAAGATGAGGAAATCTTTAATATGCCACTGATCAATTCTGTGCTATCAACTACATCCCTTCAAATCCAATCTCATCAATACCTGAACCATCTCCACCTTCATCACCTGAAGCAATTGACAATTCAAACCCACTTGACTTTCAATCAAATGACTCTCCTGCTGAACCAAATCAAACTGTCACTGATAATGACATTTACACACAGTTAAATGAAGCTGACGAAGAAGAAGTCAACTCTGTTCCCATCAGAATAACCAAGTGGACTAAAAGTCATCCAATAGAACAAATTATTGGTGACAGGAACACTGGTGTTCAAACAAGAAAAGCTGCATCAAGTAATATCTGTCTCTATATGAACTTTGTGTCACTGATGGAACCAAAGAAGATAGATGAAGCTCTCAGCGATCCCGATTAGATCAGTGCCATGCAAGAAGAGCTGCTCCAATTTGAAAGAAATAAAGTTTGGAATCTGGTGCCACGACCTTCTAAGAAAACCATAATTGGTACCAAATGGGTATTTAGAAACAAAATGGATGAACATGGCATTGTGACTCGAAATAAAGCTCGACTGGTAGCCCAAGGGTATCGACAAGAAGAAGGGATCGATTACGACGAAACTTTTGCTCCTGTTGCTCGACTAGAAGCAATTCGTCTATTCCTGGCATTCGCTGCTTATAAGAACTTCAAAGTTTATCAAATGGATGTAAAGAGTGCATTTCTGAATGGTGATCTTCAAGAAGAAGTTTATGTTATGCAGCCACCTGGGTTCACTGACCCTCAGCTTCCTGATCATGTTCTTAAGGTGAACAAAGCTTTGTATGGTCTCAAACAAGCTCCACGTGCCTGGTATAAAACACTTTCAGATTTTCTTTGCAAATCAAATTATTCATGTGGCATCATCGATAAAACTCTGTTTTACAAAAGAATCAAAAATGACTTAATAATGGTTCAAATATATGTTGATGATATCATCTTTGGTGCCACTGATGAAAATCTCTGCAAAGAATTCTCCTCCCTGATGTCCAAAAGATATGAGATGAGCATGATGGGGGAACTAACATTTTTCTTGGGCTTACAAGTTAAGCAATCTGAGCAAGGCATTTTCATGAATCAAAGTAAATATATTAAGGATCTCCTTATAAAATTTAACTTTGAAAACTGCTCCATCATGAAAACTTCAATGGCACCTCCTGTTAAATTGGATGCTGACACTGATGGCAAGTCAGTGGATGTTACCATGTACAGAGGTATGATTGGATCTTTGCTCTATCTCACTGCAAGTAGACCTGACATTATGTTTTCTACCTGCCTTTGTGCTCGCTACAAGCCAATCCAAAGGAATCACACTTGACTGCAGTAAAAAGAATCTTCAGGTACATGAAAGGTACTCCCAACCTGGGTCTCTGGTATCCCAGAGGCTCAGGGTTTAAGCTAATCGGTTTTTCAGATTCTGATCATGCAGGTTGCAAGATTGATAGAAAAAGCACCTCGGGTGGTTGCCAACTCCTCGATGGAAAATTGGTCAGCTGGTCCAGCAAGAAACAACACTCTGTTTCTACCTCCACCGCTGAAGCTGAATACATTGCTGCTGGTCATTGTACAGTTCAAGTTCTCCGGATGAAAAATCAATTGGCTGATTATGGGATTATACTGGAAAAGATACCCATTCTTTGTGATAATCAAAGCGCAATTTCCATCACCAAAAATCATGTTCATCACTCAAGAACCAAACATATCGATGTAAGATATCATTTTATTAGAGATCATGTGATGAAAGCTGATGTGGAATTACACTTTATTCCAACTGAACATCAGCTCGCTGATATTTTTACCTAACCACTTGATGAGACCAGATTTAACTTGCTAATCAACGAGCTTGGGATGTTAAATGCATAATAAGTTTAATCACTCACTATTTGCGCTAGCTACTTTCTTATTAATACCCTCTTATCCAAAACTGTAAAGAATAATTTTCTTTTACTGTTTATATATGTCCTTTTCTTCTAATTAATTTAACTCATAATCATCATAGCTTAGAACAACTCATTCACATATTTTTATAAAAATAGTACTCTTCTTTTACAGGGACATGTCTTTCAATCCACAATTTTCAAAATGTTCTCATAATTTCTCTCTGTATCTTGCTCTTTAAAAGGCCTGAATTACCAACCTAATTTTTGCACACATCCTCATTCTCACTTTTCCTTAATTAAAAAAAAAAAGGAAGATGGAATACCAATCCAACTCCACCACTCCAGGAAAAAGGTATTCAGGAGGAACCCCATCCTGAATTCATTAGTATGGACGAGTTTGGAGATGTCAGACTTTTTGATCAGGTTGGAGCGATATTCGAGCAACATGAGAATGCGCATGCTTACGAAACTCTGCAAGAACAAGTTACTCAGTTGAATCAATGAAACTGGGAACTAATGCACAGATGCAGGAACATAGAGACTCAACGAAGGATAGCCAAGCGTTCTATTCCTATCCGTCTTAGGATAGAGTTATTCACCGGAAGAAAGTAGTAAAGCGAGCAAAGAAGGCTGCTTCAGCGTGGATTAAAGGAAAGCTTAATCCTTCTACTGACTCGCCCACCTCTTACCCCTCTAGTGCTCGCTTCAAAGTAGGGCTCGAGGAACGCTACTATCCTCAGGATATGACATTCTCAGTCATAGATGAGTTGTAAGTCTTTAAAAAAAAAGTCCTTTATGATTCAAGTTTCACGGATTCAATCAGTGGCTTCTCCAACTGATTTATCAGCGAGAGTCACTTCTGTGATCAGTAACTTTCAACAAAATGAATCATCTCTTTTTGGCGGTATGATTATCCCTAACTGATTTATCAGCTATAATAACTTTGGAGCTTATCTTTAAAAACTAAATTTTTAATTTTTTTTTCAAGTTGAAAAGCTGTTTGGTTATCTCCAACTGATTTATCAACGAGAATAACTTGGAGCTTATCCTTGAAAACTTTAATTTTTTTTGTTGTTGTTCAAGTTGAAAAGCTGTTTGGTTATCTCCAACTGATTTATCAGCGAGAATAACCTTGGAGCTTATCCTTGAAAAACTTTAATTTTTTTGTTGTTGTTTTGTTCAAGTTGAAAAGCTGTTTGGTTATCTCCAACTGATTTATCAGCGAGAATAACCTTAGGGCTTATCCTTGACCTTATGTTTTGAATAGTGCAAGTTGAAGGGCTGTTAATTTATCTCCAACTGATTTATCAGCGAGAATAACTTTCGAGCTTGTCCTTGCATTTTTTTTAAATAAAACCAAAGTAATGTTATTTCGAATATATTACTTCATTTAAATAAAATATCTTTATTTTAAAACGTTTTGAAAAAGCAAAATATCTTGTGAAAAGACGTGGGTAGTCCATCAGCCCACTTTTTCCTCTCTCCTCACTTTCTCTCTCCCACTTTTTCCTCCAATCACACATGCTCAAAATACATATAAATACCCTCTTTCCGTTTCCATTTCCATTCATCACCCACAAAAACACTCTCATATTGCTCTCAAAATCCCCAATATCTCAAACCCTAATTTCCAAAATAAAAAATTAATCATGCCTCGTGCCAAATCGTCTCCTACTGATGGAATCCCATTTGTTCCAAGCAATGAGGTTAAAGCCCTCAAAGCTTCACAGGTTCAATTTGAACTAGCTTCAATTTCCATTAAACCCAGCAACTACGTTGCAAATTTTGACATTCCTACTGGCATTCCTAATTATGAAGATATGGTTAACTGCCTGATTTTTTCTCCGATCTCAAAAGTAATTACCAGAGATCCGAAACCGCTGTATATTCCTGTTGTGCTCACACCGTGTCGTTGTTTTTCTCAATTGATGATGCGAGCGCAACAGTGGGTTTTAAATTTATAAAGCTGGGGCCTAGGGTTACTACTATTGCTAATCTAAGGGCTAGCAAAGGATAAGTATGACCTAGAATCGTTCTTCAAAGCGCGGCGAATTGAAACTAGGGAAATTTAGAGACTTTTATGAATTTAGCTAGGGCGAAAAAGGGTTGGTTTAGGTTTTGGGTTTTCTATTCTAAGATTAAACTAAATTGAATCAGAAATGGAGGTTACTTCGGGCGTTCAGCAGTTAAAACGATTGTCTACTATGAAGTGGTTCAGGTGATATTAAAGCGTGAAGAGTTCTGATGAGGATAAGTTCATAAGTTAATGTGAGTTATTGCTACAATCCTACTATCGGGCTAACGCGGAGGTGTCCACAATCAGGCAAATAGAATGTCACGTGGGTTGGAGAATATATTAAAGCATACACCGAAAGTTCTCTCAAATGCATGTCCATATTATCTAACAGTTAATCTCGAATCCTATTCCCCAATCTCGGTCATCATAGAAGTCCGAATCATGGCACAATATTTTGAATAAACAATCTTGTAAACGGGTTTTACCCTCGCCAGAATAAGTTGGAAAAAACTGGTCTAAGCGGTCAGATAAGATGTCATCACTTATTCTTATGACTTATCAACATTACTCAAGTATGCAACACGACAGGGATTATTTACATTACAAATAGAAACTTAAGTAATACACTTGTTAATCGATTCATAACACAACTACCTTCGGTCGTTCTCGACTTCCATACGTGTGTACTTCGCCATAAGCGTTTCCAGTACTATATCGAAGAACAGTCGAATAGGGGCCGTCATGTTATTTCACGATAATTAAGGCTAGGTGTATTTCACTAGTATGATAATCCTAAGGCAACAATCAAACAAGAACATGCAATAAGACAATCAAGATAATAGTTAAACCTAAGTATACAAATGTATTAATTAAATCGAGGATATTCTGAAAGTTGTCTCAAAAATATCGTCTGTCCGAATTAAATCTTAATCTACCTCTATTCCCATATTCCGTGTCTCTTGGATCCTAATTTGGTCTAGAGAACACCGGCCATGCCGAGCTCAATGATTCAATCAAACATATTATAACTAAGTGACCTATACCCTATGAGTTAGCTACGTTTATTTTTGGATAAGGTTTTAGTCACAACATGAGTTGGGCAGATAAACGATAAAGATTCAATTCCTACATCTATTCATGATACAAAACACTCGCAATCTCATAACATACAACATAATCACATATTTAAATCTTTCCTAAACGACTATCATAGCAGACAATTGAGTTATTTAGCTAATCATGGCAATTCTAGCACGCATATTTAAATTTATTGACGAAAGAACGAACATAATTATATATGGAAGATAGATTAAAACCTGATAAGTACAATACAATAACTCGTAGCTACAAATGCGTCCCGGAGCACCTCCGTACAAATCTTCCTTGGCTAGTTAATTAGCTAGTCTAATTAACTAAGGAAGTATTATAGAGAAAATATTATGGAGACTTTAAAGAGTTGGTGTAATGTGTGGTGTGTGAAAAAAAAAGGTGTCTTACAAATGAACTCAAGCCTCCTATTTATAGGAGAGGTTTGACTCACATTAGCATCAAGGGGTGCACATTAGCTCAATGAGGGTAAAAAGGTGTGTGAAAAAAAAAGGTGTCTTACAAATGAACTCAAGCCTCCTATTTATAGGAGAGGTTTGGCTCACATTAGCATCAAGGGGTGCACATTAGCTCAATGTGGGTAAAAAGGTGCACCAGGTACTGTACAACGCGGAAAGGTGGTGCACCGGGTACTGTACAACGCGGAAAGTAGGCGCACCAGGTACGAGAATTAGCCAAAAAAGGAAACCGGGACAGTGGACAGCAGGCCGGCGCCGCCCAGCTGGTGGCCGGCGGCGATTGGCTGCCACCCGCCCCGTTTCGCCGTCTTTTGCTTCGTTTCTTGATTCGTGCGTGTTTTCTTCGTTATGCGCCCGTTTGAGTTGATTCTTTTTCCGTTGGATTCGTAATTCAAAAACAAAAATTTTGACATAAGATAGTCCCTGAGGTGAGGTCCCTAACTCCAGATATCGCGTACGAATCACTTGGATCTTCCGGCGGGCGTAAAATCTTCGTTCTTTGTCCGTTTTTGTTGATTCTTCTTCTGTTGGATTCGTATTTTGAAAACAAACATCTTGGATAGAATGGATGTTGGTGAATAGCACTTTTGCCTTAAAATCTCGTTTTGATGTCTTGAATCTTCAATTGTGCATGGAATCTTCGTTTCTCGACCGTTTTGCTTGATTTTTATCGTGCAACCTTCGTTTTGGTCTTCTTAACATATTATCACTGATTTGTGCATTGTTTGAGTCCAAATGCCAAGTATTGCTCCAGAATGAGAGAGATATCAGTAGTAAAAACATGACTTTTTACACGATATCAAGTATCCCACACTTAGAGTTTTGCTTGTCCTCAAGCAAACCTTCAGCAAGTTTGTGAAAGGCTGGAAGGGTGTCTTCGTATTCCGGAGAACTTTGATTCCTGCAGGTTTGGTAGAAAGATTTCGGACGAGGTTCCATCCCTTGATGTTCTCCCAAACTTTTGGTTCTAACGAGCTTTCTTTTCAATCTTCATAATGTAAGATATACATGACTGGGGCCCTCACAGGTGGTCACTCATTTCACTCAAGTGTATCGGGTTTCCTATTTTCTAATTCACTCAGGGGCCAGTAATGTAGCTCTTCCTTTGTCATAAGCTTGATCGAGAATCAAATCTATAATACCTAAATGAGGACGGTGCTAATTATCCCTAGACATTCGCAAGAGGGTGAAGATTGTGTATGGAACAAGGGTTTTGGTAGGTGATTTAATTGGGGGTTTAATATAGCCTAAGAGTGATGACTTGTCTTTGATGTTTTTAGATGATACCTCTTTTTGGATTTCTCTCTTTGAGAGCCTTCTTGTCGTAACATTTTCGTCTTTGAAGAACCTTTCCTCGGTTTTAAATGATCCTTGGGTCTTTTAGCTCTTCAATTTCTTTGGCAGCTTTGTTTGTGCTTTCTCTGGAGTCCTTTTGTGGATGATATTCTTTTTCCTTTGGGGAATCCTTCTAGAGTTTTGTTTCTTGTAGTAGTTTTGCTGACAGAACAGAAACTTAGGCTATGGCCAAGAAATGTAGAGAAAGGATTGGTTTTTGAAGTGAGTATTCGAAATGAAAAGGCTAAGTCTCAACAGGTTTTCTAAATGATTTTCATTGTCGAAAATGGACATTGGCAGGGTTAGGCTTAAAAATGGGGGTTTTACAAGAGGGTTTAATCCTAGGGAATGTCAAGATCCTCTAATTGCACCTTCGCCACGTATGACGCTCACTTTTGTAATTTCGAAATGTATTCTCCGAACAAGTTCTAACTCGAGAAGGCATACAACGACACACTCACAAACGAAAAAGTGAAGCATTAAATGTGAATGCTTTTATATGGCTCAAGATTCCTCACTCATTTTTGGTGGTTTTGTGCCTAGTTATGCGATTGCTTGTTTGAAACTTAGTTTGAAAGTTGTCAAAGAGTTTTTTTTTTCGTCGTGATCAATTTGCCAAGCCTTTTGAATTTTTGTTGACCGAAAATACACTTTTTGGGCTTCCCATGATTCAAAAATTTTGAAAATTTTGCTAAAAATATGAGTTTTGCTAAAAAGCTTGATCAAAAGTTTATGTTGCAATACAGTAGTGGATACTACTGCTATCCTACACTTAAAAGAACATTGTCCCTAATGTTCTCTATCTCTAAGTTAGGTTAATCCCACACTTAGATTTTGAATACGGGTCAATATTTTCAAAGTTATTCTCTATTTGTGAGTAATAATCCCACACTTAGAGTTTTTCTTAAAATTCTTGTGTGGTTCAAGCAAAGTAAGGTTAGAAGAGACACTTCCTTGTGCTGCGTGTGATGCCACTGGATTTAACGGACCAGGTTCAAGTGTGTGAATTCGCTGAAAATGGACCAGGCTCATTAAAAATGAACTCGTTCCATAAATCCTACTCCAAATTCTGCATAGTACACACCCTTCATAAAACACAAATGTTAACACAAGTCAATACATAAATAAAACTAAAAATGGCTAATCCATGTCAGTATAGAGCGCCTCCCAATCGATGAAGTCATCGTCCATAAAGATCGTGTTTTCCACGATCGATGTAGGAGATGCCGACTCCTCAATGGTATAAACCGGAGATGCCGTGCCATCCTGTGGATCCTGAATCCAAGCGTCAACTGCAGCGATCTTCTCCGCAAGTGGGATCGTAGGAGTGGGGTGATCCTGCTCACTCATGTCCCAAGGTGGGAACAGGTCCCACGGTGGAATGTGCGGAGCGGGGTCAGGTCCCATTTGAAAAGGGCACACAGGTGTGGAAGGAAGGCCTAAAGCAGCGTGGATATCAGTGATGACAGCGTGCTGGACCTCTAATGCTCTCAGTATCGCCCAAGTGACAGCAAGATCCGCAGTAGATACCCCATGCTCAAATGTGGGTACTCTGGAGGTCCCTGCGGTCTGTCCCACCGATCGTCGAGACAAAGGTAACCTGGTGTGAATGGAGCGTAATAGGATTGTCTCCTGCACGTCCTCCTCCACTAAGTCTGCCAAGATCTAATCTAATCGAGGTGGCGGTGACTGAGATCCTCTGACAGTCCTCATGCTACTACCCGGTGATGAACTCTGGGAGTGATGCATGGTACGCGAGCGTCTCTGACTGGGGGCTTGTTGTCTGGCTGAATGAGAACTTATCCTGCAAAAACAAATGGTCAATGCAATAATCATAATTTTCACATGGTGAGGTACTGCTTGAATGGATTAGGTAAAGCACACAAAAATAAAAAGAAACTAATGCGGAAAATATAGGATAGGCTTGGGGTGCCTCCCAAGAGCGCTTTGTTTACCGAGTCTCGTAGCTTGACTCTTCTACCTTTAAGTGTTCGTTAGGGTGCTTTGCAACCGTAGACTTCCTCGGATGGGGGAAAGTCTTGTACGTAATGTTTTAAACGATGACCGTTTACCTTGAAATTTCCGTCTGGAGCCTCGAGTTCAATGGCGCCATAAGGGAAAACCTTAGAGATTGTAAATGGGCCGCTCCACCTCGTTTTGAATTTACCAGAAAATTTCTTAAATCGAGAGTTAAAGAGTAGAACTTTATCACCTGGATTGAAGCGTGTGGAGCGTAGTTTTGCATCGTGAAGCAACTTAGTTCTTTCATTGAACTTGTAGGAGCTCTCGTATGCTTGATCTCTTAGTTCTCCTAACTCATTTAGTTGCATTTTCCGGTGCATTCCCGTTACTGTAGGATCTAAGCTGCAATTCTTTAGTGCCCAGTAAGCTTTGTATTCGAGTTCAATCGGAAGATGACATGCCTTTCCATATACGAGCCTATAGGGGGTCGTTCCTAATGGTGTTTTGTAGGCTGTCCGGAATGCCCATAACACATCATCTAGCTTGTCTGCCCAGTTTTCCTTGTGTTGACCAACTGTTTGTTCCAAAATTCTTTTTAGTGCTCGGTTTGTTATTTCTGCTTGCCCATTCGTCTGCGGGTGGTAGGCCGTAGATGTCTTATGGGTAACACCATATTGTTGCAATATCTTCATGAACTGAGTATTGCAAAATTGTGTGCCGCGGTCACTGATGATCGCTCAAGGAGTTCCAAACCGACAGAATAGCTGTTTTAAGAACTTTGTTATGACTCTCGAGTCATTCGTTGGGAAGGCTTGAGCTTCGGCCCATCTGGATACGTAGTTGACAGCTACTAGAATGTATTCCTTTCCGTAGGATTTTGGAAAAGGTCCCATGAAGTCTAATCCCCATATATCGAATATTTCACATGCTTGGATATTCGTTAATGGCATTTCGTTAAGCGTTGTGATATTTCCAAACCTTTGGCAAATATCACAGCGTTTCACCAAGTCTTGTGCGTCTCTGAAAATAGTTGGCCAATAGAATCCTGAGTCGTATACTTTCTTTGCTGTCAAATTGGCTGCGTGATTGTAAATGCCTATACGGATCTAGAAGATGTGAATCACAGATTGTATATAGCGGAAATCAACAATCACTTAACAAGAACGTGAATCTTAACGAACACAACGATATAAATAATGTTTCTGTTATTGATTAACAAAAACAAACGGATTAAGCACCACAGATACAAACTCGAACTCTCTGAGTCTCTCTCTCTGATTTCGTTCCACTCACACACACTGAACGAACTGTGACAAATGAAACCCTAAAACACTATTTATATGTTGGACCCTTGGACCTTGCGACGTTACACTCAACGTCGCAGGGCCCAGACCCATGCGACATTGACCCAATGTCGTAGGCCCAAATACATGCAATTTCATTTGTCGATCAAGCTAAATATTCTATACAAGATATTGACAAACTATGTTGATATTGCATCAACAAACTCCCCCTTGGCAATAGCTTGGATATGTCTTCAAAACTTCAACTTTAGCTTGAGTATCTTCCAGCATTAATCCTCTCTCTAATCAACAATTTCACCGAAACCTCCAAGAATTTGTCTGTTCAATAGACATGTACCAACAAAACTCCCCCTGAACAGTAGATTCACCTCGAACTCTTGAAGGATCGTCAGATGCAAGCATTTCATTGTTGATGATGCTAGATTCTTCTTTCTCTTCAAACTTTCTCTTCAAACTTTCTCCTAGGTCTTCTGATAAGTGTTGAACCGTGCTCAAATAACAGAAACAAAATTTAATTTTTTTTTTTGATTTTTTTTTGGTATATTGTATATTTGTATACTATATACAATTACAAAAACAAAACAAAAAAAAACTAAAACAAAACTTTAACTTTCGGAACCCATTTGAGCACGGTCCCAATCTTTCTTGTAGTCTTCGAGACCTTCTGATATGATTCATCAATAAAATCCAAAGACATAGAATTCCACCTGAAATTTAAACATCTTGTTTCATTTCTGAATTCATTACGACGAACCGATGTCCTCCAGGAGAAAGGAACAAAATCTTTTCGTCTATGTTGCACCATATGATGAAACCGGGGTGGTGCAAACGAAAACATTTGCTCACGAGTATAAGCATAAGGCTTCATTCGTCTCGATTCCGGTTGTAGTGTCGGTTTCAAATCTCTTGATTTCTTTGGAAATGTTGAAGCCGAACTTCTGTTACATTCAATGTTACCGGAATTATCACAACAATCAACCTTTTGATGATTACGTTGTCTGGTTGATTGAGATTTCTCTGAATACTTATTATTCTTATGCAACGAATAATTTGTAAACTGAGAAATCTTTTTCGCATGAAATAATTCGGAAGATTTATCAGTGCAAATCTTCTTCTTATTCTTGACTGGCGATCTGGGTGATTCAGAGATCTTATCAATTTGCTTGCGAAGATCTTCAACAGTTTTTAATGCAAGCTCCTTATATTCTATTAACTTGACAACAATCGGTTGTTGAAGTTTGGTTACCAACTTTTGCTTAACTTCAAATAATTTAACCTGTTCTTCCAATTCAACAATTTTTGATCGCATTGCTGCACGTTCATTTTCTATATCAAACAATTGAGATTGAAGGTTTTTAATCTCTTCTTCCTTCTTTTCAAGTCCGATAATTTTTAATCGTGTCTCTTCGCGTTCATTCTCCATGGTAAGTATCTGAGATTGAAGGGCCTTGATTTCTTCTTCTTTCTTTATCAATTGCTCTTTCATTCCTTCATCTGAACTTGTCACTTTCAATTTAGTATTACTTGCTATCAGAGAGTCCCACAAATGAAACGATGTTTCCATATTTTTGTAACAAGAAGCCACATCGTCTGGTAAACATGCCAAAATTGTTTCAAATATCTTCTTTTCTAAATTCAAACTCCTTCTTTCTGTATCGGACATTTGATTTACTGTTTTGAAACCTGTAGGTATCTCTGGGAAAAATATATTTCCTGGGATTGTCGGTCTTTCATACGGCTCAGTAATGAAAATCCATAAATTTGGATCATGCAATGTAATCAAATCTTCAAAGATAGTCTTCCATCGAGCAAAGTCCTTATTGAACAAGGACTTCAACCTTTCTCTCATGATTGTACTTAAAAAATCCATATTTGAATTTTCCCTCGAAATTTCCGTTCAATTACTTTGACAAATGCTCGACTAGAACGCAACTTTTCCCAAATTAAAATCAAGCACTTCTAAGCCCAAACGCAGGATTTACTAAGCGACAATTATCCGCGATTTTTTTTTTGTGACACTAGGTAAGTGTCGCTAAAAGCGTCGCCAAAAAAAAAAAAAATGTTGCTAATGAATAGTGTTGCTGATGAATAGTGCTGAGACGTAAGGGCCAACGTCGCATGCACTGTAGCTATGAATAGTGCTGGGACGTTAGGGCCAACGTCGCATGCACTGTAGCATGAATAGTACTGGGACGTTAGGGCCAACGTCGCACACACCGTCGCATGCACTGTAGCATGAATAGTACTGGGACGTTAGGGCCAACGTCGCACACAACGTCGCATGCACTGTAGCATGAATAGTACTGGGACGTTAGGGCCAACGTCGCACACAACGTCGCATGCACTGTAGCAAATGTCGCAAATCGCGACTGCAGCAGCTCCAAACCCCAAAATTCGACAATTTTCGAAACCCTAACCAAAATCAATGAACGGAGGACGATCAGGCACCAAAAATACGTCTAAAATTCACAATTTGCAACCCAATCAACCCAGAAACGAAGATTAAACAATAAAACTTCACGAATCAAACCGAAAACACGTTCAATAACGATTCAAACAACTCCTCCTGCTCTGATACCAGTTGTAAATGCCTATACGGATCTAGAAGATGTGAATCACATATTGTATATAGCGGATATCAACAATCACTTAACAAGAACGTGAATCTTAACGAACACAACGATATAAATAATGTTCCTGTTATTGATTAACAAAAACAAACGGATTAAGCACCACAGATACAAACTCGAACTCTCTGAGTCTCTCTCTCTGATTTCGTTCCACTCACACACACTGAACGAACTGTGACAAATGAAACCCTAAAACACTATTTATATGTTGGACCCTTGGACCTTGCGACGTTACACTCAACGTCGCAGGGCCCAGACCCATGCGACATTGACCCAATGTCGCAGGCCCAAATACATGCAATTTCATTTGTCGATCAAGATAAATATTCTATACAAGATATTGACAAACTATGTTGATATTGCATCAACAGTGATGTCCTCCGGTGGGTCCGTGATGGCTTTGATGGAGGATGTGTTCCGCTTCCTTTCCATCGACACATCAGTATTTATAATCTGGTCGGGACAGACCTTAAATAAATACGGATATCCCAAAAGTAGTACTTGACATAGTGGAAGAACTTTTGTCTTCGTGATGACAGCATTCCTTTCCTTGTGATCCCTCCAACTACGAAATTGGCTATGTCTGCAAACCAAGGATCGTCCGTGAATTGTGAGCCTTGCAATTGCTCTCCTAAACTCATTAACTGCTCTTCTGGAAATCGATCTTTGATGTCCCCTTGTCGCGCTCCTATCGGTCGGTCGGATTTAACTCCGGTCGTTGTTCCAACAGCAACAGAGGCGGCGGACAGTGAGTTTTAAATTTATAGAGCTGGGGACCTAAGTTTTACTACGGCTGTATAGCAGCAGTATGACCTAGGGTCGTTCTTCAAGCTAATCATATTGTGAAACGGGAGTATCAAGACAAGTTGTTTAATTTAGTGATGGGATTTTTCAAACAGATTTTGAATGGGTTTTTGTTACTTAGGTCCGTAAATTAAAGCAATTAAATAAAAGTAAATAAATGGAAAACAGAAATCAGTATGGAGGATATGTGTTTGTTATGACTTCGTTAGCTTATGCGGGGGTGATGCTAGGGTTTTAGTATGAAAACGTCTTTTAAAGGTTTGTGTCTTATCTGAGCTTAATTGTTCGTAGTGTAAACACTAGCACCCTACTGATTGGGGAGACCAATCAGTATGTCACTGAGTACTAGGCCAAATTGAGTCTGATCGGAGGAGGATGCTCAACTCTTCAACATTATCCAGTGACGGAGTAACGACCCTTCTTGGAATGTTAATTCCTGGACGCATGAGATAGAGTAACATACCCACTAAGGTTCCGACCTTTCTTAACACTACGGGGACAACGAAGTCAAATAAGGCATTTAAGATTAAGACTTGGTTTGGTGACTATTAACTTTATATTAATGGTTTTATTTTAGCCTAGAGCTTTCATCACGGTGTACAGTGCGACTATGCATTTCCACAGTTTTCCAGACCCAAGATGTACTAACGGTGTACAGTGCATCTAAGCATTTCCACAGTGTTCCTGATCTTTTAGGAGTACTAACGGTGTACAGTGCGATCAAGCATTTCCACAGCTTTGAAGTCAAACCAGGATGTGACACAGTCTTCAACCATCGACATTTCCTTAGCTCCTACGTGTTTGTACTCCACCCAAGGTGTTTCCAACGTTACACGAATTACAGTGCCGTTTACCGTGGTCTTTCCGGGTCACATACTTTATGGTCCCTCTAGACTAGTTTAAACTACGTTTGTATTAAAGCCCAACCATCTATGATATAAACCAGCCCTCACTATTTCCCAATAAATCCCTGATTGATTCACGGTGTACTATACGAAAGGTTTTAAACAGTATTTCCACAGCTACACAATTCAGACCATGTTTATAGTTTTAGAAAACACAGATAGGTAGTGACCGTTTGAACAAGGTTCGCGACTCCTTGTCATAAAGGTTCTAACCACGTTTAATTGGAGGAAAGGCGATTTGGTTTAGAAATTCATAAATACAAGATTAATAGATCACCGGTTTTCATTTATATAATATAACTGGAAACATTATTTCCACAACGGATTGTGCCCACAACTTTCATAGCTTCCATGTTCCGTACTACACACATAAGTGATGATTCCGGCGCTATACAAATGAAAGCCGTATAATGTTACCTCCGTTATTTCATAATGTTATCCAATTATACGTTTAAAGCAGCATCACCCCACACATATATAAACTAACTACATCATAACAAACACACGAGGAAACTACTCACTACGCATAATAACATGTCCTAGATCTAGCATAATAACAATAGCAATTATCATTATAACAGATAAGGAAAGAAGTAACCGTTAATAAAGCGTAGATTGAATAAGCGTTTAGAGAGAGAGAGAGTACAAGCAGAACTTCCGCAATATCCTTGACAATATTACAATAAAAGCCCCTGAACTATTCCCTACACTATTAAAAAAGTAGCCCCTCCGTTAGTTTCAGTTAAATATTAACTGAGAACTAACTAGACCTAACCCTAATTTCTAGAGAGAGAAAGAAAGAAAGAGAGTTTAGAGAGAGAGAGAGTGTGAGAGAGAAAGTGGAAATGGAGAAATGAATGGAATGTTGAGGTGTGTTGAAGGTTGGAGGGGTGACCCCCTATTTATAGGCAAAGCTTGAAATCAGCCGTACAACTCGCGAAGCACGCACGTACAAGCAAAAGAAGCACAAACGGGCAGCATATGGGTACCAGGGGCCGTATACGGCCTTCATAGGGCCGTATACAGTGTGTAAAGGGCCATATACGATCTATGAAGGGCTGTATACGATGTGCAAGGCCGTATACGGCTTCCGTCTAATTTCGTTCGTTGCTTAAAACGTCCGTATCTCCTTCGTTATGCATCCGTTTGACCTGATTCTTTCGCCTGTGTCTTCGTAATTCCGTTACGCTTCTAATGGTCCTAATCTCACTGAAATTGTATGTGTATAACTTTAGCATAGCCGAAATCACTTTATAGGAGTTTGTAACCGTCCAGTCTTCTCCTTCCTTTGTCTGATTTGCATGATTCTTGATTTTCTCGTCTCAATTTTACCTATTACATCATATCATAAGATTAGAATATGTTTATCATAGGATAAATGAGGGTGCGAGAATTGGTTGCTGCTTATTTGCTTCGTTTTGCTCGTTATTCGGATGTTTTTACTGACTTTTGTAGCAACGTCTATATTTTTAGTACTTTAGTGAATTTTAGTAAATAATGATTGTTTTGGAATGTTTTCACTAAAGATGTGCCCAAAAAGTGTGGAATAATGGCCTTGAAAACATGACTTTTTGCGTCACATCAAGTTATCCCACACTTAGACGTTGCTTGTCCTCAAACAACACTCAGTTTTTGAAAACATTTTAAAACATTTTTAAAATGAGCTTCAACATTTTTAGGAGTTACCACTGTCAAATGCAGATAAGATAGTTTCACGAATTTAGGGAAAGATAAGATGATCCTTCCTTAAACAAGAAAAAATTCTCTTAGGCATACATCCAAATCTCATGATCTTGGAGTATACATGACTAGGCGATCTCACAAAAGGTGGTCACTCAATTCACTCAAAGTGTATCGGGTTTCCTATCAATCTAGAACAAAAGAAATCGCTCAAATAGCCAGTCATGCAGCACTCATCGTCATAGGCTTGGTCGAGAATCGGATCTCCACCACTTAGGTGAGGACGGTGCTAATTATCCCAAGACATTCATGAGGGTTGTAGTGTTTGATGAGGGGTAAAGGGTATAGATAGTGGCATATTTTTTTTGGCTGTAGGGGTTACTTATCTTAAAACAACTGTGATCATGAACAACTTTATTTCAGAATGGAGAGAGATGTAGCTTTTGGTCTTCTATCAGAATCTTCTTGTGAGGATGATACTTCAAAGGACTTTAAGCTTTATTCTTGCGGAACTCTTTTTCTTTCTTTCCTTCTTTTTCTTCTTTTTATTTTCTTTTTCTGCTTTTATATTTTTCTATTTTTCTTTTCTTCTTCAGAATTTCTTTGCCAAAGAATTTCCAAGGATATTTTTCTTCTTTTGATTCTTTCAGAAATCCCTTATCTTGAACATTTCGAGTCTTTTCGCGGTGTCAATTTTTCACACCAGGGATTCTTCAATCTTTTTGAGAGCACGAAAGGGGTAGGATAAGATATTCTAAAAGATGTTCTTCATAACCTCAGAAATTCTAAGATAAGTTTGGGGGTATTTTGGGAAGTAGGGTTTTACGAGGGTTTTATGAAACGAAACGTTTAGGCTCAAAAGGGTTTACTAAGTGGATCTTCTATACTAAAGATGAGCATCGGAAAGGGTTTTGGGCTTGAAAAGATATGTAAAAAGGGGTTTAAATCCTAGGGAATGTCAAGGTCATCTAATTGTACCTATACCACGTGCGGTACACACCAATGTGGTCTTGAAGCGTATGTCAAGAGCAAGTTCTAATTCAGAGATGCATGCATCGGCACACACAAGAAATGATTAGTGAAGCATTAAATATGAATGCTATTAGGCTCAAGATACCTCACTGCAAATAGGGTTGTATGTGCTTCGTCATGCTTCCATCAGATTATTATTTCTTGCTTGAGCAATTTCTACCTTATTTTCCCTAGACTCCGAAATATATTACTCACATCTGAAAATAGCTCCTCTCAAAAGATATTTTGGCTCAAAATTAGCAGAGTTAATCGATAGATTTAGCTCATACTTTCAATTTTCTTTGAAAATTTTTGAAAAATTTGAGGAACATTTTCTGAGTTTACTATTTCGGACATTAAAAATCAAAGAAAACTAACCAAGGTATTCTATACCTGCTATCCCACACTTAGAGGAACATTGTCCCTAATGTTCTCTTGAGTTGAGATTTACTGGAAGTAAAATCCCACACTTAGAGTTTGAACATGTAAGAAAATGTTTCTCAAGTGCCTGTTTTGGGCTGGAATCCCACACTTAGTGATAAGCTTAGGATAGAGTATAGACTACTTTAACAAACTAACAAAGCAAATAATAAACAGAATCATAAACAAAAGAGAGTAAAGGTTAAGACACTCCCCAGATAGCGAGCAGCGAAGAAGCTGAGAATCTGAATTTGCTGAAAAGAGATGTTGCTAAGATCTTTTTCTGCATTCATGAAGAGCGGCTCGGCTTCAAGCGTCATGCTATTTGGTTTTCTTCTCCATCCATTATTCCCTTTTTGTGAATCAATCTCGTAAGTGTGAACACGTTGGTCGTACCAGTTTACAAACTCAAGGTATTTGCAAATGAAAAGATAAATCATCATCTCAGAACTTGAAAAGATATTTTCTACTACAAATCATTTTTATAAAACATGTGTTTTTAAACGAGTTCGAGCATAATGCATAAAAGTAGTATGCAAGTACCTCAAATGCTCGAAACACATGAATTATCATTTTTCAAATTGATTTCCTTATTTCTGAGACAAGTGGTTTATTTGCAAATGAGTTGTAATATCAGAAAAGTGTTTTGGTGACGACCAAGTGTGAAGGATAGTCAGAGATATATCTTCACTTATTGACACTGTTCTCTCTACACGTCTTATTGCACGGGTTGCCTCCCGAGAAGCGCTGCTTTTAGAGTCGAGAGCTCGACTTTGCCTTCCTTCAGATTTAGTTAGTGCTGGAACCACCAGGACCGGAAGCGCACAGAAGTGGAATCCTGGGGTTACGTGGGTATATCCTCAGAAAATGGTGAGCGATGATGTCGACGATGTTTGGTATCTCAGATGAAAATATGGGGAAGCTCTGCAGATGCTGCTCTGTAATCCTTTTTACGTGCAGCAGGTCCCAAGTAACCTCCTTTACTGTGCTGGAGATAATTCCGCGGGAATTTACAAAAGAGAATCCATCAGCTTCAATCATCTCTCGTTCATGATGGTGTTGTCTGAGCGAGTCCATAAATCCAAAGAACTGCAGGTGTAAAGTCTCGTGATCTGCAATACCGGAGTTTCCTCCAAGTTCTCGGATAGATTCATGAATACCCTGGATAAGAATGGTCTGGTAGTGGGAAAACGTGAGGCCGGAGTTCTTAAAGGTATCGTTCATCATGTCGTAAACCTCACGTAATCCATAGTTGAATATTTGACTATGCTCTTTATCAGGTACTTCAGCGAAGATTTCCTTGATTCGATCAGTGAGGAAGTTCGCGATGTTAACCATTGAACCTTCAGGTATAGAAGAAGGGATGACACGCGTCCTCTCGTCAGAACTCACGTACTCGAGATCTTCGGCAATCTTGTGAGCGTGGTACTCGATGGTACAGTCAATGTAGAACCGATGAGGAGAAGTTTTGTCGATATGATCATTCCTAGCCATAGAATCTAGAAGGCCCCTAAGATCATTTATTAACCGGATGTCTATGTCTGCGTCAGGATTCCCAGTAGCATTGTACATATTGCTGCGATAAGAATTTAAGAACTCATGTTGCTCAGCAGAATATGGAAATGCGGATCTGAGCAGCGTGTCATAGATCTTCCTGTACATGCGTCTTTGGTCTTCAAAGAACTCAAGCTCCTCAGGAGTTGGTCCAGCAGTGTGGTGCTCTCGTAGCAGCTGAGCAGTGAGGTCTTCGGCAAAGGCATTTAGGCGGTTGTGGAAGAATCTGAAATCTTGGGAATTCTCGGCTTGGTTGACCTCAGATTCGGCTATGATTTCCTCAATCAGGTTCCTTTGGTGTGGAGTGTAATCATTGGTTGAGTTAATGATAATGCTTGTCACCATAGGTATGTCGTTTTCGAATTCTTCAATAGCACTTATCATTTCCTCATGGTTGGAGATAGTCGGAATTTGGGGAGAAGCGGGAATAACAGGAACTGCATGGAACTGAATGGACCGGATATCTGCTGGAATATCAATATAGATGATGCCATCGTCATCACTTTCCTCGGCTGGAGTATCCCTAGCCTGGAAATCAGGGAACTCAACAGTATCGGATGGTGGAAGGGTGTCATCAGTAATCTGAGATATCGGCTGAGAGGAATCCATCTCGTTGTCTTTCTCCTCATGAGAATCAGAATCACGGCTAGATCCGGAGGTACTTTCCTTCTCGAACTGACTTCGAGGTGCAGATGTGTTAGGATATTTTAGATTTGATGATACAAAAGATTTAAACATGATGGACTAAAAGTGATATTTGTTTAAATAGTTTCCATGTACAATTAGGATTTCTTGTAACCCTAATATCTCTATTATATAAAGAGATGTAGGGAGGTAGGTTTTGGTGTGCACACATAATGTAGACGTCTAGGGTTTTTGTTTAGCCTCAAGATCAAGGTATTCTTGATCCTGTTGCAATCGTGTAACCGTTTTATTGTGATCGAATAAAATTGAGGCTTGAGATAACATTGATGTTCTTATTGTTATTCCGCACTTTATGATTAATTCAATGTTATTGTATCCTAGATCAAGACCTAAACAATATGAGCTAGATCTTTATTACGTTTTATCAATTGGTATCAGAGCAAGGTTGCTCGTGATCTAGGATATACAAGGTGTATGAGATAAAAGAAGCCGTATCGAAGAAACCCTAGAAGATTGCAAGAAAAATTCGTAATTCGTCACTTTCTGCACAGCCATGGTAAAAAATTCGGATCTCCTTCGTTAACCGTTAGATTGTCGTGAAATTTGAACTGCAGGTTCTTAACATAGAGGCGCACATTCCTACTAAAGGAATTTTTGATCTGAGCTTTTGATTGAGAGATATTCATTGTCGAAGTTGGTTGCTGAAAGTCTAGGGTTTTTCAGAACGGCAGAAGTAAAATGATCACTGTGTCTTCGTTATCCAACGAAAGTTGATGATTTTTGGATATGTTATAGAAGACATATGTATCTACATCGTGTAAAAATTTCATAGTGATCGGATGTTTCTACAAAGAGATATTAAAATTCGAAGTTAATGCAGTAAGTTTATGGTTTCTTTTCGTGCAGCTGAAGTCAAATAATTCCTGTAAATTCATTAACCGTTGGATCGACTTGATTTTTGGATATGTGGTTAATGAAACATTGATGAACTTCGTGTTAAAATTTGAGCTTCATCAGATATGTAACCAAGGAGATATACAGTTCGTAAGCCACTGCTCATCAACTTGCCCCTGCTAGCACAAAGTTACCACTGTTAAGTACAACGTTGCCTTTTAGTACAACGTTGCCACTGCTAGCACAGATCTACCACTGTTAATACAAGCTTGCCGCTGTTAGTACAAGCTTGCCACTGCTAGCACAAAATCCTACCGCTGCTAATACATAGTAACCACTGTTCGGTATAGCCACTGTTAGTAGTTGCCACTGCTAGTTAGTAGTTGCAACTGTTAATATAATTTTGCCACTGTTGGGTAGCGAGAACCACTGTTAGTCATTTTTCAAACACTAGCGGAATTAGTGATACTCGTCATGGATGGTACTACATGGTATTCGTTGCTATTATTGGATGGTTATCCATACAGTTCTTATGGTTACTGTATAAGAAAAGTTTGGATCTCGAATGGAATTGTTTTCATAACAATTTATTTATTGATTTATGGCTCATTTTCGAGGAAGATGTGATTATGAAGAAGATTGATTATAGCTTGTTTGATATTGTAGTTGAGTTTGACAGGTTTGTATCTTATTATATCTCAAAGTGAGGGTAGAACACTTTGAAGATAACTTGTTTGGTTTGTATGGTGACGACGAAGACTTGACAAATCTAGCAAACGTGTGAGATTAACCTTAGGATGCTCAATGCTCATATTTGCTATCACTTGAAAGAGTTTGGTGTGCTTGGTGACTTATTATGGAAAATAAGGATTTTTGTCAAAGAGATTGTGATCTACTTATACATTGGATTATAAGTTTGACGTCGTGGATAGTACAAGATATAAGGTACAAGTTTGGAAGATTTAACTTCTTTATTAAGTTTGTTATATTCTATTTTCTTCACCGACCAGTAATCATTACATAGAGCCTACAAAGTTCAAGATTCAAGAGATGGTTAACATATTGATTTGAGGGGAAGCTTATTGAAAAAGTGTTTAGCCATTGGGAGATGTTCATGCGTAACTTAAGGGGAAGTGTTTACAAGATTGCAAAAGACCCCTATTAGATTATGACAAAAAGGGGAAGAAGAATTTGAAGATTCAGATTTGCAACTTATCGCATGGCATGATATGATTACAAGAAATCAAGAGTTAAGGGGAAGTTTGCGTGAGAAGATGTTTATTTTGTCATCATCAAATAGGGGAAGATTGTTAGGATATTTTAGATTTGATGATACAAAAGATTTAAACATGATGGACTAAAAGTGATATTTGTTTAAATAGTTTCCATGTACAATTAGGATTTCTTGTAACCCTAATATCTCTATTATATAAAGAGATGTAGGGAGGTAGGTTTTGGTGTGCACACATAATGTAGACGTCTAGGGTTTTTGTTTAGCCTCAAGATCAAGGTATTCTTGATCCTGTTGCAATCGTGTAACCGTTTTATTGTGATCGAATAAAATTGAGGCTTGAGATAACATTGATGTTCTTATTGTTATTCCGCACTTTATGATTAATTCAATGTTATTGTATCCTAGATCAAGACCTAAACAGTCTCGAGCTTGATCATTATTAGGTTTTCACAAGATGTGTCAAAGGTTTGAATCCTTTGGGGAAGTCGGGATGCTTTATATGCTGCAATCTTTCTCAAGAGTTTGTCTCGAAGCTCTGGGTGCTGTGTGGATAAAGCTATAGTTTTCTCAATATTCAGCAGAGCGTCAAGTCGGGGAGACACGAGAGGTTTGGTGGGATCAATAGCTGATGCAATGAGTTTCTCCATGGCGAGACTAAATTCTGCATCGTGAGAGTAATCAGTCGGTGCATCTTCATCTGATTCATCTTGTGACAGAGGGATGAAGTTCTCAAGGTTTTCGATTTGCATAATCTCTGCTGTCGGTAAATATGAGTCAGGAAGGTATTGATGAGGTGGTGTGGACTGATATATTTCCTCGGGCTCTGATTCTTCCTGTTCTTCCTCGGATTCTTCCATTTCTTCTAGTTCCGTTTCTTCCATCTCTTCTTCCTCTGGTTCTGTTTCAGGTTGTTCTTCTTCTTCTTCTTCCTGCTCTGAATCTTCCTCCTCTTCTATTTCTTCCTCTGGTTCAGATTCTTCCATTTCCTCGTCTTCTGATTCTGACTTTTCAGTAGCTGAGATAAGACAAGTATGCTTGTATGGCCTGTATGGTTCTGGCTCTGAATGAGAAGTGTCATCATCTGAAGTAACTCTGCCCATGGATATTGCGTATATCTCTGCATGCTCCATTATTGAACAGTCGGTCTGATCAATCTTGTATGATATTGTTTGTCCATGTGCTCGTAGACTGATAACCTGAGAATATACATCAATAATAGCACGTGCAGTATTCATGAATGGCCTACCTAGGATAATGGGTATGTTAATGTCTTCCTGTATATCCATCACTACAAAGTCAGTGGGGAAATAGAACCTGTCAACTTTTACCATGACATTCTCAGCAATGCCTTTCGGGTATCGAACTGATTGATCGGCAAGCTGGACGCTCATTTTAGTGGGCTGGAGAGGTCCTAATTCTAATCTGGAGTAGAGCGAGTAAGGCATCAGATTAATACTGGCTCCAAGATCGGCCAAGGAACGTATCGTGCCTGAGTGATAGATGGAACAGGGCAAGGTGAATCGACCCGTGTCTCCTAGCTTTTCCGGTAAGGCATTCTGGATGACGGCTGATCACTCGGCGTTCAGGGAGACTTTGGGAGTGGAAGGAATCTTGTCCTTAGTTGCCAGCATTCGTCGGATGTATTTCGTACTAGAAGGGATTCTAGACACGGTGTCTAAGAATTTTCCATCAAGTTTGAATGACTTTGCATTGTTCTTCTTGTGCAGGCGGTTAGGGAAAGTGTTGATCCCAGCTAGAGATCTTAGTATGTATTACTTTGATTGATTATTAATAAGCTTGCGGAATAGTTTATTAATAACTTGAAGAACAAACTTGTATATAACAGAATATCTAACCAAAAGCTTCAATATTATTAACAATAATACGAACACACAACTTGTGTTAGGGTTTACAACCTTGAAGCTAATAACTAGAATGAATTCGTCATCCTCTAGGGTTTTACAGGATCTCTATTTATAACATATAGAGTCCTTTACAGAAACAAACTATTATGGAAATCCTATCTATTCCATAATTATCTCTAACCGACTAACCAACAGTGGTTGAGTATATAACTAACAGGGGTAGTACTCGTATATTATCAACAGTGG
Organism: Helichrysum umbraculigerum; assembly: GCA_949592205.1. Classification (NCBI taxonomy): domain Eukaryota; kingdom Viridiplantae; phylum Streptophyta; class Magnoliopsida; order Asterales; family Asteraceae; genus Helichrysum; species Helichrysum umbraculigerum. Next base: position 170,403,670 of record CATIUR010000001.1, read on the forward strand.
TTGAGTACTTGATACAAAATACAAACTATACACTAACAGTGGCCCTGTTAGACAAATTTACTAACAACGGTTGTCTTTTTCTAACAGTGGTTGACTTCTACTAACAGTGGTTGAAGTCTTATACCAACAGCGGCATGATACTTGTATTCTGAGCAGATATGACAGTGTCTCAGTTCTCAACAATCTCCCCCTAAACTTGATCATTCAGAGTAATGATTCAAGTTTCAATCCTTCTTTTCTTCTTCTTTCTCCTTCATCGTTTGCCTCTTATGCAGTTGATTGAACACCATGTATAAAGCTCTGTAAGCTCCTTCAGTAATGATGGTTGTAGATAACTTCAAATCAACCAATCTATTCAGCAGCCCTGTTCCCAACACATAATGTCGATCATCAAACATGTAGATCACCTGCCCATTATTAAATACTACCATGTGTACTCCAGCTCTGGCAAAATATCTCCAGGTTATAACCCTTTGATAACAATGAAAGAATAAGTGATACAAGCTGGCTGGTTCAAACAGGCTCTGGAATAACTCCATCATTTGTCTTTCAATCACTGCTTCAGAGTTCTTTCTATTCCTGATTCTGCTCACTTGATACAACTCCATAAGATCATCTCTTGTACAAATTCTGAGCAAATCAACCATACTCCCAACATGGTCATCAAATCCTCTTTCCCTTTCAATCTTGATCTCAAGGATCATTTTTCTGAAACCATAATCAATTTCTACTCCTTCCCAATTTATAATTCTAGCCTTTTTTGGTCCTTCAGAAATCTCCTTGCTATCAGTCAGAATCTTGATTCTCTTTTTCAGTTCTGGATCAAATCTTGGAATATCAGGAATAACATTATCTTTAGAAATCTGATTTTTCCATGAATTTCTTCTAACTTCATTCTGCTTATCCTCTAAAGCTTTCTCTGCTGCTTCAACAGCTGCCTTTTCTCTTCTTTCTTCTTCTTCCTTCAAAAACTTTACCATTTCCTTATCTGCCTTTTCTTTCTTCTCCTTCATCAATGCATTCAAATGTCTATTCTCTTCCATTTTCTTTGTCCACTCTTCATCTCTTCCCATATACCTATCATATGCCTGTTGCAGCTTCTGCATATTCCATCCTCTAACAATTTTAGCTGGGGCATAATTTTCAGACAGTGCATTGATCATTTGTCTTCTCCTTTCAGCATATGGTAAAGGTTTACTTCTCTTCTTGGCTAATTCCTCTTGCTTTTTCTTTCTAGCCCTTTCCTCACTTGATCTTTTCATCAACAAAAATCCAGAAGATAACTCTTCCTCTTCATTACCTTTCTTCTTCTGTAAATAATCATGAACTCTCTGAGCAGGAAGCTTTAATCCTTGTGCAGTCTTTTCTTTAACAATCTCTGCAGCTTTCTGTGTAATAGTCACTACACTCAGATCATCCAAAATCATTTTCACATCATCACCCTCTTCTTCAGCTTTAGCTTCTGCAGCTCTCCTTATCAACCTTTCTCTTTCTTCTACTTGCATCCTCAGCATATCATGAGACTCAATATGAGGTTCTTTAATTTCTTTCACCTTTGATTTTTCTTTTAACTTTCCTTTACCTTTGTCTTTTGGATCAATCACAGGCAATTTAGACTTAGGTTTGAGTGGTGAAGTTGGTTCTCTTATTGTAACAGGTACCTCTCTTGGTCTTGTTGTTGTTGTAGTTGTGGCAGGGGTTGATATGATAGCAGTGGTGATTGGTGTATCAACAGTGGTAGGAGTTGGTGTACTAACAGGGGTAGACATAACAGTGGTTGTGTTAGTGTTGACAGGGGTTGAAATTGTGACAACAGAGGTAGAAGTTTTGACAGAGGATAAATTTTTAGTTGACTTTCTTCTTGGAATTGATTTCTTTCTTGTAAAAGTCTGCAACTTCTTCTCTTCATCAATTGACTTTGATTGCTCCCCCTTAACCTCAACTTCTCCTTTCATCTCTTTTTCAACATCATCAACCACCTCATACACTGACCTATCACTGAAACTAACTCTTTTCTTATCATCCAGGTTAGCACCCATCACATCCCAAACATATAATCTAAGTGCAGCTTTCTCAGGCAACCCTTTATTCAATGGAAATACCTGATAAACTGTTTCATCAGGCTGCTCTGCTCCTGCACCATCAACCACCTCATCATCTAAATTTTCATGTATCACATAATCAGATACATTTAGCTCCTCCTCAGCCTTATCCCTGCTCTGCACATAATCATCATCTTTATCATCAAACACTAACTCCACAGTGTCTTCTGATTGTGCCTCATTACTACCACATATATTCATCTCAACTGTATTATCATCAAGCTCAAGCACCTCTGTAGCTGTATTCTCATCAAACACCTCTGTAGCTGCAGAATCATCATTCATCTCATCAATATTTATCATTGCCCCATCCATATCATCATGAGGTCCATATGAATCATCATCATCATCATCACCTGCTTTTCTTGAACCATCATCTTCAGGCATAATATCATCATCTGCTTTCTTCTCCCCCTTGCCTGAAGATTCCTTTAACCTATTTGCAGGTAGAAGAATATTGTTGACAGCCTCCTCAAGCACTAACAACCTATTCTTCACATCAAGCAACTCTTCCTTCTGATGATCAATGAGCTCCTGCTGCTTAGCAATTAACTCATCCTGAGCTTGAATTTTCTGTTGAGCCTCTTTTCTATAAGCCCTTTCCCTCTCATATTTGCTCCATAGTTTATTGACATCATGTACAAGATAGGAAATCGTCAATTCATCAGTATCACTAGGCTCATCAACATTAGAGTGTGACCTCTTAGTTGAATCCTTGCCTACATCTGCCATTGCAGATGTCCCTTGGTTATTGGTACTGGGACCTACATTTGAATCATCACCCATAGGTTCATCAAACATAGTTGCCTCTGGTTGGGTCTGATTAATGTTACCACTATCCTGCCCTGCCAGTGGGCTAGAAACAGTAGTGGCAGCCCTTCCAGAATGAACATTTTCATCAAGTATGTTCACCTGTTGTGTTTGGACAATTGACTGAGACTGTGGAGAAACAGGAATCTCCATAGCCTGTGTAGCCTTCTTGGATTTCTTGGCTTTAGATTGGGTAGGCTGTTTGTTCCCTTGTTTTCTTTTGATGCCACCTCTTGATGTGTGTTCAGAACCAACTTGTGTTGTTGGTCTGTCATCATTTGGTCCAGATGGTGTTGGTAATACACCACCAGTGGCAGAAGGAGTAACTAGCATTGTAGAAAATAATGCAGTTTCCTTCTTAGAAAAAGCATTCTGATACTTATTCATAGCCTGAATAGTCCTCAAAGATAGAGTAGAACTAACAATCACACTATCCTCTGCTGGCAGATTTGACAATTGATTATTCAATAAAAGCTGAACAAATCTAGGGTACATAACGAATGTATCACCCTTTACATTCCTAACCATATTATCTAAGATAAATCTAGACATATTAAATTTAATACCCTGTGCCAAGCAGATAAGAGGATATGCAATAGTAGAACTAAATTCATTAAAACTAGTTCTCTTTTGAGACAAACATACCAGAAAAGTATGAATGTAGAACTTCCATTGAGGACAAAACCATGACTTCAAGAAAGTATATTCTGATCTTGTCTTTCCTGAACCTTCATACCCCATATCCTTAATGCCTTTAAACAAATCTTCTCTTGATAATTCCAGAATTCCACCTTCATCATCAAACTGTAAAAGCTCTCTTAGGATAATCTCAGTAACCATTACCTTCTTACCCTTGACAGTGGAATGAATGTGAGTAATGCCATTAACATTCCCTTCCTTTGCATTCTGCCAGAATTCCTGAATATGTGATCGAATCAATCGTGGAGCGACAGTAAGAGCATAAGTAACTGGACAATTACTCAAGAAATCGATGATAGGGTGAAAATACTCATCGGCAAGTTCTTTATTCAAGAAAGCCCTCATGTTGTGTTCAGAATGAACACTTAGCATAGAAGTACCAGAATCAGACGAAGATGACGATGCCATTGAAGAAATTGATGAATGAACAAAGAGTGAATTACAATAAACAACTCAAAGCGAGAGCGAATATTGAAGGGTTTTGAAAATTTTTTAAAGCGTAATTGAAAAAGTGAAGTATTTGAGTATTTATTTGATGACAGTGCCAAGCCCTAAAAATAGAACTAGCAGTGGCACTTCTGGTTATACCCAACAGGGGCACAATTTACAAACAAACCCAACAGGGGTACCTCACTTGATCAATTTATAGTCAACCCTTTCTAACCATCTAACAAAGCTAGCAGCGGCTGATAGTCTAGCAGGGGCATCCGACCAAGGAAACTCCAACTTAGAACTAACAGGGGCATAAACTTAGCTTAGTTAGACAACTAATTTTTATTTTTATTTTTTATTTTTATTTTTTTTTTTTAACCAAAAGAATAAGAAGAAACAAATAAAACATTAAATTCCAGCTCAAGTGATGTCTCTTGACAGTGGCTGAAACCTGCAATATTAAACTAAGAAAAACAACTAGCAGGGGTTAAATTACACACATATACAGCAGGGGTTTAAAATACATTGACAGTGGCAAAGGTAAACTAACAGTGGCACCATCTGTTATCATGATGAAGCTAACAGTGGCAACACCTGACCCTGTCACATACAATATATTTTACCCCTGTTAGTATCAAATCCAGACCAAAACACTACGTGAGATTGATCATACCAATATTAGTTATCAAAAATGTAAATCTTCCTACATCAAATGCTTTTGTAAAAAGATCTGCAAGTTGATTATCAGTATGAATTTTAAAAATATGAATCAATCTTTTATCATAACAATCTCTTATAAAATGATATCTGATTTCATTGTGTTTGGTTTTTGAATGCTTAACTGGATTCTGAATGATACTAATAGCAGAAGTATTATCAATATAAATAGGAGTGTTCATGAAAGTCAAACCATAATCCAGCATTTGATTCTGAATCCAAAGAACCTGTGCACAGCAACTTGATGCTGCAACATATTCTGCTTCTGCTGTAGAAGTGGAAACTGTGGTCTGTTTTTTACATTGCCATGACACTAACCTATTTCCAAGAAATTGACATCCTCCACTAGTCGATTTCCTATCCATATTCTCACCACCATAGTCACTATCTGTGAATGCCTTTAGCTCAAAATCTGATCCTTTAGCATACCAAAGGCCCAAGTCTGGTTGACCTTTCAAGTATCTAAAGATCCTCTTCACAGCATACATGTGTGACTGCTTTGGATTGGTCTGATATCTAGCACAAAGACACACTGCAAACATTATATCAGGTCTAGATGAAGTTAAATACATCAATGAACCAATCATTGACCTGTATAAGTGCACATCTACTTCCTCCCCCTCAGGATCAGAATTAAGATGTTTATGTGCCTCCATGGGAGTGCTAGCTACCTTCACATCTTTATAACCAAATTTATTCAAAATATCTTTCACAAACTTCCCTTGGTTAATAAAGATTCCATCTAACTTTTGCTTGACCTGCAATCCTAAAAAGAATGTGAGTTCACCCATTGAACTCATCTTGAACTTCTTATGCATTAAATCCTCAAACTCTTTGCACAATGAATCCCTTGTAGACCCGAAAATAATATCATCAACATACACCTGTACCAGCAATATATCTCTTTGAACCCTCTTGGTAAACAATGTCTTGTCAATAGTACCTCTCTTGAATCCATTCTTGAGCAAGTACTCAGATAGAGTATCATACCAAGCTCTTGGAGCTTGATGTAATCCATACAATGCCTTCTTCAATCTGCACACTCTATCTGGATATGTTGGATCTTCAAACCCTGGTGGTTGGCAAACATACACCTCATCATCAATTAGACCATGAAGAAAAGCACTCTTCACATCCATTTGATAGACTTTGAAATCCTGATAAGATGCATAAGCTAAAAATAATCTAATAGCTTCTATTCTAGCAACAGGGGCAAAGACATCATCATAATCTATGCCTTCTTCCTGTGTGTACCCCTGTGCTACCAACCGAGCCTTATTCTTGATCACTATTCCTCTTTCATCTCTCTTGTTCTTGAAGATCCATCTTGTGCCTATAGCTTTCTTTCCTTTTGGAAGATCAACCAAATCCCACACATCTTGCAGTTTGAATTGCAACAATTCTTCCTGCATAGATTCAATCCAGCTTGGATCTTTGAGAGCCTCCACTGCTTTCTTTGGTTCCATCTGAGAAAGAAAACATACATACAATGAAGTATGTACATCTTCTTCTCTTACCTTGGTTTGATGTCTTGTCTGAACAGGAGTCATAATATCACCAATAATCAAATCCAAAGAATGATCTTTATGAACCAAATACTTAGATGTAGAAGTATCAAGTAGTTCTCTTTCCAAATTAGAACCCAAAAGATTATCTATCTCTGAGTCTGAAAAAGACTCTCTTTCCTCTCTTTCCTTTGATGGCTTTGGAGTTGCTTCAGAATCTGACAAAGAAGTCCTTTCCAAAACTTGAAATGGAGGACTTTGTTCAACAAAATTTGGAGAATCATGCTCTTCCTCTGACTCATGTTCTGGATCTGTATGAGATCCCTTTGAAGTGAATGGTTGATGATCTGGTGAAGTTAAATCATCTGCACCCTTGCTTGCACCAGTTTTACCAGGTGAATCATTTGAATCATCAGAAGAAGCATCTTTCTCTGGTTGATCCTGTTCCTGTTGAAATACTTCTGGTGGATCTGGAGTCCAAATAGGAAACAAGACATATTTCAAGTCATCCTTTTTAGTTTGACTTGAGGTTGAATGCCCATCTTTACCTGCATCATTACCTGCATCTGTACCTGCATCTGTACCTGCACTAATAGACAAATCTGGATATCTAAAAGCATGGGTTAGTGCATCAATATCAAACAAAACTTCTGGACCTTTTCATTCTACATTTGATGTATGTTCATTAAAGGTCACATCCATGGTCTCTTCTATGATCCTAGTCCTTTTGTTAAATACTCTATAAGCCTTGCTTTGAATAGAGTATCCAACAAATACACCCTCATCTACCTTACTCTGAAACTTACCAAGATGATCTCTGGTATTTAAGACAGTACAAGGACATCCAAATGGTTTTAAAAAGCTAACCAAAGGTTTTCTCTTAAAGAATAACTCATAGGGTGTCTTGTTATGAGGTTTAATAATCAAAATCCTATTCAAAACATAACAAGCAGTACTAACTGCCTCTGCCCAAAAGGACATTGGTAGTTTAGCATCTGCTAGCATGCTTCTAGCAGCCTCAATTAGTGTCCTATTCCTCCTCTCAGCTACTCCATTTTGTTGTGGAGTCCTAGGTGCACTATACTGTCTTTCTATACCTTTATCCTCACAGAACTTATTCATCTCATGATTCTTAAATTCTGTCCCATTATCACACCTGATGATCTTAACCTTTTGATTAGTTGAATTCTCAATCCTAGTTATGAATGATCTAAGTATTTCACCTGTCTCATCCTTAGTCCTAAGAAAGAACACCCAACTCATTCTAGAGTAATCATCAGTTATTACCAAACAGTAAGATTTCTTCCCTTGACTAGCTACATTGGTAGGGCCAAACAAATCCATATGTAACAGGTGTAAGGGAGTGGTATTGGTATTCACAAGCTTGGTCTTATAAGAGGTCTTGTGTTGCTTGCCTTTAAGACATGCTACACAGTGGTCACTACATTCAAATAACTTTTCAGGTAAGCCTCTCACTAGCTTATTCCTAACAAGTTCATTCATGGTCTTGAAATTCAAGTGACACATCCTCCTATGCCATAGTTCAGATTCAGATACAGTAGCTTTAGAAATGAGACAGTTAACATTTTGAGATTCCATCTTGTTTAAATCACTACAGTATACATTATCCTTTCTTGGAACTCTCATTAAAATCTTATCTTCAGGTATTTTGAGTTTTTCAGAAAGTATAAGGCATTCTGTGTCAGTGAGATATACAGGATTTTGCTTATCTGTGATTTGACTCACACTAAGCAAATTGTATCTCAATTGCTCAACATAATAAACATCATTGAAAGTGAGCTTACTGCTTTTTACCTTACCTTTACCTGTGATTTTACCTCCTTTAGGATTGCTTCCAAATGCTACATCTCCTCCATCAAACGCTTTAAAGTCCTGTAGCTTTTTCCTGTCTCCAGTCATGTGTCTTGAACAGCCAGAATCAATATGCCATAAGCTTGGTGGCTTGCCCTGCACATATATGAGAAAAACAATTAGTTTTTCTTGGGAACCCAAACCAATTTGGCTTTGGGTTTCCCATGAGCACCATTGACATCAACCCTTTTGACAGTGATTGATCTCAGTGCTGCATTGGTTTTGGACACTTCAGATTTACACTCATTTTTATGTCTCCAAAAACAATCAATTTTAGACCTGACAGGGGTTAATGGTTTGACAGTGGTCACCTTTAAGTTTGTATTGATTACCCTGGCAGTGGTAGCTTTACTTGGTATAAACATTCTTTTGAAATGTTTAATACCAGCAGAGGTACCATGCCTGACAGTGGTCAAACCCTCCCCTGTTCGTGTCTTGCCTCTGTTAGCCGTTGACAGGGGCACTGCTGTAGCATTAACAGGGGCTGCAGCCTTGCCTCTGTTAGGCTTATTTATCAACACATGACCTGTACCACTGTTCCTATTATTTTTAGGATTGTAGTAACAGTCCTGTTGAAGATGATTATATCTACCACAAATAAAACATGACTTTCTTTTCACACATTCAAACCCATTACCCAACCTTTGTGAAACCAATTGGTTCCAATTTCTTTGATTACCCCTGGGAATGGATTTATTCACATTATTTGCAGCAGGTAACTCAGACTTCTTTGATTTACATGTACACTTATCACACTCAGATTTCAACTTGTCTTTTGATTCAGTATTGACCTTTTTGTGTACATACCCTAAACCTGAACTATCCTTGTTGGTTTTCCTGACTTGATCTAACTGAGCCTTTGCTTTCTCAACAAACATCTTTTTACCCTCTTCTAGTTTAGTACTATTTAGTTCAGAAACTAGACCAGCAATAGGCTTAACACAATCATCCACTGAATTACCACTAGATGAGCTATCACTATCACTCTCATCTTCCTCAGTCCAATCAGATACCTCAACTTTATCAAAATTCACATTATCATCACAATTAACAACTGGATCTACCTTTTTAACCTCCTCAGACACACCTACCTTAAGTGTTTCTAAAACAAAATCAGTTTTAGGTGGGAAATAAGTATGATTATAAGGTGGAGGAACAGCATTAAGGTTGTAACCTAATCCAAGTTTTAATTTATCATGAATTTGAGACTTGATTAAGTTTTGAACACCTTTTGAAACATTTTCCAATTCATCAACTTTCAATTTTATTGACTCCTTATCAGAAATTGCCTCAGCCAACTTAGCACTTAGCATATCAACTTTTGTTTGTAAAGCTTTCTTTTCCCAATTTAGATACTTAACATCTAAGTGAAATTGAGATTCATTCTTTTCATAAGCTTTTATCTGATTTTCTAAGTTTTCAATAGCTAAAGTGGCATGTTGACTCTTTTCCTTACAAGCTTTTAATTCATTACACACAACCATATTATGATCCCTATAAAATTTAACCATTTTCTTACATGCAGGAGAACATAATTTAGATTGTACCTCATATGGAATGTCTGAAGGCTCTGGTTCTTCTGTGACAGCCATCAAAGCTTGATTCTGAACTACAAGCTCTTCTTGGTCACTCCAGTCAAATCCTCCCATTCCATCTTGAGCAACCAATGAATCTGAAGTGGTGTTCTGAACTGGTATCAATCTTCTTTGAGGACCAGAATTATTTCTTACAAAACCATTCTGAGATCCTCCAGCCTGTGTGCTCTTGCACTCCCTAGCAAAGTGTCCCATCTTGTGACAGTTGAAACACTCCACCTTGCTCTTGTCAAAACCAGCTACACCATCTCTCTTGTAAGAAAAATTTCTGTTCCCAGAACTCTGCATAAATCTCTTTGCCCTGATTGTAATCATGGCCATCTGCCATCTTAAATCCATCTCTTCCAGGTCCTCTTCACTAACCTGCTCCAAATCTTCTGTAGTTAATGATGAATTTACATGGCTTGCAAAGAATGCTTCCAATACATTATCATTAGCACCAGATGTGCTACAACTAACAGATTCACCAACAGAAACAAAAGCAGCATTGTTAGAGCTACCATTGGACTGTTTCAATGCTAGAACTTCAGGCTCAAAATTCCTCAGATCATTGTACAGGTCTTCAATCTCTTTCTCTTCAAGATCTGGACTTTGTCTAAGTCCCACAGTGTACATATTCCAATCTGTACCAAGTGATCTTAGAAACTTCCTGTTCAAGTCATCTTTATCAATCTTGACATTGTGATTTTCTAAATCACCCACAAGTTTTTGAAACCTATCAAAAGTCTGAGTCAGAGTTTCAGACTTTACACCTGCAAAGTTTTCAAACTGTTGTTTGAGAAGAGATCTCTTATTCTTCTTGGTGTTATCATTACCACCAAATCTCTTAACAATTGCTTGCATAAGAACCTGAGCATCTTCACAGTTTTCAAACTTCCTTTGATACTCATTAGGAATAGACAAAAGTAGAGTACTTAATGCCTTCCACTCTGTTGCTCTTTCTTTTCTCTCTGCATCAGACTTTGGTGGTGGTCTTTCTTCCTTTTTACCATCTGCATCCTTAGTATAGTTTGGTCCATTAGTAACCACCTCCCACATCATATAATCTGTAAGCAACATGTATTGCCTAATCCTAGTCTGCCATAGCTCAAACTCATCAGGTTTGAGCATGGGAATTTTTGTAGCTTGTATACCTTCCATTGATTCAGTAGACATCTTGTTATTTGTTGAAAAAGCTGCGAAATTCAATTACCTTCTTCAAGATCAAAGTAATATCAAGCTCTGATACCACTTGTTGATCCCAGCTAGAGATCTTAGTATGTATTACTTTGATTGATTATTAATAAGCTTGCGGAATAGTTTATTAATAACTTGAAGAACAAACTTGTATATAACAGAATATCTAACCAAAAGCTTCAATATTATTAACAATAATACGAACACACAACTTGTGTTAGGGTTTACAACCTTGAAGCTAATAACTAGAATGAATTCGTCATCCTCTAGGGTTTTACAGGATCTCTATTTATAACATATAGAGTGCTTTACAGAAACAAACTATTATGGAAATCCTATCTATTCCATAATTATCTCTAACCGACTAACCAACAGTGGTTGAGTATATAACTAACAGGGGTAGTACTCGTATATTATCAACAGTGGTTGAGTACTTGATACAAAATACAAACTATACACTAACAGTGGCCCTGTTAGACAAATGTACTAACAGCGGTTGTCTTTTTCTTACAGTGGTTGACTTCTACTAACAGTGGTTGAAGTCTTATACCAACAGCGGCATGATACTTGTATTCTGAGCAGATATGACAGTGTCTCAGTTCTCAACAGAAAGGAATCTCAGCCTCACGATTCGGCGTAGGCATTGATTTGGTCTCAGCTATCGGCGGGATAGGAGAATGTTCCCTTGGAGAAGCAGTCATAGAAGGAGTTGTTTTATCAGAGTTTAAGGTCTTGGCTTCCTCGACGTGGGGGTTCTGAATAGTATTGCTTGGTAAGGTCCCTTGCGGTCGGGTATCGAGACGTTGGGCTAACTGACCGATCTGGTTCTCAAGGCTTTCAGGACCGAGAGTTGATTTCGAAGGAATAGATCAGTTTGGTCTTGTCGAGCCGTAGTCTTTTGGTTGAAAGCGGTCTGACCTTTGATGAATTTGTTGAGGTTGTCAATAGTACTCGTGACTGGAATGATGGTTTTCGCAGGCTCAGCAGGCTGGGTATCCTCAGTGGCGGTTAATGGAAGTGGTTGATTGTATGGGAGTTGTGGTTGTTGCGGGTACGTCGGATATCGTGGCTGAAACCTGGGCTGGAAAGGGGGTTGGTTGTTCCGTGGAGGATATTGGTTTCCTCGAGTTCTGGGTGGTGAAGTTCTAGCGAAGCCAGGAGGATTTTGAGGTCTGACAGGGAACTGGGCATAGTAGACCGAACCATCAGTAGGATCTTCGTACTCAGCCTCGTATTCTTCAGCGGGATGGTTGGTACAGTTCTGGCAAGCCTGAACTTGGTGGATCTGCTGTGGTTGCTTCTTCAGATCTGCTATCTATTTTGTCAGAGTCTCAATTTGTTCGCTCAGAGACTTAATGGCTTCAGTTTGGCGGGTGTTATTTGCGGAGAGGGGTAAGGATGAGGATTGCTCATCGGACTTCCAATTGTGGTGGTGCATCGTCATGTCCTCAATCAAGCTCCATGCTTCGTCATCAGTAAGTTTCATGAAGTTTCCTTGAGCTGCTGCGTCAAGATTGATGCGATGGTTAGGATCAAGACCTCGGTAGAAGGTGCATACCTTGTCAGTCTTCATCATTTGGTGGTTTGGACATTTCCTCAGTAAACTCTTGAATCGCTCCCATGCTGAGTAGATAGATTCATCGTGGGCTTGTTGGAAGTTTGCGATGTCATTCTTTGCCTGAGTTTGTTTGGACGGGGGAAAGTATCTAGCGAGAAACTTATTACCCATGTCTGTCCATGAGGTGATTGAGCCGGTCTCAAGTCCCTCAAACCAGGTAGAAGCATGTAAAGCGAGAGAATAGGGGAACAAGTATAAGCGGATGATATCCTGCTCAACCCCATTATGCTTATAGGAGTTTGAAACCTGAATGAATTTGTCGATATGAGCATTGGGATCATCACGGGGTAGACCGTGGAATTGGCAGTTATCTTTTATGAGTTGTACGATGTGGTGTTTAAGCTCAAAAGAAGCTCCGTCAATCACTGGATAGCTAATCGGTCCTCCTCGTCCTTCGATGGATGGTTTGGTGTTGTCGGCGAGAGTAACACGAGCGGCCATTTGTGGAAAACGGGAACGTCTTTCTTTGCGGATGGTACGGATAATCGACTCAGGATCGGGTACGAAAATGAGAGGTTCGGATCCGGATGATCTGGTCGAATATCGTTGTGGGATATGGGAAGATATTGTCGGTTGGAACAAGGAAAAGAAAATAAGAATGGGAAAGAAGTATCACTAAATAGAAAACTCGTCTGGATGCTTCAGAGTCTTACGATTAACTCCCCGGCAGCGGCGCCAAAAAAAACTTGTCGCGCTCCTATCGGTCGGTCGGATTTAACTTCGGTCGTTGTTCCAACAACAACAGAGGCGGCGGACAGTGAGTTTTAAATTTATAGAGCTGGGGACCTAAGTTTTACTACGGCTGTATAGCAGCAGTATGACCTAGGGTCGTTCTTCAAGCTAATCGTATTGTGAAACGGGAGTATCAAGACAAGTTGTTTAATTTAGTGATGGGATTTTTCAAACAGATTTTGAATGGGTTTTTGTTACTTAGGTCCGTAAATTCAAGCAATTAAATAAAAGTAAATAAATGGAAAACAGAAATCAGTATGGAGGATATGTGTTTGTTATGACTTCGTTAGCTTATGCTGGGGTGATGCTAGGGTTTTAGTATGAAAACGTCTTTTAAAGGTTTGTGTCTTATCTGAGCTTAATTGTTCGTAGTGTAAACACTAGCACCCTACTGATTGGGGAGACCAATCAGTATGTCACTGAGTACTAGGCCAAATTGAGTCTGATCGGAGGAGGATGCTCAACTCTTCAATGTTATCCAGTGACGGAGTAACGACCCTTCTTGGAATGTTAATTCCTGGGCGCATGAGATAGAGTAACATACCCACTAAGGTTCCGACCTTTCTTAACACTACAGGGACAACGAAGTCAAATAAGGCATTTAAGATTAAGACTTGGTTTGGTGACTATTAACTTTATATTAATGGTTTTATTTTAGCCTAGAGCTTTCATCACGGTGTACAGTGCGACTATGCATTTCCACAATTTTCCAGACCCAAGATGTACTAACGGTGTACAATGCATCTAAGCATTTCCACAGTGTTCCTGATCTTTTATGCGTACTAACGGTGTACAGTGCGATCAAGCATTTCCACAGCTTTGAAGTCAAACCAGGATGTGACACAGTCTTCAACCACCGACATTTCCTTAGCTCCTACGTATTTGTACACCACCCAAGGTGTTTCCAACGTTACACGAAGTACAGTGCCGTTTACCGTGGTCTTTCCGGGGTCACATACTTTATGGTCACTCTAGACTAGTTTAAACTACGTTTGTATTAAAGCCCAACCATCTATGATATAAACCAGCCCTCATTATTTCCCAATAAATCCCTGATTGATTCACGGTGTACTATACGAAAGGTTTTAAACAGTATTTCCACAGCTACGCAATTCAGACCATGTTTATAGTTTTAGAAAACACAGATAGGTAGTGACCATTTGAACAAGGTTCGCGACTCCTTGTCATAAAGGTTCTAACCACGTTTAATTGGAGGAAAGGCGATTTGGTTTAGAAATTCATAAATACAAGATTAATAGATCACCGGTTTTCATTTATATAATATAACTGGAAACATTATTTCCACAACGGATTGTGCCCACGACTTTCATAGCTTCCACGTTCCGTACTACACACATAAGTGATGATTTCGGCGTTATACAAATGAAAGCCGTATAACGTTACCTCCGTTATTTCATAATGTTATCCAATTATACGTTTAAAGCAGCATCACCCCACACATATATAAACTAACTACATCATAACAAACACACGAGGAAACTACTCACAACGCATAATAACAGGTCCTAGATCTAGCATAATAACAATAGCAATTATCATTATAACAGATAAGGAAAGAAGTAACCGTTAATAAAGCGTAGATTGAATAAGCGTTTAGAGAGAGAGTACAAGCAGAACTTCCGCAATATCCTTGACAATATTACAATAAAAGCCCCTGAACTATTCCCTACGCTATTACAAAAGTAGCCCCTCCGTTAGTTTTATTTAAATATTAACTGAGAACTAACTAGACCTAACCCTAATTTCTAGAGAGAGAAAGAAAGAAAGAGAGTTTAGAGAGAGAGAGTGAGAGAGAAAGTGGAAATGGAGAAATGAATGGAATGTTGAGGTGTGTTGAAGGTTGGAGGGGTGACCCCCTATTTATAGGCAAAGCTTGAAATCAGTCGTACAACTCACGAAGCACTCACGTACAAGCAAACGAAGCACAAACGGGCAGCATATGGGGTACCAGGGGCCATATACGGCCTTCATAGGGCTGTATACGGTGTGTAAAGGGCCGTATACGGTCTATGTAGGGCCGTATACGGTGTGCAAGGCCGTATAAGGCTTCCGTCTGATTTCGTTCGTTGCTTAAAACGTCCGTATCTCCTTCGTTATGCGTTCGTTTGACCTGATTCTTTCGCCTGTGTCTTCGTAATTCCGTTACGCTTCTAATGGTCCCAATCTAACTGAAATTGGATGTGTATAACTTTAGCATAGCCGAAATCACTTTATAGGAGTTTGTAACCGTCTAGTCTTCTCCGTCCTTTGTCTGATTTGCATCATTCTTGATTTTCTCGTCTCGATTTTACCTATTACATCATATCATAAGATTAGAATATGTTTATCATAGGATAAATAAGGGTGCGAGAATTGGTTGCTGCTTATTTGCTTCGTTTTGCTCGTTATTCGGATGTTTTTACTGACTTTTGTAGCAACATCTATATTTTTAGTACTTTAGTGAATTTTAGTAAATAATGATTGTTTTGGAATGTTTTCACTAAAGATGTGCCCAAAAAGTGTGGAATAATGGCCTTGAAAACATGACTTTTTGCGTCACATCAAGTTATCCCACACTTAGACGTTGCTTGTCCTCAAGCAACACTCAGTTTTTGAAAACATTTTAAAACATTTTTAAAATGAGCTTCAACATTTTTAAGAGTTACCACTGTCAAATGCAGATAAGATAGCTTCAGGAATTTAGGGAAAGATAAGATGATCCTTCCTTAAACAAGAAAAAATTCTCTTAGGCATACATCCAAATCTCATGATCTTGGAGTATACATGACTAGGCGATCTCACAAAAGGTGGTCACTCAATTCACTCAAAGTGTATCGGGTTTCCTATCAATCTAGAACAAAAGAAATCGCTCAAATAGCCAGTCATGCAGCACTCATCGTCATAGGCTTGGTCGAGAATCGGATCTCCACCACTTAAGTGAGGACGGTGCTAATTATCCCAAGACATTCATGAGGGTTGTAGTGTTTGATGAGGGGTAAAGGGTATGGATAGTGGCATTTTTTTTTTTGGTTGTAGGGGTTGCTTATCTTAAAACAACTGTGATCATGAACAACTTTATTTCAGAATGGAGAGAGAGGTAGCTTTTGGTCTTCTATCAGAATCTTCTTGTGAGGATGATACTTCAAAGGACTTTAAGCTTTATTCTTGCGGAACTCTTTTTCTTTCTTTCCTTCTTTTTCTTCTTTTTATTTTCTTTTTCTGCTTTTATATTTTTCTATTTTTCTTTTCTTCTTCAGAATTTCTTTGCCAGAGAATTTCCAAGGATATTTTTCTTCTTTTGATTCTTTCAGAAATCCCTTATCTTGAACATTTCGAGTCTTTTCGCGGTGTCAATTTTTCACACCAAGGATTCTTCAATCTTTTTGAGAGCACGAAAGGGGTAGGATAAGATATTCTAAAAGATGTTCTTAATAACATCAGAAATTCTAAGATAAGTTTGGGGGTATTTTGGGAAGTAGGGTTTTACGAGGGTTTTATGAAACGAAAGGTTTAGGCTCAAAAGGGTTTACTAAGTGGATCTTCGATACTAAAGATGAGCATCGGAAAGGGTTTTGGGCTTGAAAAGATATGTAAAAAGGGGTTTAAATCCTAGGGAATGTCAAGGTCATCTAATTGCACCTATACCGCGTGCGGTACGTACCAATGTGGTCTTGAAGCGTATGTCAAGAGCAAGTTCTAATTCAGAGATGCATGCATCGGCACACACAAGAAATGATTAGTGAAGCATTAAAGATGAATGCTATTAGGCTCAATATACCTCACTGCAAATAGGGTTGTATGTGCTTCGTCATGCTTCCATCAGATTATTATTTCTTGCTTGAGCAATTTCTACCTTATTTTCCCTAGACTCCGAAATATATTACTCACATCTGAAAATAGCTCCTCTCAAAAGATATTTTGGCTCAAAATTAGCAGAGTTAATCAATAGATTTAGCTCATACTTTCAATTTTCTTTGAAAATTTTTGAAAAATTTGAGGAACATTTTCTGAGTTTACTATTTCGGACATTAAAAATCAAAGAAAACTAACCAAGGTATTCTATACCTGCTATCCCACACTTAGAGGAACATTGTCCCTAATGTTCTCTTGAGTTGAGATTTACTGGAAATAAAATCCCACACTTAGAGTTTGAACATGTAAGAAAATGTTTCTCAAGTGCCTGTTTTGGGCTGGAATCCCACACTTAGTGATAAGCTTAGGATAGAGTATAGACTACTTTAACAAACTAACAAAGCAAATAATAAACAGAATCATAAACAAAAGAGAGTAAAGGTTAAGACACTCCCCAGATAGCGAGTAGCGAAGAAGCTGAGAATCTGAATTTGCTGAAAAGAGATGTTGCTATGATCTTTTTCTGCATTCATGAAGAGCGGCTCGGCTTCAAGCGTCATGCTATTTAGTTTTCTTCTCCATCCATTATTCCCTTTTTGTGAATCAATCTCGTAAGTGTGAACACGTTGGTCGTACCAGTTTACAAACTCAAGGTATTTGCAAATGAAAAGATAAATCATCATCTCAGAACTTGAAAAGATATTTTCTACTACAAATCATTTTTATAAAACATGTGTTTTTAAACGAGTTCGAGCATAATGCATAAAAGTAGTATGCAAGTACCTCAAATGCTCGAAACACATGAATTATCATTTTTCAAATTGATTTCCTTATTTCTGAGACAAGTGGTTTATTTGCAAATGAGTTGTAATATCAGAAAAGTGTTTTGGTGACGACCAAGTGTGAAGGATAGTCAGAGATATATCTTCACTTATTGACACTGTTCTCTCTACACGTCTTATTGCACGGGTTGCCTCCCGAGAAGCGCTGCTTTTAGAGTCGAGAGCTCGACTTTGCCTTCCTTCAGATTTAGTTAGTGCTGGAACCACCAGGACCGGAAGCGCGCAGAAGTGGAATCCTGGGGTTACGTGGGTATATCCTCAGAAAATGGTGAGCGATGATGTCGACGATGTTTGGTATCTCAGATGAAAATATGGGGAAGCTCTGCAGATGCTGCTCTGTAATCCTTTTTATGTGCAGCAGGTCCCAAGTAACCTCCTTTACTGTGCTGGAGATAATTCCGCGGGAATTTACAAAAGAAAATCCATCAGCTTCAATCATCTCTCCTTCAGGATGGTGTTGTCTGAGCGAGTCCATAAATCCAAAGAACTGCAGGTGTAAAGTCTCGTGATCTGCAATACCGGAGTTTCCTCCAAGTTCTCGGATAGATTCATGAATACCCTGGATAAGAATGGTCTGGTAGTGGGAAAATGTGAGGCCGGAGTTCTTAAAGGTATCGTTCATCATGTCGTAAACCTCACGTAATCCATAGTTGAATATTTGACTATGCTCTTTATCAGGTACTTCAGCGAAGATTTCCTTGATTCGATCAGTGAGGAAGTTCGCGATGTTAACCATTGAACCTTCAGGTATAGAAGAAGGGATGACACGCGTCCTCTCGTCAGAACTCACGTACTCGAGATCTTCGGCAATCTTGTGAGCGTGGTACTCGATGGTGCAGTCAATGTAGAACCGATGAGGAGAAGTTTCGTCGATATGATCATTCCTAGCCATAGAATCTAGAAGGCCCCTAAGATCATTTATTAACCAGATGTCTATGTCTGCGTCAGGATTCCCAGTAGCATTGTACATATTGCTGCGATAAGAATTTAAGAACTCATGTTGCTCAGCAGAATATGGAAATGCAGATCTGAGCAGCGTGTCATAGATCTTCCTGTACATGCGTCTTTGGTCTTCAAAGAACTCAAGCTCCTCAGGTGTTGGTCCAGCAGTGTGGTGCTCTAGTAGTAGCTGAGCAGCGAGGTCTTCGGCAAAGGCATTTAGGCGGTTGTGGAAGAATCTGTAATCTTGGGAATTCTCGGCTTGGTTGACCTCAGATTCGGCTATGATTTCCTCAATCAGGTTCCTTTGGTGTGGAGTGTAATCATTCGTTGAGTTAATGATAATGCTTGTCATCATAGGTATGTCGTTTTCGAATTCTTCAATAGCACTTATCATTTCCTCATGGTTGGAGATAGTCAGAATTTGGGGAGAAGCGGGAATAACAGGAACTGCATGGAACTGAATGGACCGGATATCTGCTGGAATGTCAATATAGATGATGCCATCGTCATCACTTTCCTCAGCTGGAGTATCCCTAGCCTGGAAATCAGGGAACTCAACAGTATCGGATGGTGGAAGGGTGTCATCAGTAATCTGAGATATCGGCTGAGAGGAATCCATCTCGATGTCTTTCTCCTCCTGAGAATCAGAATCACGGCTAGATCCGGAGGTACTTCCCTTCTCGAACTGACTTTGAGGTGCAGATGTGTCAAAGGTTTGAATCCTTTGGGGAAGTCGGGATGCTTTATATGCTGCAATCTTTCTCAAGAGTTTGTCTCGAAGCTCTGGGTGCTGTGTGGATAAAGCTATAGTTTTCTCAATATTCAGCAGAGCGTCAAGTCGGGGAGACACGAGAGGTTTGGTGGGATCAATAGCTGATGCAATGAGTTTCTCCATGGCGAGACTAAATTTTGCATCGTGAGAGTAATCAGTCGGTGCATCTTCATCTGATTCATCTTGTGACAGAGGGATGAAGTTCTCAAGGTTTTCGATTTGCATAATCTCTGCTGTCGGTAAATATGAGTCAGGAAGGTATTGATGAGGTGGTGTGGACTGATATACTTCCTCGGGCTCTGATTCTTCCTTTTCTTCCTCGGATTCTTCCATTTCTTCTAGTTCCGTTTCTTCCATCTCTTCTTCCTCTGGTTCTGTTTCAGGTTGTTCTTCTTCTTCTTCATCCTGCTCTGAATCTTCCTCCTCTTCTATTTCTTCCTCTGGTTCAGATTCTTCCATTTCCTCGTTTTCTGATTCTGACTTTTCAGTAGCTGAGATAAGACAAGTATGCTCGTATGGCCTGTATGGTTCTGGCTCTGAATCAGAAGTGTCATCATCAGAAGTAACTCTGCCCATGGATATTGCGTATATCTCTGCATGCTCCATTATTGAACAGTCGGTCTGATCAATCTTGTATGATATTGTTTGTCCATGTGCTCGTAGACTGATAACCTGAGAATATACATCAATAATAGCACGTGCAGTATTCATGAATGGCCTACCTAGGATAATGGGTATGTTAATGTCTTCCTGTATATCCATCACTACAAAGTCAGTGGGGAAATAGAACCTGTCAACTTTTACCATGACATTCTCAGCAATGCCTTTCGGGTATCGAACTGATTGATCGGCAAGCTGGACGCTCATTTTAGTGGGCTGGAGAGGTCCTAATTCTAATCTGGAGTAGAGCGAGTAAGGCATCAGATTGATACTGGCTCCAAGATCAGCCAAGTAACGTATCGTGCCTGAGTGATAGATGGAATAGGGCAAGGTGAATCGACCCGTGTCTCCTAGCTTTTCCGGTAAGGCATTCTGGATGACGGCTGAACACTCAGCGTTCAGGGAGACTTTGGGAGTGGAAGGAATCTTGTCCTTACTTTCCAGCATTCGTCGGATGTGTTTCGTACTAGAAGGGATTCTAGACACGGTGTCTAAGAATTGTCCATCAAGTTTGAATGACTTGGCATTGTACTTCTTGTGCAGGCGGTTAGGGAAAGGAATCTCAACCTCACGATTCGGCGTGGGAATTGATTTGGTCTCAGCTGTCGGCGGGACAGGAGAATGTTCCCTTGGAGAAGCAGTCATAGAAGGAGTTGGTTTATCAAAGTTTAAGGTCTTGGCTTCCTCGATGTGGGGGTTCTGAATAGTATTGCTTGGTAAGGTCCCTTGCGGTCGGGTATCGAGACGTTGGGCTAACTGACCGATCTGGTTCTCAAGGCTTTCAGGACCGAGAGTTGATTTCGAAGGAATAGATCAGTTTGGTCTTGTCGAGCCGTAGTCTTTTGGTTGAAAGCGGTCTGACCTTTGATGAATTTGTTGAGGTTGTCAATAGTACTCGTGACTGGAATGATGGTTTTCGCAGGCTCAGCAGGCTGGGTATCCTCAGTGGCGGTTAATGGAAGTGGTTGATTGTATGGGAGTTGTGGTTGTTGCGGGTACGTCGGATATCGTGGCTGAAACCTGGGCTGGAAAGGGGGTTGGTTGTTCCGTGGAGGATATTGGTTTCCTCGAGTTCTGGGTGGTGAAGTTCTAGCGAAGCCAGGAGGATTTTGAGGTCTGACAGGGAACTGGGCATAGTAGACCGAACCATCAGTAGGATCTTCGTACTCAACCTCGTATTCTTCAGCGGGATGGTTGGTACAGTTCTGGCAAGCCTGAACTTGGTGGATCTGCTGTGGTTGCTTCTTCAGATCTGCTATCTGTTTTGTCAGAGTCTCAATTTGTTCGCTCAGAGACTTAATGGCTTCAGTTTGGCGGGTGTTATTTGCGGAGAGGGGTAAGGATGAGGATTGCTCATCGGACTTCCAATCGTGGTGGTGCATCGTCATGTCCTCAATCAAGCTCCATGCTTCGTCATCAGTAAGTTTCATGAAGTTTCCTTGAGCTGCTGCGTCAAGATTGATGCGATGGTTAGGATCAAGACCTCGGTATAAGGTGCATACCTTGTCAGTCTTCATCATTTGGTGGTTTGGACATTTCCTCAGTAAACTCTTGAATCGCTCCCATGCTGAGTAGATAGATTCATCGTGGGCTTGTTGGAAGTTTGCGATGTCATTCTTTGCCTGAGTTTGTTTGGACGGGGGAAAGTATCTAGCGAGAAACTTATTACCCATGTCTGTCCATGAGGTGATTGAGCCGGTCTCAAGTCCCTCAAACCAGGTAGAAGCATGTAAAGCGAGAGAATAGGGGAACAAGTATAAGCGGATGATATCCTGCTCAACCCCATTATGCTTATAGAAGTTTGAAACCTGAATGAATTTGTCGATATGAGCGTTGGGATCATCACGGGGTAGACCATGGAATTGGCAGTTATCTTTTATGAGTTGTACGATGTGGTGTTTAAGCTCAAAAGAAGCTCCGTCAGTCACTGGATAGCTAATCGGTCCTCATCGTCCTTCGATGGATGGTTTGGTGTTGTCGGCGAGAGTAACACGAGCGGCCATTTGTGGAAAACGGGAACGTCTTTCTTTGCGGATGGTACGGATAATCGACTCAGGATCGGGTACGAAAATGAGAGGTTCAGATCCGGATGATCTGGTCGAATATCGTTGTGGGATATGGGAAGATATTGTCGGTTGGAACAAGGAAAAGAAAATAAGAATGGGAAAGAAGTATCACTAAATAGAAAACTCGTCTGGATGCTTCAGAGTCTTACGATTAACTCCCCGGCAGCGGCGCCAAAAAAAACTTGTCGCGCTCCAACAGCAACAGAGGTGGCGGACAGTGAGTTTTAAATTTATAGAGCTGGGGACCTCAGTTTTACTACGGCTGTATAGCAGCAGTATGACCTAGGGTCGTTCTTCAAGCTAATCGTATTGTGAAACGGGAGTATCAAGACAAGTTGTTTAATTTAGTGATGGGATTTTTCAAACAGATTTTGAATGGGTTTTTGTTACTTAGGTCCGTAAATTAAAGCAATTAAATAAAAGTAAATAAATGGAAAATAGAAATCAGTATGGAGGATATGTGTTTGTTATGACTTCATTAGCTTATGCGGGGGTGATGCTAGGGTTTTAGTATGAAAACGTCTTTTAAAGGTTTGTGTCTTATCTGAGCTTAATTGTTCGTAGTGTAAACACTAGCACCCTACTGATTGGGGAGACCAATCAGTATGTCACTGAGTACTAGGCCAAATTGAGTCTGATCGGAGGAGGATGCTCAACTCTTCAACGTTATCCAGTGACGGAGTAACGACCCTTCTTGGAATGTTAATTCCTGGGCGCATGAGATAGGGTAACATACCCACTAAGGTTCCGACCTTTCTTAACACTACGGGGACAACGAAGTCAAATAAGGCATTTAAGATTAAGACTTGGTTTGGTGACTATTAACTTTATATTAATGGTTTTATTTTAGCCTAGAGCTTTCATCACGGTGTACAGTGCGACTATGCATTTCCACAGTTTTCCAGACCCAAGATGTACTAACGGTGTACAATGCATCTAAGCATTTCCACGGTGTTCCTGATCTTTTATGCGTACTAACGGTGTACAGTGCGATCAAGCATTTCCACAGCTTTGAAGTCAAACCAGGATGTGACACAGTCTTCAACCACCGACATTTCCTTAGCTCCTACGTATTTGTACTCCACCCAAGGTGTTTCCAACGTTACACGAATTACAGTGCCGTTTACCGTGGTCTTTCCGGGGTCACATACTTTATGGTCACTCTAGACTAGTTTAAACTACGTTTGTATTAAAGCCCAACCATCTATGATATAAACCAGCCCTCACTATTTCCCAATAAATCCCTGATTGATTCACGGTGTACTATACGAAAGGTTTTAAACAGTATTTCCACAGCTACGCAATTCAGACCATGTTTATAGTTTTAGAAAACACAGATAGGTAGTGACCGTTTGAACAAGGTTCGCGACTCCTTGTCATAAAGGTTCTAACCACGTTTAATTGGAGGAAAGGCGATTTGGTTTAGAAATTCATAAATACAAGATTAATAGATCACCGGTTTTCCTTTTTATAATATAACTGGAAACATTATTTCCACAACGGATTGTGCCCACGACTTTCATAGCTTCCACGTTCCGTACTACACACATAAGTGATGATTCCAGCGCTATACAAATGAAAGCCGTATAACGTTACCTCCGTTATTTCATAATGTTATCCAATTATACGTTTAAAGCAGCATCACCCCACACATATATAAACTAACTACATCATAACAAACACACGAGGAAACTACTCACTACGCATAATAACAGGTCCTAGATCTAGCATAATAACAATAGCAATTATCATTATAACAGATAAGGAAAGAAGTAACCGTTAATAAAGCGTAGATTGAATAAGCGTTTAGAGAGAGAGTACAAGCAGAACTTCCGCAATATCCTTGACAATATTACAATAAAAGCCCCTGAACTATTCCCTATGCTATTACCAAAGTAGCCCCTCCGTTAGTTTCAGTTAAATATTAACTGAGAACTAACTAGACCTAACCCTAATTTCTAGAGAGAGAAAGAAAGAAAGAGAGTTTAGAGAGAGAGAGTGTGTGTGTGAGAGAGAAAGTGGAAATGGAGAAATGAATGGAATGTTGAGGTGTGTTGAAGGTTGGAGGGGTGACCCCCTGTTTATAGGCAAAGCTTGAAATCAGCCGTACAACTCGCGAAGCACGCACTTACAAGCAAACGAAGCACAAACGGGCAGCATATGGGGTACCAGGGGCTGTATACAGCCTTCATAGGGCCGTATACGGTGTGTAAAGGGCCGTATACGGTCTATGAAGGGCCGTATACGGTGTGCAAGACCGTATACGGCTTCCGTCTGATTTCGTTCGTTGCTTAAAACGTCCGTATCTCCTTCGTTATGCGTCCGTTTGACCTGATTCTCTCGCCTGTGTCTTCGTAATTCCGTTACGCTTCTAATCGTCCCAATCTCACTGAAATTGGATGTGTATAACTTTAGCATAGCCGAAATCACTTTATAGGAGTTTGTAACCGTCCAGTCTTCTCCGTCCTTTGTCTGATTTGCATGATTCTTGATTTTCTCATCTCAATTTTACCTATTACATCATATCATTACATTAGAATATGTTTAACATGGGATAAATGAGGGTGCGAGAATTGGTTGCTGCTTATTTGCTTCGTTTTGCTCGTTATTCGGATGTTTTTAGTGACTTTTGTAGCAACGTCTATATTTTTAGTACTTTAGTGAATTTTAGTAAATAATGATTGTTTTGGAATGTTTTCACTAAAGATGTGCCCAAAAAGTGTGGAATAATGGCCTTGAAAACATGACTTTTTGCGTCACTTCACCCCTTCTGCAAGTTGTTCCATTGATGGATTTTCAAGTCGACTCAGATGGTCTGCGGCGACATTCTCTGCTCCCTTTTTATCTTCTATCTCAATGTAAAATTCTTGTAGGAGTAGAATCCATCATAATAGTCTTGGTTTTGCATCTTGCTTCTTGAAGAGGTATTTCAGAGCTGAGTGATCCGTGTACACTATTATCTTTGACAATATCAGGTAGGATCGAAATTTATCAAAGGCGAATACTACAGCCAGCAGCTCCTTTTCGGTGGTCGTATAATTCTCTTGAGCATCTGTGAGAGTTTTGCTAGCGTAGTAGATTGGCCGAAAATGATTATCCTTCCGTTGCCCGAGAACTGCCCCTACAGCGAAATCGCTTGCGTCGCACATGATTTCAAATGGAAGGCTCCAATCCGGAGCGACCATGATTGGCGCGTTGGTTAGTTCTTTCTTTAGGTAGTCAAAGGCTGTCATACAGCTTTCGTCAAATGCGAATTTGATGTCTTTTCCTAACAGGTGGGTGATAGGTCGAGAGATCTTGGAGAAGTCCTTGATAAAACGACGGTAGAACCCAGCGTGACCTAGGAAACTTCGAATGGCTTTAACGTTGGTGGGTGGTGGAAGTTTCGCAATGGTTTCTACTTTGGCTTTGTCTACTTCGATTCCGGACTTTGATATTCTATGTCCTAAGACTATTCCTTCCTTTACCATAAAGTGACATTTTTCCCAATTCAAGACGAGATTCGATTCTTCACACTTGGCGAGCATCCTATCGAGGTTGGATAAACATGATGCGAAAGAGTCTCCGAAGACCGAGAAGTCATCCATGAAGAATTCCATGCATTGTTCAATCATGTCGTGGAAGATTGCAACCATGCATCTCTGAAATGTTGCCGGTGCGTTGCATAATCCAAACGACATTCGTCGATATGCGAATGTTCCATAAGGGCATGTAAATGTCGTCTTCTCCTGGTCTTTTGGGTCAAGCAGAATTTGGAAATAACTGGAGAATCCATCAAGGAAACGGTAGAATTCGTTTCCCGACAGCCTCTCGAGCATTTGGTCAATAAACGGAAGTGGAAAGTGATCCTTGCGAGTTGCTTCGTTTAACTTTCGGTAATCAATACAAACCCTCCAACAGTTGACGGTCAGAGTTGGTATGAGCTCATTTTCTTCGTTTGTAATGACCGTCATTCCTCCTTTCTTTGGGACGACTTGAACAGGGCTAACCCAAGGTGAGTCAGATATTGGGTATATTAGTCCAGCATCCAGGAGTTTGATAACCTCTTGTTTTACTACGTCTTGAATCTTAGGATTTACTCGTCTCTGCCTTTGAACGGATGGTTTGAAAACGTTCTCCATTAGGATCTTATGTGTGCAATAGTTAGGACTAATTCCTTGTACGTCAGAAATTTTCCATGCGATTGCCTTCTTGTGTGATTTCAGCACATCAACTAGCTGAGCTTTCTATTTTGGTTTCAACTCTTTTGAGATTATCACCGGGAGTTGGGAGGTTCCTTGGAGGTAAACGTATTCAAGGTGAGGCGGTAATCCTTTAATTCCAAGTTTGGTGGTTCCTCAATAGACGGCTTCATTCTAGCTATTTCGTCTCTATTCAGCTTCTCATATTCAGCTTGGAAGGGTGCCTCGTCTATCTCAGGTTCTGATGTAGAGATTGATGCTATTTCGACCCATTCGGTTTGGTTTGAAAATTCGTCCGTCTTTAGCTCGTATTTTTTGACTGATGATGAGGACACTTAGTCATTTCGGGTGAGAATAATTTCTCCGTCGTCGGTGAATTGGAATTCTTGAAATTGAGCGGTCGAGGATTGGTTTATGGTTAATTCAGGGTTTGGAAGTGATAGTGGTTCGGGTTGGTTGATTAATTGGGGTTCAAATGGTGGTGGCTCAATACTCATTTCTTTGAATGAATCCAGGATTTCTTTAATTGAAGGAGCTGGATTTGGGTTATTGAGTGTGGATGTATCTCTTTTTAGCCAAGGTATTGGTGTACCGCATCCCAATGGGACGGCTATTGTTTTGCCATTGGTGCAAGATGGCTTCTTTTCAAACAAGGAAAATAGTAGTTCTTCAGACTTTGCTGGCGAAGTGATTGCGGACTGCAGCCCAGTATCCTCGTTATATAATCTTCGAACGGTGACTACCGTGTTAGGTATCGGGTTCTGACTGGATAATGCCTACACTTCGTGGAGATGTTCATCAAAAATGTCCTGCATAGTATCGCACAAACCAAGGTCCTCTTCCAGAGGTTGCTTCATTAATCGATCGACATTAAAGGTGACCTCCTCTTTCCCAACTCTTAGTTTTAAAGATTTTTCATTTACGTCAATTACGGCCTTGGCAGTATTTAAGAAAGGTATGCCAAGGATGAGTGGGATGTGGGTGTCTTCCTCTATATCCATGATAATGAAGATCACTGGAAAGACGAACTTATCGACCTTGACCATGACATCTTCAGCAATTCCTCGAGGGAGTTTAACTGATATGTCTGCTAATTGGATGGTCATACGAGTAGGCAGTAAGTTATCTAGTCCTAATTTCTTATAGAGGGAATAAGGCATAAGATTAACACTAGCACCTAGGCCAGCTAAGGCATTACTAATTTGGATATCTTGGAGAAAACAAGGTATTGTAACACGTCCAGTGTCTCCTAACTTAGGTGGAAGACCATGTTGTACAATTAAAGAGCATTCATCATCTAAAGGTAAACTAACTATTTGCCTAAGTTTCTCTTTGTTTGAAAGAAGTTCTTAAAAGAATTTGGCACATGTGGGCATCTCTACTAAAGCATCTAATAGTCTAACATTCAAGTGCAAGCTTTTAAAAATTTCCAGATATTTACCGAATTGGGCTTCTTGCTTTTCCTTTTTAAGTCTACCGGGATAAGGTATTCTCGTGCGAGGTACATTATCCGGAGTTTTGGTTGGTGATGGGTCAGGTGTTGTGACAGGGATGTCAATGGACACTTGTTCACTCGGTGTAGGTGTAGGTGTAGGCGAAGAAGTGTTTCCGGGGGTGTTATCTGGTGGTGGTGGATCAACTTTGGTTATTTTTCCTCCCCTAGTGACGATTAACACATCATTGGGTTGAATGGTAGTTGCCGACGTACTTTCCTCAATAAAATTCAAGTTTTCCAAAATAGACTCCATGTTAGAAATTAATTTGTCGGAAATTTTTATCATGGCATCAATGTTATCTTGAAATCCGGCTATCCTTTTGTTTATAACATTTTGTTCTAGTATAAAATAAGATAAAAGTTGTTTTGAGGAATGTAAGTGGGTTGTTGGTGAAGGAATGGTCAAAAGTTGGGTTAATGATCCACTTGGTGTAAGGTTGGTCAAATCAAAATAAGGGGTTGACATGGTTGGTTAATGGACAAATAAAATAAAACTAATCTAATCCTCAGGGTAAAAAGTGTAATTTTTGATTGATGTAGATCTTTCAAAAGGATCGCTAAATACTAGAGTCACTAAACTTCCTAAAATCGGTCGCCGACGATCCCCGGCAGTGGCGCCAAAAACTTGTTGTGCTCACACCGTGTCGTTGTTTTTCTCAATTGATGATGCGAGCGCAGCAGTGGGTTTTAAATTTATAAGGCTGGGGCCTAGGGTTACTACTATTGCTAATCTAAGGGCTAGCAAAGGATAAATATGACCTAGAATCGTTCTTCAAAGCGCGGCGAATTGAAACTAGGGGAATTTAGAGACTTTTATGAATTTAGCTAGTGCGAAAAAGGGTTGGTTTAGGTTTTGGGTTTTCTATTCTAAGATTAAACTAAATTGAATCAGAAATGGAGGTTACTTCGGGCGTTCAGCAGTTTAAGCGATTGTCTACTATGAAGTGGTTCAGGTGATATTAAAGCGTGAAGAGTTCTAATGAGGATAAGTTCATAAGTTAATGTGAGTTATTGCTACAATCCTACTATCGGGCTAACGCGGAGGTGTCCACAATCAGGCAAATAGAATGTCACGTGGGTTGGAGAATATATTAAAGCATACACCGAAAGTTCTCTCAAATGCATGTCCATATTATCTAACAGTTAATCTCGAATCCTATTCCCCAATCTCGGTCATCATAGACGTCCGAATCATGGCACAGTTTGTTGAATAAACAATCTTGTAAACGGGTTTTACCCTCGCCGGAATAAGTTGGAAAAAACTGGTCTAAGCGGTCAGATAATATGTCATCACTTATTCGTATGACTTATCAACATTACTCAAGTATGCAACACAACAGGGATGATTTACATTACAAATAGAAACTTAAGTAATACATTTGTTAATCGATTCATAACACAACTACCTTCGGTCGTTCTCGACTTCCATACGTGTGTACTTCGCCATAAGCGTTTCCAGTACTATATCGAAGAACAGTCGAATAGGGGCCGTCATGTTATTTCACGATAATTAAGGCTAGGTGTATTTCACTAGTATGATAATCCTAAGGCAACAATCAAACAAGAACATGCAATAAGACAATCAAGATAATAGTTAAACCTAAGCATACAAATGTATTAATTAAATCGAGGATATTCCGAAAGTTGTCTCAAAAATATCGTCTGTCCGAATTAAATCTTAATCTACCTCTATTCCCATATTCCGTGTCTCTTGGATCCTAATTTGGTCTAGAGAACACCGGCCATGCCGAGCTCAATGATTCAATCAAACATAGTATAACTAAGTGACCTATACCCTATGAGTTAGCTACGTTCATTTTTGGATAAGGTTTTAGTCACAACTTGAGTTGGGCAGATAAACGATAAAGATTCAATTCCTACATCTATTCATGATACAAAACACTCGCAATCTCATAACATACAACATAATCACATATTTAAATCTTTCCTAAACGATTATCATAGCAGACAATTGAGTTATTTAGCTAATCATGGCAATTCTAGCACGCATATTTAAATTTATTGAAGAAAGAACGAACATAATTAAATATGGAAGATAGATTAAAACCTGATAAGTACAATACAATAACTCGTAGCTACAAATGCGTCCTGGAGCACCTCCGTACAAATCTTCCTTGGCTAGTTAATTAGTTAGTCTAATTAACTAAGGAAGTATTATAGAGAAAATATTATGGAGACTTTAAAGAGTTGGTGTAATGTGTGGTGTGTGAAAAAAAAGGTGTCTTACAAATGAACTCAAGCCTCCTATTTATAGGAGAGGTTTGGCTCACAATAGCATCAAGGGGTGCACATTAGCTCAATGTGGGTAAAAAGGAGCACCAGGTACTGTACAACGCGGAAAGGTGGTGCACCGGGTACTGTACAACGCGGAAAGTAGGCGCACCAGGTACGATAATTAGCCAAAAAAGGAAACCGGGACGGTGGACAGCAGGCCGGCGTCACCCAGCTGGTGGCCGGCGGCGGCTGGTGGTAGGCCGGCGGCGGCTGGCTGCCACCCGCCCCGTTTCGCCGTCTTTTACTTCGTTTCTTGATTCGTGCGTGTTTTTTTCGTTATGCGCCCGTTTGAGTTGATTCTTTTTGTGTTGGATTCGTAATTCAAAAACAAAGATTTTGACATAAGATAGTCCCTGAGGTGAGGTCCCTAACTCCAGATATCGCGTACGAATCACTTGTATCTTCCAGCGGGCGTAGAATCTTCGTTCTTTGTCCGTTTTTGTTGATTCTTCTTCTGTTGGATTCGTATTTTGAAAATGAACATCTTGGATAGAATGGATGTTGGTGAATAGCACTTTTGCCTTAAAATCTCGTTTTGATGTCTTGAATCTTCAATTGTGCGTGGAATCTTCGTTTCTCGGCAGTTTTGCTTGATTTTTATCGTGCAACCTTCGTTTTGGTCTTCTTAACTTATTATCACTGATTTGTGCGTTGTTTGAGTCCAAATGCCAAGTATTTCTCCAGAATGAGAGAGATATCGGTAGTAAAAACGTGACTTTTTACACGATATCAATTCCTTATCTTCATGAGCTTTGGTATACCCTTCGTTGGGCAGATGGTATAGATGAAAACCAATATGTAGGGTTCAAGGGTACTGTTAATAATGGGAAAACAGAATTATGTTTTAAGCTTGGTCGATTTAGAGCTGCCCTGGGCTTAAATTACAAGAGGGTTTTTGAAGGACAGATTACTTGGGCAGATGCTGTCAGCGCTGAAGAATCAAAGAAGGTGGTTGATTTGATTATTTATGATCATGAAGGCGCTGACGCCAAAGTAGTCAGAAGCAGAATGAGTGGAGAATGGAATCTTTTCTTTGCTCATATCATTCAGTGCCTAGGCGCAAATGTTGGCTCTCATGATCAAGCCAACACCACCTAGCGACAGATTGCTCACGCTATTATTACAGGTAGCGATATTGATTTTGCTAAACTAATCTTTGATGATCTGAAAGCTAAAGTGGTAGCAAAGAAGAGAGATGCTGCTATCCCATATCCAAGATTTCTATCGCTGGTACACAAGAGAATCCTGGAAGGAACCTACGGGCAGAATGCATCAGGAGAAGTTTACGGTATTTGTGCTACTTTACCTGTATGGAGGATTGGGAAGTCGGTATACATGAACAAGTCAGCTTTTAGATTAAGAGTAGATGGTCAAGCTGCAGCATCCACCATTTCAGCTGTGATGCTTGCTCGCATACCAGCATCAGAAGATGAAGAAGAAAATATCAATGTTGCAGTACATGCTGAAACAATCACTGAATTTACTCAACCACAAGCAAAGAACATAGAACCTGATCCTACAGCTACCACTGTATCTGAACCATCTGCTTTAGTGCCTTCCAATATTCCTCGACGACCACGCACCAAGGCAACAAAGGAATCATCTGCCGTTGGTCCATCATGTGAAGCTATCCAAATGGATGCATTTCCTTCAGAAGAAACAGAAGACACTAACACCGCCAATCCTTACTTGGAAGGTCTATCTCACTATGGTCTATTACCCACTGCTGACTCCACTGCATTTTTCAAAGACACTGTGATCATCAGTGATCTCTCTGGGTCAGCCACAGAAACTGATGAAACAACACCTGATAATATTGTGCACAGGGCTCAATCAGAGACAGGTTCTAATTCAGATTATCAGGTAACTAACATTACCTATGATCAATTTAGACCTGTTTCCCCATTTGTATATATTTCTGTACAACATTCACCATCTCCATCACCACAACATACACCACCTCATATACCATCTCCATCACCACAGCCTTCACCACATAATACTCCACCACATATACCATCTCCACCACCACATTTGTCACCACCACCACAAGCAAGTGGTGTTGATAGAATTCTGGAGAAGATCGCACAGCTGGCTTCAATACAAGAAAACTACATGAATGCCACTGAAAAGTCTTTCACTGAGCTCAATAAGAAGTTTACCACCC
The DNA here is from genome assembly GCA_949592205.1 of Helichrysum umbraculigerum. Taxonomy (NCBI): domain Eukaryota; kingdom Viridiplantae; phylum Streptophyta; class Magnoliopsida; order Asterales; family Asteraceae; genus Helichrysum; species Helichrysum umbraculigerum. Next base: position 170,436,200 of record CATIUR010000001.1, read on the forward strand.
TCACTGCTGAAGTTTAAGAACTGAAAAGTGAAGTCAAATCCATCTGTGCTCCAATTACTTCATCAATCAAAGATTTAGCGAGTAACTTTGTTGCTGAGCTGACAAAGCTTCAAGGTCTTATTCCTTCTAACCTAGGTACACAGCTTCAAAATCTTGCATACAAGGTTGAAGAGGTAACCACCGCTGCTAATCTTATTCCCTCAAAGGTTGAGTCGACCATCTCAAGTGTCACTACATTCGAAGCTCACATTAACCAGGCACTAAAAGACACAAGCTTTACAGCTAATGATAGAGAAGCTCTTCTTGATGCAAGGGGCTTTCAGATAGGGGAAATGGTTGCCCTCAAGAAGCTTGGTGAACATCTATTAGCACTGAAAGATGTTCTCAACAAAATAATTTCTGATTTGATATCTAAGGTTCCAGCTGCTAGTGCCATTCCCCCACCAGCTGAGGGGGAGAAATCTATCATCATTGAAGAAATCATAACTGATGATGCACTAACTGAGGGGGAGCAAACGGAGAAAGCAAAGACCGGAGAGCACACTGAGAAGAAAGTGGCAGAGAAAGAACCTGATAAGGTACTTGAAAAAGAAACTTCAATCCCTGAGAAGCCTTCGTCTGATACTGCAACAACAAGCTCACATCCAGTGCAGCCATCTAGACAACGAAAAATAAAACTTATCATGGATGAAGAAGAAGAAGGATCTGATGATTATCAGAAAGGAAAGAAGACTAGAATGGAAAGCTTGAGCTCTGATGAGCGAATGGAAGAAGAAGAAGAAAGATTGAAAAAAATAGCTAAGAAACTAAATCTTCCACTAGAAGACATTCATGCTGCCTATCTTCAAGAAAAATCGAAGGAGCTTGAGAAAGAAAAAGTTGATGAAACTGATAGGTTGATTTCTGAGCTCAAGAAAAAGCTCTATACATCCTGGAGCCGACAAGATGTATCACGGCATCAAAGAGTTTGATTGGTGGCCCAACATGAAAGCCGATATTGCCACGTATGTCAGTAAGTGCCTCACCTGTTTGAAAGTCAAAACCGAATACCAGAAACCTTCCGGATTGCTACAACAACCCGAGATACCCCAATGGAAATGGGAGCGGATCACCATGGATTTCATCACTAAACTACCGAAAACACCGAGCGGTTGCGATACCATTTGGGTGATTGTTGACCGTCTCACTAAATCTGCTTATTTCCTGGCAATCAAGGAAACCGACAAGATGGAGTGTTTGACGCGCATCTACATGAAAGAAATCGTCGCTCGACACGGTGTACCCATCTCGATTATCTCTGATAGAGATAGCCGTTTCACCTCCCACTTTTGGCAATCTTTACAGAAATCCATAGGTACTCGTCTGGATATGAGTACTGCATATCATCCACAAACCGACGGCCAAAGCGAGAGAATCATTCAAACACTGTAGGATATGCTACGAGCTTGCGTAGTTGACTTCGGTAAAAATTGGGAAAACCATCTGCCTTTGTGCGAGTTTTCGTACAATAACAGTTACCATACCAGCATTAAAGCTGCACCTTTGGAGGCACTATACGGGTGAAAGTGCCGATCACCTGTCTGTTGGACTGAGGTGGGAGATAGCCAACTCACCGGTCCAGAAATTATTCACGAAACAACCGAGAAAATCGTAGGTATCTAAAACTGTTGAGACATGTTTTGTGACAACAGATCTAGCTTGTAATAGGACTGGTGTAATTATTATCAAGCTTGTACATTGGTTTCAAATTGTAAATATATGATATTGGTTTGATTTTATTATTCGTTAAATATATTAGACTGTTAAAGTGTTAGACGAATATCGAATACGAACTCTGCATATGCGAGATGAGATCTCAAGTCGCAAGTCACTGGACTGCGAGATGAGATCCGGGCTCGCGAGGGTCACAGCGAACCAAGTCGAAATGGGCTTGGGCTACGAGTCGAGTCAACTCGCAAGCCCACAGGCTGCGAGTTGAAACGAAGTATTTATATGTTTTTCAATTCGTGAAAAATAAGAACTTTGGCATTTGAATTATGATTTCTGCAAACTGATACAGAGAAAAAAATTATTCTAAAGGCTAGGTTTTGATTGTTTCATACTCGTAGCAATTAAAACAAAGCATATTAGTCGATAATCGTATTATAAACGCGATATTAATCGTTATATAACCATATAACACGTATTGAGGGATTTCGCACCTTAATACCTAAAGATAACCTCGTTATTGATCCAAGAACTAGGGACTTACAATTGGTATCAGAGCTTTCAGGCTAAATACGAGTAAGTTCGAGGTTATTGTGATAATAACGATTGATTTCGGGTCGTTTTTACATGCATTGAGTACATATTTACGATCAAAATCATTCTCTGGACATTTTTAGGTTGGTTTACGTTCGAAATTGCTAGTTTTAATCGTAAAAATACCTAAAATTTTCGTTTTGGGGTTTTTCAGCCGTTTCACGAACTGAGATTAGGGTTTCTGCTTCGTCGGCGAACCGAGTTGAACTTGCGAACCGAACTGAGTTCTACGAGTCGAACAGAGATCTCTTGTGAATCGAGATCACTTGCGAATTGACATCCACTGCGATCTGAACTAAGGCTTGCGAACTGAGATTTGCAATCCGAGCTGAGATCTGCGAAGCGAGTTAAGTCTTGCGAATTGATTGAACTCGCAAAATAGTCTGATTCTTTCAACTGTCACGATGTCTGATTTAAGTAGAATGATCGAGATGGAACACAAGGTTGGAAAATCTAATGTTCCACCTAAATTGTTAAGACTTGAAGACTACTATAGTTTGACGGATAGGTTTGAATCTTACTGTAGATTCCATGATCTGTCTATCTGGATGTGTATCAAAAATGGATACACTGCACCTACTGCTGTTGTTCAAAATGCTACTGTGGTTGTATCCTATCAACATATGAATGATAACCAAAAGAAGGACTTTGAGATTGAGAATAAGGCTCATTCTTTAATCAAAATGAGTCTTCCAAAGGAGATCAATCATCAGCTGAAATCTTTTCATACTGCTAAAGCGCTCTGGGAAGCTCTTGAGAAAAGATGTGAGGGTAGTCCACAGGTTACGGCTGGCAAGAAGAATCTTCTCAAGAAGCAGTTTACTGTGTTTAAAGCTTTGAAAGGAGAAGATCTTGATGCATACATTACAAGATTCTACCATCTACTGAGTGAGATTGAGAACCATGAGATTACCGTTACTGAAGAGGAGAAAACCGACAACTTTATTGAGGGTTTACCTACTAAGTGGGAAATGCATGGTGTAACGCTCAAGGACAATGATGAGAGATATGAAACAATGACCTTAGAGCAGGCTATTGACAAGCTCAGAGGTTATGATTTCACTAAAAAGATAAGAGATACTGATTCTGATCAAGTTCAGAATCCTGGGCTATATCATGGAAAATCTACTATGTCAAATGCTTCATCTAATTCGACCACTGCTTTGTTATTTGGTGATATTGGTGAAAATGTTGAAATGATAACTGAGGACATGTGCTTTTTTACATCATCTGGTGGTGAAGCAAAGGGGAAATCATCTGAGAAGTCACCTCAAGAGCATCAGAAGATGCCTATGAGTGTAAAATCTGCTGAACAGCAACTGTCTGTTCTCGCTTCCTTTGTTGCTTCTTATGGAAACTACATTCAGGGTAAAATCAATGATCCCATCTTGTTTGATGAAGACTATGATCAGATAGACCCTGATTATCTTGAAGAAATAGATCTCCACGATCAACTAGCAATGTTATCTAGGAGAGTTAAGAATTCCTTGAAGAGAACTGGTAGAAAGGTAGTGGGAAATTGATCAGGGTTTGATAAGACCAAGATCAAATATTTTAACTGTCAAGGTTATGGACATTTTGCTCGTGAGTGTCAAAGACCTAAGGTTGAAACAGGAAATGGGAAACAAGGTTCGGAAAGTTCTCTGGCTTCCAAAGCCTTAGTGGTACAGCAGTTAGATGGTTCTTATGATTGGAAAGCTCAGTCTGAGGAAGCTCTCATGGCTGAGATTGATGATCAAGAGAAAACTGCTGAGTCCACATCCTATATGCCTACTGATGCGGAATTTCAAGTGAAGGTGCCGGAGTTTCAATTGAAAGCAAGTGATGAAGATGTGTTGTATATGGATTCAACTGAAGATATGAATCCAGACAAATTTGTAGCATGCATGGCTGAAGTGCAAACAGACAAGAAAAGGGTATGTATTGATATTCTTACTCTTGCTTATGTCTGTTATTTAGTTACTGATTTACAGTCATAGGTTAGTGTTTTAATTGAATCAAACAAAAATCTGTTGATGTGCGTAAAGTATATGCAAATTAATTCATAACAAGTTTTAAATCAAGGATATACTAAATAAGACTTTATCACACAATTCAAGCAAGCATGACATGTTCGTATAATATAGGTGTTACAAGTAAATCCAAGGATCGAACACAGGGAATGTTTATTAAAAGAATTAATTTATTCCACAATTAATATTACAAATACAATTAATTACAATTAATATTACAAATAAGGGGGGTACGTTTTAATTCCGTATGAATATATATTTATATTTACTTTTGATACAGAACTAGGATATACAAGACAATTAAAGTATTAAAGAATTATTTAAGCTAAATAAGGTAGATAGAAGATATATTTTTATCTAGACTAGCTATGTAGTATTATTATTCTCCTATACGTTTATCTTTGTCAGCCAATTGATCTATGTTGAAATATAAAAGTAGATAAAGGCCTTGGTCAAGCTCAATATCCTAAGATTAAGCTCTTCAACGTATTACTAAGGTTAACTAACTTCAATGTCTCGAATGTTATTACCTAATTAATTATAGTTTAATAGTAATAATTATAACCTATCACCGAGTTCTCGTTTATATAGGTATAATTATAACGTAACCTAAATTATTAATCAATATCAAGCAAAAGTTCTCTTGTCAAGAATATCATAATCATATAATTAATATAGATATAACCTTAAGTAAATATTCATAGAATCAATTAACATAAACATATAATCAAATAATCATACAAACATTATTCATCTAAACAAATATGTTAAAGAAATAATCAATAATCATTGATAATATAAACAAGATTCCAAAAACCAGTAAACATTCATTTATCAAGTAAAAGGACTTAGAATACAAACCAAATATATTGAATTACACTTCGTTAGGTTTAAAGGTCTTCAATCCCTAGCCTCCTAGCCTCCAAATTCGACTTAAAGTCGTTCCTTAACCCTAATAATCGACTTTTACCTCTAAAATTCGTATATCCCTAACCTTAACCCGTAGCCTCTATTTATAGTTTTTAGAACCACCAGTCAAACCGCAGGTTGGACTTCCTAACCGCCAGTTGGGTTAACTTGCTCTTCAATCCAACTCCGCATCTGGAACCGCCTTTGATTAAATATATTCAACCGCCGGTTGGTTAATCCAACCGCCGGTTGGGTCTTCTTTCCAGAATCTTCCAACTTCGGGCCAGGCTTCTTTCTTGGGCTTCTTTTCTTCAAATACGATTTTAAACTCTTTTCTTAGCCCAATCTTCAATAATATGGTTTAAGTCTTCATGTTTGAGTCTTATTTTCTTCAAGTCTTCATTTCTTCTTAGTTTTACTTCATTTTAGCTCATTTTTCGTTCCTTTTCTTCAATCCTTGTATTTAAGACCTAAATTGCAAATATGAAAGAATTAAGTACAAAAATCAATAGAAATGCAATAAAAGTATATATAAATATAGGGATAATAAGTATATAAATATGATATTATTTGATGTTATCATCTGTCATCTCAAGTTAATGTGTTTACTGAATCTAATAAGACTGTGTTATCTAAACTTGAACTAGCTAAGTTTGATGTGCATAGGTTAAATGAGGATAAACAAGCCTTAAAAGATAAGATTAAGTCCGATGCTTCTCGTACTAACTACTGGCACAGGTATCCTTCCTAAATTAGTATCTTCAACCTCAGTGTTAATACCTAAATCAATCCCTTCTTCTTCAGACATACTTTCTAAATCCTCTTCCTCTTCTTCATATATAGTACCTAGTGTATCAAATATCCTAAGAGAATGTTCATCAACACAGACATCCTTGCATTCCACAGTTTCATTCAAAATTTCCATTTGCTTATTTTCCATTTCACTAACAGTTAACGAATTCTGTATACACAAATTATCACTTAATTTAGAACACATATAATACAAGTAAAACATATTATACAAATAAAATACATTTACATAATTACACATATTTAGTCAAATTATTAAATTTCTTTTACAAAGCTAGTCAATAGATCTCGGTAGCTCCATTGATAGTACACAAAAGCGGAGAAACAGGTCAGCGCGAAGCTTATTAAAAACCTATTTCTTTCGAGAAGCACCTTACCTCTTATATGATAAATAAATGAGGTAGGGCTTTACTCTCCTTATACCTTTGTTTTTGTCAGTATTCTCAATGGGTGAGCCGATATTTCATATTGATTTTGCAAAGTAGTAGAAACCAAAGTTTTACAGGGAAAATAATTAGTTAAATTAAAATATACCGCTCCCCGATAGAACAAAAGTTCAACTGGTTAAGTGTTCCCCGGTAACGGCGCCAAAAACTTGATGTGCGGAAAGTATATGCAATTATAATCACAAGTTTTAAATTAAGGAAATACTAAATAATACTATCACACAATTCAGGCAAGATTAACCCGTTCGTATAATATAGCTTTATAAGTAAGTCCAAGTTTGAACACAAGGAACATAGGAAACGTGATTCTAATGTTATAACCAATTATCTATTTACTTCTAATTATAAATATTTACAATAATAATACAAATAAATAAAGGATCCAATTTACAATAATATACAAGATAAGGGGGACGTTTTAGTTACGAACGAACATATTTATATTTATACTTTGATTCAGATTCTAATAGATAAGTTTTAGGAACAACTTAATAATACTCAGATGGATAGAAAATTATAATTATTCAAACTGTTATTTATTAAACTTATTATATTTACTTATGTCTATTTGCTCTGTTGGCTATTATTACTGGTAAATTACTAATGTAGAAAATTACTTAAGGTTAAGCTAATCTTCATCAGAGCAATACAGTCATAAGGTTACGCAAATTATTACTAATTAATAAGATCTATCAGCAGTTTATTAATACAATTTCATCAGTATGGCGTGAATCACAATATTACTTTACATTAATGAATTATTCTTCGTCTATCGCATAAGGTTAAGATCAAGACATAAACACAATCACTTAATTTATATAAACTTAATATGGTCATCCTCGTTTAATATAAATCAGTCTAACTATGTCAAGAACAATCATCAATATATCATAATAAAGACAATTCTTGTATAATAAACATTCAATAATATAGTTCCAACATAAGCATATAATTCATATAATAAACTCAATAAACATTCATTCAAATAATTATAACGAAAACCTAATTAACAAGTAATTCAAATAAACAATATCCATAAATTAACTCAATAAGGTTATTAGAGTTACAAGGATAAAGAAACCGAACCAATTGTAGAACCAGCTCTTCCTAGGGTTAAAAACCTTCAAACCCTAGCTCCTTAACCTCCAAAATGGCACCTTAAGTCGACCTTAAACCCTAATAATCGGTTTTGGTATTCTTGAATCGTATATCTCAAACCCTAACTTAGACCTCTATTTATAGTTTTGCTGGCCGACCTCCCAACCGCCGGTTGGGTATTCCAACCGCCGGTTGGATCAATTTGTGTCCTGGTCCAACTCCGCGTCTTCCACCGCCTTAAGCCTTTTATACTCCAACCGCCGGTTGGATTATCCAACCGCCGGTTGGACCTCAATTCCAGAATATTCCAACTTCGGGTTGGGCTTCTATTTTGGGCTTCTTCTTTTCTTTAACGGATTTTAATCATCATTTTGACCCATTTCTTCAATATTATCATTTTAGTCTTCAATTCTTTAAGATTTAAGCTCCTTTTTCTTCATTTCTTCATTTTCTTCAGTTTTGGATTCGTTCTTGTTCCTTTTTCTTCAATCTTTAATTAAAATACATCTCTGCAAATATTAACAAAATAAGTATCTAAAATCATATAAATGCACTAAAATGTATATAAATATAGGGATAAATTACTATAAAATATACTATCTATTTGATGCTTATCAATGCTCAACGTAGTGTAAAGGATAAGTCTGGATTAGGTTACACTGATGTACCCCCTCCATTCAATTCAAATTACACTAAAACTCCTGTAGATATTGAGATGACTGAAGCAAATCCTGAGACTAAAGTAACTAATAAGTCTGAACAGTCAGAGGCACAGAAGAGTGTTATTATGAATACTTCATATGATATTAGTAAGAATATTCCTTTCACTAAAGTACAGTTTGTATCGAATGGAATGATGAATGATACTAAGACAGATGATGAGATTAATAAGGAACAAACTAGTGATCCTTTAGTGCCTAAGACTCAGACTGAGAATGCAAAAGTTGGTAAGTCACGAAAACAGATGTCTTGCTTCAAATGTCACCAAAAGGGGCATGTGGCTTCTTGTTGTCCTAACAAGAAGTTGGAAGCATCACATAAGTTAGTGAATAATGAGAAGACACCGATCAACTCTAGTTCAATTGTAGACAGGTTAGGTACCAAACCAGGATTAGGTAGCAAACCTGTAAACATTCTGAAGAGAGATGGTACTCATAGTGTCTCCCCACCTAAACCTAAAAAGCCTTATACTCAAAATGACAATACTTTCAATAAGCCTAGAGATAAGACTCCTTCGAGGTTTAGGACTCCCAGTAGAAACCATAGTCAGTTTGAAAGTGGTTCTACTTCACCTGCACATGGAGCTAGTTATGTGCCTAGGAGGTTTTCTACTCACTCTCCTCATAGGTATAAGACTTCTGATCATCAACAAACTCAAACTCCTTTGAAAGTTACCAAGACTCCTGATGGAAATAGTTATGGTTACTTTAAAGAAGTTCAGATTGTAGATGATAAGGGACAGACCAAGATCATAATGGCTTGGGTCCCTCTTGAAAACTAATTGTGTACAACTTGTCATGTGCAGGAGCAGACTGTGAACAAGGATAGCTGGTGGTATGTAGACAGTGGATGCTCGAGACACATGACAGAAGAAAGAAGTCTCCTGAGAGACTTCACTGGAGGAATGAAGCAGAGAGTGAACTTTGCTGGAGATAAAGGAGGAGTTATAACTGGGAAAGGAAAAGTTTCAAATGGAACTTTGACTCTAGAGGATGTGAATTATGTTGAAGAACTAACTCACAACCTAGTGAGTGTTTCCCAAGTCTGTGATAAAGGTCATCCAGTTCATTTTAATGAAATGGTGGCTTTAGTCCTGAAGCCGGGTTTTATAATTCCTGAGAAATGGATATTGATGAGGGCACCAAGGAAGAAGGACATATATGCTATAAACATGGGTGTTTCTAACTCTTCAATGGTATCTACATGCTTATTATCCAAGGCTTCTAAAGCAGACGCATTATTATGGCATAGGAGAATGGCACACCTGAACTTTAGAAAGATGAACTACATAACCAAAAATGGGTTAGTTCTGGGTGTACCACAGAAATGTTTCGAGTCTAAAGACAAGTGTGTTCCTTGCATGAAAGGAAAGCAGCATAAAAAACCACACAGGTCTAACACTGAAAACTCAATCTTCTCGCCATTTGATTTACTACACATGGATCTCTTTGGCCCTATAAACAAGAGAAGTCTAGGTGGCAAATTGTACTGTTTAGTTGTCACAGATGACTACTCTAGATCATCATGGGTATTCTTTTTGGGAACTAAGGATGAAACTCCTGGTATACTAATGGAGTTCTTAAATCTAATAGAGAATGTCTATAAAACGAGAGTTAAGCATATTCGTACTGATAACGGAACAGAGTTCAAGAATTCGACGTTAAATATCTATTGCTTAAGCAAAGGGATACAACATCAATTCAGTGCACCTTATGAACCTCAACATAATGGTGTAGCTGAAAGGAAAAATAGAACGTTGATTGAAGCTGCTAGAACAATGCTTGCTGATTCAAGGCTTCCGGACATCTTTTGTGCAGAAGCGGTGAATACAACATGTCATGTTCTTAATAGAGTTCTTACGGTTAAAAGACATAACAAGACTTGTTATGAGCTTTTGAACAATAAGAAACCTAACTTGAAGGGTTTTGAGCCCTTTGGAGTTTTGATGTCGTGTAAACGGGGCTTTAGTTTTAAAAATGGAATTTACCTTACTTGCTAGTACACAACTCATGCAAGAATACCTGATCGTATAATAGTATAGTATGATAGTATGATAAGTCCAGATCGAACACAGGGAACAGATGTTAATTCAAATAAAATGGAAATTAATACGAATAATTAAAACAGATAATAAGAGGGGAACGTTTTAGTTCCGTTCGAACAATTGACTGACAATTATGAAAAGTGATTTTTATAAGTAAACTTAAATTAAAAAGAAATAAACGAGAAAACAATTAATTAAATAAAATATTTGAATCAAATGATGAAAGAAATGCATTTGTTTAGATTACTTTCATCAGAATCCGATTATCACTTTATTGAATTGCTAACATATGGATTTTATTGTGATGTGACAAACATTACCAATTATCATTACAAGATTAATTGATTAAACACAATTAAGAAAGATATGAAGTTGTTTTCAACACGTTAACAGTTCAATTTAACGTTATCCACCAAATTGTGTAACAGATTAAACCTACACCGTTTATATGATTTACTTTTGCAACTTGAATCAACAAAGTTTATAACTAATAAATAGTTATCACATTCATCACCGATTATTAATCATTATTGATCCTAGCCTATCAAACTCAATATATCTAGTGATAATTCTCAATTAAAATCAACAATCATCAATAATAATCTATTAAGAAAGAACTCAATCAATAATCAATAGATCATCACGCTAGGTAATCATCAATAATCAATATATAAACATGGATCGTCAAGTAAACATATAAACATTCATAAAATCCAATATAATCCGAAATTCAATAATCAAATCATCATCTGAGTATTATCATCTAAACAAATGCAATAAAGATTTAGCCAATCATATTCTCACAGAAACTCAGATCTATAATCATAACCAAAATTATAATCAAATGAAAAGGATTTAAGTATTCGAACCGAGAAATGTCCTAGCGTGATGATCAAACAGACTTCTTTTCCCCCATCCCCCACTTAAAAGTATGCAATGTCCTCATTGCAAAATAAACAATAACATAGGGAATAGAAAAGAAGTGAACAGAAACTTCCCTGAGCTATCTTCAATATACCAGCTAAACTGAAGCCTTCCAACCACCATCAACCTCTTCCAAGAGCTTTATTAACACACTAAAAACAAAACAAAATAAATAATTAAGAAAAACAACGGGTTGTCTCCCGAAAGCGCTTTTGTTTATCACGTCGGTAAGCTCGACATTCTGCTCCATCACTTAATTGAGATTCATCTCCAAATCACGTTTGGAGTCCCTTGCGTCACCATAATACTTCTTCAAACGACTTCCATTCTCGTTGAATGTCTTACCAGAATGACCCTTTAAATCCACAGCACCAAAAGGATAAACTTTCTCAACCACAAAAGGTCCTGTCCAACGCGTCTTCAACTTACCAGGAAACAAATGCAAACGAGAACTGTATAAAAGCACTTTGTCACCTTCCTTAAATGAATTACTCGATTTTAGGCGTGAATCATGCATTTCTTTGTGCGCTCCTTATACAGTCGAGCATTATCATAAGCATTTATCCTTAACTCCTCTAGTTCCTGTAACTGAGCCAATCTTTCTTTCCCTGCCGCATGATCATCGAGATTGCAGTGCTTCAAAGCCCAATATGCTTTGTGTTCCAACTCAAATGGCAAATGGCAAGCTTTTCCATAAATGAGTCGGTAAGGCGTAGTTCCTATAGACGTTTTAAACGCAGTCCTTGCAGCCCACAAAGCACCATCCAGTTTATTTGACCAATCTTTCGGATTACCATCAATTGATCATTCTATAATCCGCTTCAAACCGCGATTGGTCACTTTAACTTGTCCACTAGTCTGTGGATGATAAGCAGTAGAAAACTTATGATTGACTCCATACTTCTTTAAAACCTTCTCCAATTGTGCATTTGCAAAATGCGTTCCTCGATCACTAATCAACGCCTTAGGTGTTCCAAATCTCGAAAAGAACTGTTTAAGAAACTTTATCACCACTCTTGCGTCATTAGTAGGTAATGCCTTTGCTTCAGCCCACTTTGAAACATAATCCACAGGCACTATGATGTACTTGTTTCCGTTGCTTGGTGGAAACGGTCCCATGAAATCTATCCCCCAGACATCGAAAATTTCACTAACCATGATAGGATTTTGTGGCATCTCATCTTTTTTAGAGATTCTTCCCGTTCGCTGGCAAGCATCTCATTCCTTTACAAAATCGTACGCATCCATGTAAATAGTCGGCCAATAAAATCCTGCTTCAAACACCTTCCTGGCTGTGTACGAAGGTCCATGGTGTCCTCCAGTAGGACCATTGTGACAATGAGTTAAAATTTCAGTGCATTCTTCTCCACTAATGCACCTTCTCACAATACCATCATCACATTCCCTAAACAAAAATGGATCTTCCCAAAAGTAATGTCGCAAGGCTGAGAAAAATCTCTTTCTTTCGTTATACTTCATCTCAGTAGGAAGAGTCCTTGTAACTAAAAAATTGGCATAATCAGCAAACCATGGAAGTTCACTCATGAATGCCTTCATCAAACTTTCATCGGGAAATTTATCCTGAATTTCCGATTCATCTAACTTATCCAGCTCTGGATTTTCTAATCGTGACAAATGGTCTGTAGCCAGATTTTCAGCTCCCTTCTTGTCTCAAATCTCGATATCAAACTCTTGCAGTAACAAAATCCATCGCAACAACCTTGGCTTCGCATCTTGCTTACTAAACAAATATCTCAACGCTGAATGATCAGTAAACACTACCGTCTTCGACAAAATCAAGTAAGAACAAAATTTATCAAACGAGAAAACAACAGCGAGCAATTCCTTCTCAGTCATAGTGTAGTTCTCTTGTGCATTTGTCAAAGTCTTGCTCGCATAATAAATAGGTTGAAACTTCTTGTCAACCCTCTGACCTAAAACATCTCCAACAGTATAATCACTAGCATCGCACATTAGTTCAAAGGGAATATCCCAATTTGGACTAATCATGATGGGTGCAGATACTAACTTCTCTCTCAAAAGATTGAATGCATCAAGACATTCCCTGTAAAATTCAAACTTTGCCTCCATCTCCAACAGTTTGTTCATCGGACGAGCTATCTTGGAGAAATCCTTAATAAAACGTCGGTAAAATCCCGCATGCCCCAAGAAACTTCTTACGCCCTTTACATTCGTAGGAGGAGGCAACTTCTCTATTGCCTCGACTTTAGCCTTGTCCACTTTTATTCCTACGCTCGAAATCTTATGTCCTAATACAATCCCTTCTCGGACCATAAAATGACATTTCTCCCAATTAAGAACAAGATTCGAACTTTCATACCTCTGCAACATCTTTTTCATATTTGCTAAACATTTATCAAAAGAATTTCCGAAAACGGAGAAATCATCCATGAATATCTCCATGCTATCCTCCACCATGTCATCAAAAATCGCCATCATGCACCTCTGAAATGTTACGGGTGCGTTACACAGACCGAAAGGCATCCTCCGATAAGCATAAGTTCCGAATGGGCATGTGAACGTGGTCTTATCTTGATCATTTGCATCTATCGGAATTTGGAAGTACCCTGAAAAACCGTCTAAAAAGCAATAGTATTCTTTTCCGGCGAGACGTTCGAGCATTTGATCGATGAACGGCAAAGGAAAGTGATCCTTGCGTGTAGCATCATTCAACTTCCTATAGTCTATACAGACTCTCCATCCAATGACCGTTCTCGTGGGGATTAACTCGTTCTTCTCATTAGCAACTACTATCATACCTCCCTTCTTGGGCACAACATGAATGGGGCTAACCCATGGACTATCAGAAATTGGGTATATCAACCCAGAGTCAAGCAACTTAATGATCTCCTTCCTTACCACATCAGTCACTTTAGGATTTAAACGCCTCAGCAGTTGTACTACTGGTTTGAAATCAGATTCCATGAGGATCTGGTGCGTGCAGTAAGAGGGGCTTATTCCCTTGATATCACTAGTCGTCCAAGCGATAGCATGCTTGTGCTCCTTAAGAACCTTCAATAAACTTTCTTTCTCATTAGCTTACAGCTGAGATGAAATGTCACACCCCCGATTTCATGGTTTGCGGAAGCGACAATTTGGGGTGTGACTAATCAATATTCAAAGCACCAAAGTACAAGCAAACGACTCTAAATGAGACATTTGAAAATAGTTATACATTTCCAAAATGAAAGTTTAAATAGTTGCGAGATCGTAGTAAATTCCAAATACATAATTTGAAAATACAAGAATAAATGCAGAGTGGTCTCAAATGTTTAAAAGCATGCGACTCGTGATAGCTAGCTTATCCTGTAGGCCATTCCTACTGTTGATGAGCACCTGAGAATACAACACTAAAAGGGTCAGCTATAAAGCTGGTGAATCTCACATGTTTTCAAATAAACATTGATGTGATCAACATGATTATCCGACGATTTTATAACCAAACAATGAGTAAACAATGTAAACCGAACAGTGATATGTAATGTAACCGAACAATGATAAACCAATTAGGTTCCCGAACAATGATTGGCCGACACTGATACTGCACTGAGCTATGATTCAAAGCATAACCCGATCTTTGCCTCCCGATTTGGTGATACACCCGTAACAATTACTAAAGTGCCCATTTTTAACTTGGTTGTAGCTAGCAACCCGGACGGGGACGTCACTCCCATGATAGTACTATCCTTTAGTAATCGCGCCTTATTAAGTTAATGAATCATACACTGTTGAGGACTTTTACCGAATTAAAACACTCGTGCATATACCGTACAATGAAAATAAAGACAACAATGATAACCGAAACAATGAACCAGTTAATAACTAAATTAACTAACCGAATAACAGTGATCACGAAAACAATTTGTGTTGCATCTCCCCCAATTATTAAAACATGTAAACATTGAAAATGGGGCCGTGAGACTCACCTGAGTCAATCCGAGCAATGAGTATATCCGACTGGGAATAGACAATCTCTGAAATCCCTTAGAGTCCTAAACACGCGAGATTCTTATGAGTAAATGGATTGTCCAATGTATTGTTTAATGTCTATGTTTGAGTTTACAAAAATGAATACTGCTCGTTGGTGACGGTTTGAAATAATAATTTCAAACTATTATTA
The DNA here is from genome assembly GCA_949592205.1 of Helichrysum umbraculigerum. Classification (NCBI taxonomy): domain Eukaryota; kingdom Viridiplantae; phylum Streptophyta; class Magnoliopsida; order Asterales; family Asteraceae; genus Helichrysum; species Helichrysum umbraculigerum. Next base: position 170,451,605 of record CATIUR010000001.1, read on the forward strand.
TTTGGCATGATTTGTTGTACTTATAAAAGTATATGTGTTTCGTGTATAAGTCGTATCATATAAGTTTAGTTGTTACTCAAGTTCATTATATCCGTTACACTTTAATTCATAAGTTACTAAATTTGGTACGAGTCCGAAAACTGAAATATGCTATTTTTGACCCCTAGACGACCCCGGATGGCCTAAAACTGGCTAGGCTAAGGGACTTAGCCTTGACCATTTGGTTGTTTTCGAATGACCGAGCGAATTTGAGCCCAATCCGTTATAATAAAATTTTCAGTTGTTAAATCGTCGACGTTTTCGAAAATTTATTTGTTCTGTTTTAGCTAGAATTCGCAGGGCTAGTTTATTGATCCGTTGGATCCTGAAATAAAAAGGGGGAATCCGGCGGATTCCCTTGAATCCGCCGGATTGGTGACATTTGTGGGGAATACGCCGTATTCCCTTGAATACGCCGTATTCCGGAAAAATAGAGGGAATACGCCGTATTCCCTTGAATACGCCATATTCCGAATACGCGCCGGGTAGATCATGTTTTCTGGGCGGGAATACGCCGTATTCCCATGAATACGCCGTATTCCGATGTCCGGCTCAGGTCTGTTCGTTCCAAATCACACCCAAACCCATTTTAAAACCATTTTCGCATATAACCAACTTAATAGAACAACATAACATGATCATATATGTATTTCAAACGTGTATTTAAACTAAAATTAAAAGTTCCCTTACAAATTTTAAAACGATGGAACCGATGGTGATGATGAACGATGAAGATGATGATGATCCAATGATGATGATGAAGATGATTAGATGATGAATATGATGTTGCTGCTGATTTTGATCTTGTTAATGTTTTTGTTGTTGTTGTTTTAATTGGAACGAGAGAAAGAGATGAGAACCGAGGGTGTGTTTGTGAGAGGAAAATAATTGGGGTCGGTGTATATACACCGGCCTCAATTATTGAGGTGTGTGTGTATTTTCCGTCCCGTGTTCGCGTACCCGATCGTTATATAGTATAATCCTTTAAAATTGTAATTTTCTAAAAATGTAATCGTATGCATTTTTAATTAAAATGTTTCGTAAAAATGTTTTAAGTGAGATATAAAAATATATCTTTGTTTTACCAAAAACATACGGATAGTTTTCAGTATCTAAAATGTATTTAAATTTCAAACGGAGTACGTAATTACTATCCTCAATAATAATACTTGATTTAAAAATGTTTTTTGCTCGCTTTCATTTTGAGTTTCTACGTTTTGTTAAATTCGTGTATTTGTGATTATTAATTAATCGTTTCGGTTTATATATATACATATATATATAATACTTGTGTACTTGAGTATTGACACGTATGTAATTACGTGTTTTAAAAGTTTAAATTGGGACCCAATTTTGGGTTATTTTGACCGGGTGTCACACCGATTCTCCTTGCAAGTATGCATATTCCAAATGGGTTGGTAAATCCTTCAACTCTAACTTTGGTGGTTCTTCAAATGAAGATTTTACTGCCAACACCTCTTCTCTTGAGCAAGGAATCCCATGCATGGTAATACGAGTCTCTTTCTTAATCAAAATGCCTTTAGTCAAGACTGACTCTTCGCTCTCCATCAGCTTATTTCCTTCACTCTCTAACTCCTCATCACACGTGGTTTCTATCTCCTCAAACAACTTATCGAATTCTTCGATATCACGGATTGCTTCTATACTTCCAGTCCATCCTTCAAGAATCATGGGATCAAGATCTTTATCTTCCATGAGACTTTATAGAAATTCCTCATCATCGGACATTTCTCTAGCACTAACAAAATAACAAGTATCATCAACTGCAGCAGGATATTGCATTGACTTATTAACATCAAATACTACTTCTTCCTCTCCTACCCTCAGAGTGATTCTTCGCTCATAAACATCAATCAATGCCCTTGCAGTGGCTAGAAAAGGTCTTCCCAAAATGATAGGTACCTTTGAATCTTCTACCATGTCAAGAATCACAAAATCGCAAGGGAAAACAAACTTATCCACCTTAACCAAAACATTCTCGATCATCCCCTTAGGATATTGAATTGACCGATCTGCTAGATCAATGCACCTTCTGATTGGCTTTGGTTCCCCTAACTTGAGTCTAGCATACATAGTGTATGTCATTATCGATATGCTTGCCCCCATGTCAGCCAGCGCATTAGTGACATCTAAGCTTCCAATAAGACAAGGAAGAGTAATACTCCCTGGGTCTTTCATCTTTGGTGGTAGTTTGTTTTGCATCATCGCGGAACATCTCTCATTCATTGTTACCGTGGTTGCCTCCTTTAGTTTACTCTTGTTGGTCAGCAGTTCCTTCAAGTATTTTGCAAACTTGGGCATTTGGGCAATTGCTTCCACAAACGGAATATTGATATGAAGCTGCTTCAAGTTTTCTAAGAACTGGTGGTACTGAGCTTCATCCTTTCCTCTCCTTAAGGCTGCTGGGTAAGGAGGAGGTGGAACATGATCCTTTGCGTATTGCTTATCTCTAGCAATTTGATCAGCCTCAGCGTCCACCTTAGGACCTTCAACAACTTCCACTTCCTTCTCTTTCTCAGGCAGGGGGTGAGGTACAGGTTTCTTCTTGACTATCGGATCTTCGTGAACCTTTCCACTTCTAGTAATTACAGCCTTCGCCTGATCACGTGGATTGGTTTCAGTAAATCCGGGAAGAGTTCCAGGAAATCTCTCTTGGAGAACCTTAGCAATGTTGGAAATGTTTACTTCAATTTGCTTAATGGCAGCTCCTTGATTTCTCACTAATGCTTCCGTAGTGTCCATCCGTTGTCCATAACTAGCAATGAATTTCTTATTAGTGACCAGAAATTTCCCCATCATCTCTTCCAAATTGGTTTGCTTTTCAGAAACTGATGCAGCCGGTTGATCCTTAGTAAAAAAGACCAGGCTGAGTTTGACGAAATTGGCGGCCTCCATCTTGATATGGTCTTCGGAAAAGGTTCCACCACCTTGTCGGTAATTTCCTTGAGCTTCTCTGAATTTAACTTCCTCCTTGGCTTCTCCAGACTCCATCCGAGGATAATCCTTTACCAAATGCGTTCCTCCACAGTTGTCGCACCCTACTTGGATTGCATGAACAGTCTCAGTTACATTCTTTATGTCTCTTCCCATACTATCAAGCTTCGCAGTAATGGCGGCGAAACCATCATCATTGCCTACCGACCTTTTTCTCCGATAGGTGCCATCATCCCAAAGTTGAGAATGTTTGGCTTGTTCACGAATGGCCTCCAAGGCTTCCCTAGGAATCTTCTTTGGGATAAATCCTTGAGCATCAAGTTGCTGTCTCGTAGCACGATCCACTCCTTTGTAGAATACCATAACGATTTGTTAGTCGTTTAGATCATGCTATGGACACTTATGCATCAAGTCCTTATACCTTTCCCAAGCTTGATGAAGTGACTCATCAATATCTTGCTTGAAATTCTGAATGTCGTCGATCATCTTTGACGTCTTGGACGGTGGGCAATACATCTTGAGAAATTTTGTGCGAAGATCTTCCCAAGTGGTGATGGATCCGGCAGGTTCATTTGAAATCCATTGTTTTGCGGCTCCCTTAAGTGTTATCGGGAACACTCGGAGCATGACTTGATCGCGTGTGACATTGGGAACATTGAACATATCGGCAATCTCCAGGACTTTCTCAACGTTCTCGTTAGCATCTTCCGAATCTTCTCCTCTAAAAGGAGTCTCTCTAAGCTCCTTGAGGAATTGTCCCTTGATTTCAAACTCCACTTCTCGTGCTATAGCAGGCCTCACTACTCCTGGCCCAAGATCGGTGCGCATTATGCTAGAATACTGCTCTAAAGTCATGTTAGCGATATCTTCTGCCATTATGTTATCTGGTTCTGACTGATCGCTAAAAAGGAATTGTAAATACTCCCTGAAGTCGCTTTCTAAATACGAATGGTAGTTACGGGTTCGTGGGGTGAAAAGGTTATTGGTAAAAACCTCGAAATCGTCGACAAGAAAGGTGTTAATTAAAGGCGAGTTAGGAGGTGCGGAAGAAGCGCGTCTTCTTTGATGAAAAATGCGTTCGGGTTCTTCGAAAGGATCGGTAGGGTCGTTCTCCGTTGTTCGGGTCATAAACTTCCTGCAAATAACTTATAAAGTCAGTAGAACAAGCAACTCTGACAACCCTGAACAGAACAACTCAAAGTAATATTCACAATAATGACTTAACAGACAAAAGTTGAAATCTTACTAATAGCTACTAAATAAATAAACAAGTAAACAACTAGACAAACTCCAAATTATTGAATCAAAACAAACCGCTCCCCGGCAGCGGCACCAAAAACTTGATGTCGTGTAAACGGGGCTTTAGTTTTAAAAATGGAATTTACCTTACTTGCTAGTACACAACTCAGGCAAGAATACCTGATCGTATAATAGTATAGTATGATAAGTCCGGATCGAACACAGGGAACGGATGTTAATTCAAATAAAATGGAAATTAATACGAATAATTAAAACAGATAATAAGAGGGGAACGTTTTAGTTCCATTCGAACAATTGACTGACAATTATGAAAAGTGATTTTTATAAGTAAACTTAAATTAAAAAGAAATAAACGAGAAAACAATTAATTAAATAAAATATTTGAATCAAATGATGAAAGAAATGCATTTGTTTAGATTACTTTCATCAGAATCCGATTATCACTTTATTGAATTGCTAACATATGGATTTTATTGTGATATGACAAACATTACCAATTATCCTTACAAGATTAATTGATTAAACACAATTAAGAAAGATATGAAGTTGTTTTCAACACGTTAACAGTTCAATTTAACTTTATCCACCAAATTGTGTTACAGATTAAACCTACACCGTTTATATGATTTACTTTTGCAACTTGAATCAACAAAGTTTATAACTAATAAACAGTTATCACATTCATCACCGATTATTAATCATTATTGATCCTAGCCTATCAAACTCAATAAATCTAGTGATAATTCTCAATTAAAATCAACAATCATCAATAATAATCTATTAAGAAAGAACTCAATCAATAATCAGTAGATCATCACGCTAGGTAATCATCAATAATCAATATATAAACATGGATCGTCAAGTAAACATATAAACATTCATAAAATCAAATATAATCCGCAATTCAATAATCAAATCATCATCTGAGTATTATCATCTAAACAAATGCAATAAAGATTTAGCCAATCATATTCTCACAGAAACTCAGATCTATAATCATAACCAAAATCATAATCAAATGAAAAGGATTTAAGTATTCGAACCGAGAAATCGAAAGAATGATTAAACAATTGAAAACCTTCGATTCTTCTTGCTTTCTTTCCTTTGAAATGCTCTGAAGATGGTCTTGAATTGATTGAAAATTGGCTGGAGAGAAAACTAGGGTGATAATCCTCCAAATGAAGCTAAAATGAAGTATTTAGGGTTTCTGCCGAATCGATCCATCCGCCGGATGGATGTTAAAGCCCAGTTTCTGAAGCCCGCGTCTGATCCAGTCCAACCCACATTCCATACGCCGGATGGAATAATCCATCCGCCGTATGGATAAAAAATTACATTTTTTCAGCCATCGACTTTCATTCTTCAAATTTAAGACATTTTAACTTCTTTTCTTCAATTCTAGCTCGCTTTCTGCTTCTTTTTTAATCAAGCTCCAATAAATTCTTATATGCAAATATGAACGAAATCAATATCTTATTCACACAAAATGCATAAGAATTTATCTAAACAAGTGGTAATTAGTACTATAATGTAGTACATTTTGGCGTTCATCAAGTTTCATGCACAATATTGAAGATTGGAAATCAAGCAAAATTTGGTGAGAAGGCTGACGAAGGATTTTTCCTAGGTTATATGCCAAATTCGCCAAACAAAAGAGTCTTTAATAAAGTCATGGGACGTTTGAAGGTAGTTTATAACATTGAAGTTATGAGCTACTCACCTGATGTACAAAAGGGAGTTGATTGGCAATTTGTTTATTCAGATCTCTTTGCATCATTTAAAGTTCCCATTAGTGACTATGTCAGTGATTCAGAGATACCTGAACATTTATTGTTTGAAGATGGGGATATTGGCCCTGCTTCGACATCGAGTGTTCCAAATTCTGGAATCAAGACAATTGTTGACTCAAGTGAATCTTCTTCAAGTGGGTCACAACAACCTTCAGAGGATAAGTCTCAAGAAACAGAAGATTCTGAGCATGATCTTCAAACAAAGTTTGATGATATACTTACTCCTTTGAAACATTTAAGGATATCTTATACTCGTACAGAAGATATGCCTTCATTGGAAGATATTGGTACTAATTTAGGAGATGATATACCGGTTGAACCAGTTACAACAACTAGAACGAGTAAGAATCATCCCGTTGAAAACGTCATCGGTGATATTAATACTCCGGTTCAAACTAGGCATCAATCCATAACTAGTACATCTGAAAACCTAGAATACCAAGGCTTGTATAATGAAATGAAAGAGACAGGGATTACTAATCAATGTCTATATTCATGCTTTATCTTACAAGTTGAGCCTAAAAATGTACAAATGGCTCTAAAGGAGAGCTCGTGGGTAGAAGCAATGCAAGAAGAACTGTCATAGTTCTCTAAGTTACAAGTATGGGAGTTGGTTGATTTACCTGCTGGTAAATATCCAATTGGAACTAGATGGGTATTTAAGTGCAAGAGAGACGATCGGGGAATCGTGACTCGTAATAAAGCTCGTCTAGTAGTTCAAGGTTTTAACCAAGAAGAAGGAATTGATTACAACAAAGTGTTTGCACCAGTGGCTAGGCTTGAGGCAATTAGAATATTCTTAGCATTTGCATCTTTCAAAGAAATTATGGTGTATTAGTTGGAAGTTAAGAGCAAGGTTGAAAAAGTCAGAAGTCGGGGGCGAGTCGGTCAGGACCTCGGAAGGACTAGTCGGGGACTAGTCGGGTTTTGACTTTGGTTGACTTTTTTACAATAAAATAATAAATTTCAAAACTATGTATAAATATGAGTGAAAATGATATATATTTCAAAGATAAAGGACTAAAAATGTAACTTCTTTAATTTTTTTGTTTTAAAGTAGATCTTCCATCTCTCTTTTGTCTATATTCTCATTCCAATTCCTAATCTTATTTCTCCATCCTCCCATCTTCTACATCATCTTCACCAAGATTTCATTTCATAATCTTATACCACATTCTACCATTTTTTCCCTCTATTTTCTGACATTTAGCAACAAAAAGCAATGAAGAAACATATCCAAGCAAAAACAGAAGGATTCTGGCCTATTGACCACCGTTGACATGCGTTGACCGACCCAATTGACCGACTTGACCCTGGTCGAGTCGTCACCTTCGCCTGAGCCGACTAGTCGGCCTGGTCGGCCGATTTTTACAACCTTGGTTAAGAGTGCCTTTTTGTATGGCAAAGTCAAGGAATTGGTGTATGTTGCTCAACTGCCAGGGTTTACAGATCCAAAATATCTAGATAGAGTATATCGTTTAGATAAGGCTATGTATGGATTACATCAAGCACCTAGGGCATGGTATGAGACACTATCAACGCATCTACTTGAGAATGAATTTACAAGAGGAGCGATTGATAGTACACTATTTGTAAAATGGAAGAAGAAGGACTTTCTGCTTGTTCAAGTATATGTAGACGATATAATCTTTGGGTCTTTTGACGAAAAGATGTGTAAAGAATTTGAACAAATAATGAAAGGTAAATTTGAGATGTCTGCAATGGGAGAGTTGAATTTCTTCTTAGGATTACAAGTTGATCAAAAGAAGGATGGATTCTTTATTCATCAATCTAAGTATACAGCTGAGCTGTTAGAACGATTCAAGATGGATGAAAGTAGAATCTATCATACTCTCATTCCAGTAAATCATGGACTTGGTCGGATACATCGAGTGATAGCGATGTGGATCCTACTCTTTATAGGGTCATGATTAGATCACTAATGTATCTGACTGCATCTAGGCCTGACATTATGTTTGCTGTTTGTATTTGCGCAAGATATCAGGCTAATCCGAAAGAGTCTCATATTCAGGCAGTTAAGCAAATTTTTCATTACCTCAAAGGGAAACCGAAGCTGGGACTTTGGTATCTGACTGATGGAGACTTAGACTTTGTTGCTTATACTGATTCGGATTATGGAGGATGCAATCAGAATAGGAAGTCTACAACAGGTGGTTGTCAATTCTTAGGAGGACGACTAGTGTTTTGGCAGTGCAAGAAGCAAAGCTTAGTAGCCATTTCCACGTGTGAAGCTGAGTATGTTGCAGCTGGCAGCTGTTGCTCTCAAGTACTATAGATTCAACAGCAACTGCGTGATTATGGGTTGAACATAACCAATACTCCTATGATGATTGACAACGAATCAACAATGTCGATCACCAACAATCCGGTGAAGCACAGTAAAACTAAGCACATTTATATTCGACGTCATTTTATTAGAGACTGTGCTGAGAAGAATTTGATAAAGTTAGTCAAGGTTCCATCATTGGATAACTTAGCAGACTTATACACAAAGGCGTTCGACAGAGCTCGATTTGAGATGTTGGTTCAACTGAACGGAATGAGAAATCCAGAGTGATTAGTCTTCCAAGGTTACTATGTAATAGTTAGTATGTATGTTTATAAATAAATAAAAATGTGTGTGGGCGTATGGCATTCATTTGCTTGTTACCTAAGGGGAATCGCCTTCATTAAAAATACAAAAATATAAACTCAAAATATATAAGTTTTTGTCTGCTAAACTGGAAGTGATAGTACATTATGAGAATAAGCTTAATTAAGACTCAAAATATAAACTTTTTCCACGAGTTATAATTACAAAAATATGTACTATTAAAGCTACATTAAGACTGCTACTGTTTTATTATGTACTATTTATATTTATTTTATTATACACCTTTTTCCACGAGTTATAATTGGTTTGGTTTGTTTAAGATTAGACAGCTTCATCATATGATGTACTGATAAGCAAATTATATAAATATTTTTAAGCATTTAAGAAGTTTTAATATACGTGTTTATCATCAAGTGCAACTATTATATGGTGTATGACATAAGTCTTCATCGTTGAATGATAGTATTCATATACACTGTAATCATAAAGCTATAAAAATGACAAATAGTAGTAATATGGGTATTAGCTTAACTAAGGGTAACTTTGTTGTACTTAGTACAGACCTGAAGCCATTAGTTAGGTCAATATTCTCAAATGTATTTTGTTTATACTAAGGGTTTCTCTGTTGTACTATGTACAGATCTGGGCCACTAGTATCTTCAAAGTATGTTTGATATTTGTCAAAATTTATAAGTCAAGTGTATGTTTATTCAACCTCTACCTTGTCTCTAAAAACAGTGTTAGATGTTTTACTTGAAGTCTTCAATATGTCATATATTAGAAAACACTTGATACTATTCATACTAATAATAATAAGCATGCTTAGAAATGTAGTATAATTTGTTTATGTGGATTATAATATCGGTAATCGTCTTAAACTGTCTATTATGAAAAATATTCACTTTAAGTGAATAATATGTTTTTAAATTATACTATGTGGATAAAGGTACCTAAGATATAATTTTATAAATATAAGTTGATAGATGATAAAATAAGTTGTAATCTTATTGTAATTTATTTGAATTTCATGAGGTATGTATACTAACAATCAACTTAGACTATTAATACCTAATTAATAGCTTGTTTTATCTAATATGATTCCTAAGCAGATAAATTCTTATTCAGTTGGTATATATATTTTTAATTTAGTTGATATATGTATTTTTAATACGGTGATTAATAAATGGGTACTAGATACCACTGTTTGATTATTTTATTTTTAGCATTTTGTTTATCGAAAGTTAGTTTTTAGTTTCTTTTATTTAATTTTATTTTAATCGTAAAGTGCTACCCTTTGGAATTAAATTATACAATGATTCTTCTTCATCCATGTTGAACACTCGTAACAAATACAAGTGAAAAATAACCTTATTTTAGACTTGTACGACATAAATGGATTTAATTTATACATAGTGCTAAATTCGTGTTTCTGGTCAAACTTGCGAGTTGACTGGTCAAACGGTGCGAATCGAGTCAATGGTATATAAGGATGCGAGTTGACAAGTTAAACACACACCCCCGCGAACCGAGTTAACACAAACTTGCGAGGCGACTTCTTGCGACGCGAGACGAACTTAGGTTTTCGTTAATTTTTGTGATTTCATGACCGAGGAACGAGTTTTTACTCCGTGGATATTTTACATCTTTGCTTTACAAACATTTTGAGATATGGCGGGACAATTCGATAAAGGTCACAACATTCTTGTTGACCTAGATCTTTCTGCACGCGGAGCTGTTAAAGTAGCTCAAGTGCTGACATTTTTGGCACGTTCACGTATTAGATATGGCGTTACAGAATCACCACCTATCTCTCAGATGATACTAAATGATTTTTGGGAACATATTCAATACGACGAGACGGTCAACCCACCGGTGATACGCACAATGGTCAATCAGAGACTGGTTGTCTTTTCGGCTTCTGATTTACGCCAGATTTTGCATTTGGGTACAGTAGACCAGGAAGATGGTCCCACGGAGTACCCGATGGATTTCATTGAAGGTGTGTTAGGTCGTATGGGTTATACGGGTGAGAGACGAGGACGTCAATTCCTCAAGGCTCTTGTTATTGGAGAGTGGAGATTTTTATGGCATGTTATCGTCACAGTTTTTGGACCGAAGAAGGGCGGTTTTGATGAGTTAAGCCCTGCTCTTATATCGGCTGTACTGTCACTGGTTTATAATAAACCATCCAGTTTTTGTGATTATATTTTTGGCAAGTTAGTGAGACAGATCTTGGGGACTATTAGATCTAGATTCCTGATCTATCCGAGACTCTGCATACTGATTATACATCATCATCTTCCGGATTTAGTAGTTCCTGAGCCGCATTTACGCGTTGATACTATTGCACTCAGAGGCTACGATGCCATGTTTCAGCAGACTATCCGTAGGGAAGAGTATGTGAAGCCTGAGATCAGAGACCTCTTTGGTTATCTTATTGATGAAGCTTACATTACTCCACCGAACAATGGTTGGTTGGATGTTCCTGCTGCTGCTGCTGGTGATGTGCCAGAGCCTGTTGCTGATGTGGTTCCACAGCCTAAACCACAAGAGCTTCTTGAGGATGTACTTAACCAGGCAGATCAACCCAGTCAGCAAGTGAATCCAGAGGTTGCTGCACAGCTAGTGCAAGAGGTGTTAGGGCAAAATGATGACGCTCATGATCCGCTTCTTCATGCGATTGATCAATATGTTGCACCTACACAGGTATGATTTAAATTATAAAGATATAGATACTTAGTAATTAGATTCTATTCTAATTTTAAAATCTAAATATTATTATAAATATACCGATATAGATACTTTGTTGATAGACCTTAATGTTAATCATAAAGTATAAATAGTGTTATATACACATGTTACTTATATAGATATTTCATTGATCGGTTATATAACTAATCATAAACTATAAATTTTAATTATATACAGGAACCTGAGCCTGAAGGCCCAGAGGTTGCGAGACCTGAGGGCAAGCAGAGACGGGACTTTGGACCAGATGCTGGGACATCTGGTGGTTTTGACAAAGTTCTGGACATTGGACCTTCTGGAGGAGCATACGGTGAGGCTGCATCTGATTCTGATTCAGCTGATATTCCAGCTGGTATGATAAAGAAAGGATCGAAGCTTGTAGTTGATCTAGCTTTGAAGCTGAAGCGTAAAGCTGATGATTCTGATCATGATTTCAATGTCATGGAATAGGATTTTCTTGAGGGAGATGAGTCTTTGGAGTCTCGGAGCCGCAAAATGGCAAGAGCTTTAACAAGACAGCTTACTATTGATTCCGTTTCTCGACCAGGTTAGTTTTATATTGTTAAATAGTTTTAACTTGTTATTATTCAGGAGTTTCAAACTGAGACAGATGTTTCTGTAACAGTTGCTCAGGATAGACCACAGGTTGAAGTGGTGTCACAAGCTGTGACTGAACCGATATCAGTGCCTTATGAGGTATGGATGTTAGAACATGTTGTTCTAACATTTTGTGTCAATAGTTTGTATATACAAGCTAGCGTCAAGGGGGAGTTTGTTAGAACATGTTGTTCTAACATTTTGTATAATAGCTTGTATATTGTATTGGCGTAGATTGAATGAAGAAAATTACAATGGCCATACGACAATAGTATTGCGACAAAGGCTATTGTCGGATGCTCAGTCATTGTGACAATCAAATTGTCGCATTGACCAGGTTTGACTTGGGTTAACCTGATTGTCGCAGGCTCTGTTTGTAAGTCTATAAATAGGCTTTTGTTAGGCTCTGTTTCATTCAAGACAAAATGTTAGAACAACATGTTCTAACAATGGTGATGATCCCAGCTAGAGATCTTAGTATGTATTACTTTGATTGATTATTAATAAGCTTGCGGAATAGTTTATTAATAACTTGAAGAACAAACTTGTATATAACAGAATATCTAACCAAAAGCTTCAATATTATTAACAATAATACGAACACACAATTTGTGTTAGGGTTTACAACCTTGAAGCTAATAACTAGAATGAATTCGTCTTTTTCTAGGGTTTTACAGGATCTCTATTTATAACATATAGAGTCCTTTACAGAATCAAACTATTATGGAATCATATCTATTCCATAATTCTCTCTATTCAACTATATCTAACCAACAGTGGTTATCTATATCACTAACAGGGGTAGTACTCATATATTATCAACAGTGGTTGAGTACTTGATACAAAATACAAACTACATACTAACAGTGGTTCTGTTAGACAAATGTACTAACAGCGGTTGTCTTCTTCTAACAGTGGTTGACTTCTACTAACAGTGGTTGAAGTCTTATACCAACAGCGGCATGATACTTGTATTCTGAGCAGATATGACAGTGTCTCAGTTCTCAACAATCTCCCCCTAAACTTGATCATTCAGAGTAATGATTCAAGTTTCAATCCTTCTTTTCTTCTTCTTTCTCCTTCATCGTTTGCCTCTTATGCAGTTGATTGAACACCATGTATAAAACTTTGTAAGCTCCTTCAGTAATGATGGTTGTAGATAACTTCAAATCAACCAATCTATTCAGCAGCCCTGTTCCCAGCACATAGTGTCGATCATCAAACATGTAGATCACCTGCCCATTGTTAAATACTACCATGTGTACTCCAGCTCTGGCAAAATATCTCCAGGTTATAACCCTTTGATAACAATGAAAGAATAAGTGATACATGCTGGCTGGTTCAAACAGGCTTTGCAATAACTCCATCATTTGTCTTTCAATCACAGCTTCAGAGTTCTTTCTATTCCTGATTCTGCTCACTTGATACAACTCCATAAGATCATCTCTTGTACAAATTCTGAGCAAATCAACCATACTCCCAACATGGTCATCAAATCCTCTTTCCCTTTCAATCTTGATCTCAAGGATCATTTTTCTGAAACCATAATCAATTGCTACTCCTTCCCAATTTATAATTCTAGCCTTTCTTGGTCCTTCAGAAATCTCCTTGCTATCAGTCAGAATCTTGATTCTCTTTTTCAGCTCTGGATCAAATCTTGGAATATTAGGAATAACATTGTCTTTAGAAATCTGATTTTTCCATGAATTTCTTCTGACTTCATTCTGCTTATCCTCTAAGGCTTTCTCTGCTGCCTCAGCAGCTGCCTTTTCTCTTCTTTCTTCTTCTTCTTTCAAAAATTTTACCATTTCCTTATCTGCCTTTTCTTTCTTCTCCTTCATCAATGCATTCAAATGCCTATTCTCTTCCATTTTCTTTGTCCACTCATCATCTCTTCCCATATACCTATCATATGCCTGTTGCAGCTTCTGCATATTCCATCCTTTAACAATTTTAGCTGGGGCATAATTTTCAGACAGAGCATTGATCATTTGTCTTCTCCTTTCAGCATATGGTAAAGGTTTACTCCTCTTCTTGGCTAATTCCTCTTGCTTTTTCTTTCTAGCCCTTTCCTCATTTGATCTTTTCATCAACAAAAATCCAGAAGATAACTCTTCCTCTTCATTACCTTTCTTCTTCTTTAAATAATCATGAACTCTCTGAGCAGGAAGCTTTAATACTTGTGCAGTCTTTTCTTTAACAATCTCTGCAGCTTTCTGTGTAATAGTCACTACACTCAGATCATCCAAAATCATTTTAACATCATCACCCTCTTCTTCAGCTTTAGCTTCTGCAGCTCTCCTTATCAACCTTTCTCTTTCTTCTACTTGCATCCTCAGCATATCATGAGACTCAATATGAGGTTCTTTAATTTCTTTCACTTTTGATTTTTCTTTCAACTTTCCTTTACCTTTGTCTTTTGGATCAATCACAGGCAATTTAGACTTAGGCTTGAGTGGTGAAGTTGGTTCTCTTATTGTAACAGGTACCTCTCTTGGCCTTGTTGTTGTGGTAGTTGTGACAGGGGTTGATATGACAGCAGTGGTGATTGATGTATCAACAGTGGTAGGTGTTGGTGTACTAACAGGGGTAGATGTAACAGTGGTAGTGTTAGTGTTGACAGGGGTTGAAATTGTGACAACAGTGGTAGAAGTTTTAACAGGGGATAAAGTATTAGTTGGCTTTCTTCTGGGAATAGATTTTTTTCTTGTAAAGGTCTGCAACTTCTTCTCTTCAGCAATTGACTTTGATTGCTCCCCCTTAACCTCAACTTCTCCTTCTTTCATCTCTTTTTCAACATCATCAACCACCTCATACACTGGCCTATCACTGAAACTGACTCTTTTCTTATCATCCAGGTTAGCACCCATCACATCCCAAAAATATAATCTAAGTGCAGCTTTCTCAGGCAACCCTTTATTCAATGGAAATACCTGATAAACTGTTTCATCAGTCTGCTCTGCTCCTGCACCATCACTTGTATTAACATTTTCAGAAGAATCTTCACCAGTATATACCACCATACTTCTGTCATCTGCAGCATCTACCATCTCATCATCTAAACTTTCATGTATCACATAATCAGATACATTTAGCTCCTCCTCAGCCTTATCCCTGCTCTGCACATAATCATCATCTTTATCATCAAACACTAACTCCACAGTGTCTTCTGATTGTGCCTCATCACTACCACATATATTCATCTCAACTGTATTATCATCAAATTCAAGCACCTCTGTAGCTGTATTATCATCAAGCTCAAGCACCTCTGTAGCTGCAGAATCATCATTCATCTCATCAATATTTATCATTACTCCACTCATATCATCATGAGGTCCATATGAATCATCATCATCATCATCATCACCTGCTTTTCTTGAACCATCATCTTCAGGCATATTATCATCATCTGCTTTCTTCTCCCCCGTGCCTGAAGATTTCTTTAACCTATTCGCAGGTAGAAGAATATTGTTGACAGCCTCCTCAAGCATTACCAATCTATGCTGCACATCAAGCAACTCTGCCTTCTGATGATCAATGATCTCCTTCTGCTTAGCAATTAACTCATCCTGAGCTTGAATTTTCTGTTGAGCCTCTTTTCTGTAAGCCCTTTCCCTCTCATATTTGCTCCACAGTTTATTGACATCATGTACAAGATAGGAAATCGTCAATTCATCAGTATCACTAGGCTCATCAACATTAGAGTGTGACCTCTTAGTTGAATCCTTGCCCACATCTGCCACTGCAGATGTCCCTTGGTTATTGGTACTGGGACCTACATTTGAATCATCACCCATAGGCTCATCAAACATAGTTGCCTCTGGTTGGGTCTGATTAATGTTACCACTATCCTGCCCTGCCAGTGGGCTAGAAACAGTAGTGGCAGCCCTTCCAGAATGAACATTTTCATCAAGTATGTTCACCTGTTGTGTTGGAGCAGTTGACTGAGACTGTGGAGAAACAGGAATCTCCATAGCCTGTGTAGCCTTCTTGGATTTCTTGGCTTTAGATTGGGTAGGCTGTTTGTTCCCTTGTTTTCTTTTGATGCCACCTCCTGATGTGTGTTCAGAACCAACTTGTTTTGTTGGTCTGTCATCATTTGGTCCAGATGGTGTTGGTAATACACCACCAGTGGCAGAAGGAGTAACTAGCATTGTAGAAAATAATGCAGTTTCCTTCTTAGAAAAAGCATTCTGATACTGATTCATAGCCTTAATAGTCCTCAAAGATAGAGTAGAACTAACAATCACACTATCCTCTGCTGGCAGATTTGACAATTGATTATTCAATAAAAGCTGAACAAATCTAGGGTACATAACGAATGTATCACCCTTTACATTCCTAACCATATTATCTAAGATAAATCTAGACATATTAAATTTAATACCCTGTGCCAAGCAGATAATAGGATATGCAATAGTAGAACTAAATTCATTAAAACTAGTTCTCTTTTGAGACAAACATACCAGAAAAGTATGAATGTAGAACTTCCATTGAGGACAAAACCATGACTTCAAGAAAGTATATGCTGATCTTGTCTTTCCTGAACCTTCATACCCCATATCCATAATGCCTTTAAACAAATCTTCTCTCGATAATTCCAGAATTCCACCTTCATCATCAAACTGTAAAAGCTCTCTTAGAATAATCTCAGTAACCATTACCTTCTGACCCTTGACAGTGGAATGAATGTGAGTAATGCCATTAACATTCCCTTCCTTTGCATTCTGCCAGAATTCCTAAATATGTGATCGAATCAATCGTGGAGCGACAGTAAGGGCATAAGTAACTGGACAATTACTCAAGAAATCGATGATAGGGTGAAAATACTCATCGGCAAGTTCTTTATTCAAGAAAGCCCTCATATTGTGTTCAGAATGAACACTTAGCATAGAAGTACCAGAATCAGACGACGATGAAGATGCCATTGATGTAATTGATGAACGAACGAAGAGTGAATTACAATAAACAACTCAAAGCGAGAGCGATTATTGAAGGGTTTTGAAAATTTTGAAAGCGTAATTGAAAAAGTGAAGTATTTGAGTATTTATTTGATGACAGTGCCAAGCCCTAAAAATAGAACTAGCAGTGGCACTTCTGGTTATACCCAACAGGGGCACAATTTACAAACAAACCCAACAGGGGTACCTCACTTTCTAGTCAATTTATAGTCAACCCTTTCTAACCATCTAACAAAGCTAGCAGCTGCTGAAAGTCTAGCAGGGGCATCCGACCAAGGAAACGCCAACTTAGAACTAACAGGGGCATAAACTTAGCTTAGTTAGACAACGAATTTTTTTATTTTTATTTTTATTTTTAACCAAAAGATAAGAAGAAACAAATAAAACATTAAATTCCAGCTCAAGTGATGTCTCTTGACAGTGGCTGAAACCTGCAATATTAAACTAAGAAAAATAACTAGCAGGGGTTAAATTACACACATATACAGCAGGGGTTTAAAATAAACTGACAGTGGCAAAGGTAAACTAACAGTGGCACCATCTGTTATCATGATGAAGCTAACAGTGGCAACACCTGACCCTGTCACATACAATATATTTTACCCCTGTTAGTATCAAATCCAGACCAAAACACTACGTGAGATTGATCATACCAATATTAGTTATCAAAAATGTAAATCTTCCTACATCAAATGCTTTTGTAAAAAGATCTGCAAGTTGATTATCAGTATGAATTTTAAAAATATGAATCAATCTTTTATCATAACAATCTCGTATAAAATGATATCTGATCTCAATGTGTTTGGTTTTTGAATGCTTAACTGGATTCTGAATGATACTAATAGCAGAAGTATTATCAATATAAATAGGAGTGTTCATGAAAGTCAAACCATAATCCAGCATTTGATTCTGAATCCAAAGAACCTGTGCACAGCAACTTGATGCTGCAACATATTCTGCTTCTGCTGTAGAAGTGGAAACTGTGGTTTGCTTCTTGCATTGCCATGACACTAACCTATTTCCAAGAAATTGACATCCTCCACTAGTCGATTTCCTATCCATATTCTCACCACCATAGTCACTATCAGTGAATGCCTTTAGCTCAAAATCTGATCCTTTAGCATACCAAAGGCCCAAGTCTGGTTGACCTTTCAAGTATCTAAAGATCCTCTTCACAGCATACATGTGTGACTGCTTTGGATTGGTCTGATATCTAGCACAAAGACACACTGCAAACATTATATCAGGTCTAGATGAAGTTAAATACATCAATGAACCAATCATTGACCTGTATAAGTGCACATCTACTTCCTCCCCCTCAGGATCAGAATTAAGATGTTTATGTGCCTACATGGGAGTGCTAGCTACCTTCACATCTTTATAACCAAATTTATTCAAAATATCTTTCACATACTTCCCTTGGTTAATAAAGATTCCATCTAACTTCTGCTTGACCTGCAATCCTAAAAAGAATGTGAGTTCACCCATTGAACTCATCTTGAACTTCTTATGCATTAAATCCTCAAACTCTTTGCACAATGAATCCCGTGTAGACCCGAAAATAATATCATCAACATACACCTGTACCAGCAATATATCTCTTTGAACCCTCTTGGTAAACAATGTCTTGTCAATAGTACCTCGCTTGAATCCATTCTTGAGCAAGTACTCAGATAGAGTATCATACCAAGCTCTTGGAGCTTGATGTAATCCATACAATGCTTTCTTTAATCTGCACACTCTATCTGGATATGTTGGATCTTCAAACCCTGGTGGTTGGCAAACATACACCTCATCATCAATTAGACCATGAAGAAAAGCACTTTTCACATCCATTTGATAGACTTTGAAATCCTGATAAGATGCATAAGCTAAAAATAATCTAATAGCTTCTATTCTAGCAACAGGGGCAAAGACATCATCATAATCTATGCCTTCTTCCTGTGTGTACCCCTGTGCTACCAACCGAGCCTTATTCTTGATCACTATCCCTCTTTCATCTCTCTTGTTCTTAAAGATCCATCTTGTGCCTATAGCTTTCTTTCCTTTTGGAAGATCAACCAAATCCCACACATCTTGCAGTTTGAATTGCAACAATTCTTCCTGCATAGATTCAATCCAGCTTGGATCTTTGAGAGCCTCCACTGCCTTCTTTGGTTCCATCTGAGAAAGAAAACATACATATAATGAAGTATGTACATCTTCTTCTCTTACCTTGGTTTGATGTCTAGTCTGAACAGGAGTACTAATGTCACCAATGATCAAATCCAAGGAATGATCTTTATGAACCACATATTTAGATGTAGAAGTATCAAGTAGTTCTCTTTCCAAATTAGAACCCAAAAGATTATCTATCTCAGAGTCTGAAAAAGACTCTCTTTCCTCTCTTTCCTTTGATGGCTTTGGAGTTGCTTCAGAATCTGACAAAGAAGTCCTCTCCAAGACTTGAAATGGAGGACTTTGTTCAAAATAGTTTGGATAATCATGCTCTTCCTCTGAATCATGCTCTGGATCTGTATGAGATCCCTTTGAAGTGAATGGTTGATGATCTGGTGAAGTTGAATCATCTGTACCCTTGCTTGCACCAGTTTTACCAGGTGAACCATTTGAATCATCAGAAGAAGCATCTTTCTCTGGTTGATCCTGATCCTGTTGAAATACTTCTGGTGGATCTGGAGTCCAAATAGGAAACAAGACATACTTCAAGTCATCCTTTTTAGTTTGACTTGAGGTTGAATTCCCATCTTTACCTGCATCATTACCTGCATCTGTACCTGCATCTGTATCTGCACTAATAGACAAATCTGGATATCTAAAAGCATGGGTTAGTGCATCAATATCAAACAAAACTTCTGGACCTTTTCCTTCTACATTTGATGTATGTTCATTAAAGGTCACATCCATGGTCTCATCTATGATCCTAGTCCTTTTGTTAAATACTCTATAAGCCTTGCTTTGAATAGAGTATCCAACAAATACACCCTCATCTACCTTACTCTGAAACTTACCAAGATGATCTCTGGTATTTAAGACAGTACAAGGACATCCAAATGGTTTTAAAAAGCTAACCAAAGGTTTTCTCTTAAAGAATAACTCATAGGGTGTCTTGTTATGAGGTTTGATAATCAAAATCCTATTCAAAACATAACAAGCAGTGCTAACTGCCTCTGCCCAAAAGGACATTGGAAGTTTAGCATCTGCTAGCATGCTTCTAGCAGCCTCAATTAGTGTCCTATTCCTCCTCTCAGCTACTCCATTTTGTTGTGGAGTCCTAGGTGCACTATACTGTCTTTCTATACCTTTATCCTCACAGAACTTATTCATCTCATGATTCTTAAATTCTGTCCCATTATCACACCTGATGATCTTAACCTTTTGATTAGTTGAATTCTCAATCCTAGTTATGAATGATCTAAGTATTTCACCTGTCTCATCCTTAGTCCTAAGAAAGAACACCCAACTCATTCTAGAGTAATCATCAGTTATTACCAAACAGTAAGATTTCTTCCCTTGACTAGCTACATTGGTAGGGCCAAACAAATCCATATGTAACAGGTGTAAGGGAGTGGTATTGGTATTTACAAGCTTGGTCTTATAAGAGGTCTTGTGTTGCTTGCCTTTAAGACATGCTACACAGTGGTCACTACATTCAAATAACTTTTCAGGTAAGCCTCTCACTAGCTTATTCCTAACAAGTTTATTCATGGTCTTGAAATTCAAGTGACACATCCTCCTATGCCATAGTTCAGATTCAGATACAGTAGCTTTAGAAATGAGACAGTTAACATTTTGAGATTCCATCTTGTTTAAATCACTACAGTATACATTATCCTTTCTTGGAACTCTCATTAAAATCTTATCTTCAGGTATTATGAGTTTTTCAGAAAGTATAAGGCATTCTGTGTCAGTGAAATATACAGGATTTTGCTTATCTGTGATTTGACTCACACTAAGCAAATTGTATCTCAATTGCTCAACATAATAAACATCATTGAAAGTGAGCTTACTGCTTTTTACCTTACCTTTACCTGTGATTTTACCTCCTTTAGGATTGCTTCCAAATGCTACATCTCCTCCATCAAACGCTTTAAAGTCCTGTAGCTTTTTCCTGTCTCCAGTCATGTGTCTTGAACAGCCAGAATCAATATGCCATAAGCTTGGTGGCTTGCCCTGCACATATATGAGAAAAACAATTAGTTTTTCTTGGGAACCCAAACCAATTTGGCTTTGGGTTTCCCATGAGCACCTTTGACATCAACCCTTTTGACAGTGATTGATCTCAGTGCTGCATTGGTTTTGGACACTTCAGATTTGCACTCATTTTTATGTCTCCAAAAACAATCAATTTTTGACCTAACAGGGGTTACTGGTCTGACAGTGGTCACCTTTAAGTTTGTATTGATTACCCTGGCAGTGGTAGCTTTACTTGGTATATACATTCTTTTGAAATGTTTAATACCAGCAGAGGTACCATGCCTGACAGTGGTCACACCCTCCCCTGTTCGTGTCTTGCCTCTGTTAGCCGTTGACAGGGGCACTGCTGTAGCATTAACAGGGGCTGCAGCCTTGCCTCTGTTAGGCTTATTTATCAACACATGACCTGTACCACTGTTCCTATTATTTTTAGGATTGTAGTAACAGTCATGTTGAAGATGATTATATCTACCACAAATAAAACATGACTTTCTTTTCACACATTCAAACCCATTACCCAACCTTTGTGAAACCAATTGGTTCCAATTTCTTTGATTACCCCTGGGAATGGATTTATTCACATTACTTGCAGTATGTAACTCAGACTTCTTTGATTTACATGTACACTTATCACACTCAGATTTCAACTTGTCTTTTGATTCAGTATTGACCTTTTTGTGTACATACCCTAAACCTGAACTAGCCTTGTTGGTTTTCCTGACTTGATCTATTTGAGCTTTTGCTTTCTCAACAAACATCTTTTTACCCTCTTCTAGTTTAGTACTATTAAGTTCAGAAACTAGACCAGTAATAGACTTAACACTACCATCTACAGAATTACCACCTGATGAGCTATCATTATCACTCTCATCTTCCTCAGTCCAATCAGATACCTCAACTTTATCAAAATTCACATTATCAGCACAATTAACAACTGGATCTACCTTTTTAACCTCCTCAGACACACCTACCTTAAGTGTTTCTAAAACAAAATCACTTTTAGGTGGGAAATAAGTATGATTATAAGGTGGAGGAACAGCATTAAGGTTGTAACCTAATCCAAGTTTTAATTTATCATGAATTTGAGACTTGATTAAGTTTTGAACACCTTTTGAAACATTTTCCAATTCATCAACTTTCAATTTTATTGACTCCTTATCAGAAATTGCCTCAGCCAACTTAGCACTTAGCATATCAACTTTTGTTTGTAAAGCTTTCTTTTCCCAATTTAGATACTTAACATCTAAGTGAAATTGAGATTCATTCTTTTCATAAGCTTTTATCTGATTTTCTAAGTTTTCAATAGCTAAAGTGGCATGTTGACTCTTTTCCTTACAAGCTTTTAATTCATTACACACAACCATATTATGATCCCTATAAAATTTAACCATTTTCTTACATGCAGGAGAACATAATTTAGATTGTACCTCATATGGAATGTCTGAAGGCTCTGGTTCTTCTGTGACAGCCATCAAAGCTTGATTCTGAACTACAAGCTCTTCTTGGTCACTCCAGTCAAATCCTCCCATTCCATCTTGAGCAACCAATGAATCTGAAGTGGTGTTCTGAACTGGTATCAATCTTCTTTGAGGACCAGAATTATTTCTTACAAAACCATTCTGAGATCCTCCAGCCTGTGTGCTCTTGCACTCCCTAGCAAAGTGTTCCATCTTGTGACAGTTGAAACACTCCACCTTGCTCTTGTCAAAACCAGCTACACCATCTCTCTTGTAAGAAAAATTTCTGTTCCCAGAACTCTGCATAAACCTCTTTGCCCTGATTGTAATCATGGCCATCTGCCATCTTAAATCCATCTCTTCCAGGTCCTCTTCACTAACCTGCTCCAAATCTTCTGTAGTTAATGATGAATTCACATGGCTTGCAAAGAATGCTTCCAATACATTATCATTAGCACCAGATGTGCTACAACTACCAGATTCACCAACAGAAACAAAAGCAGCATTGTTAGAGCTACCATTGGACTGTTTCAACGCTAGAACTTCAGGCTCAAAATTCTTCAGATCATTGTACAGGTCTTCAATCTCTTTCTCTTCAAGATCTGGACTTTGTCTAAGTCCCACAGTGTACATATTCCAATCTGTACCAAGTGATCTTAGAAACTTCCTGTTCAAGTCATCTTTATCAATCTTGACACTGTGATTTTCTAAATCACCCACAAGTTTTTGAAACCTATCAAAAGTCTGAGTCAGAGTTTCAGACTTTACACCTGCAAAGTTTTCAAACTGTTGTTTGAGAAGAGATCTCTTATTCTTCTTGGTGTTATCATTACCACCAAATCTCTTAACAATTGCTTGCATAAGAACCTGAGCATCTTCACAGTTTTCAAACTTCCTTTGATACTCATTAGGAATAGACAAAAGTAGAGTACTTAATGCCTTCCACTCTGTTGCTCTTTCTTTTCTCTCTGCATCAGACTTTGGTGGTGGTCTTTCTTCCTTTTTACCATCTGCATCCTTAGTATAGTTTGGTCCATTAGTAACCACCTCCCACATCATATAATCCGTAAGCAACATGTATTGCCTAATCCTAGTCTGCCATAGCTCAAACTCATCAGGTTTGAGCATGGGAATCTTTGTAGCTTGTATACCTTCCATTGATTCAGTAGACATCTTGTTATTTGTTGAAAAAGCTGCGAAATTCTATTACCTTCTTCAAGATCAAAGTAATATCAAGCTCTGATACCACTTGATGATCCCAGCTAGAGATCTTAGTATGTATTACTTTGATTGATTATTAATAAGCTTGCGGAATAGTTTATTAATAACTTGAAGAACAAACTTGTATATAACAGAATATCTAACCAAAAGCTTCAATATTATTAACAATAATACGAACACACAATTTGTGTTAGGGTTTACAACCTTGAAGCTAATAACTAGAATGAATTCGTCTTTTTCTAGGGTTTTACAGGATCTCTATTTATAACATATAGAGTCCTTTACAGAATCAAACTATTATGGAATCATATCTATTCCATAATTCTCTCTATTCAACTATATCTAACCAACAGTGGTTATCTATATCACTAACAGGGGTAGTACTCATATATTATCAACAGTGGTTGAGTACTTGATACAAAATACAAACTACATACTAACAGTGGTTCTGTTAGACAAATGTACTAACAGCGGTTGTCTTCTTCTAACAGTGGTTGACTTCTACTAACAGTGGTTGAAGTCTTATACCAACAGCGGCATGATACTTGTATTCTGAGCAGATATGACAGTGTCTCAGTTCTCAACAAATGGATATATGTTTAGTAAAAGTTTGTGATATTAAATAGGTTAGAGATTGAGACAGAGTAATATGTAACAATTATTAATTCTATTTGTTTAACTGACCAAGCAGAGATGATTGCAGCTATCATACGTCCTGAGACGTATCTGATGAATAAAGCTAGCAGAGCTGCAGCTCAATTGCTCTCTGATGTAGCTACTGCAGCAGCTCGTATCATTACACCTCCGTCTCAACCACCAACCACTACTGCACCTACGACTGATACTGAGAGGGTTACATCCTTAGAGTCTAAGGTTCGGGAGTTAGAGGCTTCCACCACCACGTTGTCTTCACAGTTTTCGCTTCTCTCACAGCAGTTTATCACTCAAGGTGAATCTTATCAGCTGTTATTGAAGACAAATACTACACTTATTGCTGATTCTGCTGCAAACAGACAAGAGATTGACAGACTTGATCGTCTAGTTGCTGAGCTGCGAAAGGACATGTCATCTCAAGGGGGAGTGGTTATACTGGATGAGTCATGCAGAGGTGATGAGCTGGCGAAGAAGAGGCGTGAACATACAGATGATGATCCCAGTGCACCAAAGGATAGTGAGCTTGCTGGTCCTTCAATGACTGGTCAGCAGGCTACACTTCAGGGGGAGTCTGCGGGTGTTGAAGCAAGTGGTTCGGGTACTGGTACCGATACAGTTATACCTGTTGAAGGTAAAGCTGGTGAGATATTAGCTTAACTGTATTTGGTATTTTGTAATTATAATTGTAACTTAAAATATTTGGTTATATATTCGACTTAAGATTTTATATTATAAGTTAAATATGTTTGAAATATTTTAAGTTATATAATTATTAAAAGTTAAATAGATCTTTGATCGAAAGTCTTCCGACTTATAATTAGTCGTGCGGCGTGTCCCGATTGATATCGGCGGTCTGATTTTCTATTATAACTTATACATTTTAGACTTGAGAGTTTTTATAACTGACAAGTTAATTTTGTAATATTCTATAACTTGCAAATATTGTATAAATTTAAATATATATTTGATAATTAAGTTTTGGAAATATAACAGTTCAATTAAGTCTTGGAAATTATATAAGTTAATTAATTGTAAACTTGAATGTTTGGTGACAGTGATTGTTCACAATACATTAATGTTTAAATTTAATTAATGTTTGCTAAGTATATTTTATTTTATAAGACTTTTGTAATCTTAGATTGATTCAGGATAATCAATAAAATATTTATAAGTTAAATAATACGTTTATATTATGGATTATCTACACAAAAGAATTAATAAGGAGATTTTTAGATTGATTTAGGGAAATCAATGAAATAATTTATGTTATTAATATTTTATTTGTGTTTATGCTTTGATAGATATGGAAATGCTTGATCTATCAGATTCCGGATGTGACATGTTCGATGATATCGATGAGGATATCGATTATGATTTAGAAGAAGGAGAGTGTGTGCCTCCTGAAGATTGGACTTCTATTCCTGAACCTGAGATAGACGAAGGTGCTAATCCCGATGTAAATGTAGATGAGCACGTCGTCGGTCCGTCAAAGACTTAATTCGTCTTTAAATGAAGATGAAGAATCAGTTATTGATTTAGAAGCATTTGAAAATGATTCTACAGATTCAGAGGATGAAGTTACTGATGAGATTGATGAAAAGCTTAAACATCTAGTCGGAAATCAAATGTTTGTACAAGAGATGTTAAAGAAGAAAAAGGAAAAAAAGCCACGTGTGATGAAAGAAGTTGATATTACAGCAAAACGTGAGCTTAAGACTGGCATTATCGGTTGGTACTATGATTCAGAGTTAAAACTTTTTGCTATCAAGCGATATGATAGAGTCCAGTACTTTGAAAAGAAGCTGGCTGTATTCAGTTCCTAACCGATATATGAAGTTCAAGACTTGGCTAGATTGGAGATAGTTAACCCCAGTAATGATGATTATGCAAAGTATGTTGAAAGAATTATCAGGACTGAGGGTAGAACAATGAAGTTTGATCGAATTAAGCCAAGAGTTGGACGAACTATAAAGTTGAAGGAAAAGAGTCAGCGAACTGGAAGGAGACGTAGACAGAAAGTCTATCCAGATGTCAAGTGTATACAGCAGATTCCTATGAAGACTATGCCTCAGAATATTTTCGGAAATTTGAAAAGTTGGGGTGTAGATTCTTCAACGGGTGAAGCTGTTATGGTTGAGGCTGATGATGACTATCCGACTGGAGAAAAGGAGATCTTTTGCATATATGATAAAAGACGCTTGATGAACCTCTCCAAGAGTGACTTATTGATGTTATACAAGAACAAGATCATGTCTACTTATGGTTGGGGTGATGCTGCAAGAGATTATCAGAAGATGGTTAAAACATGCATCAAGTTGAAGATTTATGCATGAAGCAAAATTTACAAGTGAAGACCAAAGACAACTTGAAGGTAAAGACGCTAGAGCTATTGTCAAGGGGGAGTCCGTTGAGACATGTTTTGTGACAACAGATCTAGCTTGTAATAGGACTGGTGTAATTATTATCAAGCTTGTACATTGGTTTCAAATTGTAGATATATGATATTGGTTTGGTTTTATTATTCGTTAAATATATTAGATTGTTAAAGTGTTAGACGAATATCGAATACGAACTCTGCCTATGCGAGATGAGATCTCAAGTCGCAAGTCAGTGGACTGTGAGATGAGATCCGGGCTCGCGAGGGTCACAGCGAACCAAGTCGAAATGGGCTTGGGCTTGGACTGCGAGTCGAGTCAACTCGCAAGCCCACAGGCTGCGAGTTGAAACGAAGTATTTATATGTTTTTCAATTCGTGAAAAATAAGAACTTTGGCATTCAAATTCTGATTTCTGCAAACTGATCCAGAGAAAACAAATATTCTAAAAGCTAAGTTTTGATTGTTTCATACACGTAGCAATTAAAACAAAGCATATTAGTTGATAATCGTATTATAAACGCGATATTAATCGTTATATAACTATATAACACGTATTGAGGGATTCCACACCTTAATACCTAAAGATAACCTCGTTATCGATCCAAGAACTAGGGACTTACAAAAACCGGCTGAAAGCCACGCGTGATCGTCAAAAAAGTTATGCTGATGTGAGACGCAAACACCTCGAGTCCCAAGTTGTGGACAAAGTACTTCTGAAAGTGTCGCCTTGGAAAGGCGTCATCCGTTTTGGCAAACGTGGGAAACTGAACCCTAGGTACATTGGACCTTTTGAGATCCTGGAATGGATTGGTCCAGTGGCATATCGACTACAGCGACCCCCAGAACTCAGTAGCGTGCACAACACCTTTATCATTTCTAATCTTAAGAAATGCATGTCCAATAAGACACTCATTATACCGCTCGACGAGATCCACAATGATGACAAACTTCATTTCATCGAGGAACCTGTGGAAATCATAGACCATGAGGTCAAACGCTTGAAACAGAGTTGCATTCCCATCGTTAAGGTCGGGTGGAATTCGAGGCGAGGCCCTGAATTCACTTGGAACGGGAAGACCAGATGCGACAGAAATACCCACACCTATTTACTGATCCCACACAAACCGCGACGACGAGCTAATTTCGGGATGAAATTCTTCTAACAAGGGGAGAATATGACACCCGACATTTTAGGTCATTATTATTGTACCTAACTGTAATATTATTACTTGTATTTAGTATGAAATAGGACTAGGTACGGTAACTATTTGTATATTGATATATATATACACGTACGCAATTGTTTTACATTGCGCGATTTCAATCGGGTGGAAATTCGATTCTATAAATACGGACGTTGGTGAAAACGAGTATTAAATAAATTGAATTTATTTAATAAAATCATTATTTACTTTATATTATTACGATAATACATTAAATGTTATACGTCTTGTATAAAACGTATCGTACGCGACGAAAATGCGTGAATCACGCCCGACAACCGAACGAAACCCGAATTATATTTTAATAACTTAAAATGAATTATTTTGAATAAAACTTCCATCAAAAATTTCGTGATTTAAATTGTTAACGAAACATAATAATAAAACGTTTAACGCTTAAACGGACAACGAAACAAATGGGTAAACGAGTACCACGCGTAACGTAACTTTGGGGAACAAAAATTTGACTCACCACACCCCATATGGGGTCCACACAACCGGTCAAGGAAGGGAGTATGGCCTCCCATACTCCCTTTGTCACTTAAACACTCAAACCAATTCCATACCCCTTTCATTACCAATCCACTCAACCTCCACACTTCACTCTCTCCTCTCCTCTCCTCTCCTCTCCCTCATACGGTTTCTCTCTCTCTCTCTCTAGACACCATCACAATCCACCATCATCCACCACTAACCACCACCTCAAAACTCCTCCTTTCACAGAGTAACTTCAAGAAGAAACGATCACGAGAGCAAGCACATCATCATCATCATCATCTTCATTTCTTCATCCCTCTTTTAAGAACTTCAAAACTCTTCCAAAATACCGGTAATAAGTATATTAAGTTGAAACTCGTTTTCGCAACACGAAATCCTGTTTTTATTTGCTGTCCAGAAAATATTTCGACTTTAACAAATTATTACGAACTCGATTCTTTTCTAAAAATGACGTTTCTTAGTGCTAAATTGAAGTCAAGAAGTTAACTTTCCAACAAAATTAGTTTCGTAATTTTTCAACTTCATTTACCACCCGAAAATATAAATATAAAACGACATATACTTTCTGTCTTTAGTTGACAGAAAGTTGTAACAACTTTGCGTGACTATATCTTGAGCTACACACATCAAAAATACATGAGGTTTTTGCCTAAATCTCACAAATTTTGTTAGCTTTCTAAGTAGTATAATTACACCTCACGAAAATACGTAGATGTTTTTCTATGATTTATTTTGTACACCTGTATCCGGATTCGTCATATTTGGATGTCATGGGATTTGCCAATTTATTTGACCGATTAGATGATGCCTAAAAATCATGGAAAAATTTAGTAAAATATTCAAGACATAGATGAATGACTGTAATTTTTCTCGGAATTTATTACAGACAATTACTTAGTGAAAACAAGCCTCGAAACCGATTAAAAATCTGCCAAACTAACCCAGGGACTGTTTTTGCATGTTTATTAAAACGACACTTTCGGGTCAACCATAAAATGCAACGATAATTTTTATAAGCTTTAAAAACATATTTAAGACTTGTGTAAAAGTTTTGGGTCAAACCGAACATGTTTGACCACCTTCACAAACTCGAAAACATAACAGATCCTTAGTGTCGCATCGGGCCCAATCCGACTGTGACACTAACCCTGTGTCGCTAAAAATCAATTGTGTCGCAGACTGCGACACTAACCGTGTGTCGCTATCACTAAACGAATGTCGCAGGCAGCGACACTGAGCCTTGTGTCGCTGAAATTCTCGAATGTCGCATATAGCAACACTAACCCCTGTGTCGCCACAAATTAAATTCTTACCACCTGCGACACTAAGCCTAGTGTCGCAATATCTCTAATTTTCATAACTAGCGACACTGACATCAGTGTTTCACTCCAGTGTCGCTACCCAGTGTCGCCATCTAGTGTATCAGAACACAGCAGACTTGAAAACACATTTTACTAAGTATCGAACTCGAGTAATAACAAATAATCTTATATACGATACAACTCACGAGCATATGAAACATATACTTTTATAAGTATACAACGAAACTAACATAATAATGATACTTTGGGAATTATTAATACGAAACGTCACCAATGGGCCGTACGCATTTTCAATTACAAACATACAACAAACACTTGGACATTACCTATTTGAGTGGACAACTAGCCTAGATGGTCTCTTGAGACATCTACTTACTTAACCTTGTGCGTTTAGGGCGCTAGAAGGTTACGGGTTTGGAGAACCTACTTGCTTGATTACTACGCTTTGCTTTCCAGACTCAGGTGAGTTTCATAGCCCCGCTTTTTACTGTTTTTACCGCGGGGTGAGGATACATGCTCTGTTTTACATATGAACACAAGTACTTATTTAACTATTATAAGGATTGCATGAGTCACGTTATAATCCCCTGAAGTCCTCCCATCATAGTTGTTAGTTATGGAATTAAGTGCGAGTATTAGTAAATGGATCCATTTGGGACTGACAATCCCCGCCCGGGGTAGCACGCACTACCATGAACCGTACTGTGTAAACGGGCGTTTAATATTTGTTACTTATGGGTGTTTTGGATTAGCACTCACGGGGGCAACTATACGGTACTTGGTTGTACCATTCTTACTGTTAAGCTTCTACTATGAGCTCATCGCAATTGTATATACTATTTGTCACATACGTGCAACGATGATAAATCTTGTGGTTCATAACTTGTACTTTTACTGATAAACCTATGAACTCACCAACATTCGTGTTGACCTTTTAGCAAGTATTCTCATGTACACAACAGGAGTAGGATTACTCCAGGACAAACTAGCTTGAGTCGCATGATTTACAAAAATCAGAGATTTTCTTGCATTACTATTTTGTAATATTAGTTATGTATTAGAATCTCTAGGATTATTTGCAAACTCAAAGATGATGTAACATTTTATGAATCAATGTATAATTTTGAACTATTTTCAAACGTCTCATGTAGAGGTCGTTCAATGTAATCTTGTGCAACGATGTTGATTAGTCACGCCCCGTGCTTTGCTTCCGCTGTACAAATTTAACACCCGCCAAATTAGGACTAGAGATTAGTGCCTAATCGAATGTTAATACATGTAATTAGTTCCTGGTTAGGCTAATTAATGTATCGAATTTTATATATATTGTTGAATATATACGAATATGCGGTTTGATTAAATCGTACGCAATTTAAATCGAATGTATTTCGATTCAAATTTATATGGACGTTGGTGACAAATTTTATTAAATAACGTTGTTATGTCAAAAATATTATTATAATAATATTTCGTATTTATTCGTATCGTACAACCAGAAAGTTACACAATTTAAAATGTAAAACGCGCAAACTAAATAAACCAACTTACCTTTATAACTCAAATGTAAACTTATTTGTAAAATAATTAAATAAAATATCGCGTAATAATTTGTATTTAAAATGTACCAATTAATATTCAAAATAATTATTTAACGTTTAAACGACGGAGCAAACGAACACCGCACGGGACGCGGGGCGAAAACTGAAAAGTGGGGATAACCCCACCTCCCACCTTTCTTTCTTCTCATTTCTTTCAACTCTATCTCTCTTTCCTCTATTTTCTCTCTAAAAAGAAAACACCCAAAAATCACTAGAAATCGCAAATACTACCACGAAACGCAACCGAATCACAAATATTTTTAGAGATTCACGACCACCTCGCGACGATCTACAACGCTATCTTTCCGGATTTTCATTTCGGCGAATTGTAAGTTTCCGACAAAATCCCGAAATCTCTCGATTCTTAGTAATTTTCACTTGTGATTGTTAGATAACATATATATGTCCATTACAATGTATAGAACACGATTTCATAGCTTAAAAACGAGTTTAAAACGGATTTTTGGTCGGAATTAACGTTGACAGCCGGACTTTCTGGGCTGGTGTTCATCCATGCGACACAAGCATTGTGTCGCATATTGTGTCGTATTTTAGCCTTTATGTCGCATAAACTCCCTTGTGTCGTACCTTATGTCGTATCAGATATTTTGTGTCGCAAGTTCTGCGACACAACCACTATGTCGCATACCCCATACGACACAATCACTATGTCGCTGTTGAATCAGCATCTCGCATCCATGCGACACAACCCTTGTGTCGTATGGACATTGTGTCGCACTCCTATGCGACACAACCCTTGTGTCGCATAACATCTTTAGTGTCGCATATTGTGTCGCAAAACACAGAAAACTCGGATTTTCACTAAGTGTCGAGACCTAAAATTTATCACTCGATTTTACCCGAATTCAGATCCCAGATGCGTTTTTCGTCAAAGCAATATAGTAGAAATAAAAATTTTCCAAGCTGACCTGGCAGCTCGACCCCAGCCAGGGGCTCTGCCCCTTGGACCCCGCCAGGGGCTGCCGCCCCTTGGACCCCGCTACCAGGGGCGCTGCCCCCGGACCCCCGTACTTAGATTCCGTAACGGCTTCTAAAACACAATCGAAACACATTTTTCAAAGTAAAACGCCACGAAATCACAATAATAATAGTTGAGATTATTATTACAAATCCATCACCAACGGGCCGTACATGTTTTCAAACACTTAACAAATCAACCAAATCGTAGTAATTTGGACATATATATAGTTGTGTAACAACTACAAGGGTGATCTTTTGAGATACCCAATCATGATTATAACCATCGCGTGTCGTGGACACCCTCAGGTTACAAGTCTTTGGACTTCATTTTCGGCTAATCAACTTACGTTTGTTTAAACGCATTCAGACTCAGGTGAGTCTCATAGCCCCTCTTTTACTGTTTTACTCAGGGGTGTGATATATTGCTCAACTTTTAACATGTGAACGCAAGTACCAACTTTTCATATACTACATGAGTTTTTCGAAACTAATCATTTTAAAGTCCTCCGTCAGCATAGTTGTTAATACGTTGTAGCGTGAATATTAGTATATGGTACCATATAGGATTGACCCTCCTCGTTCGGGTTAGCAAGCACTAACCGGGTAAACGGACGTACTAATATTTGGGAAGACGAATGTTGATTAGGCATTCGTGGAGGCACCTCGCCCGGAATTCTCTATAGGGGACCCGGCCCTCGAGTTAAGCTCAACTATGTGCTCATGGCTGTATACACAATGATTACCATCAAATTGCTGGATGCAATTCATATATTTAATTGCTGGATGCAATTCATTATTTTATTGCTGGATGCAATACCTTATTTAAATCTTGCGGTTCATACGATATTACTTGATTTCAAACCTGTGAGCTCACCAGCTTTATAGCTGACCTTTTAGCATATATCGCAGGTACCCAGCAGTAGGATGTTTCTGCTCAGGATTTAGCTCGAGTCAGCATACAGACGATTGAGATTTTCTTGCATTAGTATATTTTGTACAAGTACTTATGTACTGAAATCTTATT
This sequence comes from Helichrysum umbraculigerum, assembly GCA_949592205.1. Taxonomy (NCBI): domain Eukaryota; kingdom Viridiplantae; phylum Streptophyta; class Magnoliopsida; order Asterales; family Asteraceae; genus Helichrysum; species Helichrysum umbraculigerum. Next base: position 170,485,118 of record CATIUR010000001.1, read on the forward strand.
TTAATTAACTCGAGCTATGTAACGCTTTAAATGTTGTAAACATTTCAGTAATCAATATATTTTGTTAAAACGACGCATATAGAGTCGTTTGCTATTTATCTTTGTGCTTTGTTATTGATTAGTAACACCCAAATCAAGCTTCCGCAAATCATCAAATTTGGGGGTGTTACAGATTGGTATCAGAGCCTAAGGTTATAGTGAACTAGGTTGCATTTAGTGAGCCTAGACTATGACCATTAGGCAGTATTCCTTATTAGGTATGACTGGTTCAGGGATTACAGCATACGAGTTTAATTTAACATAGCCTGATCAACTATGTACAATTAAGCAAAGATGATGTAAGATCTGAAAGTAGTTATGGCTGAACAGGATACAATAGAAGACTCTGACCTCGAGAGAACCGAGACTCAAACATGTTTATGCTAGACACTCAATAGGCTATATTATATAGGAGCTATATGAATATAGGCCTCAATCTTACTAACGCTTTGTCTCAGAAATGGCAAACATTCCATCAAATTCATCTCGTTCTCAATCCGGATCGCAGAACCCAAGGGTAGCAAGGAAGAACTCCAGGTTGCCTCGAGCTGGCCCGTATCCCACTCATTCCACCTTACCGGCCTTAGCCGCCAGGGTGAATCAACACGAGCAGTGACTTCGCACCATGGATGTCGTGTTGCAGGAAACAAACGAAAACTGGAGACTTACATCCCTTGAACGCATCGAACAAGTCTCCGACGACCTTGAAACCACAAACAACAACATGGATGTCCTTCGCAATCAAATAATAGGGATAAGGGTGGAAAATGCCCTTCTACAACAAAGGATGGAAGAATGTGAGCAACGCTCACATGAAGCAGAAGAGTATGCGCGCGGACTAACACAACGACTTGCGCTAGCAGAAGACAACGCCCGACAAGCTAGCAGGCTTGCAAACACTGTGGACCGTCTTGTCACGATGATGGAACAAATTAATCTACGTCAAGACTAGTGTAGTCTTTGTCTTGTAATCTATCCTGTAATCTAGTAACTATCTACGCGCTACTCTATAATTCAGTCGGATGTAACAATTCCCGACATCTTTTGTAATACATCTGTAGGATGTAACCTTTGAACTCGTATTAGCTATCAAATATTTCTTGTTGTTCAACTCATATTAATTGCCATAATTCTTTTTCATATCGATGTTATGTATTACCACCTTTATACATGTACATCTGAAATAAATACAATTTTCTTACAAAATCTCATGTATCTTCATTTCTTTTATTGAAGAATCATGCCGCCAAAGACACGACCTTACACAGATGCTCAGATCACGTCACTCATAACCCAGGCTGTTACTGAAGCCTTGGCTCGGAATACCCCACCCAACTCCACAAGAAACAGCGATACCGCTGGAACCTCTGCCGTCAAACCTTGTTCTTACAAGGACTTCCAAAGCTGCAAACCCTCGAGTTTCAAGGGTTCTGAAGGAGCCATCGGACTGATCAGATGGTTCGAGAAAATGGAAACTGTTTTCCGTGTCAGTAAATGCGCGGAGAACGACAAAGTAAATTTCGCTACCTGCTCTCTTGAAGATGATGCCCACTCTTGGTGGAATTCATATACCCAATCAGTGGGTGCTGACATTGCCTACCAAATCACTTGGGAGGAATTGAAAGCCAAACTCACTGCCAAGTACTGCTCTATCGCCAAACTCCAGAAGCTAGATGAGGAGTTTTGGAATTTGAAGGTTCAGGGTGGTGACATCGATGGTTATACCACCAGATTTCAACAATTAGCTGCCCTCCGCCCAGCTATGGTAAGCACTGAACCTGATAAAATCAGGAAGTACGCCCTTGGTCTCCCTGATTTCGTTCGGGGACACGTCATCTCTTCAAAACCAACCACCATTGATGGTGCAATCTCATTGGCCCAAGATCTGATGTCTATGAGCCAAGATTCTGAACCACTCACTTCATCATCCCAAAACAACAAACGTAAGTGGTCTGATTTCCACAACAACCACTCCAACCAACAAAACAAGAAACCTGACACCATCAAAGCCTACAACACCACCACTGACATCATCCGGGGTTACACTGGGAGCAAACCATATTGTCCCAAGTGCAGCCGTCACCATGAGGGTTCTTGTGGTCCCTTTTGCAACAACTGCAAGAGGTACGGCCACCTCACCAAAGATTGCCGCTCACCCGCCAACAACAATTCCAACAACAACACCAGACCACCCAAAGTATGCTTTGAGTGTGGGAAACCTGGGCATTTCAGAGATTCGTGCCCAAAACTGAAGAGCAACAACAACAACAACCGCAACAACAGCAACAACAACAACAACACTCGCAGCAGAGCTTTCGTCATCAAATCTGGGGACGCCCGCCAAGACCCGAATGTGGTCTCGGGTATGTTCCTCCTCAACAACTTAACTGCTTCTGTTCTATTTGATACTGGTGCTGATAGAAGCTTTATCTCCGATGATTTTTGCCCATTACTTGACATCACTCCTGTTGCCTTAGATGTTAAGTACAATGTAGAGCTAGCGAATGGAAAACTTGTAGAAACCACCCGTGTGATACCTAATTGCACTTTAAACCTAGCTGACGAGACCTTTTCGATCGATCTTATACCCATTGAAATCGGCAGTTTCGACGTCATTATTGGAATGGACTGGTTGTCCAAACATCGAGCTGAAATCGTTTGTCACGATAAGATCGTCCGTATCCCACTCGCTGTCGGTGGAACCTTGATCATACAAGGGGAGACCGGTGGGACGGGACTCAATATAATCTCCTGCTTAAAAACCCGAAAATTTCTGAGAAAGGGTTACCCTGCGATACTTGCACACATCACCGAGAAGAAGTCGGAGGAGAAGCGACTTGAGGATGTGCCGATTGTTAGAGACTTTCCCGAAGTCTTTCCGGAAGAACTACCTGGTCTACCTCCGCCTAGACAGGTTGAGTTCTCAATCGATCTCGTGCCGGGTGCCGCACCGGTGGCCCGCGCACCATACCGTTTAGCCCCATCTGAACTTCAGGAGTTGTCCTCTCAGTTACAGGAACTTCTGGATCGAGGATTCATTAGACCGAGTTCGTCACCTTGGGGAGCTCCGGTCTTATTTGTCAAAAAGAAGGACGGTTCATTCCGAATGTGCATCGACTATCGAGAGTTGAACAAATTGACCGTCAAGAACCGTTATCCACTTCCTCGCATTGATGATCTATTTGACCAACTTCAGGGTTCAAGTTTCTACTCAAAAATCGACCTGCGATCAGGTTATCATCAGTTACGAGTTCGCGACACCGATATCCCGAAAACTGCTTTCAGAACTCGTTACGGGCACTACGAATTCCAAGTGATGCCCTTCGGTCTAACCAACGCACCGGCTGTATTCATGGACCTCATGAACCGGGTGTGCAAACCTTACCTCGATAAGTTTGTCATTGTCTTTATCGATGACATACTCATTTACTCGCGCAACGAGCAAGAACATGCGCAACACCTTAAGACCATCCTTGAACTACTTAGACACGAGGAGCTTTATGCTAAATTCTCTAAGTGTGAGTTCTGGATCCAAACCGTTCAATTTCTTGGTCACGTGATCGACAGTCAGGGAATTCACGTGGACCCATCAAAAATCGAGGCTATCAAAGACTGGCAAGCACCCACCTCTGCAACTGAAGTACGACAATTCTTGGGTCTTGCTGGGTACTATCGGCGATTTATCGAAAATTTCTCTAAAATAGCTCAGCCACTCACGGTACTGACACAGAAGGACAAAAGGTTCGATTGGACTGAGAAACAAGAGTCAGCGTTCCAACTTCTGAAACAAAAGCTTTGCAGTGCTCCAATTCTATCACTACCCGAAGGCACCGATGACTTCGTGGTATACTGCGATGCTTCTCACCAAGGTCTCGGTTGCGTGTTGATGCAACGAGACAAGGTCATTGCTTATGCCTCACGACAGCTAAAAATTCACGAAAAGAACTACACCACTCACGATCTCGAACTTGGAGCTGTCGTTTTTGCTCTCAAAATCTGGAGACATTATCTCTACGGCACTAAGTGCACTATCTTTACCGACCACAAAAGTCTCCAACATATCTTCGATCAGAAGGATCTCAATATGAGACAACGTCGTTGGGTCGAGTTGCTTAGCGATTACGATTGTGAGATCAAGTACCATCCAGGGAAGGCTAATGTTGTAGCTGATGCCCTCAGTCGAAAGGAACGACCTAAACCACTTCGAGTCCGAGCCCTCAGTATGACCATTCATAACGATCTTACCATTCAAATTCATACCGCTCAGATCGAAGCCTTGAAACCTGAAAACATCAAAAATGAAGCCTTGCGGGGCATTGACAAACAATTCGAAATCAGACCTAACGGGATTAGGTGCTTCTCAAACCGAATCTGGTTGCCTAGTTTTGGGAACCTCCGAGACTTGGTGATGGACGAGGCTCACAAGTCTAAATATTCTATTCATCCGGGATCCGATAAGATGTACCACGGCATCAAGGAATTTTACTGGTGGCCGAACATGAAAGCCGAAATCGCCACTTATGTCAGCAAGTGTCTTACTTGCTCGAAGGTAAAAACCGAACATCAGAAACCTCCTGGTTTACTCCAACAACCTGAAGTCCCTGAATGGAAATGGGATCAAATTGCCATGGATTTCATAACCAAACTACCCAAGTCGTCGAACGGTTGCGATACCATTTGGGTGATCGTTGACCGCCTCACCAAATCTGCTCATTTCCTGGCAATCAAAGAAAACGATAAAATGGAACGCCTTACACAAATCTACATCAAGGAAATCGTTTCTCATCACGGTGTTCCAATCTCGATCATCTCTGACAGAGATGCCCGTTTCACCTCTCACTTTTGGCAATCACTTCAAAAAGCTTTGGGTACCCGTCTCGATATGAGTACCGCATACCATCCTCAAACCGACGGCCAAAGTGAACGAACCATTCAAACCCTGGAAGACATGCTACGAGCCTGCGTAGTTGATTTCGGTACAAACTGGGAAAAACATCTACCGTTGTGCGAGTTTTCGTACAATAACAGTTATCATGCCAGCATTAAGACTGCACCTTTTGAGGCACTGTACGGTCGTAAGTGCCGATCACCGATCTGTTGGACTGAGGTGGGAGATAGTCAACTCACTGGTCCTGAACTCATACACGCCACCACTGAGAAAATTGTGGAAATCCAAAACAGACTCAAAGCCGCACGTGATCGTCAGAAAAGTTATGCTGACGTGAGACGCAAACCACTCGAGTTCCAAGTTGGGGATCGAGTACTCTTGAAAGTATCGCCTTGGAAAGGCGTCATCCGTTTTGGCAAACGCGGGAAGTTAAATCCCAGATACATCGGGCCTTTTGAGATCCTTGAACGGATTGGCCCCGTAGCTTATCGATTGCAGCTGCCATCCGAACTCAGCAGCGTGCACCCTACTTTTCATATTTCAAATTTGAAGAAGTGTCTGTCTGATGAGACACTTATCATTCCACTCGATGAAATTCGTGTTGACGATAAACTTCACTTCGTTGAGGAACCCGCTGAAATTATGGACCGTGAGGTCAAACAACTGAAACAAAGTCGTATTCCCATCGTCAAGGTCAGATGGAATTCGCGGCGTGGTCCGGAATTCACCTGGGAACGGGAAGACCAAATGCGACTCAAATATCCTCAACTTTTCACTGATTCCACATCAAACACGACTTTGAGCTAAATTTCGGGACGAAATTCTTCTAACAGGGGGAGAATGTAACACCCGCCAAATTAGGACTAGAGATTAGTGCCTAATCGAATGTTAATACATGTAATTAGTTCCTGGTTAGGCTAATTAATGTATCGAATTTTATATATATTGTTGAATATATACGAATATGCGGTTTGATTAAATCGTACGCAATTTAAATCGAATGTATTTCGATTCAAATTTATATGGACGTTGGTGACAAATTTTATTAAATAACGTTGTTATGTCAAAAATATTATTATAATAATATTTCGTATTTATTCGTATCGTACAACCAGAAAGTTACACAATTTAAAATGTAAAACGCGCAAACTAAATAAACCAACTTACCTTTATAACTCAAATGTAAACTTATTTGTAAAATAATTAAATAAAATATCGCGTAATAATTTGTATTTAAAATGTACCAATTAATATTCAAAATAATTATTTAACGTTTAAACGACGGAGCAAACGAACACCGCACGGGACGCGGGGCGAAAACTGAAAAGTGGGGATAACCCCACCTCCCACCTTTCTTTCTTCTCATTTCTTTCAACTCTATCTCTCTTTCCTCTATTTTCTCTCTAAAAAGAAAACACCCAAAAATCACTAGAAATCGCAAATACTACCACGAAACGCAACCGAATCACAAATATTTTTAGAGATTCACGACCACCTCGCGACGATCTACAACGCTATCTTTCCGGATTTTCATTTCGGCGAATTGTAAGTTTCCGACAAAATCCCGAAATCTCTCGATTCTTAGTAATTTTCACTTGTGATTGTTAGATAACATATATATGTCCATTACAATGTATAGAACACGATTTCATAGCTTAAAAACGAGTTTAAAACGGATTTTTGGTCGGAATTAACGTTGACAGCCGGACTTTCTGGGCTGGTGTTCATCCATGCGACACAAGCATTGTGTCGCATATTGTGTCGTATTTTAGCCTTTATGTCGCATAAACTCCCTTGTGTCGTACCTTATGTCGTATCAGATATTTTGTGTCGCAAGTTCTGCGACACAACCACTATGTCGCATACCCCATACGACACAATCACTATGTCGCTGTTGAATCAGCATCTCGCATCCATGCGACACAACCCTTGTGTCGTATGGACATTGTGTCGCACTCCTATGCGACACAACCCTTGTGTCGCATAACATCTTTAGTGTCGCATATTGTGTCGCAAAACACAGAAAACTCGGATTTTCACTAAGTGTCGAGACCTAAAATTTATCACTCGATTTTACCCGAATTCAGATCCCAGATGCGTTTTTCGTCAAAGCAATATAGTAGAAATAAAAATTTTCCAAGCTGACCTGGCAGCTCGACCCCAGCCAGGGGCTCTGCCCCTTGGACCCCGCCAGGGGCTGCCGCCCCTTGGACCCCGCTACCAGGGGCGCTGCCCCCGGACCCCCGTACTTAGATTCCGTAACGGCTTCTAAAACACAATCGAAACACATTTTTCAAAGTAAAACGCCACGAAATCACAATAATAATAGTTGAGATTATTATTACAAATCCATCACCAACGGGCCGTACATGTTTTCAAACACTTAACAAATCAACCAAATCGTAGTAATTTGGACATATATATAGTTGTGTAACAACTACAAGGGTGATCTTTTGAGATACCCAATCATGATTATAACCATCGCGTGTCGTGGACACCCTCAGGTTACAAGTCTTTGGACTTCATTTTCGGCTAATCAACTTACGTTTGTTTAAACGCATTCAGACTCAGGTGAGTCTCATAGCCCCTCTTTTACTGTTTTACTCAGGGGTGTGATATATTGCTCAACTTTTAACATGTGAACGCAAGTACCAACTTTTCATATACTACATGAGTTTTTCGAAACTAATCATTTTAAAGTCCTCCGTCAGCATAGTTGTTAATACGTTGTAGCGTGAATATTAGTATATGGTACCATATAGGATTGACCCTCCTCGTTCGGGTTAGCAAGCACTAACCGGGTAAACGGACGTACTAATATTTGGGAAGACGAATGTTGATTAGGCATTCGTGGAGGCACCTCGCCCGGAATTCTCTATAGGGGACCCGGCCCTCGAGTTAAGCTCAACTATGTGCTCATGGCTGTATACACAATGATTACCATCAAATTGCTGGATGCAATTCATATATTTAATTGCTGGATGCAATTCATTATTTTATTGCTGGATGCAATACCTTATTTAAATCTTGCGGTTCATACGATATTACTTGATTTCAAACCTGTGAGCTCACCAGCTTTATAGCTGACCTTTTAGCATATATCGCAGGTACCCAGCAGTAGGATGTTTCTGCTCAGGATTTAGCTCGAGTCAGCATACAGACGATTGAGATTTTCTTGCATTAGTATATTTTGTACAAGTACTTATGTACTGAAATCTTATTTTAATTAACTCGAGCTATGTAACGCTTTAAATGTTGTAAACATTTCAGTAATCAATATATTTTGTTAAAACGACGCATATAGAGTCGTTTGCTATTTATCTTTGTGCTTTGTTATTGATTAGTAACACCCAAATCAAGCTTCCGCAAATCATCAAATTTGGGGGTGTTACAACAAATTTGGGGGTGCAACAAATTATCGTATTGTACACTGTGAATCAATCAGAGATTTATTGGGTTTATAAATATAAAGTGAACGGGTAGTTTAATTATCATAGATGGTAGTACTTTAATACAAGCTAATATTAAATGAGTTCAGATCGGCCATATAGTATGTAATACAGGAAAGATCGTAAAACGGTTGAATACATGATATAGCATTGAAAAACCTTCATGTGGAGTACAAATACGTGGAAGCTGTGGAAAAGCCGTAGGTTGAAGACTGTATTACATCCTGGTCTAGTATGTGATCCAGGAAAGACCGTAAAATGGCTGAATACACGGTATAGCGTTGGAAACACCTTCGTGTGAAGTACAAATACGTGGAAGCTGTGGAAAAGCCGTAGGTTGAAGACTATGTCACGGCCTGATAGCTCTGAACTCAACCATTACCATTAATGTAAAGTTAACAATAACTAATAGTCTTAATCTTAAATGTCTTACCCAGATGTCTCAATAACTGTTAAGAAAGGTAAGTAAATAAATTACGGACTGTCGCCTCATTCCTGCACCCCGGATAGAAGTTCATTAAAGAGATGGTGAGGGGGGGTTTAAGACAGTCTGATCTGATCAGAATCTTGATAGCCTAGTACTCAGTGACATACTGATCGGTTAATCCGATCAGTGGGGTGCTAATGTTTACACTACGAGCATCTACGTGAAAGTAAGACACATATATTTAAAAGACATTTTCATAATAAAACCCTAAATACAACATCACCCCACGTATAAGATAACGAAGTCATAACAAGCACTCCTCTCCATACTGATTTAAACCTAGCCTTTTATTTACTGATTATTTACTTTAGTTTTAATACGGACCTAAGAAAACAAACCCCCACTCAAATTATTCCAAAAATCCATCACTAAACTGAACTGTTCGTCCCGACAACTCGTTTCACAATACAATTAGCTTTTAAGAACGACCCTAGGTCATACTACAGCTATTTCTTTAGTAGAACTTAGGTCCCCGGCTTTTATAAATTTAAAACACCCGTCGCATGCCTCGGTAGCCGGTTCGACGACCAGGGTGAAACCTGACCGACCGCCGGGGTACATAACAGTGCGCACTAAACCCAAACAAGAAAATGGAATCAATTCAATGTCAAAGGTAACAAAAAGGTGTTACTAGGTGTTGAATCGTAGTTTTGATTAATGAAGTAAAAGGTGTAATTAGGTGTTGAATCATAGTATTTTTTTTCAGAATCATGAATGTGATACGTATCATATATAGCTCTTAGTTTTCTGAATCATAGTATGTTATTCTAAACCGAAGGTATGTTTGTCAACAAAATAATATGAACTTCATGATTAATATGGTTTGAATTAGTTCTAACTTTGTGAATCATGTAGTAAAAGGTATTACAGTTATTGAATAAAAGTTCCTAATTTTCCGAATCAAAGTTCTTATTTTTTAAATCAAAATTCCTAATTTTCTGAATCAAAGTATTCATCATTAGACATATTGAATCATAATTTATCGCCCGAATCAAAACTAAGGTAACAACAAGAAACGGATTATAAATTTTTGCGGCTTACGTAATCGATTCAACAAGTAATTGATGTAAGTTTTGTGATGCTCTTAATATTAAATTTGTGGAAGAAATGAACTGAAAATGTAGTGTTTCACTGTTTTGAGTTAATTGAGTGATGAAATTGAAGGATATATGATTTTTGGAAGTGATGATTTTAAATTGATATGGATAATCCCCAATAATTGAGTGGAGAATCATATGTGAATGGATCTCACTTATTTTCATGGGATTGCACAAACTTTATTGATCATAGATAATTCACGTCGACTTAATCCTCTACAAAATTGGAAAGAAAGAAACTGCCCATTTAAATTGAATAAAAAGAAATGTTATTTTTTATTTTTTTTATTAATTAAATTAAAATTTACTAGAATATCCTTTGACCTTGAATTTAAATGATTGGTTGAAATTGCTTCTCCCCCTTCTCTACCCAAATTACCTTCTTTTTTATCCCCTTAATATATATATATAACAAAATCATTATAAAGAATTGATAAACTGGTATTTCCACCAATAAAATCGACAAATTCACCATAACGTACAATCTATTAATTCACCATAACGTACAATCTATAAAGAAATGGAGTTGAACAGTGAGTTTTGGGAAAACAGAAAACCAATCACAATCACGTGTACATGTGGTATGGGAAGTATGTTCCCCAACAAAGATTCCATTACACATGACAACAACAATAATAATAATAATAATAATAATAATAATAATAATATGTTTAGGTTGACGTATCGTGTAGTGCTTTTTTGTTCATAGATAAGGTGTTTTTATTTTACTATATAACAAAAGAGTAAATTTAAAGGCAAACACTATATGTCTAGATGTTAAACCCGTGTATACACACGAGGTGCTAATTCTTTAATTAAATTAGAGGTTATAATTTTTAGTTTAATCAAAATAGATGAACCTAATTAATTAATCTGATTTTAATTAAATATGGTTTGATTTATGATGTCTTAACCCTTCTTCATTTATAATATTTATTACTACTATATAAGATTAATATTATTTATATATCTACATTAATAAATTAATAGTACTTTAATTTTTAGTTTAAGTTATATATATATATATATATATATATATATATATATATATATATGTGTGTGTGTGTGTGTGTGTGTGTGTGTGTGTGTGTGTGGATACGTGAGTAAAAAATTGAGATTTGTGCAGGTCCTTGTACTCAGGATCTAATAGAATCGTTAATCAACTACACGTGCGGATTTCGTATAATTGAATATTGAACGTTTAATCGAAACACACAAACTCAAATAATCAAAAGCTTCTGATTGTATATTGATATTTTCATATAAGGATTACAGAAGACACTCAAAACTATCGCTCAAACTCTCAGGGTTTCGTCAACCCTTACAATGAAACCCTAAACGTCTATTTGTACAAAACAAACTGACCCTTGCGACACTTCACTAACCGCCTTATTGCGACACTAGCCTAGTGTCGCAATTGCGACACTTGCTAAGTGTCGCAGGTCAACACTTAGTGAATTCTAACTTCTATATTTCACTTTTCATTTACAAAACAAATCAAAACATTACAGACTCTTGACCAACTGACTGACACACAATATGCACCAACAATTTGAGACAATGAATACTATTCACGTTTAAGTATATATATCCTTACTTCAAATTATATAAACCATTTGATAATGAAAAAACTAAGTAAATACAGGGGCCTAATTGATTAAATATAATTTAAAATTAAATGATAGATAATGTAAAAACTAAATAAATAGAGGGGTTTAATTATTTAATTCAAATTAATCTAAAAGATGATGTCACAAAGGTAAATCTTATATTATATTTTCTAGATTTTTGACCTGTGTGTAAACACGAAATATCAAAGCAAACTATCTTCATTGTACTCTTATTAAGTCTCGTTATTTCCTAATCAATTATCGTTATTAGTAGTTATTAAATCTCGATATTTCCTAATCAAAAATGTTTACTGAGAATTCGTATACTTATTTATTTCAATATTGCTTTTTTTTTTTGTTTTATTGTGTCAATAAGGTATTAAGTAAAGCTTGCATCTTCACATAGAGTCGCAACCAATAATAGTCACTCTAGACTATGGTATTTAAAATCAAAGACTTTATCGAATCAACAAATGAGTACAAAACGCTCATTCAAAAATATTACCCTCCTTTTTTACGCTATAGAGCATTGTAATATTCTTACTAACAATGATAATAACAGTTAGGTTGAAAATTTACGGTAAGGGATTTTGCATTTTTTTTTTTTAAAAAAATTTTAGATAAATCAACGTTTTTTTTTTGGGTTTATCGAAAGTTTAAAGAAAAAATTATATGGGTGGTTAATAGGTCTCTATTTTGCAAATATTTGAATAGAAAGGGTTTTTGTTTATTATTATTTTGTTTGAACATGTGTATACACGCAAATTTAACTAAACATAACATTATAATATAACTTTGATAATGACAACGCAAAAAAATGTATAATCTTTAGTCCCCTGTTTGCACACAAAATGTCAACGAAAATGTATAGTAAATTAAAAATACACATTAAAGAGTATATGTTACCAATTATGAATAGTGTAAGAATACCTATGTGTGATAGTCCTCCGGACCTGTTGCAGAATTAATCTAATACAAATGTCTAAGCAAAATCTCAACAAATGTATCGAATTTGTATGAATTCGAAATTGGAACAAACACACAATCAAAATATACTCTTTTTCTATTAATTCAATGACGAGTTAAACGATTACAAACTGGTCAGGATATACTCGGCTTTGCTTACAATAATCTACAAAGACTTAGACAAAAAGCTAAACACTAACCTATATGTACTATTGCCTGAAATGCTTATGCGCATTTCATCAAATACGCATATGCGCATTTGATCAAATGCGCATGTACAATTAAATGCGCATGGCAGAGAACCAAAAATACTAAGTACAAGATACAATATCATAATGTTATCCAAGATGCTTGACATAGTCTTGTATCAACTAACTCCCCCGTGTCAACAGCTTGGATAATTCTTCTTTTCAGCTTCAGATTCTCTGATATTGAAAGCGTTCTCTATTTCAGTGTATTCATCGGTCGAGACTTCAAAGATAGATCGTTAATGTGAATCTCGGGCTCATACATGAAAGTAACGGTTCAATTCTTTCCCTTTGCGCAGTTTTATGATTGTGATACCCTGGACCATCAACTTCTCATGTCGTTAGTGGAATCAAACCTAATTGATACCCACTAAACAAAGGTCGTTAGTGGAATCAAACCTAGTTGATATCCACTAAATTAAGGCCATTAGAGCATATTCACTTGTGCAACCAGATAAAATATGTCTAAGCCCTACTATCCCACACTTAAAGGAATATTCGTTGAAACTTTGCTCCAATCTTGAGTCTGTACTTGAAATTTGGTATTCTACGTGCTTGAATGAATTTCCTAGCTAGCTTCCATTTATAACCTCAGTTACCAATAGCTTTAGACAAAAACATCCAAAATTTCAACATAAAATAACATTTCAAATATATCAGATTATACCAAGTATTGGATACCTGCGCATTTGAACAAATACGCATTTAAACAGTAAATGCGCATTTATCAAATGCGCAGTAAACGTAAACATCACATCAATCAAGTCAATCAAAGTTTGATCGTTGTGTTCTTCATCAATTTAAAGCAATCGCAAGTATACACAAGTTATATGATCAAACAATAATACACAGAAAACAAATTACATATCATCATCACACAAAAATCAGTTAAAACAAATCAAACATGAAATCGGAATCTTTAAAATCATATTAAACACACAAAGAACCAGTATTTAAAGTTCAGATGATTACCAGATGCTTAATTGAGTTCTAGAGATTATGTTATTAGCAAATCGCAGCAAAAACACTTCAAGTTTGAAGAGAATTCAATAGATGAACAGTGATGCACGTATTTGGAAGATGATGAAAAAAATGATCAGACAAATGCGCACCTTACATATATATACTCGTTGACTGTTATGCGTATTTAACAAACGCGCATAAACAGTGTTATGCGTATTTATTAAATACGCATAATCGGTTGTTACGAATATATATATTGTTCAAAAATTCTTCTAAGTGTTTAAGAAAAAAACTTTATTTCACAAAATACAAACCTTTCACATATTGAGTGATTAAAAGAAAATAACATAGAAATGTAAAATCTTTTTGGTATTTTCATTAATCTATATACAATCTATTCTATGTGACAAAACAAGATAAAAATGAAAAAATCTTTTTGTGGGAGAAAATTATTATGCTTTGGGATCATATCAGGTAAGAATGTTTACTCAGAAATACAAATCTATTTCGATTGCTAGAATATTTTGTCCACTTTAAATTTACTTAGCATATTAAAATTACTTTTTCTAAAAATTATCTCACAATGATTATTGATATTGTTTGTCCACCTAAACATGTTGGTGCATATTAGTGTGTCTGTCAGTTGGTCTATCGAGTTGTAAGTGTCGTTAGTTAATCGTTATAGAAAATTCATTTTTGTATATAGCGACACTTAACTTTAGTATTAGGCGACACTTGCCTTAGTGACGCATAGCAACACTTAGGTAAGTGACGCATGAAGGCGGCCACATGCGACACTAGACAAGTACGCATGTCTACCGATTTGAGTTAGTATATAAGCAAACATACGGGTTTTTGGCTAGGGTTGACGAAACCCTAGCACCATTTGTCGACTAAGCAATCCTGTAATCAAGCTAATACGTTACGTTCATTAATACAAAGTCATATTCTTAGTTTATTCGTGTTTTCGATTCGTGTTTACGTGTTATAAGTGTGATTGTTTGTTTCCGCCATTCAATCATAGTTATCAATCATCTAGATCCACAGCTAGGGGCACTCTCAAAACATTATATATTTAAGTAAATAAACCTATAATCTTTATTATTAGCATACATATTACTTTATATAACTCATATTATATTTACATTTGGAATCAAAACATATTAATAATTTCTATATAAAGAGTAAAAATATAATAATATCTTTAGAACCAAGCCAGTGATGACAGGTCTGTATATAGTACAACTATATATATGTTGGATAAGTTATTAGATTAAGTTTGTTGATAAATTAGGTTGGTGTTTGATCCGACCTAATTTTTTTTGTTATTATTTACTTTTTTATGTAATTTTTAATTAAAATTTATTTAGTTGATAATAATATTTTTAATTGTTCATAAATAATTAGAGAGTGAAAAGTGTAATTATGTTAAACAAATCTAGATCGTTGATCATTAATGAATGAACCTAATCAAGGGCCCAAATACCTCCATGTTATTCTGTTTTAATTATATAATATATAAACAAGTGTATAATTATGTTTTAGTATTAGATTTTGATGAACATACAGTGTACTATGATCTTTTGGGATTTTGTAAATACTTTTATGTTTATTCTTGACGACTTATAAATTTAGAGGTTAGTCCATGTGACATATGTGAACCGAAATTGACACATTAACTAAAATAACCCGAAAACATATTGATCTTATAATAACGGGTAATTTGGGTCAGGTCATGTTGAGTCATAGTTGAGTTGGGTTGAATTACTCAACCCGATTAGAAAATCAGGTCGGGTTTGGGTCGAGTAATTCTGAGTTCTGACCTGCAGACTTGATAACCCGAGCGGATCAACCGGACCCCACCCAAATTGTCACCCTTAATTAAATCCACATCTAAGGTTTCCAAATGGGAAATTAAATTTTTTACCCTTTTTTTAACCATACTTAAAATTTTATCCAAAAAAAAGTAGTTATAATTATACTCATCCTGAACGCAAAGCGCAATCTGCATTTTGCGTACGGATGCTGGTTTTTGAGTCTGCCTTGTGTAGCTGAGTACTCGAGTCTATACTTGAGAGCAAAGGGTTTTGATCTTTGCATGTTGACTTTTGCGCTTTGCGCCCACCTCTTTTCGCTTTGCACCTACTATTTTGCGCTTTGTACCCACCACTCGCTACCTCAAGTCCTCGACCACAACCATCGCCACCACATACCGCATGCACACCAAGTGTTCGGGGAAATGCTTCAAAAAAATTCAAAGTCAAACCTAAAATTTAGACGTTAAACACAATCATACCTGAGCATAGGACATTGTCAACCTTCAATTTCGCAAAAAAAAAAAAAAAAAAAAAACACTTGAATTCCTTCGCGTCCCATTCCCTTGTGATTGGTCTTTTGCGTTCCGCTTTTTGATTCCTATGTAACGTCCCGAATTTACCGAATTCTATAATACAAGTTTAAATTGATAGTATACGAATAACCACGTTGAAATATACGTTAATTACAAGTCTTTGATTTAATTACATCAAACCAGGATTAAGGATGTAAGGATAGTGTTCATAAATGGACATCGTATGCGAATAGCAATAGTTGAGGGACTAAATTAAATAGTATTTAACATAACTTGATCCCATGATTTGGCTCAAATTTTGTGACATACACAAAGACATAATTTATTTAGTAATGAACTAGAGGGCCACTTATTAATAGACATGGTAATGTAAGGGGGTCACTACAACAAATATTTTGATTGTTCACATCATTTCTTCACGCTTTTAAACAATGTGAAATATATAATCAAGTTTTTCACACTTATTAATGTGTATAAAATATTCACACTTACAAACGTGAAGAAATATACAATCTTGACATTTATAATTGTGGGGAAAAAATGTTCACACTTACAAGTGTGAATATATATTTTCCATTATTATAAGTGTGAACAATATTAGGACTTATTAAATTTCTTCACACTTAAGAATGTAGATATTTTCTACACATATATAAGAGTGATGAACATAATAAAAAAGTTCACATTTTTTAAAAGTGTGAAGAATGAACATTTTTGTTGTAGTGAGTGTTAGTGTGCATAGAGGCCAAACTATGAATTAAAGATAAACGAGTAACACATTTGGAAAAGATACGTATTCCGCATACACGATCCTATCTTGCCATGAAATTCGGTAGATTTCTGGATTACATACCCGATGGCCGCTCCTCACATTTACTCATTAACGAATTAACCTAAACGAAAAGTTATAATATCAATCTGAGAAGAAGAGTGAAGGAAGGTGAGCGAGGCTTGCGGTGATTTCACGTTTTGAAATTTAGGTCGACTATTTCGATCACGAATTAAGGTAACAACTGTTCTAATCATCAACGTTTATGAAATCTACTTATACATGTGCTCTATTAGTTGTTGATTGTCAAGTGTGGTTTTTTATATTTGCTAAAAGGCATAAACTATGTACTTCAAAGACACTTGTAAGTGTATTTTAACTTTATGTACATATAAAACATGGTCAACCTTTTTGATGATTTAGAAATATGATTGTGAGTTTGTGACGAATATTCCACCACATAAGGCATACTGTTGTGTACTATGTTTGGTACTTAAGTAGATTTAAACATGTCGCGACTTCTGAGATTGTTATAGTAGGAAGCGTGTTGTCTTTACATATGATAAAAATCATATGAAAACTCAACCAATCTGTAAGGGCATTCTTTAGCGATACTTAATATCTATGTTATAGGATATTCAGTATAATTTTATGTGTTTGTAGGAAGCTTTGTTTAAATGAGACGTCAAAGCTTTTGCTCACAACTGAGGAAAGATAACGTTTACGAAAACCGGGTGCACGATCAAAACGATATGATTTCATAAGTTTAACTTGTGTTTGTTTAAATAAACTTGTTATGCTTTTACGATACGATTATTAATTATATTGCCATGACTTGCCGGTTTAAATAATGGGAAACGATTATTGCATGAGGGATGGGAAATCATGGGCTAGTATACTTGTATACATGTGATTTCATATGATTTCTTGTTTGTACGTACTTGTTGCTTGATGCTAGTACACTAGACCTATTTGCATGACACATAGGTTTCACGACACGATTTAGGGGCCCTATATATGAACTAACGATTAAACGAACAAGTTAATGAAACTTGAACATACGATTACGATTAGAGATATCTCGGTGAGACGCGAAAGGGTTTTATGATGATTTCTCGTGAGGGGTCATTATTATATGATCATGGCCCAGGATAGTGGAGGCTATTCCGGAGCACCACCCGATAGAGTAGTATGTGGTTTACCACACTCCGGTAGTACTGCTTGGGGATGGACGAATCGGTAGTGACGTGCCATTCCCTAATGACAACGGTGTATGGCATTAATTTACTTCTCACCACGTCGGTTGTAACGATAACGATAATGAAATACGATACGAATATGATAATGAATTATGAACATGATTACGATAGGCACGACTTTAGGATATTATGGTTATGATATCTTGCCTTGTCCTTAATTACCCGATTATATGATTATTTGGTTATTGATTACCCGATGTGTATTGTCATGGATTATGATAATTGTTACTTACGATACAGGATAATACGATAATTTTAATTGGATTGTTTTCAGTTAAACCCGTTATACTTACTTAGCTTTTTAAGCTAACACTTGCTTTTCTACTTGCCCGATTGTGTATTCCGTGCAGGTTAGAAAGCTATACGATTACATATACAAGTGAGATGGGTAGCTTGCTTAAAGATTTGAGGAACTATGCCTTAGCTCACATACGAACCATTATGCAATAGATTAGTTATATTTCCTTTGGTTTTCTTATGCTATTGTTATGATACGATTTATGTAACACCATTAACGACACTTAACCAACTTTGTTGGTAGTTTTATTTATAAAATGGGACTTCTGCATTAACCATGATTATCTATTGAAAAGTTTTTGAAAACCCATATTTTGAAAATATCAGGGTGTTACATCCTAACTAGTCACATTGGTTTGTAGGGGCGGCAGACAAGGTGGTTACAGGTGGGAGAGTGGTGGTGGTGGTGGTCGAGGTAGTGAGTGGTGGTGCTCGGTTAGGGGGTTCAGGGACGGACTATTGGGTTAGTTACTAGGCACGCGCAAATATGGAAGGCGGGCGCAAAATGGTAGTTGGCAAGAGCAAATATGAATGGCGGGTGCAAATCAACTAGGGAGGAGAAAAATCGTTAAACTTTTTGCACCCCATGTCTATTGTTGGTGTCTTGTGCATAACCCGGCCAAACAAGGCAGGCACAAAAATCTAACTCCGGGCGCAAAACGCAAATTGCACTTTCCGTGCGACTTGGGTGTAATTTTAACTATTTTTTTTTTCTTAGATAAAATTTTAAGTAGGGCCAAAGAAAATGCATGAAAAAAATTAATTTCTCTTTAACTCCGGGCGCAAAACACAAATTGCACTTTCCATATGGGTTGGGTATAATCTTAATTATTTTTTTCTTCGATATAATTTTAAGTAGGGATAAAGAAAATGGATAAAAAAAATTAATATCTCTTTATTACAAATTGATACCAAAATGGAATTTTATGAGGCCAATGAATTTACTTCCTCGATTATATTATACAATGAACAAGGACCTGAAATTCAAGAAAATAATAAGTAAAAATGAAAAATAAAGAAAAAAGTTTTGAAGGTAAAAAGTGTTGCATGAATTCTAATTTATGGTCTACTAATGTGTGAGAAACTATTAACCAAATGGTTATGGATCAGATTTGGTGAATAATGCAACACCGTAAGGTAATGTTTATTATTAATCTACTATCTTTATACTCCGTATATTCTAATTCACAAGCTTCGTGTCGTACTTTTCCTTGTGATACTTAGGAATTTATCATATATATCAAATTATCATTAACTTTCCAAAAAAAAATTTTGACACCTCATCATAATACTATTATTTTTGTAAAGTCAATCAAAGAATCTATTTTTAAAAAATTAAAATTCATTTTCCCTTAATAGTATCATATATAGTTTTAGTAAGTCAACTAAAAAATTCACTTTTTCAAAATTATATATATAATAATATTGGAAAATAGGAATAAGACTTTATATAAAAAAAACAAAGCAAAAGAAATCGGAGTACATTGAAAAGAGTTTAACTAAGTCAACTAAAAAAATCATTTTCCCAAAATAAAATAATATATCTAATCTAAATAAATTATTAAATATCAATAAAAGAAAACATTTCAATTGAAAATTTTTGTTAAAATTAAGACCTATTAACCAATCAAATTGTTTGATTTCATTCAACTTTCAATTAACCAATCATATCCATAAATTTTCCTAAAACTTTGCTAACAATTTAATTTTAAAACAAATAATCCGTGATATATTAAAAGCACGTACTCAATATTATTTATTCAACAATTTTATCCAAAACACAAAATATATTTATTTAATATTTAATTAATACAATTACTTGCTACGTAGATATAATAGGATTAAAATTCCAATTTGGTAATAATAATTTATTAATATTCTAGATTCCATATAGATTAAATAAAATTTAATTTATGTTTACAATATTCATATGGAAGGTATGTACGTACCTAATCTTCCAAAACAACAATATCACATTAGGTATAGTATTAAACTATGTATGCATGTTATTAAGTATATATATATATATATATATATATATATATATATATATATATATATATATATATATATTATAATAAAAAAATGAATCATAGTATAAAAATACTGAATCATATTGCTTTCTCTCTATTCTCCACCTAAATTTCCTTCTCCCTTGATCCTAATCCTATATATATATATATATATATATATATATATATATATATATATATATATATATATATATTGCATATATATAAGTATTGGCAATCATAATTTTCCACTAATATGTAGTATTCCTTACTCTATCGAAATCTTTATACCATTAAAATTCTTATAGTGTGGATAGATGATGTCTTAGTTAATGGTTATTTTAACAACATTATTTTTTTATCATAGCTTTATATCTAAAAATAAAATATTATTTGCATTTGTTTTTATTATTCTCATTGTGAAACTAAGGTCTTTATTTGAATTGTGTGGGTGTTCACTCGATGTCAAATGATCTAATGATAGAGGGAGTCATCTTAAGTTTAAACTTAATGCCATAAAAAGACTTTAGTGAATACGTGTGCTTACATGTGTTGCTTTTCGCTTAGAATCAACTTTAGACTATAAATCTTTTTGGAGTTTAGTTACTCGGAATACATACATGTTGTTGCTTATAGAGTTGTCAAAGTTGTAAAGAAAGAACTTTAATAATACATTTCATGTTATATCTTTCCCGTTAATAATACATATAGTACTATTAATAATGAGCGCAATGTATATTAATGATGATTTTAGTTTTATTAAAAATTAAATATAAACTATAAATCACCAGGTTTTTTTACTTTTAATATTTGTAACAATTTAAGTTGTGTTTCTAATATTATTGTGATTTGTCTTGCAAAATTAAACAACGATGGTGTGGTTCTAAACATCCTATTACTTAATCTTGAACAATATTTGTGTCATCCCCTGGAATATTAACTACACTTTATTCATAGAACAATTGTAAGCTTCAAAATGCATATTCAAATTGATCTATACCAATTACAACATTGTTGCTATGTATCACACGAGTGATGATGAAAAACTATTCAACTTATACGTTTTAAAGTGCATCAATTGAATATATATCAATGACAACATTGTTGCTATGTATCAATTTCTCACGGGTAATAATGAAAAAAGACTTAACATACTATTTGTGACAAACATAATCACCCTAAAAATGTTACTTACTCCTTCCAAATTTTATTGTTTGCGGAAAAAAATATTTGTTAAGAAAACATCATCACTCTACTTACTTTTTGATAAGATGATAATTTTACTCTTTACTTTTTACCTAATTTTTGTCTTACATGTATATATTAAGGGTATAATAACACTTTATAATATTATTTTTATTTATTTATGAAAGTTGACAATAAATTTGGAACATCCATATAACATACAAAAAGGTACCACAAAAGTAATTGTATTTGTTTGTTGTTTGATAACAGGTATTGGTTTGAAAAAGAAAGTAGGAAAGAAAAATACATTAATATCTTAAAATAACTTAGTTGTTTTTTTTTTTTTACTTAGATAATACAACATAATTAAATTAATTTTAATTTTTAAAAGTTTTAGAACAATTGTAAAATTTAAGGAAAGTAATAGAAATTAAGAAGGCAGGCAAATACCAAATCATATCTTTTTCAATTTACGGTTCAAAAGATGACCGACTTTGTATTTAATTGTGCTATATAATTGTTTTAAAAGGTCCGTGTTTATACACGGGTTTAAAACCTAGTATAATAATATTGGAAAATAGGAACATAGTTTAAAAAAAATCGAAAAACATTCAAAAGAGAAATTGGAAATCAAATAAAGTGATATTTTGTTATAAAATTGCATTATTATTTGACATTTAACAAAAAATTATGTAATTTACAAAGATTACATCTTCTATCAATTTTTGCATTATATATATTTCTCACATCTCTCAAACTCCGCTTTAATCCTCACCATTCATCCTTTCTCTTCAAGGTATTTACCTACATGTTTCTCTATCTCTTATTAATATTTCAATTCGATTTAATCCTTATTTGTTGTCGGCTTCTAGCCATAATTTTAATCTTTATTTGTTGTAGGCTTCTAGCCATGATTTACAATAATTATATTCTATTATAATGTCTTTGGCTTTTTGGTGATGAATTGATGTTTACAGTGTTATTAAGTTTTTATCTGAGTACTTACGTCATCATACTTCGATACTTCTGACTATCTTGATTATCTCTATATATAACTAATAGAGTCGTCTTTATTCCTACTAGGCATGTCTATTCTTTCGACATCTAAGCAATTGTCATATGTGTCGATATATCATTTACTTGCTTAATACATATGCCACATCATACAAACTATTATTTTTAGAATGTATTAATGACTCCATAATTTTACCAATAATTTGGAATGATCATTTTCAAATATATTCATTTGACTATTTACAATCAAGGAAATATATTTACTTAATATTTATAATTGAACAACATTAAATAGTGGTAAACCATGTCTTAAATAGAGTGGCTAATTTAATTAAATTATAAAAAAATTATGTGAAAGTATCTTTATTATTTATAAGAAACATTTGACATATGTGAAGTATGCCAAAGACTACCACTACAGTTATAAATGACCGAAATGGGTGATTGCTCAATCTTCATTTGTGTCAATTCTAATAACTTGAAGGTGTAGTAAGATGTCCACATCTTGAATGTATTATAATGTTTTCACTTCCATTCAACTCTTTATCTTCTTTCTTTTTTTCTAGAATTTTATTAGCATTTCACATATTAAAGAAAATATATACTCAGTATTCTATTAACAAACAGATATATATATATATATATATATATATATATAGTAATTACATGTTTCCTCATTTATTAATAACTAATATATATATATATATATATATATATATATATATATATATATATATATATATATATATAACACCAAAGGTTCAAATGATGAATAATAACGCTTCCTTCCTTAAAAAAAACAATTCCAGTAATCAAGAGGGAATTGTTTTTTTTTAAGGAAGGAAGCGTTATTATTCATCATTTGAACCTTTGGTGTTATATATATATATATATATATATATATATATATATATATATATATATATATATATATATATATATATATATATATATATATATATATATATTTATTGTGTATAGAAAAATTAAAAAATTTCCAAATCATAGTAAGTATGGATAAAGTTTTCTAAGAATCGGTCATCATATATTACTCCCTCCGTCCTAAAATAATTATCCAGTTTTGACTTTTTGAATTCTTTCTTTTTCAGTTTTGACCTTAAATATTTTTGTTTGTGTTATATAATATTTGATGAAAAATATACCAATAAAAATACATTTAAAACCCGATCCATTCATATATTTTGCATCAAGTATTATATAACACAAACAAAAATATGTAAGGTCAAAATTGAAAAAGAAAGACTTTAAAAAGTCAAAACTAGAATTATTTTGGGACGGAGGTAGCATTAGTTTTGTCTTATTTTGTTGTTAAAATCATCCATGAAAAATATATAAGTACCCGTATCTATAGCTGTATAATTGTTATTATTATTTTGAGTTATATATACTATATATACAACATTTTTTATATGTAATAAGATAGTGTACACATCAATTGGTGAACCTTATACCATACGCTATTATATTTGGATGTTCATGATTATTACATTTTAATTTTATATGATATGGAAACATGAAATTGTACATTATCTTGAACGTACCGAAACTTTGAATTAGTTAATTAAAAAGTTAAATTGTTAGCTTTAATATTTCAAATCTGAATATTTTATGGTATTTTTGTATCGTTTTTTTCCCGTGTTTGAAATTTGCGTCGTATTTACAATCTAATTTTTTTTCCGGCCAAAGTTACATACATGAGGATAACCGAAACCCGCTAATAAATATGGAAAACCGATGGGTAATACTAATTGGGTACCCAATGGGTATTGAGCCGGGTATCGGTATGAATATTCTAAACGGGTAGGGTTAATCAACAAAATCGGCATTGTACTGCCACAAATCGTTGCAGGTAAGCAACCAACTCAAAATATTGTTCATGTACGCCACAAACTGGTTGGTTTTGGATTTATGTAAGCAACATGGTAACCTGCTACCGGATCAACCGGTAAACCTGAATATTAACACATTTTTTTATTTTTTTTTATTGTGACATGGAAAAATTCCTCCGACGTGGCGTTCTTTTTTTAATAAAAATAAAATTAATAAAATAATTAAATAAATATTTAAAAAAGAAACTTATAAAACAATAATTCTTGTTTTCTCGTTTCATTTACTTCGCGACCATTTCCTTTCCCGCTCTCTTTTCTCATTCACTGTTCATCTTCTTCACCACGATTCGACCAAGATTCCAACCATTAATGAGCTATTTCGTCTAATCAACGTCACATATGTAAGTAATTTACACCGCGTACCGTTTAAATTACACAGATTTTGTTGCAAACCCAAATTTTAATATTTCAAAACCCTAACATTTGAAACTGGTAAAAAGAAGGGTTTTTTTTGTTGAAACTTCAGTAATCGGTGTAGAACATGTTAAATGTGGCTGCATTGTATGCTTCTAACTGAAAAGCCCTAAATTTTTAAAACGTAAACTTGGAAACCCTAATTTTTGAAAACCCAAAACTTTAAACTGAAGTTTGGTTTTTATTGGTTAAATAATGTGCCATGTTAAATAATTATGTGTTCCATGACGAAATAATGTAATGTGAAGTTGATTTTACTGTTAATCTTAATGTTAATGTCTATACCCTATTTTGTAACTCTTTTGCAGGGGTAGTCGTTATTACTTGGAGCTTACCATACACCACGAAGGGGTATTTGTTCCAGCGCCATTAAGGTATGAAAATGGTGACTCTGATACACTGTATGATCAGGATTTAAGTATGTTGCCATTGGATAAGCTTAAGGAGTACCTTAAGTGCTGTTGTTTTAGTCCAGTCAGAAGGCTTTATTACTGCATTCCTGGTTTTAGTTTAAACATGGGGTTAAGGGAGATGCTTAATGATGCTCACCTCAGAGAATGTCATAGAATAGGTCATGACAAGGGGGTAAACTTGATATATACGTAGAACACCATGACTATGACATTTTATCTTGGTTGGCTGATAATTGTGATAACTGTGAGGATGATGAGGATGAAGATTCTGAAATAGAAATTGAGGATGATGTGTTGCCATATGTGCAAATGCACAATGAGGGTGAGGAGCAAGTTGTTATTCCACACAGGGGCATAGATGACCCATTCCTTACAAAATTGTGCACTAATAAGTTTCTTAGCAGTTTTAAGGAGCCTGGGCCTGATGTGTCCTATGATCCTGTGGATCCCCATAGACTAGATTCAAATAAAAACCTTGAAGTACTGGAGGAGCTAGAGATAGATCCTAAATTCAGAGTTAAAGATGGTGTTAGTTATCCCATTCATAACCCAGACCAAGCTTGGAGAGACATGAAACCTGTCTTAGGTATGAGGTTTGCTAATCCTGGGCAACTAAAGTTCTTAATGACAAATTATGGGGTGGCACATGGGTATCAACTTTGGTATGGAAGGAATGAATGGAAGAGTCTGTTAGTAAAATGTGGGAGAAATGTAGATGAAGGAAGGTGTGCTAGTGGAAATAGGAAGAGAAATAGACAATTGAGGGAGCAAGCAGAGAGGGAAGAGGCAGAGAGAATTGCTAGTCAAAGTCAAGTGACTACTAGAAGCAAGGGTAAGGAGGCTGCAACACCTCAAAAGGATGCAACACCAAAAAAGTCTTCTACACCAAAAAAGGCTGCAACACCAAAAAGGTTGCAACAACAATAAAAGGTAAGGGCAACCCGAAGGTAAAGGTAAAGTCAAAGGGAAATGGTAAAAAGGGTAGTACACCAGTAAAAAGAAACATAACCAAATCACAGAAGGTGTGTCCATTTAGGCTATGGGCTACATATATGGATGTCTACTTAAAAATCTTTCCAAATCAAGTCTCTCATTCCAACACATAAGTGCAACAGAAACTTTGATTTGGGTGCATTGGTTAATTATAAGTGGATTGCCAAGCACTATGCTCAACAGATATTGGAGAATAAGAAGATCACTTACAGAGAGATCAGAGCAAACATTAAGAGGGATTTTTTTATTAATGTGAGCATGAGTATGTGTAGGAAAGCTAAGCAGAGGTCAATATATGATCATGAGGGGGGGCTAAAGGAGCATTATGCTAGGATGTGGGACTATAGGGGAGCTTTATTAGAGTCAAACCCTGGGTCAACTGTGAAGTTAGAGACTGAAGAAAAAGGCACTTGCACAGATCAGTACTTTAAAAGAATGTATGTATGTTTTAAGGGTGTCAAAGATGGGTGGCAAGATGGTTGTAGGAGGATAATTGGACTGGATGGATGCTTTCTTAAGGGGCATGTTAAGGGTGAGTTGCTGACTGCTATGGGAAGGGATGCTAACAACCAAATGTACCCCATTGCCTGGGCTGTTGTGAATGTGGAAAATAAGGACAACTGGTGTTGGTTCCTGGCTTCTTTGTGTGATGACCTGCAGCTGTACAATGGCCATTATGTCAGCATAATATCAGACGGGCATAAGGTATGTATCTAGTTAATTGCACTGTTAGTACTTGCATAATATTTTGATCTGCTGCCACAAATATCAATATATAAATATTGTTTGTTATGCAGGGTCTGATTGAAGCAGTAAAAACATGGCTACCTGAAGCAGAACATCGACAATGCACTAGGCATATCTACCAAAACTTTAAGAAGAGATGGTCAGGAGTTGAGTTCAGAACCCTATTCTGGGCTGCAGCCTCTAGTATCATAGTGAGTAGGTTTGAAGGAGAAATGGAGCAAATTAAACACCTGGACAATGCTGCCTACAACTACTTGCTTGAGAGGGATCCAAACTCATGGTGCAGGTCCTTCTTTGCTATGGACAGATCATGTGCTGCATATGAGAATGGAATATGTGAGAGTTATCATAGAGCTATTTTAGAGGCTAGACAGAAACCAATCATTACAATGCTTGAAGAAATAAGGTTGTACTTGATGCAAAGGATTTACTGTATGAAGGTGAAGTCAAGGGAACTGGAGGATTCATTCTGTCCTTCTATCAGGAAGTACATTGGAAAAGTATCAAGAGGTGGTAGAAGAGGTGGTGCTGGACCATCTGGTGTTCCAAGTGTAGCAGGTGAACCTGAAGTTACAGTTGGAAAAGTATCAAGAGGTGGGAAATCAAGCAGGGGAGGGAAGACTGGCAGAGGTGGCAAAACAACAAAAGGTGGCAAAACAACAAGAGGTGGGAAATCAGTAGCAGGAAGGAAAAAGGTAAAAATATATTTACTATCTTTATTTCACAATCATCTCTTAAAAAAAGTTATTGTATAATACCTTGCTTTATTTGACATGTAGATTGGTCTTGTGGATGAGCCTGTGGATAACCCTATGGATCAACCATTTGTGGATGATTATGTTAATGAACCAGGCCTGGACCATCTTGTTGTGGATAACCCTATGGGTGAACATGTGAATGAACCAATTCTGGATGATGTTGTGGATAACCCTATGGGTGACCATGTGAATGAACCACTTATGGTTGCTGCTGTAACTGAACCAGTGGTGGATGAGGCTAAGGAGTCTGATACTGATACTGAAGTGGTTGATGAAGAAATAGAGATGGAACCACCATCTGCTAAAAGAAGGTTGTTTGGAGGTGATAAAGATGTAGCTAATGACCCACATGAAGATGAGGTTACAAAAGGCTTTGTGTGGAAGAAAGATCCAACATATGTGAAGCCAAGAAAGAAGTCTGGGAGGATTCGTAATATGTGGAATGCCAAGCTACCCAAGGATGGAACTGGAACATCACAGGAGAAGCCATTCACCTTGGAAGATGAAGAATAATATGGTAATCAATGGAGCCTGGAATATTTAACTAGTTTGGTCAAGTACTTTTGTAAAGTATGACCCGTATCATGTGCTATTCTGGTCCCAGTGCTCCATTATTTTTGGGTTGTATGCACCTTTTGAGATAGGTCAAGGAGACAAAGACATGTGAATCTGTATTTTGGGTGGTCCTATGCACCACATACTGTGGTATATCTATGTAAATTATTCAGATAATTGGCAAGTAGTAACATGGTTGCAGTAAACAATATGCTTTTGCAGACTTTATGCAATGAATGTGTTACTTTTATTATTTTTTTGTGTATTGTTGTTATATATGGTTTGCAGCAGATTGGGCACCAATTCAAATAGCAGGTGTGTCCATTATATTGTTTGCAATTGCCATTATATTAGCAAGGTGTGTCCATTAAATAGTAGCAGTTTACACCTATTCATTTAAATGGTCTGTAGCAGTCTACACCCATTCAATGCATTCAAATGTACACCCATTCAAATGTATGCAACAACAACTACACCCATTCAATTGTATGCCGCAGTTTACACCAATTCAAATTGGCCAAAAATGTGCATAAACTGAAAATTTTCAAACATTCACAATTGGGCACAAATGTTACTTGCATTACCTTGAATCAACTACAATCAGTTAGGTGCCACACTTAATTCACTACACTTTCACATTCAATACACCAACTACAACCTACAAATTCAAACGCTACTTGCAGACTACTAAAAGAACAACAACAAACACATTACACACTTCTTCAATAAACCACAAGTTGCTTTCATTGTGTTCATCTCCATGTGCAGCAAAATTATATCTTCTTCCTTCTTTGACTTGTACACTTCAAATTCGTCACTCAGAGTTGCAAACATTTCTCTGTTCTTCATGCTTTCTGAAAATAGCTCCCTTTGATCTCCATTCAAGTAATGGTACAATTCATACAAGTTTTGTCTGTACCATTCACTTGTTAGCTCCTCATCAATGAACCAATACGCCTTACACCTTTTCGAGGCACACTACACACAACAAACCATGAAAAGTTACCATTAATTCACCAATCGGGTTTTTATAAATCAAAAAAACTAACCATTGAATTCGGACAAGTCCAGAAACGACGTGCGGGGTTTGTTCGGGTCCACGAGGTTCGTTTCTTCAACGGTAGTGGAGGATTACAGTAGCAATGGGTGGGAATTTCACCCCTGCGATTCGAATTGAGAGAAACAGATGAAGAAGACGACATGTTTGTGGTGTAAATGATGAAATTCGATGCCGAATATGTTTTTAGGGTTAACATTGAAACGGGTTATAAACGGGTTGGAAACGGGTTCAAAACGGGTTAAAAAGTGGGTTTAAACAAAAGTGAATATGTGACGTGGCTGCCAGCTGGACTATACACATGTCAAAAAGTTAGAACGTGGCATGTGACCTGGCAGCCAGCTCAGCGACTTCACAATCCAAACGGTAAAATGGAACTTTGCAGGATATCAACACGAAACCAACCAGTTTGTGGCGCACATGAACAATATTTTGAGTTGGTTGCTTACCTGCAACGATTTGTGGCAGTACAATGCCGATTTTGTTGATTAACCCAAACGGGTATGTGTAGAGATACACTAAAACTCGTCAGAAATTGACCCGTTGGCATCCATAATATAAGCATTGTAAATTAGAAATTGATAAAAGAATTCAAAAATGACAGTGGTATGGGTACAATACACTAAAATACGCCGAAACCCGACCCGTTAGCATCCATGATCCAAGAATTGTAAATTAGAAATTGATAAAAGGATTCAAAATAGTATGTCGTATAAGAATTTAAATCACTGAGTCATGGAATGAAGCCATGAATTTTTTGGAACTGAAAAATAACGTATAGATTTTTTTTTAGGTAAAAATAAAAAATATTGCAGGAATAGTTTGAATTATGGAAGAATTAATGAAGTAGTTATTAAATTAATTTTTCATAAAATATTTGGAGGAGCTATCTATAATCAAGGAAAAAAAACAAAAGATTTATATTGTAAATATAGAAGGGTGTATATTGTAAATATAGAAGGGCATAATAGTCTTTAATTTCACAATAAATGGGATTAAGTATGTCATTATTTATATTAATGGTTAGATCTTTATGGTTGATCTTCATCTAATGGCTATTATTCTTCCAAGATTTTTCTTTTAATGTATAATAAGATTTAACGCAAATAAAGGATATTGTTCTATAAGAAGATCCTTTTATATTGCTTATATACAAATTTGATGAAGATTTTCAAGGATTTATATATTCTATCGATTTTTTCTCTATATAAAAGACAACTATGATGCTAATGGTTTTTTAAATTTAATACATTGGTATCATTAATGTTTAATATTATCTAGCCATCCAACAGACAGGTTCAATACTAGTTTATAATGTTACATAAAAACCTTATAAACTCCAAGCCCATCTATATAATAGGGTTGAGTCCCGTGGCGGACTTGTTAGGATGCAAGGAGTAGTCGTGAACAAAACCGGGTATTGGCCGTACCCGACCCGACCCGAATACCCGAACCGGGTATTGGTCAAAGTCAAAAAACTGGTTTTTGGTCAACCCGACCCGGAACCGACCCGGTTTTGGGTGGGGGAAAACCCAACCCTATCCTAACCGGTTGGTAACGGGTGTGAACCGGTTCGGGTCTAATACCCGGTTCCAAACCGGGTACGGCGTACCCGCCGGGTATATATGGTTCCAGCCGGGTAGACTGTGTTCCCGCCGGGTATCTATTGTTCCCGCCGGGTACTTTGGCTTGATCCACTTCTGTCCTCATTTTCCAAACAGTACCCGCCGGGTACAAAAGTACAGGCCGGGTACTAAAGGCTTGATCCAGCATAACTAACCATTTCCCGCCGTAATTTCACCTAATTTCAAATAGAAAAGTGTTTATGGATGTCGTTCTACAAAAATGTACCCAAAGGCCATCCACAGTCAAGCATTCCAAAATAACCAAACATAAAATTAAAAGTACTTAAATAAACCGTAATCAAATTGTCAAGAAAAGTGTCTGAATCATACGAGGCACGCAAGCACTCAAAATGGGGAATAGTCATAGGGGAATCCACGCTCCTCTTGCTCTCTCTCCTGCTGCCTTCGATACTCTTCCTGCAGCTCTGCCAAGGCGGCACCCTCGTCATAAACCGGTGGTGGATAGCTTGCTCCAGACTGACCCCACATGGGTGGGTAGTGGTAGGCTGTAGGTCGGTAGTTGGGCACCACTTCAGAAAGTCTTTGTGTGTTGTGTGCCGACCAAGCGTTGTGGTAACGCTGTGCTCCATGCTCGTACCTGACTTCCTGGGAAAAATTATCATGGCTAACCTGAAGGCCCTGAATACCATGCATAACATCCAGCATGGATGGCAGTGTTGCGCCTTGCTGCTGGAAACCTCCCTGCTCATATGCAGCTTCTTCCTGTTGATGTTGTTCTTGTTCCACCTGCTGTTGTCTTCTTCTTCTTCTCGGTGGTTGAGCCGCTTGCTCCTCTGGTGGTGGTTCCTGGTAGGGCACGAACCGGTTATTGACAACTGAGACAGCCTGTGCCCCCTGAAACTGAACTAGCCCTACTGTTTTTGGCCTAGTCGTCACTCGCTCTAAATTGTCAAAACTGATGTTGAAGGACTTGGCAATCCTAGTCACAAATTGTCCCCCACAGATAGGGGATGCCCCTCTAATTCCGCTAGCATTATGATGTAAATACCAGGCAACAGCGTATGGAACATTGATATTCTCCTCCGCTACAAACTTCCTCATATACCACAAGTCGGCGAAACCGACTCTCTCTGTGTTCTCCCTTCTATGAGAAATGGTATGCGCAAGACATCGTTGGATAACCCGCAACTGCATGTCCTCTATATCTTTGTATGAATTTCCACCTCTAGCGTAAGGTATTTGTGAAAATTCGTGCCATACATCCTTGGGAAAAAACTCCGTCTCGATCATCTCACTAGCCATCAAATAATCCTCAAAATGAGTTGCATCCAGCTGCTCTCGAGAATAAATGCCCAAACAGGCAGCAAGTTCCACCATACTCATTTTCCTTGGTTGACCTCCCAGTCGGAAAGTCATGAAATTTTTATCAGTCGCCGACTCAACATCCTCTTTCATTTCATATGTGCTGTGGAATTCCACGCATAGCTCTTTGTATACCTGCTCATTAATCTTGAATATGCCTTCCCATTCTTCATATTCATATGGTATGTGATCCACGAAATAACGTTGCCTAATCAATTCCTTAATTCCAGCGGCTACCCCTGCTTGTTCTAGTGGTTCCCAATCGACCACCCGAGATAAATCACATTCTTTTACCCTCAATAAGTTCAGTTTCTGACAGTATATATTGTACTTTGTTAACCTGATACTAAATCTAAGCCAAGGGTGAATTGTCTCGGGAATAAGTTGAGCATTAATGCTCATCGGCTGAGGGCGGTCACCCTCTTCATCGTTAGCAGTACCAGAGGTGCTGCCTTTTTGTTTCTTTCTTCTTCCCTGCAAAACACAACTAAAATGAGAGAATTGCCTTGACCAATTCATCCATGACCTAAGGTAATTGCACAATTATTCTCACATTTTATTTACAAAGCTCAAACTCAGCCTCTTTCACAAATGCCCTAATATCATGCTAAACTCGAATTAAGCAATTA
The DNA here is from genome assembly GCA_949592205.1 of Helichrysum umbraculigerum. NCBI lineage: Eukaryota > Viridiplantae > Streptophyta > Magnoliopsida > Asterales > Asteraceae > Helichrysum > Helichrysum umbraculigerum. The sequence goes on from CATIUR010000001.1 coordinate 170,518,175, forward strand.
AACACATAATGTGATTCAAGTGAGCATTATAATCGTGAGTATTATGTAAATGGAATACAATTCTAAGCATATCATTTAACAGAATTAATTTTCCCCAAATTTTGTTACAAGAACCCTAAATTCATATTTTGGATAATCATATGTGACTTAAACACGAATTCACGAAATAAGAAGGTGAGAGTACATATAACTCACAATATAATCATAATTAAAAACAACTAAAACTTCCCCACATTCAATTTCAAGAAAACCTAAATCTCAAACTTCAATCAATCCATGAAAACTAAGTGTTTTGAATTAAAAAGTTGATAATCATACCTTAAACATGTTGTAGAAGAGTTTTGCCGGTTTAATTCGTGAGTTTTTGCTTCAAAAATGGTTAAGTGAGGGGTTTGGTGGTGTTGTTGCCGTTTTTTGGAGAGAAAATAGGTTAGTGTAGTTGTGTGGAAAGCGTGGGTCTACTCCAGGAATAACCAGAAAAGCGAGAATACCCGGCGGGTACAACTTATACCCGGCGGGTAATAATGTTTTGTACCCGGAATAATATGAAGTACCCGGAGTGAATATGAACGGGTAAATACATAGTACCCGGCGGGTACTACTAGTACGCAGCGGGTACTCAAGGCTAGCTAAATTCTGTTATGAAATTAACCTTTGTACCCGGCGGGTACTACTTGTACGCACCGGGTAATGTTTGGTAGGCAGAATTTGTAGAAGCGAAATTCCGACGCGCATAAATTTTGACTCGAAAATACTTAGAAGCTGAAATTTTGCAGACACCTCCACTATAACAAAATAAAACTTTCCATTTTTACACTTTTTCAAATTTCACGTTAACGAAGAATTCGGACGTGTGACCAATTTTTGGTCATTTCGGACACTTTTGGTGACCATACCAAATCACAAACGACTCACATTCAGAATTTCATTTTTTACCAACACATTTTAACATACATTTAACACCTAAAGCAATTGCAAGCCGCTACATAATTACACCATCGCTCGTTTTGACATAACCACACTTTCATGAACCATTTGAACACCTTTTGACCCGTTTACCATAACAACAACACTTTGACCATAACAACAACACTTGATCATTGCATAATCTTCATAAAACATATAGACAATTATTTCACAAAATCTTCAGGTTTTATTAATCTTCAAGTCTTCTAACATCTTCAAATGCGTAGTCTTCATTGTTCAAAGGTCGTAATCTTCATCGGTGTTAGCCTCTCGCGAAGCTTCATCAAGAGCAATTTCTTCATCGGAGAGTGATATTGCCATACCCGATTGCACCTCGATATCGTGTATATCTCCTTCATATTCCATTTCACCTTCAAGACTAGAAATGTGTTGTATACGTTCTGCGGCGTCTAAGTGATCCTTCAAGCAAATGCACATCTCTAATGAGGCCGGTGTGAGTCGTGTTCTTCGTATAGATAGTACCCTGCCACTAAGAGAAAAAGCGGATTCCGAAGCTACCGTAGAAGCTTGGACGGTTAGTAAATCTCGGGCCATGATGGTTAGAACGGGAAATTGAGATTCCCTCCCTTTCCACCAAGCCAAAATATCAAATTGTGCGAATTCATCGGGTTGTATAGTGTTTAAAAAATCGGTTCCGGTATACCTCCCATATTCGCTAGTGTTCGTTTGATTACCTTCACCCCTTGCCCGTTTATGGTTTTCTTGTCTTAAACTATTATATAAGTTAAGCATTGGATCGCGCGAGGAAGATGAACCAAACATTGTGGAAGCCGAACTAGAAGAAGGATTTGTTGAACCATATAATTGAAAATAATGAGTAAATAAATCTTGAAAGCATTTGTTAAAATGTTTTTTTGTATTTTGTGAAAAAAAATGGGTCCTCGTCATTCAATTCCAAATCGTTACAAATGTTATCGATAAGCAATTCCACCCCGGAAACGTTTAAGCATGGGTTTATTGCGGCGGCACAACTAATTATCGGTGGCATTTCTTTAAAATATTTTCTTAGTTTTTCTTTCATGGGAGCCACCATTTGTGCGTATAAAGTATCAATAAATTCGTATTCGCTTAGTTTTGAACACATTAAAAAAATTTGCTTAAGTACCAAGTGAATCGTGGGATAATAAACACCCGATAACAAAGTAGTTGCGGTTTTAAAAAGTTTGAGCAATTCGGTTATCTTTTCAATAACATCCCAAGATCCGCTTGGAAATTCGTTTATAGCATAACCCCTTTGGACAAGTTGAAAATGAAAAGCTTGTAAAGTCTCACGTTGGCGTAAACCACATACAAACATGTTGTATGTCGAATTCCATCTTACGGGCATGTCCCAATTAGGGGTTAAAAAAATGTTCTCCGTATCCTTACACAATTTCATATAAAGTTTGTATCTAGCCTTACCCTTACAAAATATATCTTGCAACATGTTTTTATACGCGTCTTTTACTTCACTTATTTGTTGAACCGCTAACCCGTCTTGCACAACCAAGTTAATTATGTGTGCAACACATCTACTATGGTAGAAAATGCCTTTCAAAGGTGGGTTGTATTTTAGTATTAATTTTTGAACGGCGTTTGTGTTATTACTCGCATTATCAAACGAGATAGAAAAAACCTTTTGTTCTAATTTAAACATTTTCATTACATCCCGTAACATGCAAAATAAATTTTGACCCGTGTGAGGATACTCAAAGTCTTCAAAAGCAATGGTACGTTTCATCATTTGCCAAGTTGAGGGATCAACCCAATGTGCGGTAACACAAAGGTACGAACCGGGCAAACCATGAGGAGCCGACCAAACATCGATTGTTAGTGATACACTTGTAGTTAAGTTTTCAAAACCGGTTATTAGTTGAATTTTAGCATTTTTTCACAATTTAAGTGCATCACGTCTAAGAGTAAGACGTGATACATGATTATATCGGGGTTGAAGAGTATTTTGAATAACCTTAGTAAGCCGAGGGTTGTCGAAGTGGTTGAACGGCAAAGCTTCTTGAATCACAAAGCCGGCAAATGCTTCTCGACAACGATCCGCTTGGTATGTGAAAATACCTCCATCCCGTGACATGGTTGCTTGACCCTCCTCCGGATTAGTTTTGTTTGCATTACAATACTTTAAAGTATGTTTGCTCAAAGTTGAGTTGGAGTCGGCTTTTAAAAAACTCCCACATCGTTTACAATGTGCTTTAGTCGAACCATCCGACAACAAAACTTTGTCAAAGTTACACCAAATCTCCGGATTACGTTTTGTTATAAAGACTTGAACAATGGTTGGTGCATTTGACGCATTTGACGAACCAACAAAATCGTTAGTTGAGGAACTTTGAGTTGCCATTATGAGAGCGTTTTGAGAGGATGAGAGTAATGTTTTGAGAGTTTCGTATGTAAATCGTAAGCGTTTTGAGTGTTTTTTCACTAGAATGAGTGAGTTTGAGTGTTGTAACTAACCCAAACCCAAGGTATCTATTTATACTAGTTTTAGGATGGCAAAATGGTAAAAAAATGCAAAAAAACGGATATAAAACGGCTAGGAGCTCAAACACAACGGCTAGTGTAAAAACCGGGTACAAACCGGGTATTAAAACCGGTTTTTGGAACCGGTTCGGGTACAACCCGGGTCCAACCCGATTTGAAACGTATGGGGCCGTACCCGGTTTGGTACCCGCCGGGTACTAGTAAAACCCGAACCGGGTATTCAAAAACCGGTTCCAAATCGGTTCCGGTTTCGGTTTTTAAATCGGGTTCGGTTCCGGTTTCGGGTTTTTTTTTCACCCCTAGCAAGGAGTATCACATGCCACACATGGTTTTCTTAAACTTAATGTAAATTATTTTATAATTTTTTAACATAGTATAGCTGCTACTGCTACAGCAATAAAATATCATGCTACCGATTTATATATAAACTTAGGTAATTAGACTTACATATATCTGGAAAAAGCCCAATGGCCCAATTTGTTTTGACTAAAGTAAACATAAGTCATTCTAATAAGCCCAATTTCAGTGAAACGTACTTAGAAATCGAAAAAAAAAAAAAATTCCAATTCACTTATTTAGAAACGTACTTTTTATGCAATCTTTACTTATTTGACGAAAGTGTACGGTATTAATTTTACTTAAAAAATTTTAATGCAACCCGTGGTATTTATTCCTAACTCCGCCACTGATACTTGAGTCATACATAAACCTTTATATATACACCTTCATATTATTCCAGAGTTGGAGAAGTAGGAAAACGAAAACGAACATAATTTCATAAAATATAGAAAAAATATGTAGAATCTAAAGTAAAAGCAGTAGGACGCATGATGGCTACACGACGACGAATGTTGCGGCATAATGGCAGTTTCGGCATTTGGCAAGTTGGCACAACAGCTTTATTCTTAGTATAAACTCTAAAAACACAGAATATTGATGGATTACAAGAAACAAAGACAATAAAACAAGGCCACATTCGGCAATGGTGAGTACATAATATCGAGGAGAATCATATAATAAAAGTAATATTACAAAGGGAGTGATAATGAAAACTAGAACAGAAGCGATGAAGTAAAGATTTTATTTTCTTCTATCAAATAGATATTCAAGGAATCAAAATAAAAAGTGAGGGAATCTTTAAAAGAGCATTTATAAAGGAAAACAGTTTTCTTTTATTGCTACTCCATCTATCTCACAACTAGTACTCATATTGTTATTTCGGGTTAATGGGTTATCCCAAATAAATATTCACCTTCATTTTACAACTAAGAGAAAATCACATAAATCATCCTTATAGTTTCCTTTAAATTTCACTTGCAGTCCTTTAATTAATTTAATTACACAGATCATCCTTTAGTTTAAAACTTGTTACGTCAACAATCCTTTACACTAACGATTGTTAACTCTTCGTTAAAAAGGACCATGTGTGCAAAATAATTAATTCTTTGAAATTTTTTGAGTAAAATATAAATAATAAAATCTAACATATATATAGATACATTATATGGTGCACATAACATAATTTTTATTTCCCTCATTTTTTTCATTATCAAATTTGGTCATATTCTCCTCTTAAATATCAAATTTATATTCCACCATCATCTTTCCTATAACATCCCTTAATTTTAAACCATTTTTTTATAACACCTAGCGGAAGTAAAAGTCCCAACTTTCATTATAAAACCAAACTTATAATATGTACATATAAATCTAATGTTATAAACTCCAAAACACCTTATAAGGTTCTAGCGTTATATGAAATAAAACATAACATAATTATTTCAAAATATCAGAGTCTACTGCGGTCAAACATTCCTTTTTAACTAGCTTCTTGCTCCCAGCCCAAAAATATCAACAAGACCTGCAAGAAGTTTAATGGTGGAATTAGCACGAAGCTAAGTGAGTAAATCAATAATCACAGCCTAATATGGCACAACAATTCAGTTTATAACCAATAAACATATCATAGAACAACAATGAGGATCGTTGGTTCTTGAGAAACCCTAATGCCGCGGAGGCCTCAAGAACTCTTATCATCAAACTGTATTGGCCTATACATAATCTACCGATAGCTTGGACACTATTACTACACTCAACACAGGTTCTCATGTACAACACATGTATAAAGCTCATGTGTTGGTCCACTAATAGTAATTCAAACCCAGTTATCAACTGACCTCAGTAACAACTTAAATCGTAAGATTTATACCACATAGTCAACAACAGTTTATCAATAATAAACATGTTTACTTATTGTAACTCAATATGTCACAACCAATCAAACTGAGAGTTACAATCCACTCACCGATACCTCAGTAGTCCCAACTCAGAAGTCTTATATCACTGAGTCTTTGGTTGATCTGAAAACACAACAAAATAACGAGTTAGTAACTCATTTATAATAATGCAACTCATTTTAAAACGTAGCACTTAATGATAATAATCACAATTATCAAACATACATCTTTACTTCATAATCAAATACATTAAGATATTATAAGTATCATAATATTAATGTACCATTTCTTAGTTCCTTAAACATAACTATACATTGTAAGTACAACGAAATATTAAAACTGGTTTGTTCCTGTTTTAAACCGTACCCAATCGGCTTTCTTCCCCTAGCCGATCGGCTGAACTCTTTTACCCGATCGGCTCACCACTTGAACTGATCGGCTAACATAATGTTTTTCATTGCTTTTGTTTCGACGCAACGTGCTGTAAACGATTTGTTCTAATTTAGCCATACGGCTTAATTTGCCACATCGGCTGAAAAGCATAACCGATCGGCTCACTAACCATAGCCGATCGGCTATGTGACCCAACCCAGATACCAACATGTAACCTGTGAAAAACTCAGCTCGTGCTCAACTCGAATTTAACTTCAAACCCAGAATTTTCATGGTAACAATGACTCAATAACGTCTAATAAACATCCTATAACATCTTATAACAAAAAGTAACCAATTTCAAGCTCAAGTTCATACCAAAATCATATAAAACCTAATTTTCAATGTAAACCCAAATTCATGAATACACAAACTAAAAGCTTACTTACAATTTGATGAACACCAAGATGATGATAAAGAAACTTATGATGATGATCTTGAGTTAAATTCACAGAGACTTGCTTGATTCAATTTTTTGGTTAGATGTTTTTGCTATGTGAGGAATCAAGAATAAAGAAGAAATTGAGTTAAGGAAATTGAGGGAAATATAGGTCGGCTCCATTTCAATCGACCCCAATATACTTAGTATAATTTTTATCCCCTTCTCACTCTATTGTCTGGAACCCAGAAATTCAACCGTGAGGAAATTATATTATTTTACCGTCAACTACAATTATTTAAAACAAATAATAATTTACTAATCACAATAAATCCTAAGGCTTATTTACTTACTTTTCGCAACCAAACATATACAATAATTTAAATTGCATATTTAGAATTAAGGAAAATACATGTCACCACTAGGTCCAATTTAATGATGTTACATTTCCCCACCTAATATACATTTTTGACTTAATTAATTCCCACTTTTTAACGTCATTTTACTTTGAAGCTTGGGTCATAGGAAAGGATGCAAAAGAGAAGAGATGGTGGCTACTAAAATCATGATGAGATAAGATGAATTAGTGACGGAGGGTCCTTGAGCGGTGAAAGACAAATGCGGAAGAGGAACAATTTGATAATGAATTTGCTAGGCGAAATGTGAAAGTTGAAAATGATATTGTGCACCTAATAATGTATATATACATATTTTAAATTATATAATTTATATTTATTCAAAAAATTTAAAAAAAAAAAAACTACGCATATGGTCCTTTTTAACTGAGACTTAACAATCGTTAGTGTAAAGGACTATCTACGTAACAAGTTTCAAAAGAAAGGATGATTTGTGTAATTAAATAAATTAAAGAACTAAAAGTGAAATTTAGATCAAACCATAAGGACGGTTTTTGTAATTTTCTCTACAACTAATCAAAAGAAATTTTAGTGAGTATATGTGATATTTGATTAGTGAAATATATAATTAACGGAGATCCTAAAATTGTATGTATAAAAATGAACACTTTAGCTAATATGAAATTGACCAAAAATAATACAAAAGGAATTTTGAGAAGTGCACCAACAAAGAAGAGTATGATGAACTTAAAAGGAGATTAGGAGTAGGTAAAATTGTAGATTGGCAGGGCTATAGGGGCATGGTGTGACACGGTTATTATAAGACAATAACCTTTATTTTTTATTATTATTAGTAGTTTAGGACCCGTAAAATTTGCGAGATCGTCCATGAAAAATATTTAAGTACCCAATCTATAGTTGTATAATTGTTATTATTATTTTGAGTTTATATACTATATATGCAACATTTTTATATGTAATAAGATACTGTACACATCAATTGATAAACCTTATACCATACGCTATTATATTTGGATTTTCATGATTATTACATTTTAATTTTATATGATATGAAAACATGAAATTGTTCGTTATCTTGAACGTACCAAAACTTTGAATTAGTTAATTAAAAAGTTAAATTGTTAGCCCTAAATATTTCAAATCTTGAATGTACTATAGTTTATGGTATTTTTGTATCGTTTTTTTCTCGTGTTTGAAATTTGCGTCGTATTTTCAATCTATTTTTTTTTTGTTTTCCCAAAGTTACATACATGAGGATAATCGAAACCCGCTAATAAATATGAAAAACCGATGGGTAATACTAATTGGGTACCCAATGGGTATTGGGCTAGGTATCAGTATGAATATTCTAAACGGGTATGTGTACAGATACACTAAAACCCGTTGAAAATCAACCCATTGGCATCCATAATATAAGCATTGTAAACTAGAATTTGATAAAAGAATTTAAAAATGACAGTGGTATGGGTACAATACACTAAAATCCACCGAAACCCGACCCGTTAGCATCCATGATCCAAGAATTGTAAATTAGAAATTGATAAAAGCATTCAAATAGTATGTCGTATAAGAATTTAAATCACTGGATCATGGAATGAAGCCAATAATTTTTTGGAACTGAAAAATAACTGTATAGATTTTTTTTTTAGGAAAAAATGAAAATATTGCAGGATTAGTTTGAATTATGAAAGAAATAATGAAGTAGTTATTAAATTAAATTTTTCATTAAATATTTGGAGAAGCTATCTAGAATTAAGGGAAAAAAATAAAGGATTTAAATTGTAAATATAGAAGGGTGTATTTTGTAAATATATAAGGGCATATTAGTTTTTAATTACACAATAAATGGGATTAAGTATGTCATTATTTTTATTAATGGTTAGATCTTTATGGTTAATCTTCAGGCTATTATTGTTTCAAAATTTTTCTTTTAATATATAATATAAATAAATATAAATAAGAATAATAAGATAGAAATAATAGATAGATAGATTTAAAAGATTATTGTTTTTTTTTATAAGGAAAACAATATAATATTGTTTAAGTTTATCATCGATAAAGAAGACTTAATACCCTCATTTTTTATTTTTCATCTTTTGTAAAATAAGGGTGCTTAAGTAATTTTGATCACATGCTTTATTTTAAACTAACAGTTTCTAGGTCTACATAATACGACAACTCAATGCGAATTAAAAATAAGATGGCATCTGGATCAATAACATTAAAATGGTTTCTAGAAGTAATTAGCAAGTAATCGAAAGCAATTGGGTACTTGAAAAGTTGAAATGTATCAATAAATCAAATTAAACTAAATTAAATGGAAATAATGGACGTAGTTGTTTGGTTGGTGGTACAATATTATATTTGAAAATTTAGCACATTAATAAATGGAGAAGGTTATTGTAGAATCATTTCTTATCGTATGAACCGTAGGAACGACTTTTTTTGCTTTTAAATTCAACATATGTACACGTTTTGCAAAAAAAAATATGCCAAAATTATTAAAATTTTATCCTTTTTAATATTAGATCGAATAAAAAATATATATGATACACAAATTAAAGTTGTGTATCACAGCATTTTATGTGTGATACTGTGATATACACTAAATTTTTTATGATGTGTATCACATTTTTTTTTAAATCTCATATTAAAGAGCACACAATTCTAAGAATTTTGATATAAAGTTTTTATCAAAAACATAATTTAATCTTAAAGTTAAAAGTAAAAATGTTCGTTCCTACCATTCTCACCATAACAAGTGTTCCTACTTGAACCTTCTCCTTATTTATATTATTATTAATTTATTATTATATATTGTTGAGATGAAAATAAATAGAACTGAGACTTTATGTACCTGACACTGCTACAAAAATAAGCTTTTAAGGTGTCACTTAAAGGCGGTCCTAAAAGTAAATCCGCTGCTTGATTAAAATAATGGGGTCTTAACTAGTTATATGGCGATTTTCGATATTATATTAAAGCGGGTTTAAGGAAACTGCTTTACACCAACCAAATACGTGGCGCTTTCACTCACCCCGCCTTAATGGCTTAATTGCTTTAGGCGGTACATTTAGCCTCGCCATAAGTGAGTATTTTTTAGGCGGTGTTTGACCAAACGATGTTTATTTTTTCATTTATTGTATTTTCGAAACAAAAACGGGTAATATATTGATTCAATTACGAGTTTGATATTAAATGTCTATTTTCGAAACAAAAAGGGTCAATATATTGTTTCAATTTACCAGTTTGAATTAAATGTCTTTTTTATTTGTTCCATTAACTATGATGATATTCATAATACCCGATACTTATTAAGTGGTTAAAAGATAAAACATATTAGAAAAAACACCGTAACAGTAATTAATAAATAATTAAATATATAAATGAAATACATACTAGTAACAATAACAATAAAACATCAAAACATAAATAGATTAATGTAAACGATTTAAGTTGGATCATAAATGGTCTTGATAAGATCTGTTATCTTCTCCTCCCAATCCGTAATCTTCTTGTTCTTTTCATCTATGCGCTTAACATAATATCGTATAGATTTTTCATCCTGGTTGTTGCTTTCTTTCACATTCTTGACAAGTGATTTATACTTTTCTATCGTATACCTCTCAGCCCCAAATCTTCCTTCATTACACCTCTCCCAAACATGTTGGGAAACTCCAAAGAATTCATAAGGATTGTTTTTCTTGGTCGATGATGATGGTTTTGGTGATGTTGGTGGGCTTGTACAACATGCTCTCTTTTTTTAAAAAAAGATGAGGAAGCCATGAGAATTTGTTTAATATTAATTAGAATGTTAACACATCGACTCATTAAGTAGCAAAGAGAATTTAAAAGATCAGATGTTTCAAAAAACGGTTTAAATAGGCCCGTCGTTCAATTGGCGCGACTTTCAACAGACTGGTTGTAATTATAAGGCGGTTTTCTACAAAACGCCTTACAGCTTACGGAAACATATGAAGTCCATAATAAATTTTAGCATTGTAAGCTAGGTAACTTGTTAATTGAATTTGGTTATAGAATTGGCGAGACATTGAGAGTTACACCCACATGGACTTGGAGGATACGATATATCACATCATTAGAAGGTTTGCCGATGTTTACTTGTCATGATCTCATGATCGTTTGGATAGTTAGATGAACTTGATATCAAGATATTAAATTTGTATTTTATATGTTTATATGATATTGGTTCATATTTGTTGCATTTATATATGTTGTTGGTCATTTGCTTTGCTGAAAATCGATATGGTCGTTATTTTGGCTAGTGAAATTTGGTAAATGCACGAAATCAGCTACTGAAATATTTGTAGGGAAGAAAACATTCAGGCAGTTTAAGCAGTTATCAGAAATCTGCCTTAAATAAACTAAAAAATAGTACGTTTTTTAGATTTATTATATAATTATATTATATACGCGCCATTAATAATAATAACAGCGGTTCTTACATACCGCCTTATCAATTAAAAAAAATAATAAAACATAAACATTATAAATAAAAAATATATATAACAGCCATGAAGTAACAAACAAAACCGCATGACTGTACATTTAAATATGGCGCCAAACTTGCAAACACACCGCCTTATATTAGATAAAAAAAAAACCCGCCTTTAAATGATATCCAAAACTTGCACCTGTTAGTACATGTTTAGTGTCTGTCAGTTGGTCTAGCTCGTAGGTTGTAATTAGAATTAGTGTTCCTGACTCCTGCGACGTAGCGTGCAACGTCGCAGGTGCGACGTCAGGTTTTGGGCCTGCGACGTAGCCAACGTCGCATGGGCTTGGGCCTGCGACGTAGCGTGCGACGTCGCAGGTGCCAGATTTTGTATAAATTCGTTTTATGTTTTCTGTTTTAGGGTTGACGAAACCCTAAACACCATTAGTCGAAATCTCTGTAATCTGATTGACTATAATCGAATAAACAACGTTTTGATTCGTATTCTTTGTGTTTGATTATTCGTGTGATTGGTTAGTGATCTAATTGTTATTTCCGCTAGCGATTAGATTGACTCGGTGCCGTAAGATCCAAGGTTAGGGACAAACAACTGGTATCAGAGCAGAAAGTGCTCGTTTTGGCGATTCGGATCGAGTTTGGGATTTAAAAGGACGTGATATTCGTGTGTTTTTGTGTTTATCACGTTTGTTTTGTGTTTTTACAGGTTTTCGATCAGTATTACTGGGATAATTGAAGGTTTCTGTCGTTCGGCATTCGTGGTTTTGGTTTTTAGGGTTAAAAATTCGTTTTTAGGGTTTGTGGCCGCTGCTCAGCGCGTTTTGCGACGTACCATTGCGACGTCAGCTGCGACGTCGTGTGCGACGTAGTTATTTGGACTTTAATTAGTCTGTGCGACGTCCTCTGCGACGTCATCTGCGACGTACCTCTCTACGTCGCATAGTGTGATTCTGCGACGTCCTCTGCGACGTCATCTGCGACGTACCTCTCTACGTCGCATAGTGTGATTCTGCGACGTCCTCTGCGACGTCATCTGCGACGTACCACTCAACGTCGCATATTTCTGATTCTTAATTGAATCCTTTGCTTTTGCGACGTACCTATCAACGTCGCATAATCTTGGTGCGACGTACTCACCTACGTCGCTAAGATCAGAAGTTTGTTTTTCGATTAAGTAATTACAATGGCAGCTGATAAAGAGGATATTAGAGATCTAAGAGAAATGATTAAACAAAGTAATGACATAGGTTCAAGTAATAAACCTCCATTATTTACTGCGGACATGGATTATGTATACTGGAGAGACCGAGTTGAACAATACATTGATTTTCATTGTCCAGAATTATGGGGACCATTACGTGAACGTTATGTACCTCCATTAGCTGAAAGAGAATACCGTAATATTCGTCCTGCTAAGACCTATAAAGCGATGTCTCCCGAGGAGAAGAAAGATTTTGATACTGAAAGAAAATCTTTTTCAATGATTGAAATGTGTCTAACTAAGGATGTTCTTTGGCTTTTCAGAACTCATGAAACAGCCTTTGATCTGTGGAAGGCAATTGAAACTCGTTGTGGAGGAAATTATAAGTACAAGGAAGCCAAGCTCGAACTGATTAAGAAACAGTACGATATCTTTGACATCCTTCCAAATGAAGACACGACTTCGTTATTCACTACGTACTCACGGTTAGTTGGTGAGTTGTTTGAAGGGGGTTATACTTTTCCTTCAATTGAAGTAAATAAGAAGCTACTGGATGTGTTGCCAAGTTCTTGGGATGTTAAAGTTCAATTTTTAAAGGAAAATGAAGAACTTGCAAACATGTCGTTGGATACGCTGATCGGGGATCTTCAAGCTCACGCGATGGAGATTAAGAAGAAAGAAACTAGGTCTGGTGCTGCTGTTCAGAATCCTAGTGTGTATGGTGTTCAGATCAACTCTGGGAAGACTTATGGATCTGGAGTCGCTTTTGTAACAAATACAAATGCTTCATCGACTTCTTCTTCTTCCGATGGGATTCATTCTGTTTTCATGACTGGACCTTCTTCAAATCAACAACAGGTTCAGGTCTCACCTGCTATTCAGGAACAAGCTGCAATTTATACAGCTTTCTTAAGCTCATACAAGGATTTGGTTACTCAACCAAATCTTACTTTGGAGCTGACTAAGGAAGACTATGCTCAGCTTGATGAAGATGATCTGGAACAAATGGATTTAACTTGGAATGTGGCGATGATCACCCAAAGAATTCAAAAGTTCTTGCAGAGGACAGGGCGTAAAAGCTTGGAAGGTGATGGAAAGACTGGCTTCGGATTTGACAAGAGTAAGGTCCGATGTTACAATTGTCAAAATTTGGGTCACTTCGCCAGAGAGTGCGAGAAACCCAAAATGCCAGCATCGGGATTCACAACACCATCTACTCCTCCAAAGGCCAACGAAATGGAAGTTTCTAAGAAAGGGATTGCTGATAATGCCCTGATTGCCTTTGAGCCTACAAGTCAAGATTGGACGCCAGTCTCCCAGCATTACCAACAGTGTTTGATGGCTCACATCGTGAATGAGGTACATGATGAACCGTTAAATTGTATTTCATGTATTAAGTTAACTGAATCTCTAAAGGCATTTCAAAATGAAACCGTAGAGTTGAGGAAAAAGAATGAAAAACTAACCGAGTCAAATAATTTCTTAAAAGCTAATGAGAAACTTTATGAAAAACATCTTGAGGCTCATCGGTTAGATACTCAGAAATATAAATCTAAGGTTTTTAGTCAAGAAGATGCCATTAAAAGCTATCTTGTTGAAATTGAATTACTAAATAAAGAACTTACAGATTTAAAAGCTGAGTATGATAATTATAAGAGTAAAATCTTAGGTTCAAATTCCTCAACGGTCGTTTTTAATGAAATTCTTAGCAAGCATGGTACTAAAGGGAAGAAGAATGAGGGATTGGGATACAACTCAGTCCCTCCTCCTACTACTCACTGTCCCCTGCCTGTTAAGGAAGGCTTTGAAGAGATTCCAGTTGATTGGTCCAAGCTTTATGGTTTAAAAGCTAAAGATGCTAAAGAGACCAAACATAACAAACCGGCAAAGGAGAAAACCAAGCGGCCAGAGTACCCCTTGCCAACGTTTGTTAAGTCTGTGCATGAATCTCCTGTTAGTGTTAAGGAGAGTGTTGAGTTAAAGAATGAATCTCCTGTTATTATTGAGGAGATTGTTGAGATTGAGGACATTACGGATCAGGAGTATCCTGAGGTTAAGAAGGTTGTGGTTAAACCTGAAAAAGTGATTTCAAAGATTGAACCTGAAATTAAGGTTCAACCAAATAAGGGAAAAGCCAAGGTTTTTAATTCGAAACAACAAACTTTACAGTCACCTGTAAAGATTTTGCAAAATAAAATAGTAAATGAAAGAGTTTCGCATGATAAACCTTCAACTTCAACCTCTCAACCAAAACAAACACTTTCTAAAACATGTACGCATTGTTCATGTTCTAGAAATGTTTCTCCACCTTCTGTGGTAATTCCTCAGCCTCAACCGTTTGTTGAGACTCGTTCTTGTTTCTACTGCAAGAAACAAGGACATTTAATTCGTGAATGTCCAAAGCTGACAAATCAGCGCTATGGGAGAGAGATGCCTAGGACATCTGTTTATAGAAATTCTTTTTCAAAATCTCCACCTAGGCGTTACTCTACCTCTCCCAAGCCTGTTTTGAAGCCTGTTTCGAAACCAAGTAATGTTGAGCAAAAACCTTTGCCAATTCAAAAGCCCAACATTATTTCGATTACCAATTCCGTATCTTCAAAAGTTTGGAAGCGTAAAGAGTCTGATGTTGACTCTTCAGTCGTCAACAATAACACATCAGATAAAAATTCTAATTTGTTTAAAGATAAAATCCTATCTGACGTGATTATTGTTGATGACCACGGTCGACCTAAGTCTGTAAAGGCTTGGGTCACCGTTTCTCACTAATCTCCTTCGTTTGTGTGTTGCAGCAGTCAGAACGCGTTAAAGATAGTGAATGGTATTTGGATAGTGGCTGCTCGCGACATATGACAGGCGATGTATCTCTTATTGTGGATATTAAACCATACGCAGGAGGATATGTTGCTTTTGCTGGAGATACTGGGGGAACCATTTCTGGAAGAGGAACGTTAACTAACGGCAATGTTAGTTTTGAAAATGTGAACTACGTGGAACAGCTTACGCACAACTTGCTAAGTGTTTCACAGGTCTGTGATAAAGATTATACCACTGCGTTCACAAAGACAGAGTGTGTGATACTGAAGCCTGGGTATGTCATTCCAGAAGAATGGGTGTTACTGAGAGCACCAAGAAAGAATGACACATACATTTTGAACATGAGAACTGTTGAGACCTCGAACGAATATACGTGTCTCTTGTCTAAGGCTTCTGAAAAGGAATCACTGCTTTGGCACAGACGAATGGGACATATTCATTTCCGAAAAATGAATTTCTTGACTAAAAATGACCTAGTGCTAGGAGTTCCGAAACAGTCATTTGCTCTAAAGGATGACTGTATCTCCTGCCAAAAAGGAAAGCTACGTAAGAAGTCCCATAAGTCTAAGCAGGTGAATTCCATAAATGCTCCATTGGAACTACTGCATATGGATCTTTTTGGTCCAGTCTCTACAAAGAGCATTGGTGGTCGGTCTTACTGCTTGGTAGTTACTGATGACTACTCAAGGTTTTCGTGGGTTTACTTTTTGACCACAAAAGGGGAAACTCCTGAGATTCTGGTGTATTTGTTGGACAAGTTGGCAAATCTGTGCAACTTGAAGGTGAAAAGGATACGAAGCGATAATGGAACTGAATTCAAGAACTCAACTCTCGAATTGTTTTGTGCTACAAGAGGTATTGAGCATCAATTTAGTGCTCCAAGAACTCCACAACAGAATGGAGTTGCAGAAAGAAAGAACAGGACAATCATCGAGACAGCTCGGACTATGTTAGCTGACTCCAAGTTACCAATTATCTTCTGGGCTGAGGCAGTTAATACTGCCTGTTATGTTCTCAACAGAGTACTCACGGTTAAGAAAAAGAACAAAACGTGTTATGAACTTTTCAATAACCGTAAGCCAAATCTGCAGTTCCTAGAACCATTTGGGTGTCCATGTCTGATCATGATAACAAAAGATAAGGTTTCTAAGTTTGGTTATAAAGTTGTTGAAGGGATTTTTCTTGGATATGCAGTCAACTCTCCGAACAAAAGAGTCTTTAACAAATCAACGAATCAGATCGAGGAGCATTTTGAAGTGAAATGTTTAAGGTATACGGAACCTCCTCAAGGAACGGGTCCGGATTGGTTTTTCAACTATGGAAACCTCTTCAACTCTTTCAATATTCCGGAAGAAGATGAAACGGAAGAATTGGTTTCTATACTTCATGAGCTTGATCTTACTCAAGATACACCTGTTAATAATAAACCATCCAACCCAAATCCCAATGCAACACCCGCACCTCCACCGACTAATCCTACACCTCCACAAACTACACCTACACCTTCACCACCACCCACACAACCACCCACACAACCACAAACAACTACCAAATCACCACCATCAACACTATCTCCTACTCCATCATCTTCGGCTGCTCCTTCTAAAACAGTTTATACCTACACAAAGGAGCTTCCATATGATCCAAACATGCCTCCTTTAGAGGAACCTCAAGAAGAAGATGAAATGGAGGAAACAATGGCCTACTCTCACTTATTTTCTCATGAAGATGAAGGAGAAGAAGAAGAGTTAGCCTCTCCTGAGTCTGCTGCTACTCCTGAAACTGAGGGAGATTTGAACAATCTGGGTGTGGATCTTGTGCCAGGTGCCATACCAGAAACTCGTATACATAAGGATCACCCCATTGATAATATCATTGGTGATCCTCATGCATCTGTTCAAACACGACAGCAAGCAAAGCAGACTTCAGCTCAGCAACTTTTGGGACTTATAGCTCATATCGATTCATGTCATTTGTCTCAAATTGAACCTAAAAAGGTTGAACAAGCCTTAAAAGATCCATCTTGGGTCGAGGCTATGCAGGAGGAACTACAGCAAATAAACAAGATGAATGTTTGGGAAATTGTTCCTCTACCCAAGGGTGCTCACTTGACGGGTACTCGTTGGGTTTTCCGTAACAAAATGGATGATCGTGGGGCTGTTATTCGAAATAAAGCCCGTCTAGTAGTTCAAGGATATAGTCAATTAGAAGGTATTGACTATGATGAAGTTTTCGCTCCTGTTGCTCGTTTGGAATCTATTCGGATTTTTCTAGCCTATGCTTCATTTAAAGGATTCCGCGTGTATCAACTTGACGTAAAGTGTGCTTTTCTATACGGAGATGTCGACGCAGTGATTTATGTGTGTCAGCCTCCTGGTTTTGAAGACCCAAAGCATCCTAATCATGTTTGCAAACAGAAGAAAGCTTTGTATGGTCTTCATCAATCTCCTCGACTTTGGTATGAGCGACTTGCCAAGTACTTGCTGAAGAATGGTTTTGACAGAGGACAGATTGATAGCACGCTTTTCATCAAACGGGAAGGAGCGGATTTGTTACTTGTGCAGGTCTATGTGGACGACATAATCTTTGGATCAACTAATGATCAGTTGTGCAAGGATTTTCAAAGACTGATGAAATCTAAGTTTGAAATGAGTGCTATGGGGGAACTTACGTTCTTTCTGGGACTACAGGTTGAGCAATCTGACAATGGAATTTATATCCACCAGTCAAAATATGTCACTGACATGTTAAAGCGGTATGAATTGCTCAACAGTAAACACTACGGCACTCCAATTGAAGCAAGACACAATCTTGGACCTAATGAGGACGATGAAGATTGCAAGGAGAAAGACTATCGCTCAATGATAGGCTCTCTCATGTACCTGACTGCCTCAAGACCAGATATAGTGTTTGCTGTTTCTCTCTGCTCACGATTTCAAGCAAATCCGAAGGTGTCTCATATGAAGGCAGTAAAACGTATTTTTGGATATCTCGCTTTTAGGCCATCTCTGGGTCTATGGTATTCAAACGAGAAAAACTTCGAGTTAACTGCCTATTCGGATTCGGATCTTGGTGGCTGCAAGATAGATATGAAGTCAACTACTGGAGGATGTCAGTTCCTTGGATCGCGCTTAGTTTCTTGGCAGTGCAAAAAGCAGACTGCGGTTGCTATTTCAACAGCTGAAGCCGAGTATGTTGCTGCTGCAAGTTGCTGTTCTCAAGTTCTCTGGATTCAGCATCAGCTGCGTGATTACGGGTTCAATCTCTCTATGACTCCTATTTACATTGATAATACAGCTGCTATATCTATAACTCACAATCTCGTACAGCACTCTAAGACCAAACATATTGAACTTAGGTTCCACTTCATACGGGATTGCTTTGAGAAACACCTTATAGATGTCGTACATATAGAGACCCTTAAGCAGTGTGCGGACCTTTTCACAAAAGCCTTTTTGCGATCACGTTTTATAGAACTAGTCAATCTGATAGGTTTAAGGTTCTTTCAATCAAAGAAATGATTTGTGACTTGGATTTTTAAGTTTTTAAATTCAATTTAAAAAAAAAAAAAAAAAAAAATCGCAACAGCCACTCTTTATACTCTTTAGTATTAAAGAAAACGCAAGGTTGCTACATTTTTAAAATAGACGTTGAAGTTGTGTCTGTAAACAACTTGGGATATGATAGTACATCGGGTGACATGCACAAAATGGAATTTTAAGATTTATCTTGGATGTGTCAGTAGGTTTATCTGACACACTTAAAACAGTTTTTATCTAAATTATCTTCATCATACGATGTATTGGTAGGCATGGTACACACCGGTCTCTGAGATATTAAGAAGTCATTTAAATACATGTCTATGATCATGTGGTAAACACCTTGTGATGTACGACGCTAAGTCTTAATTCCTTAGCATAGCTTGACATATTTCTATTTTTGGATCGTATATCTGAGATCTTTTGGGGGAGTATGCTGATTGTTTCCTCTGTTGTACGTAAGTGCAGACCTGGTCTCAATTCAGCTTACTCTCAAAACTAAGCAAACGTGAGTCAATGCACTTGCAAAGTCTTAAATTTAAGGTACTAAACAAGGTCGCCACTCAATTTTGGTTTGACTGCGTTTGGTTTTGCTTACACCTGAATCAAGTTATGTTGCTCTGTTGTACGCAAGTACAGACCTGTCACCGCTGGCTTGATTCTTAAAATTGATTCTCTTATATTCTTTCTAAATTTAGAAACTATGTTCATGTCTAAGTTATAGAGGTATATCTATGGTGGGGACCACGGAGAAATATTCATATTAACAATAAAATGTTAACTCACAGACATGGATGTAACGTGTTTAGGTGGACAAACAATACCAATAATCGTTTTGAAATAATTTTTATAACAGGTGTTTTAAATGTGCCACGTAAATTTAAAGTGGACAAGTATACTGATGATCGAAATAACACTTACTATTCCTAATAAATGCATGTTATTCCGATATGATCCCTAATCAGACAACTCAACTCCGTCACCAAAAATAGAGTGTTAGTAATTTTATTTTGTTAATTTTTTACTTTTTGTAAAATTAAAGAAAATACCAAAAAGATTTTTTCATAGTTTTATGCTTTATTTTTATTCTGAGTTATTTTTCCAAGTCACGAGTTATTTGGAAATTATTTGCTAAAATAACGAGTAAACGGTTTAAAAAAATTCAAAATTGGAACAAAAATGCTCTATGTGACGTCCCACTCTACGTCGCCTGCGACGTCCCAGTCTACGTCGCATGTAGGGTTAGACTATATATAGTCTCAACTGCGACGTAACATGTCACACTATTCACTATTCACGTGCGACGTACCCTGCGACGTAGCATTGGCGATTTGCGACGTAGCAATTTTCGAGCAATTTTCGTGATTTGTAGCCGTTTTCATTCCGATTCACTTACGTAGTTTTGATCTACTCGTTATTCCGCACACTTAGGTACCGATTTTACCATTTTTAACCGTGTATATTATGTTTAATGGCTATGTATGTATTACGGGTTAAAAGGGTTTCGGGTTTCGGATAAATTAGATGGTCTATTGTGTAAATTACTGGTTATAAATCATGTTTTCGTGATCACCATCGTTAGCCGCACCTTGTAGTGCGTTTGATTTTGAAAACCCCTAAATTCGAGGGTTAGGGTTTCTGGGTTGGGGACGCCTGTTCGTCAGTGCGACGTACGCTGCGACGTCGTGGCCTACGTCGCTTTATTTAATTATTATTAATTTCCTACGTCGCCCTTCCCTACGTCGCTTTCACTGCGAAGTCCGATGCGACGTACCACTCTACGTCACTGTTTTAATTAAAGTGATTAAATTCACAATAAATTGCAAAATGCGACGTCCCCCTTGACGTCGCTCGAATTTTCTGCGACGTCAGGCCTTACGTCGCTTTCCAATTTATTTTGAATTTTAGCGACGTACCGTTCTACGTCGCTCTGTGTTAATGCGACGTACGTGGCTACGTCGCTAATTCCAGGGAATTTGAAAAGGTTTTGTTTAAAAACTGTAACATTTTTTGCTAATCTTTTTCGAGTTGCAATCTGTTTCTGTTTTTGCAGATATGGCTTTGATTTTTGAAGCTCGTCATAATACGGCTGCTTACCTTACTGACACTTCTGATAAAGCTGAACCATATCGTCAGATGATCGCGTTTTTGAGACGTTCGAGGGTATTCCACGCCATTTCCGATAACACTATGGCGTTTGGAAATCTGATCAACCCTTTTTGGAGAAATGCGATTGTTGTTACTGATAACGACGTTAGACGATTGGTCTCTACCGTTCTGGGTACGGAGATCACTATTACAGAACAGAGCATTCGGGAACTTTTACAGCTGAATGATCAACCGGATATGCCTATCGGTTTTGATCATATTTTTGTTACTGGAGCTATGCAACGGATAGGATATCCCGGGATTCCCTCTGATCAGTATCGAAAAGCGAATCTCACACGCGTCTGGAGATATTTGATGCATGTGATTATTGTTTGCTTGGGGAATAGGAAAGGTGGAACGGATGGGATGAGCCGAAGTCTGGCTTCTGCTATGTTAGCGTTGGTATACAACAAGCCGTTCAACTTCTCGGGATTTATCTTCAAGGCTATGGTTGATAATGCAAATGCCGGGGATCAGAAATGGATTTTATATCCGAGATTTGTACAGCTGCACATCAATCGTCATCATCCGGAGCTTCAGGCACAGGGTGATATCGATCAGCCGCTCAAGATTTCACCGATGATGAGTCGGATTTTCACTATTTGTGCAGGGTATGAGAAAGGGGTCGAGGCACCAAGGGATGTTCCCTTATTCGGTGCTATTGTGGATGAAAATTATGTACCGCCTCCAGATCCTCAGTATATGGATATTCCAGTACCTCAGCAGCAGCAGCAACCGCTTGTGAACATTCCAGTTCAACCTGCGGGGGAGAATGTAGATGCTCTATTGGAGAACATTGAGCAGTTCGGGCATGTGGATTCGGACAATCCAGCATCTCACGACACGGTCGAGAGTTCTGATTCCGAAGAACCGGCCAATGTAGGTCCTCAGGATGGGGGTCTGACGCCTGAGCATTCGGATGGTACTGTTCCGCATCCCTCTGAGATGGAACGTATCAGGTTATCCGATTCATTCAGATATTTGAGAATTCAGCGTCGGATCCGGGCAGGACGCAAGTATGTACCTCCAAGGGATAAGGGAAAACGTACACGTGACGGTGATGATCCTGCTGATGAGACTTATCAACCGAGACGTCGTGTTCGTCGCTCTTCGTCAACACGAGCTCCAGTCAATCCTCAGCGACAACCTGATTTTCAGATTCAACCGACTCCAGCTTTCATGCAAAAGATTATGGAAGATATGCAGCAGATGAAACAAAAGCTGGAAGCTCAGGACGAGAAGATTGCTGAACAAGCTGCGTTGATCGAGGTTCAATCTAAGGAGCTTGAGGATACGAAGCTTAGGGTTAATGTTTTGGAAGGCAGGTTACTTGCCTCGGGGGAGTATGGGTCTGGGATACCCACTTTAGAGTCAAGTGAACCTGCGTCTGTAAATCCCAACCCTGTAATTGAAAATGTTAATGAAAATATTTCTCGTTTGGATTATTTTTGTGTTGATGATATTCCAGGGCAACCGAGACCGCTGGCAGTTGACTACTCATTTGCTGACTTATCATTTATTCAGAGGATGGCCAGTGGAGTTGGCTCTGAGGAAGAAACAGAGAATGTTTTTGAGATGAATGAGGATGTTTCGATTGAAGAAGAACAGTTGAATGCAGATGAAACGTATGATGATGCACAATCTGGGGAAGCTTATGATGGTGCACCAATTATTGAATCTGATTCAAGTGAAGACGAGAGTCCTGATAAAGCTCAACATGGAGAATCAAGTTCTGCTGCAACTCCAGCTTCAGAGACACAGGCACCGGACTCAGCAGCGAAGAAATTAACTGCTGAAGAAAAGAGAGAGAGAAACAAGAAATGGTGGCCTAAGGGACGAAATCCAGTCCCTATTCCAGTTAAATGTCAAGTGTACCGGGTTAGTCAAAATTATACCGGTGTTATTAAAAGCTGGAAGTGTCAGAGGAATCTGTTTATGATTAAGAGAGAAGATGGAGTTCAGTACTTCAGAATGCGTTTTGATAGATTGAGCACGTTGCCAAAAGGAGATATTAATCAATTAGCTCAGCTTAAATTGATTAATCCTTTCGAGAATGATTATGCTGAGTTCATTCAGAGAAATTTACGTCGGAAAGTGTTATCGAAGACTTATTCGAAATTGAAACCGACGTTGGGAACTCGGTATACGTGGAAAAAGAAGATTGATCCAGTCACCAGGAAGCCTATGGTTAAAGTTCACTATTCGCCTGCTAACTGTTTGACTGAGATACCTCTGGAATCAGTTCCTTATTATTTTCTGAGAAGACTTGTAAAATGGGAACTTGATCCACAGACTGGTGAAGCGGTTATTACTTTCGTTCCAGATTCTGAACCGTGGCCAGAAGTTGGAGGTATATGGAATCTGAGGCAAGCAACGTTTAGACTATATGATCCGATGAGTTTGATTAATTTTCATGAAAAAGATTTAAGAAAACTCTATGATAATCGGATTCGTGTTGGTCAAAAGAATGAATTCAACAGACGTTTAGCACAGCAGTTTTACAATGTTGTTACTGTTTGCGTAGCTAATGGTATTCATGCCGATGGCCAATTTCCTGCGGGCTGGGTTTAAAGAAGATTTTTGAAGACCAAGCTGAAGACACGGGGGAGTTTGTTAGTACATGTTTAGTGTCTGTCAGTTGGTCTAGCTCGTAGGTTGTAATTAGAATTAGTGTTCCTGACTCCTGCGACATAGCGTGCAACGTCGCAGGTGCGACGTCAGGTTTTGGGCCTGCGACGTAGCCAACGTCGCATGGGCTTGGGCCTGCGACGTAGCGTGCGACGTCGCAGGTGCCAGATTTTGTATAAATTCGTTTTATGTTTTCTGTTTTAGGGTTGACGAAACCCTAAACACCATTAGTCGAAATCTCTGTAATCTGATTGACTATAATCGAATAAACAACGTTTTGATTCGTATTCTTTGTGTTTGATTATTCGTGTGATTGGTTAGTGATCTAATTGTTATTTCCGCTAGCGATTAGATTGACTCGGTGCCGTAAGATCCAAGGTTAGGGACAAACAGCACCGGTGTCTAAACTAAACCGCCCTTAGAGTTTTATAACCGCCTTACTGTATGGTTCTATAAGGCGGTGTTTTCACCGCCTCTAAAGTTGTTTCTATTTTAAACCGCATTGGCACACATAACAGGTCATTCACCGTTCGTAATGGGCTTTTTCACCGTCGTAACTGGGCAATTTGGTAATAGTAGACCAATATAATACTTACAATATCACTTGTGACTCGTACGTTTTTGATAGAAGCAAAATATAACAAGCTAGGTCACAATACAATATAGCATTATTAAGTTTAATAATATAATTAGTATATGTCATCTAATCTAAATCTAAATATCTTATTATTATTATTATTATTATTATTATTATTATTATTATTATTATTAATCACCAATTCACCACATACATATGTATACGAGTATTAATTTGTTTTGTGAAAACTATTAAACTAAAACCAGAGTAGTTAAGTGTATTTAATTTGAAACTTGAGAAAACGTCAAGTTTTGAAAGAGTGTAATGACTAATGGGCCAGTTAAGTAAAAGTCTAAAGGAGTTTTTAGATTATTTTAATTTAGCTTTGCCAACTTTATAATACTCCCTCCCATCCCAATATCCTCCTTTCTATTTATAATAATAATAATAATAATAATAATAATAATAATAATAATAATAATAATAATAATAATAATAATAATATAATAATAATAATAATAATAATAATAATAATAATAATAATAATAATAATAATAATAATAATAATTGTCCTAACACAAATTTTCATTTCATATTTCAACTAATCAAAAGGTTTTAGTGGGTATATATGATTGGTGAAAATTGTAATTGGTGAAAAATCATAAAACTGTATGCTCAGTTAAAGGGGACACTTTAACCGGGATAGAGAGAGTATGAATTAAGTATTAACTAACCATCACTTTTTTAATTTGAAGCTAAGCTAAATTATAAAACCATGCATGTGACAATATTGATTCATTGCACGTTCTTTCTGCTACCTAATTGTACCATTCATTCAGTTAGTTTGTATTTATTCTAGTTAAAAATTTGTTCACATCTATATTCATACTTGAAGTTTTTTTTCCCCCTTTAATATAATTATTGATTATTGAATGAATATTTAATTGGGTTTGAGTTCACATTTTAGTCTCTGATGCAACCTTAATTAAACGTACTAATATCTTGATGCAATCATTACGATTTTAATTGTATAACATTAGCTAGCCGGATTGCTTTATATTACACGCCCTATAACTTTCACGTTGATTTATAATGTTGTGTGTATATTATCTTCAAGACTATTGTAATCAATACACGTAAAGTTACCCAAGAAAAAGAAGATGAAAATATTACCATAAAAGAAGATTAAAATGTTACCAAAAGATCGATAAAATAATAAGTTATAGACGACAATATGAACGTTAAAGAAAAACGAGCTTGAAATTATAGACATTTAGACACAAATGAAAAATCATCTTAAACCAAATAAAACATACTATAATAGTGAATGTATTGATAAATGAATTTATCAAAAATCTACTATTGAGGTTACAACATATTAAACCAAAATCATAAATTGTAATAATTAGTACATACAAAAAGTTATTGAGAATCTGTTACATAAATGGAAGATTAATAAATATTTATATAAAGTTTTAAAGATCATGTTGTTTTTATATAGTTTATAAGGATCATATTGTTTTAAATATTTCTTTAAGGTTTAAAATACTGATTTTAAAGGTTACAATGTATATTAATAATAAGGTTAATTTTTAAGATGTGAAAGAGATTAAGAATAATCTATCAAGATGTATAATGTATTCATCTTCTATGTTAAGGTTAAGTTATATATTAATTAATATATATCAATTAATCTTAAGTGTTTAACATATAAAGAAATATATTAATATTAATATTAATAGTAAATTATTAAAAGAATTAATAAAAGAATAGTGACACATGTCATCTTTAGATTAAAATGACCTTTCCTTATATAATAAGTAATGATAATGATAATGATATCATAGTGAGTTATTTTTAATTGGGTTAAGTGTTTGTAAATGTATGTAACTATGCGTTGACTTCTTTAGTGTGTACGTAACTAAATTGACCTTCATTGTATGCACGAAACTAATTATTGTCGTACATTGTATGAATTTTGGTAACTTGTCAACTGGTAAATATGACACTTGTCACCTTATATTTGATAACACGTCACCAAAATACATACAATGTATGACAGTAAATAGTTTCGTACATACAATGGAGGTCAATTTAGTTACGTACACACTAAAGAAGTCAACGCATAGTTATATACATATACAAACACTTAACCCTTTTTAATTTGTTATAAACCACTTAAGTTCAAAGTCCTAAGTCACCATTAACTATATATATTTTCTTGTATCTTGGTCTTCAAAGTTTTAAAATAATAGTTAAATCATAAAATTTTACATTTGCCATAATAGCCTTATTAAACTACTTATGTAAGCATGTATGGATCAATTACATATTACACTAATCATACAAAATGGTACTAAAGGTGTACATTTTAAAATATTAAACTATTTTTTAAGCATTAATCAACCAATCATGCATATAACTTTTGTGAACACTATTATAGAAACACTAGATAGACAAATGTAGCAGACATGTAAAATTCTCTCAGGTACATTTAACATTGAATCTTAAAAATATGTTCGAGTCTTGGCATCATGATAATCTTTGACATTTTATTCATTTTCTTTTTAGTTTTATACTTCTTTTTTCTACTCCTAAATGTTTAATGGAATAATTTATTAGATAGTTTTATTGTAATAATTTACTCATTTCATGGCCGTATTTGATGGTGGACAAGGTGGTCGATTGTCCAAAGCCTCCGATAAGGGCAAAAAAAATAAAAAAATACATAAACAATTTAATAAATAATTTGATTTTATATCAATAAATAAAAGGATATAAGTCTTAATATTTCATTGATTGGGTCATAGAAAAAATTTAAAAAAAAAACTTAAGATACTATAAATTAGTCTTATTATAGGGTCTCTCTTTGAAAATTAACATATATTAGTCGACGCCTCCAAAAACTTTAAACTGACCCTGACTCATTTTACATTAAAAAAAACTTTATTTTGTAAATGATCATGTATTTTGGATTCTTAGGTTAATATTGATTTAATTTTCTTCATGCTTTTAAGAATTATTATTCATTAAACATACTTTATATAATTCTTAACATATATATCGCTCAAAGTTTTTATGAATGTATCGTTAACATGTAGATTGTAATATTTTTCTAAAAACTTTTATCAAACATAGCTTAACAAATAGTAGCATGCAATTATCTGCAATAGTATGTAGGTAAAGATAAATTGGAAAGAGAATTATCTAAATAGGTAATATGTATTTACAGTTTAGATATTAATAATTTTAAATTGTTTAAAAAATTAGACAACAAATTTTAAAAGGTTTAAAATAGAACCCTAAACTTCAAGAGAGAATATATGTATAATATGATTTTTATATATATGTATAATTAAAATCTATACATCATCAGTCAATTGATAAATCAGCTCACCCATAAGGAACAAACTATAAGAGAGGTATAAGGCGGGTTGCTCTGCTTCCCTAAAGAAGTCAGGTTTTTAATAAGCTTCGCGCTGACCTACTTCTCCGCTTCTTTGTGCGTTCGATGAAGCTACCGAGGACTTTTTATAGGATGATGTCAAGATTAAAAGTAGACTTGAAATAGTAAAACAAAATCCCGTTTTAGCTATAGGAAATGATGAATAGTATGCTAACCCATGAAATCCGCACATCTCTCGTATGAACTGTTAATGGAGCGTGTGTGGTTTACCGGCACATTAGTATGAGGACATAATAAGAGGTGATTGAGACTCGCGATTCTCGAGCATACTCGAGCCGGGGATCACGCGGGGTTTGCATGGTTAATTCACCATCTTGTTCATGATCCTCGGCATACCAGTCATGAATAGTAGATGTGCATAACCGAGATTAACATGCCATTGATAGAAATCAATGAATCTCAAAGATCTAGGAGTTTCATAGAAATGAAATAGATAATGGTATTTTAGTTATATGATTACGGCGACCCTTTTCATAAAACTGAAAATATGGATCCTAGCCTTAATTTAGAAAATTGGGTAAATAATTAAGGAATATTCAAACTAACTAAAACTGTTTTATCTCATAGATGGCAAATATAAATGGTGCAAATCCTCCCGTCCCTAATCTCGCACATAACTCGAACTTCTCACTACCCTCGGTTCTTGGAAGGGAAAGACTAACCGGTCCAAACTATATGGACTGGATGCGTAACCTAAGGTTTACCTTGAGGTACGAGAACAAGGAGTATGTACTCAATGAGCAGATTCCCGTAATTGATGAAGAATCAACCCAAGAGGAGATTGAGGCACACCGGAAACATTATGATGATGCGAATAAAGTGTCTTGTATCATGGCATCTTCCATGAGCCCTGAACTGCAAAAGACTTTTGAAAACACTTGGGCTTATGAAATGAACCAACAGCTGAAAGAAATGTAAGGCTAAGGCAAGCAAAGAACGCCTTGATGTGGTGAAATCCCTCATGGCTTGCAAGCCCAAACCTGGAGTTTCTATCTGTGCTTTCGTCTTAGAGATGAAAGGGTACTTTGATAGGTTGGAGTCATTGAACATGGTATTTGACACAAAGTTTTCCATCGCCATAATTCTATCCAGTTTGCCAGCTGTCTACAATCAGTTTGTAATGTCATATTAGATGAATATGAATGAGAGAGAAGGCTCAATAATGGAACTCCACAATTTACTTCAAACGGTTGAGCAAGGAATCAAGAAAGATGATGTGTCCTTTGGCTCAGCAGCTCCTGTGTTGACTGTTGGTCAAAGTGCAAAGAAAAGAAAAAGGTCAAATTCTAATTGGAAAAGGAAGACTGCTGACGGAAAGTCTGTTCGCAAGTCTAAGAAAGGGACCGATTCTGAGATTGCGCCTGTGAGTGACCCAAAGGAAGCAGTGTGCTTCTACTGCAACACAAAGGGGCATTGGAAGCGTAACTGCCCGAAGTACCTGAAGGACCTTGAAGATGGAAAGGTCGAGAAGAGTATTCACTCAGGTATGTTTATGATCGAACTCCATAATACAACAACTTCTAATTCATGGGTTCTGGATACAGGATGTGGTAATCACATTTGCACTGTATTGCAGGGGCTAAAGGAAAGTAGAAGTGTGAAGCATGGAGAGCTCAACCTAGTTATGGGAAACAAGGGAATTGTACCTGTGACGAAGATTGGAAGATTTGAGCTCATGCTGAATTCTGGAGTTAAGATAGATTTAAATAATTGCTATTATTCGTCAAAAATGACTAGAAACATTATTTCATTTTATGCTTTGTTTAAAGATGGTTATCATTTTACTTTTGATAATGGAAATGGAGATATTTTGGTTTATTTAAATAATTGTTTTGTTTTTAAAGCTTCTCCTTACAAAGGCATATATGAAAATGTTGAATGTGTTAGCAATGTTATTTTAAATGTTGATTCGTCTAATGAGCTTGATAAATCCAAGTTGTGGCACTATCGTCTAGGGCACATAAACAAGAAACGCATCGCCCAACTCTAAAAGGATGGAGTATTGGAATCATTCGACCTCAAATCGGATGATGTATGCGAATCTTGTTTATTAGGCAAGATGACTAAATTACCATTCGCAGGATCATGTGAAAGAGGTGAAGGATTATTGGATTTGGTACATACAGATGTATGTGGACCATTCCGATGTGCTACAAAAGATGGAAATAGATACTATGTTACATTTACTGATGACTTCAGCAGATTTGGACATGTTTATCTGATCAAACATAAGTCAGATACTTTTGAGGTATTCAGAAGATATCAAAACGAAGTAGAGAATCAACTGGGCAGAAAGATAAAGGTTCTCCGATCCGATAGGGGTGGAGAGTACCTTAGTATCGAGTTTCTCGATCATCTTAGAAACTGTGGAATAGTTTCACAATTGAATCCTCCTAGAACACCGCAGCTTAATGGTGTTGCTGAGAGGAGAAACAGAACTTTGTTAGACATGGTTCGATCTATGATGAGTCGAGCAACACTTCCAATAAGTTTCTGGGGTTATGCATTAGAAACAGCCGCCCATATCTTAAATCAAATACCCACTAAGAAAGTTTCAAAGACACCTTATGAGATGTGGAAGGGAAAGAGACCTTCTCTTGGTCACATCAAAATCTGGGGTTGTGAAGTTTGCGTTAAACGGGAAACTCAGGACAAACTAGACTCCAGATCTGAAAAGTGTCTTTTCGTCGGTTATCCACAAGAGTCGTTTGGATATTTATTCTACAGACCCAAGGATAATGTGGTCTTTGTAGCTCGAAGAGGAGTGTTCCTTGAGAGAGAAATGATATCTAAAGAGGACAGTGGGAGTAAAATTGATCTTGAAGAAATTCAAGAATCTACCGATGAAGAACCTATAATAAACACTGACGTTCAACAAGAGGTGGAGACACCTGTTGAACCTGAAGACATATCCTTACCCATTCGCAGATCTAGTAGAGTTAGCAATCCTCCTGAGTTCTATTATGGTTACCAAAAAGAAGAAGAGGATAAGATAAGTGATAGTGCACTGGCTGAATTAGATGAGCCTGCTAACTACAAGGAAGCGATGGCAGGCCCTGAGGCTGCTAAGTGGAAGGAAGCTATGAAAAGTGAAATTCAATCCATGTATGACAACCAAGTTTGGAATTTAGTTGATACTACACCCGGTCTTAAGACGGTGGGATGTAAGTGGATCTTCAAGAAGAAAACAGACATGGATGGGAACGTGCATACTTATAAAGCTAGATTGGTAGCAAAGGGCTATACTCAAACCTACGGGATTGATTATGAGGAAACCTTCTCACCACTAGCTAAGATTAAGTCAATTAGGATTATGCTAGCCATAGCTGCGTTTCATGACTATGAAATTTGGCAGATGGATGTCAAAACCGCTTTCCTTAATGGGAAACTGACAGAGGATGTGTTCATGGCACAACCGGAAGGTTTTGAAAATACAAAGTATCCTAATAGGGTGTGCAAACTTGAAAAAGCTATTTATGGACTTAAACAAGCCTCACGTAGCTGGAATCTCTGCTTCCATGAGAAAGTCACAGAATTTGGATTTTCTAGAAGTGAAGATGAGTCCTGTATATATGTCAAGTTCAGTGGGAGTATTGTAGTATTCTTAGTATTATATGTGGATGATATACTGCTCATAGGAAATGATATCCCAACTTTACAAGGTGTAAAAGCATGGTTGGGAAAATGTTTCGCTATGAAAGATCTTGGAGATGCAGCATATATCCTAGGTATAAAGATTTATAGAGATAGGACAAAACGTCTCATAGGACTCAGCCAGGACACGTACTTAGATAAAATCTTGAAAAGATTCAATATGGAAAATTCTAAGAGAGGGAACTTACCCTTAAATCATGGCATAAAGATCAGTAAGGATCTCTGTCCAAAATCAGAACAAGAATTGGACAGAATGAGTCGAATCCCATATGCTTCGGCTATAGGATCGATCATGTATGCCATGACGTGTACAAGACCTGATGTCTCATTTGCTTTAAGCTTAGTGAGTCGACATCAGCAGAATCCTGGTAAAGGTCATTGGACAGTTGTAAAGAACATTCTCAAGTATTTGAGAAATACTAAAGACAGGTTCTTGGTTTATGGTGGAGAAGAGGAACTAAGAGTAACGGGTTATAGTGACGCCAGTTTCCAAATAGACAGAGATGATTGCCGTTCACAGTCTGGTTGGGTGTTCTTACTAAATGGGGGAGTGGTGACATGGAAAAGTTCTAAGCAAGATACAGTGGCAGACTCTACATGCGAGTCTGAGTACATTGCGGCTAGTGAAGCAGCAAAGGAAGCTATCTGGATGAGGAATTTCATTGGAGATCTTGGAGTTGTTCCAACAGTACAAGATCCTATTGCTATATTCTGTGATAATGAAAGTGCAGTAGCCTTAAGCAGAGAACCCAAAGATCACGGAAAGTCAAAGTACATTGAAAGGAAATACCATTTTGTCCGAAGTAAAGTCGAAGAGGGACACGTAATTGTGAAGAGCGTAAGATCAGAGGAGAATCTAGCTGATCCGTTCACAAAGCCACTAGAAAAGTCCAAGCACGATGAACATGCTAGGAGCATAGGTTTAAGAGATAATGTAAAATTTTAGTTGTTAGTTTGAATTTGAAACGTTATAAACAATGATGGTAACTGTAATAAACTTGGTGATTAAGTAATGGAGATTATTAATTGGAAGGAGTTCTACCATTTACTATTGTTTGTCGTTGTGTTTCAGTTTTGCATGTTTAGACACCACTTCCAGAGTAATAAAGTCTTACTCAAACCT
Source organism: Helichrysum umbraculigerum (assembly GCA_949592205.1). Classification (NCBI taxonomy): domain Eukaryota; kingdom Viridiplantae; phylum Streptophyta; class Magnoliopsida; order Asterales; family Asteraceae; genus Helichrysum; species Helichrysum umbraculigerum. Next base: position 170,550,689 of record CATIUR010000001.1, read on the forward strand.
CCTCAGTCGATCACACTATAGGAAGTATGTGGTGAATTAAGACTGTCATGAAGTGTTAGTAGATGACTATGGAGATAGACATGGCATGGAGATTGCTGCAACACTCATGGGTACTTAATGGGGATTTAAGTATAGGAGAAACCCGCATTCATGGAAGTTACTTCATGGATTGAAATCACGAGTGACTCTGAGATGATAATATCTTCTATTCTTAAAATGGAGATACATGAGTATCTAGTTCTTCAAATCTGTTATACTTTAATCTATTCTAACGATGTGCGTAAAAGGCAGTTATAAAGGGTATGATGGGTATGATACGATAAGTTGACTAGTGCTATGTAGTCGATATTTATTTGTTCCTTTTGCCTAAAATGAAAAACAGATATCATGCCCTCTGATTATTAAAGTTTGACTTAAAAGTGCTAGGCCTGGCCGAGACTAAAGTGATAGTTCAGTAGTCTCATATAGTCAATATAATCGGAAATCGGAAAACATATATGAATTTTGAGATTGATTATAATCCATGTCTCAGTTCATAAGATATCGTGAAACAAAGGAATGGTTGATCACTTATCTAAAGGACTAACTCTAAAGATTAGATCAGAGTTCGGCAGTTGCTTGGATGCACACTTTACATAGTTAATGTGAGATAGCCTTGAGACCAATAGTACTTGATGAATTGTCCAAGTGGGAGACTGTTGGAATAGTGTCCAATATCATAACTAATTGGTGAGACTATCATTAATGGTAAAGTCCTTTTTGGGTTGCCCTCATAAACAGTCGAGAGAAAGATGAAGGATAATATTAATAGTATTAATATTATATTTAATTGTTTAATTAATTAATAATAGTTTATTAATTAGAAAATTAAAAGTAATTAAATTTGGTGGAAGATTCCAGAATCTGATCCAACCGCCGGTTGGAAGGTCCAACCACCGGTTGGGATTAGGGTTACTGAGGCGGTGGAATCGCAGACTTGGAGTAGAAGTCAAACAACTCCAACCGCCGGTTGGAAGGTCCAACCGCCGGTTGGGAGTCGAATTCAGCAAATCTTAGGGTTTCTTCCACAACTATAAATAGGGACAACCTATACCTTCATAAATACGGTTTTCAAGTACGAATTTTCAAGTATTCCGAAAATTCGACTTTCTCTTGGGTTTTTGGGTGTGAAGCATTATAGGTATTCTACTTTGGGTACTTACCTCCAAGTAACGAAACTCTGCTCGTTGGTCTACGCGTGAGAAATAGGTTTTCTCTTAAGGTTAGTATTTTCCTTATATTCTCCTTGTATAATTTATTCTTTGTACTATGTTGTTAAAGTTAAAGATCCCTTAGGGTTTTAGTTTCCTAATTACCTTAGATTATTTAAAGTTTTGTTATTCCGCTGCGTGTATAATAATCTAGTTAGGGAATAGAAAACCCAACACTTAAATGGAACATAACTATGATTACTAGGAGGGTAAAGAAATTCTTACAAAGGATTGGACGCAAGAGTTTGGAAGGTGATGGTAAATCTTGGTTTGGTTTTGATAAAAGTAAGGTTCGATGCTACAACTGTCAGAATTTAGGACATTTCGCAAGGGAATGTGAGAAGCCTAAAATACCTTCTTCGGGTCTCACTAAGCCATCTCCTCCCAAGACACCAGAAAAGGAGATAGTGAAGACTGGAGCTTCTCATGCTTTGGTTGTGTTCGAGCCTACACATACTGATTGGACCTCTCAAGCTGAGATGCACCAACTAGCACTTATGGCTCATATCACTCCTGAGGTTAGTGATGAACCATTTTCATGTATATCATGTATTAAATTGTCCGCTTCTTTAAAAGGATATCAAGAAAGTAATGAAAATTTGAGAGAAAAAGTTAATAAGCTGATGGAGTCTAATAAGTTTCTAAAAAGTAATGAAAAACTTTTTGATCAGAAAATTGAAGCTTATAAATTAGACACACAAACTTATAAAGCCAAAGTTTACAGTCAGCAAGATGCTATCAATAGTTATTTAAATGAAATCTCTTTGTTAAACAAAGAACTTGCTGACTCACAGGCTGAGATTGTGGATATGAAACGTAAAATCTCAAATTTTTCAACATCTTCTGTGGTTTTTGATGAAATACTTAATAAGCAGAGGATAGAAACGAAAAGTAAGGCAGGACTAGGTTATCACATAGTTCCACCTCCTACTACTAACTGTCAAATGCCTGTTAAGGAGGATGTCAAAGACTTTGTACCTACCTATGCATCAAAGGTAGATACAAAATCCAATAAAGAAGCTAAGACAAGTACTAACAATGATGCTTCAGTTAGTATTATCCACGTTTTGTACAGCTGATCCTGAATTCCCTGAATCTAGGGATTCCAGCCGATCCGATCTCCCAGCTGCTACCGCAGCCGATGTTGGTCAGAGTTTTTGGAGATTGCGCGACCCCACCGAGGGGTCAGCAACAGTTGCCGGATGTTGAGCTTTTTGGGCATATTGTGGATGAGAACTATCAGGCTCCGGCGAATGATTGATATTTAGATGTGGTTGTTCCACAGGAGCCAGTGCACGATGATGATTTTGTAGATATTGCTGTATAGGAACAGCTGGATGATATTGAGAACGTCCAGAATGTGAACGCAGGTGGTGATGATGGTAGTGGTCCCACCCCTGCTGATTCTGAGGGCGATGTCCCTCCTTCGGATACTCTTGCAGCTATTCAGCTGGTTGATCCTACGCGCTTTAAGTGTATACTTCGCAGGATGTCTCGGGGGCGTGTACATGTGCCCCCCATGACCGACAAAAGACCACGTTCGGTGGATTCTGATTCTGATACAGATCGTCCACTTACTCGCCGCCGACGTGGGTCTGGGATTGAGATTGTCTCTGACCCACAGCCACAGCCAACGGTCCTCCAGCAACTTCTTGCGAGTACTGAGCAGATGAACAAGCGCTTTGATGATCAATCTGCTGTTATTGAAGCTCAAGCTGCCCAAATTAAGGATTTGGAGATTAAAGCTGCTCGGGTTGCTGAGTTAGAGGTTTAGGTTGCTAGGATTCCAGGTCTAGAGTCTAGGCTTCTTGAGTTGGAGTCTGTAGCTACTGTTTCGGGGGAGTCAGGCCTGCGTGCCTTGGAAACATCAACTACGACTCCCCCCAGCCTGAAAATGTAAAACCCTCTGAGATTAATGAAATATTAACTTTGGATTACTTTGCTTCTTCTGATTTTATTCCAGGTCAACCGGTTCCGCTCAATATTGACTATTCTCAAGTCAACTTGGATTTTCTGCGGAGTATGCTATACGACGATGATTATACGGTACCTGAGCAAGAAGAAGAGGTGTTTGTTGATGATGATAACGTTGATATTCAACAAGAGAATGTCAACGATGATTATGTGTATGCTGATGAAGTTTACGTGGGAGATGAAATGGAGGTTTCAGATGCAGATGCTTAGATAATAGAGTTGGATTCTTCCGAAGATGAAGCTCAACCTAAAGTTTCTTCTGATCATGAACCTTCTGCAGCTGCTGCTTCTCAGACTGAAGCTTCGGCAGCAGCTCCTGAAAGTGAACCATCTACTTCTGCAGCTGTTGAATCTGATACTCTGAAGACCTGTAAGTTCTATAAAGTTGGAAAACGACAACTCAAATGTCTTATTATCAGCTGGAAGTATGATGAGGAGAACATAGTGGTAATTGTCAAAAGATCGGATGGTTTGCAATACTTTATTACAAATTTCAACGTTTTAAGTACATTGCCGTATTGCGAACTTCTTCGGCTACCTGAGATGAATATTATCAATCCAACTGATAATGAGCTAGCTAACAGAGTACAGAGGATTTTGAGAAAAGAGGTTAACTCCAAATAGTTTTTCCTATTCAAGCCTAATCTAGGGACAAGGCGAATTTACAGGAACATGATTAATCCTGTAACACACAGACCTTGGGTTAAGGTTGTGTACAGATCTCCTAAGACATTAAAGTACAATCCGTTGGAGAAACTTCCGATCGATTTTTTGAAATGATTACATTATTGGATATATGATGGAATAACAGGCGAAGCTGAAATCATATATATTCCTGATTCGGAACCAAAAGACTTGTGGAGAGCAAATTCTATGAGGATCCGTGTTTATGATCCTTTGAGCTTGATCAACCTTACAAAGAAAGATCTTGAATCTCTATATGCTACGAAGATTGTTTATTATCTAGGGTTCAAGACTGAAGCTTTACGTTTTCAAAAGGTTGTATTTGTTTGTTTGGCTCAAGGCGTTCATGCAGGTGGTACGTTCCCTGCAGATTGGAAGTGCTGAAATTTTTTGAAGACCAAGCTGATGACATGGGGGAGTTTGTTGGTACATTTTGTGTGTCAGTCAGTTGGTCTATCAAGTTGTATTTGTCGTTAATTGAGTTATATGAAAAATGTATTATTAGCGACACTTAATATTAGTTTTGGGCGACACTTGTTAAGTGTCGCCAAGATTGAGTTTAAAATTGTATGCGACACTTGAGTCAGTGTCGCATGGCCAATATTAGCGACACTTGGCTAAGTGTCGCTAAGTCGGTTTAAGTTTAGTATAAATAGAACCCTATGGGTTCAGAGCAAGGGTTGACAAAACCCTAGCACCATTTGTCGACAAAGCAAGTTTGTAAACAGTTCCATACGTTATCAATTCAATATAACAAGTTTCTATTCGTTGATTAATCGATTTCGGTTTGAATTTACTTGTTATTAGTGTGATTGTTTGATTACGTCAAGCAATCGGTTGTGTCAATCAGTTTAGATCCAAGGCATAAGGGACTCACAATTTTTCTAGTGTTTAATGAGATATTATGTATGAATCCTAATACCTGAATCAAACCCATAAATTAAAAAAAAACTAAATACGTTATACTTGAATAACATGAACTTGAAAAAAGTCTTAATTGATTTTTCTTGTTAGTACCTTTTATATTTGTTATTCAAAAGTGGCGATTGATATTTATATATGTAATTTCACCTGACTGATTTTGACCCGACCCGTTTTGACCGGTTAGTCAACCTTTTTTATTGCTATCTTAGTGTCAAGTGCCCTCGTAAACAATATTTCTGGATCCTACATTGGTGGCAGTGGATCGGTGGGGATGTTTTGGGATCTGGCCGGAGTGAGGTAGCTACTAGCTAGCTGCACTTGCACAGTTGCACGTACCGACACCAACAATATGATTATAATTAATAATTATATGAATGAATCTGAATGGGGTGCCAACATCCATCGACTTGAATCATACGTACTCCCATCCATTAATTAATTAATTACTTCCTCGATCACCAACTTGGGATCCCAACGTACATTTGTATTATTTTATTTTATTTCTTAAATAATGAAGTAATTTATTCATTATATATATATGTATATATATATAGTGTCTATACTTACGTAATTTTGGACTTACTATTACATCACTTAAACATTTCACATTTTTTTTTATAATTGTCGACTGTGATTGTTTTGTTTCTAGTGCTATGTGATATTTTATTTTATCGTTCTATACGTTGTGAAAAGAAATTCCGAATATCGAATATCATGATCTTTTTATGGTTTACCAAATAATTTTACGTAATATACATATAACGAGAAAAGTTCAAAAAAGAATGAGAAGAAAATGAAGAATAGAGGAACCAATAGGATTGCTCCATTTTAAAAACCCATTTTCACATTTAAAAAAAAGTTAAATATCTCACAAACTATATGTCTATAACTTATAAAAATTACATATTCACAATCAACGTCTTTTTCTATTCGATCATAGATCTCACATACTATACTTTCGACAAAGTTTTTTTTTCCATTTTTTATTAGGTTTTAAAAATATGTAATGTGAAATCACATGTGATTTAACACTAAAAAATAATCACACATTCTTATATCTCCAATTAAACTTTAAATTCAAATCATTGATGATTTTAAAAGATTTAAATATGAAAAACTAAGTTGTAATCACATGCGATTGAACATCAAAGTATCAATCACATGTGATTAAAGAGTAATTAAATATGAATTTTCAAATCATTCACTATAATTATACAATTAAGTAAAATGAAGTTGAAATCATACATGAATTATCATATATCGGTAAATAGCTCATCAGATATCAATTTTTAAATGAAAATCATATGTGATTATATACAAAATCATATGTGATTATATAACAAATCACATGTGATTAAATGTACAATTAGCAATCACATGTGATTTTTAATGATAACAAATGCAATTTTTAAAATTCTATTTATAATTATTAATGTACATGAATATTAAGTTGTAATCACATGTTAATTGACATATACCATGAATAAATAATCGTTAACATATTTTAACTTTTTATCATAATCACATGTGATTATATTGTAAAACCAGACAAAAATAAAAGAAAAAAAAATTGTCGAAATTATAGCTTGTGAGATCTCTAATCGAAGAGAAAAAGACGTTGAATCCGAATATGTAATCTTTATAATTTATGGACTACGGTTTATGAGATATTTAATTTAAGGGGTAAAAATGAAAGTGAGTTTTGTAAAGAAATGAAGCAATCCTATTGATTCTCTCATTCTCTACTTTTTTACCATTCTTATTTGAACCAACCTTTATATATAACAAGTTAATACTTGTGTTACATAATCTAATCTAAAATTGAACTTCAATACTCCATTCATCCAAAAATAAGTGTCTACATTCAAAAATAGTATATTAACTTTACCATTTTACTCTCAGTATACTATTTTCTAAACTGATACATGTGAGTATATGCAAAAAGTAAGGGTAATAGTTTCATCTTCATTACCATACTATGTAATTTCTTAAACTCTGTAAAAAGTAAAAGTATACACTTATTTTGAGACGGATGGACTAATATTCTTGATATGACAATGTACCTATTCCTTGAGCTCCCAACTTAGGCCCATAGGCTTTATGTTGGGGTAACCCTATCCTTTATAAAAGGAATATACCATAGTTAAAAGGATGATATGTTTACAGAGTAGCCTCTATGCTCTTATCTAATCTCTCTAGTGTGTCGCTACTCTGACCACAAAAAAAACCTCAATCTTCATAGATCGATATATCATTCATATTCATCCTTTCCAATCTTTACCATCCTCTTTGACCAAAATTTAGGTTTATAACAGTTATTGTAGTGTAAAGATCTGAACGCCCCAATTTTTTTTTTTAAAGTAAAATACTCTTAATAATTGTTTGGGGCTAAATTTTATAGTCTACGGGATCCCGAAGTCTATTGTTACTGTTGAAAATTATATCCAGGATCCCGCTTGGATCAAGGATCCTGATTATGGATGAGTATTTAGGTATATTCAGGATCCTGAGTACTACAAAAATCTTAGATATACTCATGATCTCACACATATTTAGAATCTTGAATGTTCAGGATCCCGGATATGTTAAGTATTTCGGGATCGAATGTTACTAATCTTTATTTGTCTGATTATGTTCAGGATCTTGGATGATTCAGGATCCCGGGTGATCAGGATCTAGGATATATTCGGTATCCCGAGTGAAACGCCACTAATCTTTATTTGACCGTTATGTATCTTAATCAAGTCTTGCAGGGTTAAAACGTGGGTCAATCATGCCAATATTTTCGGATCAAGGCTTATTCAAGTCGAGAAGAAGTCAAGGGAAACGTGTAAAAGGCTGAGTCAATATGGAAGGTCGGCTCCCGAAAATCTCAGGATCCTCCGAGATTTTCGGAAATTCTGTTATATTATATCTGGTATATAAATGAGGCATATGATCGATAGGAAACACACTTTGAACACCTCTAACACTCTGCTACTTCATTTTTACACGATCAAACACCATTTTTCTTCCGTTTTCTTCACCGATTCATCACTTTCACCACAAAACACACCTTAGATCGATCATATTGTGGTCTTTCTTTGTATTATCTCGATTTACAGCAATAAAATCAACAAAGGCAAGGAACGATTGTTCCTTCCCGAGGTTTTATGTCGGCGATCTAACAAGATCAAGGGCTTTCCTCGTATATCCGTGTGTCGATTGCATGTATTTCACATTTTCGTTATTTAATTTGCATTTTATTGATCTTTTGATCATAAAACCTGCATTATCATGGTTTTTACTCGTATTTCTAATTGGTATTCACGTTTATCTCACTTGTGATCACATTTTTATCATAAAATTTGTATTATCAATCTCTTTCATGCATTTTTATTGATCACAATCATATTTTTGCTGCATAACTTGCATTATCCCGAAAATACTTTGCATTTAAATAAAACTTTTGCATTTATCTTGCTGATAAACATTTGTTTCACTTAAAATTAGTATTATTCAAACACTTAGTCACATTCTTGGCAAGTCTTCCGTTAATATCATATTTGCATCGTGAAATTCATATTGTTTCACCGTAAACTTACATTTTTAGTCGATTATCTTAAAAATCACAACAAGCACACTACATCACTTAACGGATTTGATCACTTAATTGCATTAGGTAATTTTTGGTCAAAACAATAATGTTATATAACCCAATCGTAAGCGAATTAGGTCCGTACATAACGTAAACAACTAAATTAAATAAGTAATAAAAACAAATCTGAACTACAAAGATCGCGCCGCTACTGTCATAAAATCGCGCCGTGATTAGCAGGATTCTCGTCGCAATCATACCAAATCGCGTCGTGATCCTTTACCCATCAGGTAACCCAGGTATCTGTCGGGTTGCTTATAAGGGTGTGCCCGCGGTAACCATTTACAAAGGGCTTATTCGGTTGGGGCTAAATACCCCGCGGATAATCAGTTGGGTAAGAAGACAATCGTGCCGCAAAAGGTCCTAATTGCGCCGCGATCTTTAGTAATCGTGTCGCGAACTATATGGTCGCGCCGCGAATTTGACCTGCACAAACTCAAATTTTTAACGAACTTTGAATGCGCATAACTTTTAACTCGTTAAGAGTTAAGACCTGAAATTTTGCAGACACCTCCACTATAACAAAATAAAGGTTTCCCTTTTTGCACTTTTTCAAATTTCACGTTAATGAATAAAAAGGACGTATGACTAAATTATGGTCATTTTGGACCATTTTTGTGACTAAGTCAAATCACGTACCACGTGTTATCTGACTCGGACACTTTACCAACATGTATTACTATATATTGTGAGTCGTAAACCACCAACAAAAGTACCATACTTCTATTTTTGGTTTACCATAGCGTATCGACCCATTTGATGCCCATTTGGACACAACAAATCAACTACTACATATCAAATTTCAACATAGTCAACTTTCTTACACTATTGAAATTGACCAAAACCAAACTTGGACATATATTTCAAGTTTACATATTTATGTTCCAAACTACTAGTTCAATCACTAACTTCCAAATATATATACATTAACAACACGAAATTTTCACATTCATCTTTGACTTTGCAAGTCAAAGTACTACAAAGTCAAACTAGAAACTTCAAAATTAAACCATTGCCTGACTTCAAAATATGTCGTTTTGGGCGAATTACACAAGCTATTATCATAACGATAATCAAAAGAGAAACACTTGCCAATCCCAACAAGCAAGCAAATCCACGCTACGTCTTGGTAATTGCATTTCCCTCTCTATGCCCACTTTCACCTACAACATTAAACACTTAAAAGAATAAACACATTGCTTAGTGAGCATATAGGCAATTGATTAAGTAATTCACCAAAACAACAAACGATTAGAAACAAACCACAATGATCACATAGTCTTACACAAATAACTACTGAGCAATATGTAGAGATCAAATTCTCTATGCGGATCCGCGACCATAATCACTTAGCACCATATCACGTCGACATGTATGCTAAATCAACAACATGTGCTATGCTTATATACAACAATAACAACTCTATGCTAACAAAGTTAGCTAATCTCTGTAAGGTTACTCATTCCACATAATTCACCACAATCGTCAATTAACAACAATAATCAACGATAAACAACAATATAAGAATCAATCAATACACCACTTTATTATGTGAACCTCTTGCTCGGAAGCAATATAATCCGGAATCACATAATCATTACCCAATTAACCCCCATATTACTCACCTTTGTGATTTAGATGAGATTACAACAATGATCAACGAGATGCCACGTCTTTCACACCTAATACATAACACGTAGCAATATAACAACATGTTTAGAATCTACTAATCATCATAATTAAACAACAATTAACATCAATCCTCCACCACTTTGGATTGACTACCACTTTCATGATCATAATCATTTCTATTAAGTGATCACTTGAATCTTTTACTTAATCTTTAATCAAATCATTATATTAACATAGTATTACTATCTTTAATACATATTTTCAAGCTACTAATCACTAATTCATAAAAATTTAAATATGATCATGAAGTCACTAGTATATCACTTGTGATTTCTTCACTTTTAAGTAGTAATCAAGTTAGTAATCAATACTAATACACTTAATAACTATTATCTAATCGATTTCTAATCCTAATTTTTGGATTAGAACCACTAATTAATCAAAACCCACTAAACCCCAATTCTCTAAGTTAAAGAAATGAAGAATCGAACTTCTAAGAATGGGAAAATTTGATTAAGAACGATGAATTGGATCGTTGAAGCTTGAATTGAAGGATTGGAGGTTGATTTGGATTGATGATTATGGTTTCTCACGTTTCTTCCTTGAAGAGTGGCTCTGGAAAGGTTTGGAAAAGAAAGGAATAACTTAACACGTACGTATTGATAAATAAGTGTAATAAGTTGGTTCCCTTCAATTCCTATTGTCTAGAACTTAAAAACCATTCACAGTTTCTATTATATCTTATTACTTATAATAGCAATAATTTTAAAATAATTATTTATTCGTTCATTAAAATAATACTTCAAAATTTGAGGTGTTACAATATCGGATCCACCTAGTGACACAATGCACTCAAGTTATTTTATGCTTGATCATGGTACATTAAACATAAGCATTTGCCATCTATGGAATGTATGTATACACGAGGTTTTTGAGGTCTAATAATAGTAGTTAAAATTAATATAAGACTATGGACTAAACTACAATGAAAGGAAATTAAACTCTAAAACAATTGTGTAAGAGCATCTCCAATTAGGGGTGTTCGTGGACGGTTAACCGGAGACTCGGTTAACCGGAGACTCGGTTAACCGGAGTCTCGGTTCGCCACATTCTTGAACCTAAACCGAAACCGAAAAGTTCGATTAACCGGGAATTGGTTAACCAATTTTTCGGTTCGGTTGACCAAATTAACCGTTTATTAATTAATACTTATTTAAAAAGTAATTAATAACACATAAATATACATTCATTAATAAGTGTTTACTATATTTCAAATATTTTGATAATAAAAGTATTGAACGATAACCATTTTACTCTTTATAATTGTGTATTAATGTTATACGTACGTTATTCGTTCGAATATAATTAGAATTAAGTGGTAATATTTACCATATTAGGCGAATATTAAATTTGTAAATTACATTAAAATGAGTGGAAAAGAAATATAAATGGTTAATTCAAAATACAAGTGTAAATATCCATATATAAATATAACATATACAATGTATATACATATATTAAAAACTACATATAAAATTTTCGGTTTTTTCGAATAACCGTTTATCATGTGTATTCCAAAATCATGAACCGAAACCGAAACCAAAAAAAGCCAGTTCGGTTAACCGAAAAACGGAAAAAATTGGATCGGTTAACCAAAATTCGGTTCAATTCAAGCGGTTTTCGGTTTGGTTTTGCGGTTTCGAAATATTTTGAACACCCCTATCTCCAATGTATGCACCATTTGTACCTTTTTGCACTATAATAGTGCAAAAGTGCAAAAAATGCACTCCAATGTATGTACTAAACCTTACACTATTATATTGCAATCAAAAGTCAATGCAAATTTATACTATATTAGGTGTAGCACTAAACTTAGCACTAAAACACTATTCACATTAAATAATAATATATATAATAAATAAAGTGTATTATTATCATGCATTATTTATAAATTTATGATTACTTTATTTAAAATTACTAATTGCATTGTTTACTTTCATATTCATCAAAGAAATTCAAAAATTATTATAAAATTTTCATTTAAAATATTGAAAATTTTAAATATAATGATTGTTATTATATCTTGTATGACAATTTAATAGTTATATAAAAGTTTTAGTATTATATTGTTGAATTGTATGTTTTAAATCAATTTAGAAAGATTTAGTGTAAAGATTTAGTGCAACACATTGGAGCAACTTATTTTTAGTAAAAACATATTCTTAAAAGATTCTATTTTTACACTAAAATATTACAATTTAATACACTATAATAGTGCATACATTAGAGATGTTATAATATTCAACAACATTAACACTACAATTGATAAAACTAAATAATAAATAAATTAAATGTGTGGAAGATTGTCATCATTGTTCCTCCCAATTTAAAGTATTGGCCAAAAAGCTCACTATGAACTTCAAAAAGCTGGTGTATATAATAAATGATAATAATAATAATAATGTTATAGATAAATATGGAATGGATGTCTATATCCATAAGATAGAGTTCGTCTTGTATTAGAATATTAGTTACTTGTAGAATAAGTTATCTTGTAACTATAAATAGACATCCTTGGTGAGATGAATAATACAATTCTCTTTTCGATTTCTCTATATTGTTCTTGTTCTTGTTCTTCTCTTTATTCCTTATTATTTTACAACACGTTATCAGCACGAGTCTCTACCTAATTGAGTTCATAGTCTTCGACCATTATTTTTGAGGTACGGCCTAACAAACTTTCGTAAACTTCGATCTCTTTATTGTAATCAATTGCATGATATATCTTTCTTAAATCATGTGTTATTTAAATTAATAATCAAATACGTACGTGGCAATATACTATGAATCTTTCGAGTATATATATGAAAAAAAGTGTCATGTTCATGTGCATATGGATGATATATTTCAATTGCTTATATTTATGTCATCGTCGTATAATATTGAAATTTGTTAGTTAGAATTCATTAGAACATTAAAAGTTTGAAAATTTAGTTTATTCGTATACCCTTTTTTTTTATGATCAGATTAATAATATATAACTATTTATCGACTTGTAATCATCATCGCTTCACTATAAATTTAGATTACCAGTTACATGATTCACATGAATTCATGGCCGGTTTAATGTTATTTGTTTTGATTTAGTGATTAAAAATTACATGCTTAATCATTGTTATCATGATACTTGACCAAAGATTAATCCAAAAAAAATTTAAAGTAAGAAAATCATGTTTATAGTTATTGATTAAGATCGGTAGATTACATATATTATGATTTTGATGATCCCGGCTAGAGATCTTAGTATGTATTACTTTGATTGATTATTAATAAGCTTGCGGAATAGTTTATTAATAACTTGAAGAATAAACTTGTATATAACAGAATATCTAACCAAAAGCTTCAATATTATTAACAATAATACGAACACACAATTGTGTTAGGATTTACAACCTTGAAGCTAATAACTAGAATGAATCGTATCTTCTAGGGTTTCACAGGATCTCTATTTATAACATATAGAGTCCTTTACAGAATCAAACTATTATGGAATCATATCTATTCCATAATTCTCTCTAACCGACTATATCTAACCAACAGTGGTTATCTATATATCTAATAGGGGTGGTACTCGTATATTACTAACAGAGGTTGAGTACTTGATACAAAATACAAATTACATGTTCAACAGTGGCACTGTTAGACTAAAACTAATTGACAGTGGCAACTACTAACTAGCAGTGGTAAACTTCTAACAGCGGCAGCATACTTGTACTCTGAGCAGATTCGACAGTGGCTCAGGTCTCAACAATCTCCCCCTAAACTTGATCATTCCCAGCAATGAATCAAGTTTCTTCATCTTTCTTTTCATCTTTCTGAGTTTGATTCTGTTTTCTCCTTCTCTCCTCCTCTTTCATTTTTTCCAACTCCATTCTTTTATGAAACTGATTAAGCACCATATATAAAGCATTGAACGCTCCTTCTGATATTACTGTAGTTTTCAATTGAGAAGCAAGTACATTTCTCAGAGTCTGAGTTCCCATAACATATCTTCTATCATCAAGCATGTAGATTGACATTCCACTTCTGAATAGAATCATATGAACTCCAGCTCTAACAAAATGTCTCCAAGTATTCACAGCATCAATACAATGTAGGAACAAATTGATGAATGGCTCAGGCTCAAACAGCATATTCAGACATCTTCCCAATTCTCTTTCCATAATCACAAATGAAGCCTGTCTATCTCCTTGACTGTTTAGCTCAAACAGATCTAGAATGTCCAATCTATTCACATTCTTAAGCACATCAGTAACAGATGACAAGTAGTGCTTATCCCCATTCTCTCTAACAATCTTGATCTGTTCTTTATCACCATCAGCAACTTTTGATTTAATTCCTTTCCATTCAATTATCCTTGATGATCTATCATGATTGATGTGAATATTTTCTTTATAATCCTTCACTTCTTTGATATATTTCTTCAACTCCTCTGCATCTCTCTCTAAATCAGAAACTACATTATCAGAAGCAAGAACTCCATTCCATCTGCTCTTTATATTTTGATCAGAAAGCCTTTTTAACTCTCTTTCTTTGGCTTCTATCTCCTCTTGCTCTTTCTTTTCAATTCTCTCTTCCTCCTCTCTTCTCACTTGCTCTGCAATCTTCTTTCTATCTTCTGCCAACTTTTTCTCAATGAATTTGTCTTTTTGAATCCTTTTCTCAAAATCTTCTTTTTCCTCATTCTGATATTTCTCATAAGCTCTTTCCAGTTTCTCTACATCCAAACCTTCAAGCACACTTCTTGGTGCATACCTATCACCAAGAATTTTGAGTAAATCCTTTTTCCTCTGAGCTGCAGTTGGAGGTTTGTTCCTTTTCTTTTCAAGCTCAGCTTGTCTTTTCAATCTTGCCTTTTCTTCATTAGCTTGTTTAAGCTTTGCAAACCCTGGATCCAAACCATCTTTATCATCCTTTCTGTTGATCATATCATGAATCTGTTGAGCAGACAAACCTTGACCTCTTGCAGCCATATCATTCAACATCTGTGCATCTTTTTGTGATAAGGTCACCACACTTGAATCTTCTAGTATAACATCAACATCATGACCTTCCTTTCTTTTAGACTCAGCTGCCATTCTTAACATTCTCTCATCATGCTCCTCCTGAGCTCTTCTAGCCTCATCCAAATTAATTGGAGGCTCTACAACCTTCTTAATCTTTTTCTCTTCTTTCAATTTTCCCTTACCTTTGTCTTTTGAATCAATCTTTGGAAGATCAGACTTAGGTTTGGGTGATTGTGCAGGCTCTCTGATTGTAACAGGCACTTCTAGAGCCCTGGCAGTGGTCATTGTTGTAGCAGTGGTGTACACTGGAGTAACAGTAGGTGTACCAATAGTTGTAGGAATATTTGAAGTACTAACAGAGGTTAATACAACAGTGGTTGAAATTGTAGTAACAGGGGTTGTGATAATAGGGGTAGAAATTGTAGTAGCAGGGGTTGCTGTTGAAGTACCAACAGTGGTAGATACATCAACAGGGGTAGATACCAAACTACTAGCAGAGGTAGAAACACTACTAGCAGTGGTCAAACGTTGAGTTTCAACAGGGGTTTGTACCTTAGCAGAGGAAGACTTTCTCTTTGGAATTGATTTCTTTCTATTATAAATCTTCACTCTTTCTTCCTCTTTAGCTTCAGGTTTTGACTCTATCAACTCCCCCTTGCCCTCTACATCATCAGTTTCCATCTTCTCTGTTTCAACAGTTTTATCATCACTCTTTTCTTCATACACTAACCTATCACTAAAACTTACTCTTTTGCACCTATCAAGATTTGCTCCCATAATATCCCAGATATACAGATTAGCCACAGCCTTAAAAGGTAATCCTTTGTTTAATGGAAAAACATTTAGAGCTGGACCGCTTGGTGTATCATTATCTGCAACATTTTCACCAACATACACCATCATTCTCCTATCATTCTCAGCATCTACCATCTGTTCATCCATGTCTTCATTAACTACATAATCTGAGACATTTAATTCATCTTCAGCAACTCTATCACTCATCTCTACATCAGCAGGTATATCCATGAAACTGAAATCATCTGCACCTCCAGTATCACCATCATTGTTGTCATCATGACCATCATGATCATTCTTATCTTCAGGCATATCATTCTGCTCATGATCATCATCTTTATTCTCCCCCTTGCCTGAAGATTCCCTAGCAGGCAACAAAACTTTATCAACTGCATCTTCAACAATTGACAACCTGGTTTGTAAATCAATTATTTCCTCCCTCTGCTTCTTTATCAACTCACCCTGGGCAACCAACATAACCTGTTGCTCTCTTCTTAAAGCTCTTTCCCTCTCAAACTTAGTCCAAATCAGATTGACGTCTTGTACCAAATCAGCAAAAGTCAATTCCTTAGTTTCATTACTAGCCTCATCAACATTGGAGTGTGACCTCCTAGATGAATCATCGACTACATCTGCCACTGCAGATGTCCCTCTGTTATTGGTACTGGGACCTACATTTGAATCATCACCCATCGGTTCATCAAATATAGTTGCCTCTGGTTGGGTCTTACTGATGTTACCACTATCCTGCCCTGCCAGTGGGCTAGAAACAGTAGTGGCAGCCCTTCCAGAATGAACATTTTCATCAAGTATGTTCACCTGTTGTGATGGATCAGTTGACTGAGACTGTGAAGAAACAGGAATCTCCATAGCCTGTTTAGCCTTCTTGGATTTCTTGGCTTTACTTTGGGTAGGCTTTTGGTTCCCTTGTTTTCTTTTGGTGCCACCTCCTGATGTGTGTTCAGAACCAACTTGTGTTGTTGGCCTGTCATCATTTGGTCCAGATGGTGTTGGTAATACACCACCAGTGGCAGAAGGAGCAACTGACATTGTAGAAAATAATGCAGTTTCCTTCTTTGAAAAAGCATTTTGATACTGATTCATGGCTTTAATAGTTCTCAAGGATAGAGTAGAACTAACTATTACACTATCCTCTGCTGGCAAATTTGACAATTGATTATTCAATAAAAGCTGAACAAATCTAGGGTACATGATGAATGTATCACCCTTTACATTCCTAATCATATTATCCAAGATAAACTTAGACATATTAAATTTAATACCCTGTGCCAAGCAGATAATAGGATATGCAATACTAGAACTAAATTCATTAAAACTAGTTCTCTTTTGAGACAAACATACCAGAAAAGTATGAATGTAGAACTTCCATTGAGGACAGAACCATGACTTCAAGAAAGTATATTCTGATCTTACTTTTCCAGAACCTTCATACCCCATATCCATTATGCCTTTAAACAAATCATCTCTTGACAATTCCAGAATTCATCCTTCATCATCAAACTGCAGAAGTTCTCTAAGAACAATCTCAGTCACCATTACCTTCTTTCCTTTAACAGTGGAATGAATGTGAGTAATTCCATTAACATTCCCTTCCTTTGCATTCTGCCAGAATTCTTGAATATGTGATCGAATCAATCGTGGAGCGACAGTAAGGGCATAAGCAACTGGACAATTACTCAAGAAATCGATAATAGGGTGAAAATACTCATCGGCTAGTTCTTTATTCAAGAAAGCCCTCATGTTGTGTTCAGAATGAACACTTAGCGTAGAAGTACCAGAATCAGAAGAAGATGACGATGCCATTGATGTAATTGATGAAAGAACGAAGAGCGATTTACAATAAACGAGAGTGATTATCGAAGGGTTTTGAAAATTTTGAAAGCGTAATTGAAAAAGTGAAGTTATTTGAGTATTTATATGATGACAGTGCCAAGCCCTAAAAATAGAACTAACAGTGGCACTGCTAGTTATACCCAGCAGGGGCACAACTTACAAATAAGCCCAACAGGGGTACCTCACTTGGTCAATTATAGTCAACCCTTTTTAACCATCTAACAAAGCTAACAGCGGCTGATAGTCTAGCAGGGGTATCCGACCAGGGAAACTCCAGCTTAGAACTAACAGGGGCATAAACTTAGCTTTATTAGAAAACGAAATTTTTTTTTTTTAACCAAAATAAGAAGCAACAAATAAAACATTAGACTCCAGCTCAAGTGATGTCTCTTGACAGTGGCTGAGTCCTGCAATATTGAACTAAGAAAAACAACCAGCAGGGGTTAATCTACATAAATATACAGCAGGGGTTTAAAAAATACATTGACAGTGGCATAAGTAAACTAACAGTGGCACCAACTGTTATCATGATGAAGCTAACAGTGGCAACACTTGACCCTGTCACAGACAATATACTTCACCCCTGTTAGTATCAAATCCAGACCAAAACACTAAGTGAGATTGATCATACCAATATTAGTTATCAAAAATGTAAATCTTCCTACATCAAATGCTTTTGTAAAAAGATCTGCAAGTTGATTATCAGTATGAATTTTAAAAATATGAATCAATCTTTTATCATAACAATCTCGTATAAAATGATATCTGATCTCAATGTGTTTGGTTTTTGAATGCTTAACTGGATTTTGAATGATACTAATAGCAGAGGTATTATCAATATAAATAGGAGTGTTCATGAAAGTCAAACCATAATCCAACATTTGATTCTGAATCCAAAGAACCTGTGCACAGCAACTTGATGCTGCAACATATTCTGCTTCTGCTGTAGAAGTGGAAACTGTGGTCTGCTTCTTGCATTGCCACGACACTAGCCTATTTCCAAGAAATTGACATCCTCCACTTGTTGACTTTCGATCCATGTTCTCACCACCATAGTCACTGTCTGTGAAAGCCTTAAGCTCAAAATCTGATCCTTTAGCATACCAAAGTCCCAAATCTAGTTGACCTTTCAAGTATCTAAAGATCCTTTTCACAGCATACATGTGTGACTGCTTTGGATTGGTTTGGTACCTAGCACAAAGACACACTGCAAACATAATATCAGGTCTAGATGAAGTTAAATACATCAAAGAACCAATCATTGACCTGTACAAGTGCACATCTACTTCCTCTCCCTCAGGGTCAGAATTAAGATGTTTGTGTGCCTCCATAGGAGTGCTAGCTATCTTTACATCTTTATAACCAAATTTAGTCAAAATATCCTGCACATACTTCCCTTGGTTAATAAAGATTCCATCTGTCTTCTGTTTAACCTGCAATCCTAAAAAGAAAGTGAGTTCACCCATTGAACTCATCTTGAATTTCTTATGCATTAATCCCTCAAACTCTTTGCACAATGAATCCCTAGTTGACCCAAAAATAATATCATCAACATATACCTGTACCAACAATATATCTCTCTGAACCCTCTTGGTAAACAAAGTCTTGTCAATAGTACCTCTCTTGAATCCATTCTTGAGAAGATACTCAGATAGAGTATCATACCAAGCTCTTGGTGCTTGATGTAACCCATACAAAGCTTTCTTCAATCTGCACACTCTATCAGGATATTTTGAATCTTCAAACCCTGGTGGTTGGCATACATACACCTCATCATCAATTAGACCATGAAGAAAAGCACTCTTCACATCCATTTGATAAACTTTGAAATCCTGATAAGATGCATAAGCTAAAAATAACCTAATAGCTTCTATTCTAGCAACAGGAGCAAAGACATCATCATAATCAATTCCTTCTTCCTGTATGTACCCTTGTGCTACCAACCTTGCCTTATTCTTTATCACTATTCCTCTTTCATCTCTTTTGTTCTTGAAGATCCACCTTGTGCCTATAGCTTTCTTTCCTTTTGGTAGATCAACCAAATCACATACATCTTGCAGTTTGAACTGCAACAATTCTTCTTGCATTGACTCTATCCAACTTGGATCTTTGAGAGCTTCCACTGCCTTCTTTGGTTCCATCTGAGAAAGAAAACAAACATATAGTGAAGTATGTAAATCTTCTTCTCTTACCTTTGACTGCTGTCTGGTCAGAACAGATGAATCAATATCACCAATGACCAAATCCAAGGAGTGATCTTTGTGAACCAGATACTTAGACATGGATGTATCAAGTAATTCTCTTTCCAAATTAGGACCCAAATGATTTTCCATCTCTGATTCTGAATAAGAATCTCTTTCCTCTCTTTCTTTTGAAGGCTTTGGAGTTGCTTCAGAATCTGACAAAGAAGTCCTTTCCAAAACTTGAAATGGAGGACTTTGTTCAAAATGCTTTGGAGATTCATACTCTCCTTCTGAATCATGCTCTGTAACTGTATGAGAACCCTTTGAAGTAAATGGTTGAGGATCTGATGAAGTTGAACCGTCTTCATCCTTGTTTGTACCATTTTTACCAGTTGACCCACTTGTATCATCTGAAGGTTCATCTTGCTCTGATTGGAATGCTTCTGGAGGATCTGGAGACCAAATAGGAAACAAAACATACTTCAAGTCATCCTTTTTAGTCTGACTTGAGCTTGAAGGCCCATCTTCACCTGCATCATTACCTGCATCTGTACCTGCACTAGTAGACAAATCTGGATATCTAAAAGCATGAGTTAGTGCATCAATAACAAACAAAACTTCTGGACCTTTTCCTTCTACATTAGATGTATTTTCATTAAAGGTCACATCCATGGTCTCATCTATGATCCTAGTCCTTTTATTAAATACTCTATAAGACTTGCTTTGAATAGAGTATCCAACAAATACAGCCTCATCTACCTTACTCTGAAACTTACCAAGGTGATCCCTGGTATTTAAGACAGTACAAGGACATCCAAATGGTTTTAAAAAGCTAACCAAAGGTTTTCTCTTAAAAAATAACTCATAGGTTGTCTTGTTATGAGGTTTAATGATCAAAATTCTGTTCAAAACATAACAAGCAGTGCTGACTGCCTCTGCCCAAAAGGACATTGGAAGTTTAGCATCTGCTAGCATGCTTCTAGCAGCCTCAATTAGTGTCCTATTCCTCCTTTCAGCTACTCCATTTTGTTGTGGAGTCCTAGGTGCACTAAACTGTCTTTCTATACCTTTATCCTCACAGAACTTATTCATCACATGATTCTTAAATTCTGTCCCATTATCACACCTGATGATCTTAACCTTTTGATTAGTTAAGTTCTCAATCCTAGTTATAAATGATCTAAGTATTTCACCTGTCTCATCCTTGGTCCTAAGAAAGAATACCCAACTCATTCTAGAATAATCATCAGTTATCACCAAACAGTAAGATTTCTTCCCTTGACTAGCTACATTGGTAGGGCCAAACAAGTCCATATGTAACAGGTGTAAGGGAGTGGTATTGGAATTCACAAGCTTGGTCTTATAAGAGGTCTTGTGTTGCTTGCCTTTGAGACATGCTACACAGTGGTCACTACATTCAAATAACTTTTCAGGTAAGCCTCTCACTAGCTTATTCCTAACAAGTTTATTCATGGTCTTGTAATTCAAGTGACACATCCTCTTATGTCATAGTTCAGATTCAGAAACAGTAGCTTTAGAAATAAGACAGTTAACATTTTGAGATTCCATCTTGTTTAAATCACTACAGTATACATTATCCTTTCTTGGAACTCTCATTAAAATTTTATCTTCAGGTATTTTGAGTTTTTCAGAAAGTATAAGGCATTCTGTGTCAGTGAAATAAACAGGATTTTGCTTATCTGTGATTTGACTCACACTAAGCAAATTATATCTCAATTGCTCAACATAATATACATCATTGAAAGTGAGCTTACTGCTTTTTACCTTACCTTTTCCAGTGATCTTACCTCCTTTAGGATTGCTGCCAAATGCTACATTTCCTCCATCAAATGCTTTGAAGTTCTGCAGCTTTTCCCTATCTCCAGTCATGTGCCTTGAGCAGCCAGAATCAATGTGCCATAAGCTTTTAGGCTTGCCCTGCACATATAAAAAGAAAACATATTAGTTTCTCTTGGGAACCCAAACCAATTTGGCTTTGGGTTTCCCATGAGCATTTTTGATATCAACCCTCTTAAAGGTGATTGATCTCAATGCTCCATTGATTTTGGATACATTTGATGTAGATGCATTCTTATGTTTCCAAAAACAATCTGTTTTAGACCTGATAGGGGTTAATGGTCTGACAGTGGTCACCTTTAAATTCGTATTTATTACCCTAGCAGTGGTAGCTTTACTTGGTATAAACATTCTTTTGAAATGTTTAATACCAGCAGAGGTACCATGCCTGACAGTGGTCAAACCCTCCCCTGTTCTTGTCTTGCCTCTGTTATCCTTTGACAGTGGCACTGCTGCAGCATTAACAGGGGCTGCAGCTTTGCCTCTGTTTGGCTTAATTTTCAACATTTGTCCGTTACCACTGTTCCTATTATTTTTAGGATTGTAGTAACAGTCCTGTTGAAGATGATTATACCTACCACAAATATAACATGATTTTCTTTTCACACATTCAAACCCATTACCCAGCCTTTGTGAAACAAATTGGTTCCAATTTCTCTGATTACCCCTGGGAATGGATTTACTTACATTATTTGCAGTATTTAAATCAGACCTGTTTGATTTACATGCACATTTATCACACTCAGATTTATCTTTCGACTTATCTTTTGATTCAATATTTACTCTTTTGTGCACATAACCTAGACCAGATCTAGATTTATTGGTTTTTCTAACTTGATCTATCTGAGCCTTTGCTTTCTCAACAAACATCTTTTTACCCTCTTCTAGTTTAGTACTCTTTAGTTCAGAAACTAGACCAGTAATAGGCTTAACACAATCATCCACAGAATTACCACTAGATGAGCTATCACTATCACTCTCATCTTCCTTAGTCCAATCAGATACATCCACTTTATCAAAATTTACATTATTAGCACAATTAAATACTGGATCTACCTTTTTAACCTCCTCAGACACACCAACCTTAAGTTTTTCTAAGTCAAACTCAAGTTTAGATGAGAAGTAAGTATGATTATAAGGTGGGGGTACAGCATTAAGGTTGTAACCTAATCCAATTTTTAATTTATCATGAATTTGAGACTTGATTAAGTTTTGAACACCTTTTGAAGCATTTTCCAATAATCTACTTTCAACCTTATTGATTCTTTATCAGAAATTGTCTCGGCCAACTTTGCACTTAGCATATCAACTTTTGTTTGTAAAGCTTTCTTTTCCCAATTCAGATATTTAATATCTAAGTGAAATTGTGATTCATTCTTTTCAAAAGCTTTTATCCATCTTTCTAAGTTTTCAATAGCTAAAGTTGCATGTTGACTCTTCTCCACACTAGCTTTCAATTCATTACACACAACCATATTATGATCCCTATAAAATTTAACCATTTTCTTACATGTAGGAGAACATAATTTAGATTGTACCTCATATGGAATGTCTGAAGGCTCTGGTTCTTCTGTGACAGCCATCAAAGCTTGATTCTTGACTACAAGCTCTTCCTGATCACTCCAGTCAAATCCTCCCATCCCATCTTGTGCAACCAATGAATCTGAAGTGATGTTCTGAACAGGTACCAATCTTCTCTGAGGACCAGAATTATTTCTTACAATACCATTAGAAGTATTCTGAGATCCTCCAGCCTGTGTGCTCTTGCATTCTCTAGCAAAGTGTCCCATCTTGTGACAGTTGAAACACTCCACCTTGCTCTTGTCAAATCCAGCTACACCATCTCTCTTGTAAGTAAAGTTTCTGTTCCCTGACCTCTGCATAAACCTTTTTGCCCTTATAGTGATCATAGCCATCTGCCATCTCAAATCCATCTCTTCAAGATCCTCTTCATTAACCTGTTCCAAATCCTCTGTTGTTAAGGATGAATTCACATGACTTGCAAAGAAAACTTCCAAGACATTATCATTAGCACCAGATGTGCTACAACTACCAGATTTACCAACAGACACAAAAGCAGCATTGTTAGAGCTACCATTGGACTGTTTCAGAGCCATCACCTCAGGCTCAAAGTTCCTCAGATCATTGTATAGATCTTCAATCTCCTTTTCTTCAAGATCTGCACTTTGTCTAAGTCCCACAGTGTACATATTCCAATCTGTGCCTAGTGATCTTAGAAACTTCCTATTCAAATCATCCTTATCAATCTTAACATTGTGATTTTCAAGATCACCCACAAGTTTTTGAAATCTATCAAAAGTCTGAGTCAAAGTTTCAGACTTTACACCTGCAAAGTTTTCAAATTGTTGTTTGAGAAGAGATCTCTTATTCTTCTTGGTGTTGTCATTACCACCAAATCTCTTAACAATTGCTTCCATGAGAACCTGAGCATCTTCACAGTTCTCAAATTTTCTTTGATACTCACTAGGAATAGACAAAAGTAGAGTACTTAATGCCTTCCACTCTGTTGCTCTTTCTTTCCTCTCTGCATCAGTCTTTGGTGGTGGTTTTTCCTCATTTTTACCATCTGCATCCTTAGTATAGACTGGTCCATTAGTAACCACCTCCCACATCATATAATCCGTCAGCAACATGTATTGCCTAATCCTAGTCTGCCATAGCTCAAACTCATCGGGTTTAAGCATGGGAATCTTTGTAGCTTGAATACCTTCCATTGTTTCAGTAGACATCTTATTATTTGTTGAAAAAGCTGCAAAATTCAATTACCTTCTTCAAGATCAAAGTAATATCAAGCTCTGATACCACTTGATGATCCCAGCTAGAGATCTTAGTATGTATTACTTTGATTGATTATTAATAAGCTTGCGGAATAGTTTATTAATAACTTGAAGAATAAACTTGTATATAACAGAATATCTAACCAAAAGCTTCAATATTATTAACAATAATACGAACACACAATTGTGTTAGGATTTACAACCTTGAAGCTAATAACTAGAATGAATCGTATCTTCTAGGGTTTCACATGATCTCTATTTATAACATATAGAGTCCTTTACAGAATCAAACTATTATGGAATCATATCTATTCCATAATTCTCTCTAACCGACTATATCTAACCAACAGTGGTTATCTATATATCTAACAGGGGTGGTACTCGTATATTACTAACAGAGGTTGAGTATTTGATACAAAATACAAATTACATGTTCAACAGTGGCACTGTTAGACTAAAACTAATTGACAGTGGCAACTACTAACTAGCAGTGGTAAACTTCTAACAGCGGCAGCATACTTGTACTCTGAGCAGATTCGACAGTGGCTCAGGTCTCAACAGATTTTAATCTTGTTCTTGATTTCGATAGATAGTTATAATTTACAGGTTTTTTTTTTCTTGGAAAAAGAATCCTCATATCCCTATTTTGTTTTGATGTACGTTAAATTAAAAATTGTAGTTGAAGAAGTAAATATATTTCAATGTATTCGTAGACATGATTTTATATAATATATTCGTTTAATTAGTTTCTATTATAATGAAACATACGTTGTTTAAGACTTACCTTATAATATGTTATGTTATATTCACGTACCTAAAATAATTTTGGGACGTTATTATTAATATTTAGTGTGACATATTTTGACGTGTTATTTGCTTGCTATGGTTAAGTCTGTGTTAGTCATGTAATAAACATCTTAATCAAGCTTGCGATCCAGGTTTACGTAAATGCTCATAAAATTTAGAGATACTGTTTTGATACCTATACATATGCATAAAAAATATGTATATGGTTAAGTTAAGTTTTTTTTTTTATATATGCATGCGATATGTCTTATAACCTAAACTTTGATTGAATTAATTTGTATTATCTAAAATCACATTATGTGACACGTTTCTTGTTTTTCATGAATTGAAAACAATAATTTAATATTAGTTTATTATCAATCATTGATTTATAAATCTACTTTAACTTCTATTGGATCGATGTTATTTTTGTTTGCTAGCTTCATAAGAGGGTTTGTCCATAAATAATTGATATTTTGTGTTATAATAATAAAGGGTAAGGTTCAAATGAGACTAAAAATTTGTGTGAGAATAGAGGAACCAATGATATGGTGCCATGTGTACAAAGAGAATACAAAACCCATTTACCCCTTAAGTTAAATATCTCACAAACGACAAATCGAAAAATTATGAAAATTGCACCATTAGATTCAGCGTTTGATCCTCTTCGATTTCCCGTCCATAAGGCATACTTTCGACGAGTTTTTTTTTCATTATTTTTAGTGGGTTTCACATCACTAACACGTGTGTTACAGTGTTGCGTTTAGGGTTTTTTTTTTTTTTTTTGGGTAAAGTGCGTTTAGGGTTTAGGGTTTAGGGTTTAGGGGTTAGGGGTTAGGGTTTAGGGTTGGGAGTTATACAAGTGATGAGTTCAAGTGATGTTCTCATCAATGGAGAAAATTATGCGTTGCACTCTTTTTCCCCTAACTATGATTTTGTCCCATTAGATTTTTCTAGCAATGTTTTTAATGAGGCAACATCCCGAAGCGTATTGAAAGAATTGTGTAATCTTTTCCATTCACTAGATTTTTGTCCCTCAGGGTTTTATCTAGTAAGGTTTTAACGAGGCATAATCTTTATACAATGGACATCCAATGGGAAGTGTTATAATGGATGTCCATATCTATAAGATAGAGTTCGTATTGTATTAGAATATTAGTTAGTTCATCGAATGCCTATTTCATTTTTATAATTACGCATATAATGTATATGATAGAAATTTTATGATTTTATATGAATAAAATAGATAATGAAAAACCAACAGAGCATGTTATATTTTGTATATGGTAAGGATTTTAATTATAGCTAACGAATTAAATGTTATATATGGTAAAAAAAAATTCATTATAGCATTTTAGTTATTATCTTTTTAATATGAAATTATTAATACTTTAGTGATAAGGTTAAGCGTTTAAACTCGTATCTACATACCAAACGTTATAACTCTATATTGATCTAGGAAAACCTATGTTTAGGACAATAAAAAAATTGGAATATGTATTCATTTTTACATTAACCCATATTTATACACAGTTAACTAACGATTACATATTAGCAATGACAAATGTTACCTATACTTGAATAGTTTTTTTTTTCTTAGACAGCCCGTGTTAATACAAATAGAATATAACTAAATTAAATTTAGTCGTATTTGCTATTTAGTATGCTCAGAAAATAAAATATTATCATATTAATCGACGTTGTTAATAATAATAATAATAATAATAATAATAATAATAATAATAATAATAAGATATTCTAATAAATAAACGTAAATGGATATTGGGGGATGCTTACGTTTAAAATTTTAATAATAAAACACAAATAAATGATGTAATATTGTAAATGGATTGTTCTAGCTTTACCCAGGCTTACTTTCGTTACAATATTACTCTAAAAAAATTATTTAAATATTTGTAATGATTTAAAACCGTTGAGCTTATTTAGTTATATATTTTATTATAAATAATAAATTATCTATTATTAGGGTGTTGTGACATCATTATATTCTAAATTTTAGCCAATTGAATCAAATTGAAGATTTTAATTGGTTGATTAAAACTTTAATGACATCATTGAATGTTTCCTATATATAATTTAAGATATATCTTCTTGGTGAGATGAATAATACAATTCTATTTTCGGTTTCTCTATATTGTTCTTGTTTTCTCTTTATTCTTTATTATATTTTACAACAAATATAATATAATATTAATAATAATACTAATAATAATAATAAATAAATAAATAAAAAATACTCCGTAATACAGTAATAATTTTAAGAGAAAATTCCATAAACCATATATGTCGTTTGCACACATTTTCACATATCATACCCAAACTTTTTTTTCAGGTTTTCGATACCCCAACTTTCAAAATTGCTCGCAAATGGTACCTCCGTCTATTTTTGTCGTTAAGTTTTACCACGTGATTTGCACGGAGATATCATTTATGAGCAATTTTGAAAGTTAGGGTATTGAAAATTGACAAAATTGGTAAAACTTAACGACAAAAATAGACGGAGGTACCATTTGCGAGCAATTTTGAAAGTTAGGGTATCAAAAATCTGGAAAAAAAAGTTCGGATATGATCTGTGAAAATATGTGCAAACCACGGGTATGATTTATGGAGTTTTCTCTAATTTTAATATGTGTCGCTCACTCAACGGCTGTTATTTAAAGTATATAAAAAGGGACGGTCGAGTTTAGATTTGAATGAACAAACAGTCCCTCAACTTATGAAAAAAGAACAAGTTTAGTCCCTCAACTTATAATAAAATGTGGAGTCGTTTTGTCAACATAAATTCAAGTCTTGTTTGGTCTCACTCTCCAATACTCTTCTTCTTCTTCTTCTTCTTCTCCTTCTTCTTCTTCTGTATCACTCTTTTTTGCTCCATTGATAGATTGATAGATCTATTAATTCTAATTCGAATTCGAATGAAGCAGCAACTGGTTTCTTTTTGATTTTTATTATTATTGTTATTACCACTTCTACTGATTGATTTGCTTGGTTCCATACAATCACAATCACAATCACAATCACAAATACTAATCGATTGAAATTGTTGTTGCATCCTGATCCGACTCCTTCACTCACATCTCATTAGGGTTTCCTTTACTCTTAATTGCTTCCCAATATCATACCATAGAATTCTTTATATATGAATGAATCTTAGATCTCAGTTTGTTCTTCTCCAATTCTTGGTAATTACCCTCTTCTATCTTTGAAATTATTTATTTATATTCATAGGTTTTATCTGATTCTGAATACTAGAGTAGCATAAATTATTATTATTATTAATTATTATTATATCATCATGTATGTATATGTATGTATGGTCTATGCAGCTGCGTAATTAAACAAGACAAGACAAGAGTTAATAATATATTAATAGTGAAGGATGAGTGGAGCAGTGCTTGTGGCTGTTGCTGCTGCTGTTGGTAACTTACTTCAAGGATGGGATAACGCCACTATTGCTGGTATACTCACTCACTTTTATACTAAATCTTTATTTATGCTCCTGCTAACTTATTAAAATCAGATCTTTAAGGATCAAATAATTGGATTGTTGATGTTGTAACTAAACAATATCTTGTTTTACAATTCAGGGGCTGTGTTATACATAAAGAAAGAGTTCCACTTGGAAAGTGAGCCGACTATCGAAGGTCTAATTGTGGCTACCTCATTGATTGGGGCAACCTTAGTTACCACTTGTTCCGGTGGAATTGCAGATTGGCTTGGTCGACGTCCCATGCTCATCATCTCTTCCGTCCTCTACTTTGTTAGCGGTCTTGTTATGTTATGGTCACCCAATGTTTACATCCTTTTGTTGGCTCGCTTATTAGACGGCTTTGGTATCGGCTTGGCTGTTACTCTTGTTCCTGTTTATATATCAGAAACCGCACCTCCTGAAATCAGAGGCTCTCTCAATACTTTGCCTCAGTTTACTGGTTCTGGTGGGATGTTCTTTTCCTACTGCATGGTCTTTGGAATGTCTTTAATGGACTCACCCAATTGGAGGTTGATGCTTGGGGTTCTATCCATCCCATCCCTTTTTTATTTTCTTCTTACCATATTTTTCTTGCCTGAGTCTCCAAGGTGGCTTGTTAGCAAAGGAAGAATGCAGGAAGCCAAACAGGTTCTGCAGAGGCTACGTGGCAAAGAAGACGTCTCAGGCAAGCTCTTTCAAAACACTAATCTATATTTATACTAAAAATCGTATGAAACCAAATGTGCCAATATTTACTCATTTTAATCTTATTACTCCGTATTATTTGGTTATGTCTTGACAACCATCGAATGTCTATTGTTAATTCGTATAGGCGTATAGCCTCAGAAATCTTGATATTCTAACATCTACATTATTATTATTATAATTATTATTGTCATAAAACTGAAACCAGTCTTTGATTTTAGCTATCTTGAGCAAGAAGCATAGAATTGCCATCAAGCTTCACATTTTTGCAAAATTTTCTCTTGTTGAAGGACTGTGTTTCTTCATCCAAACATTACAATACGTTTGAAGATATTTCCTAATGCTGTAATGTTTACTATGACAGGTGAGATGGCTTTACTAGTTGAAGGCCTTGGAGTGGGGGGTGAAACATCTATAGAAGAATACATAATCTCCCCTGCAAATGATCTTGAACAAGATCAAGACGAAGCTGCTAAAGTTAAGCTGTACGGTCATGAAGCTGGGGTCTCGTGGATTGCACGACCCGTCACTGGACAGAGTATGCTCGGTATTGCATCTCGTCAAGGAAGTACTATAAACGCAAGTGTGCCCCTTATGGACCCACTTGTCACACTCTTTGGAAGTGTCCATGAAAGGCTTCCAGATGCTGCTGGTAGCAAAGGAAGCATGCTTTTCCCACACTTTGGAAGCATGTTTAGTGTTACTGGTAACCAAGCTAAACACGAGGAGGAATGGGATGAAGAGAGTGTGGGTGGTAGAGAAGGTGATGATTATGGATCTGATGCTGGGGGGAATGATTCTGATGATAATTTGCATTCTCCATTGATTTCTCGCCAAACTAC
Organism: Helichrysum umbraculigerum; assembly: GCA_949592205.1. Classification (NCBI taxonomy): domain Eukaryota; kingdom Viridiplantae; phylum Streptophyta; class Magnoliopsida; order Asterales; family Asteraceae; genus Helichrysum; species Helichrysum umbraculigerum. Next base: position 170,581,166 of record CATIUR010000001.1, read on the forward strand.
CAGTATAGAGAAAGACATGATTCAGCCTGCTTCCCATGGTAGCATTCTAGGCGTTAGAAACAGTAGCGTTGTGCAAAACGCTGGTGGAGAACAAATGAGTAGCACAGGGATTGGAGGTGGTTGGCAGCTTGCATGGCAGTGGACAGAAAGACAAGGGGAAGATGGAAAGAAAGAAGGAGGGTTTAAAAGAATTTATTTGCATCAAGAAGGTGGTGGCACTGGATCTCAACGCGGCTCTTTAATTTCTGTTGCTGGTGGTGGTGGTGACATGGTCACAGATGGTGATGTCTTCCAGGCTGCAGCTTTGGTTAGTCAACCTGCACTTTACTCTAAGGATCTTATCGATCAGCATCCGGTTGGGCCGGCTATGGTTCACCCATCTGAAGCCGTAATCAAAGGCCCCAGCTGGAACGATCTTTTTGAACCCGGAGTCAAACATGCACTCTTTGTTGGTGTTGGCCTTCAGATACTCCAACAGGTAACTCAAAAAGAACATCACATTATTTCGTTTGTTCTTTTAGCAAAAATTTTACTTTAACTGGTCTACTTTTTGCAGTTCTCAGGCATCAATGGAGTTCTTTACTACACGCCTCAGATTCTTGAGGAGGCAGGTGTTGGTGTTCTTTTATCAAATCTGGGCATCAGTTCAACCTCATCATCTCTACTTATAAGCTGCATCACAACTTTGTTAATGCTTCCATGCATTGCTGTCGCCATGAGGCTCATGGACATCTCTGGAAGAAGGTAAGTACTTTGTCAAACACTTTGTTACATTTTTTGTGTTAATAACTTCTACTTTCTTTCTTTTTTTCTCTTAAAAGTTTTATATATACCATTGAGTTACCTGACTTTGATAAAGTTTGAAGAAATGGTAGGTTAAGAAACATCTTAACTGATTGTCTTAATTTTGGGTTTATATTGTAGGACTCTGCTGTTGACTACAATTCCGGTCTTGATTTTGACCCTTGTTATCTTGGTTGTTGGAAGTGTAATAGACTTTGGGAGCATGGTGAATGCAGCCATCTCAACAGCTAGTGTTGTGGTGTATTTTTGTTGTTTCGTGATGGGATTTGGTCCAATTCCAAACATCCTGTGTGCAGAGATATTCCCAACCCGAGTGCGTGGACTGTGCATTGCCATTTGTGCACTCACGTTCTGGATCTGTGACATCATTGTTACTTACTCTCTTCCCGTCTTGCTTACTTCCATTGGCCTCTCGGGCGTTTTTGGATTGTATGCAGTCGTATGTGTCATTGCTTGGGTGTTTGTTTTCTTGAAGGTCCCAGAAACTAAAGGAATGCCACTTGAAGTTATTACAGAGTTCTTCGCTGTTGGTGCAAAACAGGCAGCTGCAGCCAAGAACAATTAATTGACTTGGTTTCTACCGTCAACGTTTTTGGATTGTCTTTTGTTTTTTTTTTTTTTGTCTTTTTCTTTTTTGACGTTTTTGGTTTGGGTTTTAAATTTTGTTGTGATTGAAACAGGAAATTCAAAAAATCTAGTATTTTACGTTGTGATTGCTTGTACCTATCTTAATCCCGATAAAAAAAAAAAAAAAAAGATGAGTGACACTTTTTGTAGAATGGAGGAAGTATATAATCATAATTAACAAATCGCCTTGGTTGAAATATGTACAAAAATTGTTCACCTATCAACCTGACTTGACATGACCCATTATAGCCTAGTCGTTGCATTTAGGATGAAGAATGACATTCATTCTGGTCTCATTTGAATAGCCTACACCTATATTCGATCCCATCCCAGAACTTTGAAAGCTCACCATTACTGAGATCTCTTTTACATCCTTAGAAGCAAAAAGTCAACATTCGATCTTAGGATTTTCAAGGTTCATGAATGATGCCTGGTACTGTTCAAAGTAACCTAAAATGGAAGCAAATACAACATCGGTTTGTTTGGCTGAATTATTTGAATCGTGTAATATCTAAGATCCACCACCCTACAACAACTTGGAGAAAAATATGAATATGAAATGTGGAATGCGTTTTCTTGTCTTACTCGTCGGTTATATTTGAATTTGTCGTAACTTGAAGCTGCATTTAGTTGAGAGCACTATCAGATATCCTCATATATATCCTGCCACTTGCATTTATGATGCAAGTATGCATTGTGGAGTTGATCAGCAGACTCTTTAGATACGAGTAATTCTGAATGTTCACATCCTTTTCTTTTGATTCTTTTTAGGAAAAGCCATTTCTTTCCTTTTCGATCATATATGCTATTAAGTACGTACTCGTATATTGCAGTCTTAGTTTTTACTGTCAATAAGATCCTATTTATTCCATTCAGGAATTAATAAATTATAACGTACAAAAGGATGACCATGCATCAGGATCAGTGCTGCTGTCAAGATTCATGAAACTAAAGTTAAATGGAAATAATTAATGGAAAATGATTGGTAAGCCTAAATTATTAGAACTAATAATAGACCTAAAGATGTTACTTTGAAAAAATGATTGGATAAGATTAGGAGAGAGGGAAAAAAAACCAATCAGAAAGTTAGACATATTTTTAGGTCTACGTAAGTAGGCTTATTTAGCATTACTCATAATTAAACTACTTAGAAGTGTAATTAAACATGGATAAACCTATAAATTTTAAGATTTTAATTGCCCATTTAAAGCCTTGTTGGATATTTGCAGGGCGGATCTAGAGGACAGTCCCCCTCCCCCAAAATAAAATAAAAATATTAAAATTATGAATTTTTTTTTTTAAAGGTTATTAATAACCGTTTATAAGTTTTGTCCCAAAATGATAGAAAAAGGGAGAAAAAAACTGCCCCCTATATAAATTTTTTTAACTCCGCCTTAAATACTTGCATCAAATTGATATTGATAATCAATGACTTACGTAAAATAATTAAGTACGTCCTTTCATAGATTTTGTTGATATGCTAGAAAAACTATATATATATCACGTACCCAAGATTAAATAACTTACATAAAGGTTTAAAAACCAAAATTACCTGCTCCCGAGTTGTTTCCAGAAGAATAGAAAAAAGGAATCGAAATAATAAAATTACATTGTATTTCAGAGTTTGTTTCACGAGAGAAAGAGAAAAAATAGTACGTAAGAGGAGGATTCCATTTAGTTACAAAAAAAATTTCTCCATTTATCTTTTTTCGTTTTATTATGAAACGGGGAAGATTTGTAACTTATGTAGAAAATCAATGAAAATTTAGATTACGCGTTCACATGTAATGGATTAAGTCTTTTTTTTTTTTTGGAGAAATAGTAGGGATGAAAAAATTAGATAACCATAAAATGTAGTTTTCAACTTTTTAGTTTTATACAAGTTTTATAAAAAACTCGAATTTAAACACATTTATTTAATTTTCTTAGAGAAGTGTTCTTGGTGAATGGAGGAGTTTTTTTTTGAAAGTACATGCGCCCTCAAATTTCAATTATATTATTTTTCTCCAAACTTGGGAAGAAATGAAAGGATGGAAGATTATATAAGTTATAACATGTCATTTCCTTTCATTTTTCTCAAACTTAATATCGAACACGAAACATATAATTTTCATTCGTATTCTTTTAAACTCGGGAACACAAAAATGTTCTTTCTCTTCTTTTCTTTTCTATCATTTTATATCCTCTTCTTTTATTACCATTTTATTTTAAAATCTCAAGAGCATGACCTAAATTTCATAATCGAATCTTGATAAACCAATTCATATGGCTTAAAGGTACTAACTGGCAGGGTGATATGATCAGGCGTTTTATATAGTCCAACTCAAGTCAAATAACAATTAGTTCAAATAAGTGAGTTTAGTACACGTGTTATGTTACATGGGCCAGACACGTCATTGTTAACTGATAGTTGAGTCCGTTAATACGAAAATTGATCGAATTGAATGAAATATGTCCCTGAGCTATTCGCAGGTATTTGAGCCCTAATTTGTAGCTAACTGATTCATTATTAAGCTTTTCTTATTATTGCGAGCACAATAAAAAAAAAAAGTTTTGGTAACCAGTGCCCTTAGGGCAGTGGTTAACACTTTTGTATTTAATATCATATTCTTCTCTATTTTTATTAGGGCCGAGCAAAAAACCGAATTAACCAAACCATAACCGTATTAACCGTCAAAACCGAGCCGAATTAACCAAACCGAACATATAACCGCGGGTGTGGTTAACATTTTTTGATTAACCAAAATTTGTGGTTCGGTTATGAAAATAGAAGATAACCGCATCGGTTTTAACCGCACCGCCCCACACTAACTTTTTCACACTAAAAATATTATATTTATATTTAATTTCTAACCTTTGAGGTTTCAAAAATGCACTAATTTGCCAACCTCTGAGGTTATAAAACTTCATTGATCTACTTTTATTTTGATATAGAAATTTGAGAATAAAACCTACTCTTACATTCAAATGTATTGCATTGAAAAAACTTTTTTTTTTGTCGCAAATGGTTAACTGAATTAACCGCTTTCAATATAAGCGTTAACCAAATTAACCGAATTAACCAATCCGTTTATTAACCGAACCGAACGGTTAAATTTTTTAATTAACCAAAGTTTTGGTTATGGGGGCGGTTTTCATCTCTATCCGCACCTAACCGCCCCATGCTCACCCCCAATTTTTATTAACACTACCGATCATATGAAAATCTTGACATTTCAACAATAAATAGTTCTAACAAAAATCCATTGACTTTTCATCTCTATATGCGCATCAGATATTACTACAAAATGTACATCTTTTTATTTATAAAAATAAATCACCACCGTTTTTTGAGTCATGCTATAAATACAAAACAGTTCACATATCACCATATCAGTAAACAAAAAATTGTTGTGAGCATTATTTCGAGAGTTAAAAGCAAAATTGGATTAAAGTCTTCATTTGCAACAAAGTGAGCAACTCCACAACCAACGTCGTTTACAAATAAGTTTTGCAACATTTGTAGTTTTCATGATTTGACTTACACAATTTAATTATTAGTTTATTTAAAACTTAAAAATGCGTTGTTAAATAACCTATATATTTTGGTTTATTTATCATTTATTTTCATTTCCAATGATAATTACATCTTTTAAGTTAACAACACTAATTTATTAGTCTATTTACAAATAAATATATAACTGTAATTTTTTAATGACCACACATCGCACGAGCTCAAACTCTAGTTAAACTATATATCCCGGCCTATTTTTCGATAATGACAAAAGTATCATCACACTCCTATTATTCGATTAATAAACAATTCACACTAGCTAGATACTTTTTTTTAGTGTCAATGACATTTTTCAGTCAAAACTTATTCAATCCATGCTATATAAACCAATTGAAGTTTATTCAAATTAAAATTTTGATAGAGAGTGTAGGCACAAACTTATATACAAATATTGTTTTTTTTATGTGTCCTGTAGGATTTGAGTTTGCACCCGACGTCAAACCCAACATCAATAATTTGTGCTCTCTAACATTAAAATTCCGTGATATTTATGCCAAACTAAAACAGTTTGACTGACTAGCTATGTAGTTAATGTTTCCCAAAATATGTATGGGACGTGTGTATGTATTGAGTTAGCGAAATTTTTTGATAAAAAAAGGAAAATGCTAACTATACTAATAAGGACTATTGTTAATCATATCATATTTAGTTTAATTCCATATTATAACTCATATTATTATATTACTTGATCTTACTTGAAAATATTATTAATGGGAAATGTTATTGTAAGATCACTTATTATCGTAGAAACCGTAGGAACGACTTTTTTCACTTTTAAATTCAATGTATGTACATGTTTTGCAAAAAAAGTTATGCTAAAATTATTAAAATTTTATCCTCTTTAATATTAGATTAATTAAAAAAATAAAACAAAATATATGATACACAAATTAAAGTTGTGTGTCATAGCCTTTTATGTGTGATACTGTGATACACAAAAAAAAAATTATGATGTGTATCACATTTAAAAAAAAAAAAAATTTCTCATAGTAAAGAACACACAGTTCTAAGAATTTTGATATATGTTTTTCATCAAAAACATAATTTAATCATAAAGTTTAAAGTAAAAATGTCCGTTCCCACCATAATAAGTGTTCTTATTTGAACCTTACCCTGTTAGTATAAATTTAAAAAACTATTAATTAATTACTATATTAAGGTTGACACGCCAGTTTGCAAATGATTATATTGTAATTAAAGTGGTAGTTGTTTCACTAACAACTATTTTGAGACAGCGAGGATTATATTATATCGATTTTTCTAAACGTAGCTTTTGGGGTTGTCGTTAACATGCATAAAAGAACGGTATATGGCGGTTATGTAACACCCCAAATTTCAGGTTATTATTTTCGTATGCGGATATATTTTTATTATGAATTAGTAATATTTCATATGATATAATAGAAAACGTAATCGGTTTCCTAGTTCCAGACTGTAAGAAATAAAAGAGGATAACTAATACATAAGTCCGAATGTGTATTATATTATAACACTTATTTCCTTTTCTTCCATACGCTTCCAGTAACAAGAATTGGAAGAAGAAAATAACAGGGCTCAAACCCACTTCCACCAAATCATCAAATCTTCATTTCAATTCACAATTTAAGTTTCTAATCTTCTAATTGATCATCCCAATCATCTCCTCTAATAGAGTGAATTCCATAAATAGTCCCTGTGGTTTACATTGATTTACGAAAACAGTCGCTGTACTCTTTTTTCAATGTTTTCGGTCCAATAACTTTGATTTTGCTCACAAATGGTCCCTTAAGGGACCATTTGTGAGCAAAATCAAAGTTAGACGGAAGGACCATTTGCGAGCAAAAATCCAAAGTTAAGGGACCATTTGCGAGCAAAACCAAAGTTATTGGACCGAAAACGTTGAAAAAAGAGTACAGAGACTGTTTTCGTAAATCAATGTAAACCACAGGGACCATTTATGGAATTTACTCCCTCTAATAATTGTAAGTGTTCTTTCTTGTTTATATGCCCTAGAATATGAGTATTAGTGAATTAGTGAAATTAATGAAAGTAACTACGAAATTAGGGCATAAAATTGATTGGGTTAATGTTAGTTAGTGTAAATTGTACCATTGATAACTATTTCATTTCATGGAAGTGATGATTTTTCAATTGGTGTTATTGAGCAAATATGGGGGTTTTGTTAAATCTTTATAAATTGATCCTAGTCACCCCAAAGTATGTTTAGTGTTGTTAATTAAATATAAAAATGATAATAGAACAAAGAGTTGAGTTAGATGTGATGAAATATAGGTAGTGGGTATGGTTATGATCATGGATAAGTATAATCAAAGTGAGGGAGAGAAACTAGAATTAGTTATTAATAGAATACGATGATTATTAATGTTTGAATATGTTGTTATTTGATTATGAATTAGGTAATACGAGCTTGGAAACTTTACATTGTAAATTGCTTGTAATCTTCATCAAATTACCAAGGTGAGTATTATAGGGATTGATCAAGTAATGGTTGTATGTGTTTCCGGATTGCTTCCGAGCAAGAGGATCATACAATCATGTGGAAGTTAATTATAACACCCCTCATTTTCCTTGCCAATTAATATTATATTGAAAACACGGAAGCGAAGAAAATTAAAACATATTTAATTAATATACGTTAGAACAAAATCATAAACCGATTATAAGTTAAGTCATGTCGAGTTAAACAGGTTTAACAACACATAATACGGGGTATTATATAAAACTTAACATTAATTGTTACAAAATATAATCAGAGTAGCAAGCTGTCAAAACATTCCCCAGCTCCTAGAGCATCTACTTTCTGCTACTCACCTATTCGAAATATAATCTGCAGAAAGTAAATGCGAGGGATTAGCACAAAGCTAAGTGAGTGAGTTCATAACACAACATATAAATTAGCATAATCACCTAATTGCTTCAAACAACCGCAATACGATATTCAACAAATCAACAACAACTTAACGAGGATCGGTGGCTCTGGGGATAACCGTAATGCCCGGGTGGCTCCCCAAGAACACTTACCCAACCATATCCGTATGGCCATACGGACGAGACCGATAACTAGTGGTAGTTGAACTCAAATACAGAATCAAACACACAACAAATGAAGTACGACTCTGTATCATTCATTCAACCCCTGCCTAGTTCAACCAACCATTTAACAACTCGTTGACCTCGTTAACAACTGATGCCCGAAGGCCAAACACGTAGCACATAGGTTCACAGTCAACAAGGTATATCAACTAATCAACAAAACATATTCACGTTTATTCGTTGCAATCAAATGATCACAACTAAATTTAAATGGTGAGCTCTGAATCCACTCACCGATACCGTTGCCTTCAAAATCTCTGATTCCAGAGATCACTTATCTTTCGGAGAATCTTTAAAAATGGAGATGATGATGAATAGAAGAAGAAGAAGAAGGTGATGATGATGATAGCTAGTAGATTACAATCTCCAATCACTTTGTAGTTTGATGATTTTATTGGATTTACTAGCTAGGGTTTGGTTCTATAAGGAAATGGAATGAAAGGGAATTGGTAAAAATGATCCAAAAGTTAGGTCGATCTTTCTTAAAACCGACCTACAACTTTGGGTACTTAATACCCGCTCTAAATCTATTGTCTGGCACCTAATTGCTAAATGCGAGAAATTCATTTTATTGTTCCGTCAACTTTAATATATTAAAACAAGCAACATTTCTTTATCCACAATAAAACCTGAGACCTATTTCACCAACTTTAATAATTAAACAATTATATCACAAAATTATTTAAAACAATTAAATACTCAATTATAATAGAAAAATACCAGGTCAGTGAAGAGGATGTTACATTAATTGTAATTCATGTGTTCTAAATTGAGAATCATTATTGTTAAGTTATATGAATGGTTGTATGTGTTTCCGGATTGTTTCCGAGCAAGAGGATCATACAATCAAGTGGAAGTTATTTGTTTATTAACTTGTTTCTAATGATGAATTATGTGGATGGGCAATAATGTAGAGATTAGCTAGCGTTGCTAGCATAGACTTGTTTCTTAAGCTTGGTATCCATTTCGACGTGATTTGGTGCCTTGCTTACTTGTTTCTTATGGCCGCGGATCCGCATAGTGTTTGATCTCTACATGTTGTGCCGGTAGTTATTTGTGTAAGATTTTAAGTGGTTTATTGTGTATAATGTTGTGAATTTATTGGTTGATTACCTATAAGCTCACTAAGCATGCACGCTTATTCTTTCAAGTGTTTAACTTTTTAGGTGATCTTGGGAAAGGAGAGGGCAAAGAGTTTAAGAAGTGATAGCGTGGATTGCTAGTTAGTAGTGAGTTGCATGTTCCTCTCTTTTAATTATCGTATTGAATGAAGCTTGTGTAATGCGCCCAAATGATTATGTTTTGAAAGTCAAACAAGATGTTTATGGGTTGGTTTTAAAAGTATGTTGACTTTGAAAGTCAACCACGATGTATAGTTGTACATTCATGTTTTGGAAAAAATTGAAGTTAATATGATGTAAATTATTTGGTTTAATAATATAAGTGAAGTGATGAAATGTATCAGGTTGATTGGTTGGTTGAAATGGAAGTTGACAAATAGTCAATTACATTGAAAATAGTCAAACATGTGTAGTTTTGGTAGTGTTTTGGGTCAATATGTTGTTAGTTTGTTAAACGGGTCAAAAACGTGTCCAAATGGGTCATTTTGTGCATATATGCTAAAGTGAGTTAGATGTAAGGTATGGTACCTTTGTTAATTGCTTTAACTTTGTTTTAGTTTGTTGTAAATGTGTGCAAGAAGTTAGAAGTCAAAGATATGTGGTTTGTGTTTTGGGTGTTGCTCAAAAAGTGTCGAAAATGGTAAAAAAACTAGCCACACGTTAAAATCTTGCATTTTTGTGAAATTTGAAAAAGTGTAAAAAGGGAAATGTTCATTTTGATGATATAAAGGTGCCTGCAAAATTTTATAGCTTAACTCATTACAGTTTAAAACTTATGCGCATTTGAAATTCGTGTTTTGGTATTTAGTTATATAAGTCTGCAGGTCTGCAGAATTGTTTGACTACCCGGCGGGTACTAGTGTGTTCTCGTCGACAGAAAGTGGTCCAAACTTGACTACCCGGTGCGTACATGGTGTACCCGAGGCGTACTCTTGATACCCGGCGGGTACCACGCCTACCCGGCGGGTAGAGATGAGCAAAACAGTCTAAGACTGAAACTGGTCCTGAACCGGACTGGGACCGGTCCTAGAAAAACTGGAGTGGGAAAAAGACTGGACTGGTCCTAGGACTGCCTGACAGTCCTAATTCAGTCCTACTTTTCAGTCAGAAGACTGGTTAAAAACTGGACTGAAATCAGTTTAAACTGGTTAAAGACTGAAACTGGTTTAAAACTGGCAAAAAGACTGAAATGTATTATAAGCTATTTATGTTTATTTATTGTTTATTAACTTTTTTCTTTCCTTATAAAATTTAAATTTAGGTCAAATTGTATTTGATACATTTTTATTTCTTTATTTATAAACTTTTATTTATTTTCACATCAACAATTCCAATTATATACATTTTAATTTAATCATACTTCATATTTATTGATTTTTTCTATTGGTTTTAAAATTTTATTGTAACTATTGACAAAATTATCGACCATGAAAAAAAAGATTGGAAATGACTGAAACTGGACTGGGACTGGACTGAAATTCTAAGAAAAACTGGCAAAACTGGCAAAAAACTGGACTGAAACTGGACCAGTCCTAGAAAAGACTGGTTTTTAATTTTCTGTTAAAAAACTGGACTTTTTTGAACTGGACTGAAAACCAGTTTTATCTGGTCTTTGCTCATCTCTACCGGCGGGTACTCACCAATTTCAGCCTATTTTGATTTTAGTTTTATAATTAGTCTAATTGTGTTGTGTTTTAATCTAAGTAATTAAGTAATAATTAATGGGACCTAAATGACTAGGTTTTAATGTGTATAAATTTTTTTTTTAAAAGTTTCGGGACGTTTCAGGTTATTTATTAATTTTAGGGTGACAGTTATTTTATTGGACAATACTTTTATGCGTGTTAAGGTTGCTACGTTTTGAAAAATCCTATATTATATTATGAAAAATAAAATGAAATCAAAATTGAAATTGAAACTGAAAAAAGGGAGTTACTCGTATTAACTATAAACCCTAGGGTTTCAGCAAGCTAGGTTGTTCTTATTTGTGTGCGTAGCAGACAAATAGAAAGAGAGGAAATGAATAACATCTTCCTCAGAGCTGCTGCTGCTTCTTCTTCTGCTACAAGACTGTCTTCTGCTCTTACTTGTTCCCTCATTGTCTGCACCAGGCTGCTTCATTCCTCTTCTACTTTACCATCTAATTATATTTATGCCAACAAACCTCACTTTTTCATCAATAACAATAGCAATAATTGGAGTAACAGCAGCAGTTATGGTGTAGCAAAGAATTATCATGGGTCCCGATGGGTAGATGCCAGGGCTTCCACTGTCTTACCAAAGGCGGCGGCGGCGGCTGGATATGCCGTTGCAGCCGTCTCCGAGGATGAGGATGAGGATGAGGAAGACGAATCTCCTTCTTCTTCTTCTTTAGATGGTCTTGAGATATCTACACTTGGTATTTCTCAAGAAATTGTCACTGCTCTTGCCAACAAGGGTATTTCCAAACTCTTTCCCATTCAGGTATCTTGAGATATCTAATCCTAATCCTAATCCTAATCCTATTGTATATATCTATATGTATGTATGTATTTGGGAATTATATATTATTGATTGGCTGTTGGAAACCAACTGATACTATCAAAAATCAAATATTATATTCCTTCAGAGAGCTGTACTGGAGCCAGCAATGCAGGGGCGTGATATGATTGGTCGTGCCAGGACAGGGACTGGCAAAACTCTTGCTTTTGGTATTCCTATCATGGATAACATCACTCGTTTTAATCATAAACATGGGTAACACTACTACCATCACTTCAGTTTCCTGTTTAATCCTTCTTCATGTTTGTTTCCAGTTAGTACTTACTGTATTACTATTTGTTACTGTTATTATTAATATTTAATTATTTTTTAAAGAAAAGAAAGCCATCTGTTTAATTAATTTACAGAAAAGGGAGAAACCCACTAGCCATTATCTTGGCTCCTACCCGAGAACTTGCTCGTCAAGTAGAGAAAGAATTCTATGAGGCTGCACCCAATTTGGATACACTGTGTGTTTATGGTGGTGCACCCATTCAACGTCAGATGAGCACACTTGATCATGGAGTTGATGTCATTGTAGGCACCCCTGGACGTGTCATTGATCTCATCAAAAGGGGTTCTTTGAAACTATCACAAGTTAAGTTTGCCGTTTTAGACGAAGCTGATCAGATGCTCAATGTTGGTTTCGCAGACGATGTTGAAACAATATTAGAATATCTCCCCAAAGACCGTCAGACCATGATGTTTTCTGCTACTATGCCAACTTGGATTGTTAAACTTACCCACAAGTATCTGAAAAATCCTCTAACTATTGATCTTGTGAGTTCCCTTCTATGGCTTCATTATCATAATTGATTTAACTTTATCTTTTTACCTGTATGATGATGATCAAGCTGGGCACGTGATGTCCGATGCGAATTTTAAATTGTAGGTCGGTGATTCTGACCAGAAATTGGCTGATGGAATCACACTATATTCAATTGTTGCAGAAATGCATGACAAACCATCTGTAATCGCACCACTTATAGCAGTAAGGGTTTTTGCTCTGGCTGCATTTTACTTATCTTATACTCCATACTGTTTTCCAGCTAACCTTGCATTGATTTTATCTTCAGGAGCATGCAAATGGAGGTAAGTGTATACTTTTTACCCAAACAAAGCGTGATGCAGATCGGTTGTCACAAGCCATGCAAAGCCACTTCAGTTGTGAAGCTCTCCATGGGGATATTTCTCAAAATCAGAGGGAGAGAACACTCTCAGGCTTTAGAGATGGTCGCTTTAATGTTTTAGTTGCTACTGATGTTGCTGCTCGTGGTCTCGATGTTCCTAATGTTGATTTGGTCAGTCCTTCTTCCTTTTTAGGCACAATTGTACTTGTTCCAATTTAAATCTTTTTTGCATCTAATGATCAGGTGATACATTATGAGCTTCCAACCTCTTCGGAAGTTTTTGTTCATCGATCGGGTCGGACTGGTCGTGCTGGAAAGAAAGGAAAAGCAATTCTAATCCATTCGTCGCGACAGTTGCGAGATGTGAAGGGATATGAGCGTGAAGTAGGATGCAGATTTGTGGAGGTAGTATGGCAATCCATTATTGATTATCCTCTTACATTCTAATGCATGCTTAATCCACCTGGTGAAAGGCATTGTCTCTGCTTAGTTTTCATTAATTGATTCATAATCTCATACCGGAAGTCGTTTTCTTGGATTCCTCTAACCTAACTACTGCACCGATGCTATGAAGCTCTGAATTTTTTCTATGTTTGATAAATGGATTCAAAATTACTTGTAGTATATACAAGACACCTTAGTTTTCTACATGAGCTCACATTATTTATTACCTTTATTTATAGTATAATTTTTCTTTTAGTTTCCAGATATATAGTATACTGATTGATTAATTCTGTTTGTGATGTATAAGCTCCCACGAATCAGTGTTGATGCTAGTTCAAGAATTGAGATTGGTGGTTTTGGGTCTTCCAGTGGAGGTAGATTTGGTGGATCCAACGGCTATGGTGGTGGTCGTTTTGGTTCTAATGGTGGCAGATCATCATCTCGTGATGTTGGTTTTGGTGGATCTAGTTATGGATACAGAGGATCTGGGTCTGAACGTATTAGTGAGTTTGGCGAGCGTGGCAACTCACGCACAAGTGGTTTTGATAAGCTGAGTGGTGCAGGCCGTACAAGTGGTTTTGGTGGTTTTGGAAAGGATTAAAAGAATGAGTAGCAATCTGTCATGACGTGAGGCTCATTTTTGTTCCTTCCATTTAATGCGATTTTTGTTTGTTTCACATTAGTGGTTCAAATAGTTAATTGACTTATTAATTGTTGTTGTTGTTGTTGTAACAGATGATGGAATAGTAGGGAGTGCAGTCTGGAGGATGAGTGTATTTAGGCATGGTGGTGGTGCGGTTAGTGACGCTCGCCTTTCTTGTGTTCCCAGAGTATGGAAGAGATGATTAATCTTATTATATACTTTCTGAGTAATTGTTTACATTCCAAGTAGTAGTAATTCAATAATTCATTCTTCTCTTGGATGCCAGATTGGTTTTTAATATGTACACACAATTGTAACTCTTATTATAGTGCATTTATTAAAATTATATATTTTATTATTATATATTTTAACCCTTATTATAGTGCATTTATTAAAAGTACGTAGTAGAAGGGGAACAATCAAGAATAAAATCATTGTACGTCTAATGATTTATGCACAAATGTCAAACTTATCACTAATTACGTTACTCTAAATATTGTCTAATATCTTGTGAACTTGGTGCCAATTCTTTTCATGATTATTACAAATTTCCGATATGATAAGGATGAAGTTTTGGAACTGTTAACTTAATTATCCCCATAATACAAATTTCTTCACTGATTACTGCAATTATACTCGCCATAAATCAATACAATCCACATTCTTTTTGAATACTTCCTCTTAACTATTCAACGGGACAATGTAATGAGTCATTACTATAATATCGAATTTGATACAACCGTGAATCGCACGGGTAATGACACTGGTATATATATATATATATATATATATATATATATATATATATATATATATATATATATGGAATGACACGTGCACGATGCAGCGCGACAAAAAATCTATGTGTATTAATATGTTTGTTTTAACATGTCTCCATACAATTGAGAGCATTTTATTATTATACGCAATGACAACTGTTGAATAATGAAACCCCATAGGTTACAATGTATTATTGATCAACTATTTATAGACTACAATAAAAACCTAATTAAACCTTAACGGACCCTAACCCTCAATCGGGCTTGGGCCCTATAATCCAATCTATCATCTAATTAATAAACAAGGAAATAAACTGGTTAGGGTCGGTATTTCTACCCTGTTGACAAGCTATAACAATCAATGCGTTTAACTTTTCTAGTCGGGTTAGCATGTTCGGGTTATGGTCCAACTCGTTATCTCGGAGAAAAAACTAAGTTTGCTTAGTACTTAAATTCTTAACCTGTCAACCCTTGAAATCAATAAGCTACATTTTCACTAATATTCATATCGAAACAATAGTAACCGTCATTTCAATATCAATCATAATATTATACGTTAGTGACATCAATCAATAATAAAAATATTTGTAAAATTATGAGGTTATATCTTTTGTAAGTGAAACTAATTATGATGTATTAACTTTTAATTAATTGTATTTGACTTCAAATTGATGATGGTTGAACAAAATAATTAAAAGGTATAATAGTAATTGACTACTTTACTCTTTCAAGTAATTTTAAGACTTTTGATCACATCTTCTATTAAGTAGTATATATATACCGCTTGCACAATTGTATTAGATATTCATCATAAAATTTTTAGGTCAAACTCTTTATATATTAGTAATAGCAATAGAAGACATAAGACAATTATAACTTGTAAATTATTTGAATTTTCACTTGTATTTAGTTCAAAAACATCATAACATACACTTTATTACTCGTCCTATTTCAGTTGTCCACCTTACTATTTTTGTATGTCCCAAAAGATAGTCTACTTAAAAAAATAACTATTAAAAATCATTAAACTTCATAATTTACTCTCATTTATTAATCTCAATCGTTTATTTCAGAAAAGTTTCAGGTCAAAGTCTTAAATATAGGAGCAAAATTGACAATCATCCAATTTATCTTAAATCCTACAATATACCGTATAGAACAATAAACATGGGACGGATGGAGTATCTATTAATGTGTTACATAACTTACATAAGTTATAAAATACACGGTCAATTATGAAAATATTTTGTAAGCGGAATTAATTATGATTAAACTTTACAATAAATCACATTGAATACAAGTGGGTTAAAGTTGAATGAGAGTTAAAAAGGTAAAGTAGTAATTTACTATTTTTTTTTTCCTTTTTAAGACTTTTGCTCGAGCTTTATTTATTGTAGAAAAAATTACACGGGTCGTTTATATGGTTTGCTAAAAATTGCACTGGTCGTCCCTGCAACTTTTTTTTGATAATGGTCATCTCTGTGGTTGCATGATGTTGCACGGGTAGTCTCTATCGCTAACGACCGTTAGTCAGGTTCGTTAAAATCCAACATGTGCACGGCATGTGAGGGTATTTTGGTAATTTATCATTACCTTATCAATTATCAACTACATACGAATAATAAGTTGTTTGTCCTTTTGTGATTTAAAAAAAGTTTAGTATTAATGATATATTAAAGTTTAAATGAAAGATAAAATAAAAGCTAGAGTTGGATGAGTGATAACTAGGTTGGAGATTGAGTTGGTGGCAAGGTTTGGCCCATGTTCCACTTTTGATGTCTCCATTTACTCTTTACTATATATTGATAACTTATATTCACTACTACAAAAATGCACATTACGGCAGTGTAAAAGCCCATTACAAGCGGTGAATGGCCGGCCATCTATGCGAGCGATGTTTAAAATAAAAACTTATTTAGAGGCGGTTAAAACACCGCCTTAAATAAACATATTCAAGGCGGTTGAATAAAGCTTAAGGGCGGTTTATTTTTATACCTGCGCACGCATTTATGGTCATTTAAGGCGGGTGTTTTATCTAATATAAGGCGGTGTTGGCCTAATCTTTTATGATATAGTAAGGCTGTTAGTGCATATTTATGTCAGTCAGTTGGTCTAGGTCTTAGTCTTTTGTAATGTGTTTTGATCAAGTGATATGAATAGTATTTGTTTTGTAATTAGAATTAGAAATCACTATTTAGGCAACACAGAGCCTGTGTCACAATAGCGACACAAGGTCTCTGTAGCAAGGGTCGGTTACTGCGACACAAGGCTTGTGTCGCAGGGATTAGTTTTTTTAGTATAAATAGCTCGTTTAGGTTAACTTGTAAAGGTTGACGAACCTAATACGTGAGAGAGCTGTGTGAGGGTTATCTATATCAAAATCTAGTCGATTATATTCATCAATATACAGATTCGATTTGTGTGATTCGTGATTTGTTTAACGTGCAAAGTTTAATTGATTGTATACCGCACTTTCAATTGAACGTCTTGATCTGATTTGGATCCGGTAAAGGGAACCTACATGTGGTATCAGAGCCAGGTTATTTTGCTTTGTCTTCGCATATTCCAGGTCAACCGGTTGCATTGAATGTTGATTATTCTGATGCAAACTTGGAATTTCTACAAAGTTTGCTTAGAAATAAATATGGACTGGTACCTGAACCTACATGTGGTATCATGTAACACCCCCAAATTTAATGATTTGCGGAAGCTTGATTTGAGTGTTACTAATCAATAACAAAGCACAAAGATATATAGCAAACGACTCTATATGCGTCGTTTTAACAAAATATATTGATAACTGAAATGTTTACAACATTTAAAGCTTTACATAGCTCGAGTTTATATAAAATGAGATTTCAGTACATAAGTACTTGTACAAAATATACTAATGCAAGAAAATCTCAATCGTCTGTATGCTGACTCGAGCTAAATCCTGAAGCCGAAGCAATCTACTGCTTGGTACCTGCGATATATGCTAAAAGGTCAGCTAAAAAGCTGGTGAGCTCACAGGTTTGAAATCAGTTAATATAGTATGAACCGCAAGATTTAAATAATGAATTGCATCCAGCAATTAAATGATAGTAATCGTGTATACAGCCATGAGCACATAGTTGAGCTTAACTCGAGGGCCGGGTCCCCTATAGAGAATTCTGGGCGAGGTGCCTCCACGAATGCCTAATCCACATTCGTCTTCCCAAATATTAGTACGTCCGTTTACCCGGTTAGTGCTTGCTAACCCGAACGAGGAGGGTCAATCCTATATGGTACCATATACTAATATTCTCGCTACAACGTATTAACAACTATGCTGACGGAGGACTTTAAATGATTAGTTTCGAAAAACTCATGTAGTATCTGAAATGTTTGTACTTGCGTTCACATGTTAAAATTGAGCAATATATCACACCCCTGAGTAAAACAGTAAAAAGAGGGGCTATGAGACTCACCTGAGTCTTATGAGTTTAACTTAATAAACTTGAGATGATTAGTCGAGTATGAAGTCCAAAGACTTGTAACCTGAGGGTGTCCACGACACGCGATGGTTATAAATGTGAGTAGGTATCTATCAAGACTACCTTGTAGTTGTCCGTCCAACTAGAATGTCCAAATTACATTTGGTTGATTGATTCGAATGTTTGAAAATATGTACGGCCCGTTGGTGACGGATTTGTAATAATAATCTCAACTATTATTATTTTGATTTCGTGGCGTTTTATTTGAAAA
The DNA here is from genome assembly GCA_949592205.1 of Helichrysum umbraculigerum. NCBI lineage: Eukaryota > Viridiplantae > Streptophyta > Magnoliopsida > Asterales > Asteraceae > Helichrysum > Helichrysum umbraculigerum. Next base: position 170,599,606 of record CATIUR010000001.1, read on the forward strand.
ATATGTTTTGATTGTGTTTTAGAAGCCGTTACGGAATCTAAGTACGGGGGTCCGGGGGCAGCGCCCCTGGTAGCGGGGTCCAAGGGGCGGCAGCCCCTGGCTGGGGTCGAGCTGCCAGGTCAGCTTGGAAAATTTTTATTTCTACTATATTGCTTTGACGAAAAACGCATTTGGATCCGAATTTCGGTAAAATCGAGTGATAAATTTCGAGTCTAGACGCTTAGTAAAAATCTGTGTTTTTGAGGTTCTGGTTTGTGCGACGTTGGGTGCGACGTCGCAGATCCTGACTGCGACGTTGAGCATGGCGTCGCTATGTGCGACTTTCGCAATTTAATGCGACGTTGTACGTGGCGTCGCTATATGCGACGTTGTTGATTTCTGCGACGTAAGGGCTTACGTCGCTAAGTGCGACGTGGTGAGGTATTGGCGACGTTAAGGCTGATGTCGCTATATGCGACGTCGCAATTTAATGCGACGTTGTGACTGACGTCGCACCATGCGACGTTACGAGGGGTTTTGCGACGTTGAAGCTGACGTCGCATAAATCTGGGTCCAAAAGCGACGTTACGGTCTGATGGCCGGAAAATGTGTCGAAAATGAGTTTTTCGGTTTCCGTTCGGTCCAAAACTTTTACCCAACCCATATATGGACATTTTAAGTGTATACAAACAACCACAAGTCGAAAATAATGGAAATCGAAGAGTTTCGAGAATTGTCGGAAACTTACAAAGTGTCGGATCAAAAATCCGAAAAGATAGAGTTGTAGATCGGGAAGTGGTGAACGTTTTTCTCCCAAGCGTCGAGGTGATCCGAGCGGGTTTAGTATGTTTATTTTGCGATTTTGAGTGATGGTGGTGGTGGTTTAGTTTAGAGAGAAAATAGAGGAGAGAGGGGTAAGAGAGAGAGTGAGTGGAGAGAAATGAGAAGAAAGAGAGGGGAGAGTTGGAGGTTATCCTCCAACTTTTCAGTCTCCGTTCTCCGTGCGGTGTTCGTTTGCTCCGTCGTTTAAACGTTAAATAATTATTTTACATTTTAATTATAAGTTTTAAAATACAATTTATTACGCGATATTTTATTTAAATATTTTACAAATAAATTTATATTTGAGTTATAAAATGTAAGTTTGTTTATTTAGTTTGCGCGTTTTAATATTTTAATTTGTGTAAGTTTTGTTTGTACGATACGAATGAATACGAAATATTATCATAATAATATTTTTGATATAAAAGCGTTATTTAATAAAATTGGTCACCAACGTCCGTATTTGATTGAATCGAAATACATTCGATTTAAGTCGCGTACGATTTAATCAAATCGCATTTTCGTATATATTCAACAATATATATAATTCGATACATTAATTAGCCTAACACAGAACTAATTACATGTATTAACATATGATTAGGCACTAATTACTAGTCCTAATTTGGCGGGTGTTACATATCAGAGCCACAATCGTAAGATTTTGTGGTATCGGGTCAATTTTGTACGTTTTTAGATTTAAATCATATACTTTTTGGTGTTTAATCTTCATTCCAGGTGTTAAAAGCTTGAAGTTAGCGTTTTCTGGAAGATCTTTGAAGGTTCGTTCGATTGGTGATCGTCGAAATCCATTAGGGTTTCGAAAACTTTCGATTTTAGGGTTTGTTTGTGGCTGTGTTCGAAACATAGCGACACAACCTCAGTGTCGCTACTAGGGTTTCTGCGACAGAGGCTTGCGACATAAGCCTTTGATTGATTGGATTCCGCGACATAGGCTTGCTACATAAGAAATTGTTTTGCGACTTAAGGCTGCGACATAAACATGCTACTTTGAGTTGCGACATAACCTGCGACATAAGACTTGGATTTCTACCTTTGCTTCTGGATTTCTACCTGCTGCTCTCCTTTTGACTGATGGTGCTTTTGATTGGTCAGAGCAAGCTGATGATGATCAACAAAATTCTGCTTTCATGGCCAACATACATGAGGTTGATGTTGAACCTTTCTCTTGCATTTCATGTATTAAGTTGACTGGCCAGGTTAATAGGTTAAGAGAGGATAATGATCGCCTTAATTCTAAATGTGAGCAATTGAATGAATCTAATAAATTGTTAAAAGAAAATGATAAGGCATGTGATAAAAAGCTAAAAGCAATTTTTGAAGAAAAGAAAGAACTGAAAGCTAAGATTTTCTAGTCAGCAAGATGAGATAGATAGCTATCTAAATATGCTTTCTCTTGTTAAGAAAGAGTTTGCTGACTCTCAAGCTGAAGTTTTTAATTTAAAACGAAAATTGTCTAATTTTTCAACTTCCTCTCTAGTGTTTGATGAAATCCTTCAGAAACAAAGGACCGATACAAAAAGCAAGGCTAGACTTGGTTTCCATTAAGTCCTGCCTCCTAAAGATTATCATCATATGCCTTCTAAGGATAGCATCAAAGATTTTGTACCTACCTTCTCAAAGATAGACACAAATCCTGTTAAACCTGTTAGTATCAAGATAAGTAAGCATGAGTATGTTAAGGCTGAAAATGGTAATGTTGTTAAATCTGAGACTAGTGTGTCTGAGCCAGTTAAGGCAAAGTCTGATGACCTTAGCTTTTTAAGGCTCCGAAGGTTGAGATAGTTGAGCCGTTTAAGGCTACTGAAATCAAGGATGAGCCCATTAAGCATGATGTAGTTGAGCCTGAATCAAGTAAGGCTGAGTCTGAACCTCCTGTTACTGTAGAGGAGATTGTTGAGATTGAGGATATAACCGAAGAGGCTATAAAACCAGTTGTAAAGAACGATATTAAGCCTGAAAACTTTATTGTAACCACTGAATCTAATGAAGAGGCTTTGAATAAAAAATAGAAAGCTAAGGTTGTTCCAGAAAAGAAGATTTTGAAAGTTAAACAAAATATTCAAAACTATCAAAAGTCTTCTAAATCAATTGAAAAGTCAAGGAATATTTCGAAATCAATTGATTCATCTTCCCAAGCATCAAACTCAACATGCTCACATAAGTGCGCGTGTTCTATAAATGCTTCTTTCAACTGGCCTCATAGGTTTACTCCTCATCCTTAACCATATGTTAAGCAAAGATCTTGTTTCTACTGTAAGAAACAAGGTCATTTGATAAATGACTGCCCATTGCTTGCTCAAAAACAGTTTGGGAGAGGTGTTCCGCGAACTTCTAAATATAGAAACTCTTTTAATAAATATTTTCAAATGAGAAGTTCATCATCTTTCCCACCCGTTCAGAAAGTCAACAATAGTGAGCAAAACAAATCTCAAAAGGTTTGGAAAGAGAAAGAGTCAAAAAGTGACTCTTCATTTGACAATGTCACATCAGCCAACACCTCTAACTTATTCAAAAACAAAATTTTGACTGATGTGATCATTGTCGATGATGCTTCTGGAGTACCCAAGTCTGTAAAGGCTTTGGTCTCGTGTACTAACTAATTTCCTTTTGTGTAGTGCTGCAGCAGCCTCAAGCCGTTAAGAATAGTAAATGGTATATCGATAGTTGTTGCTCGCGGCACATAACGGGCAATGTATCTAAACTATCCGACGTTCAAGAATATGATGGAGGATATGTTGCTTTTGCTGGTGATAAATGAGGTGTTATTACCGGACAAGGTACACTCACTAACGGTCAAGTGAGTTTTGAGAAGGTAAATTTTGTAGAGCAACTAAACCACAACTTGCTCAGCGTTTCGCAAGTTTGCGATAAAAAATTCACCACTGCTTTCACGGATGTTGAATGTTTGATCTTGAAGCCGGGATTTGTTATTCCCGAGGAATGGGTGCTACTGTGAGCACCAAGGGACAAGGACACATATATTCTGGCTATGAGTACGATTGAAACAAAACAGCATACATGTCTATTGTCAAAAGCTACAAAATAGGAATCACTATTGTGGCACAGACGTATGGGATATCTTCATTTTCGAAAAATGATTTATTTGGTGAAAAATGATCTTTTGCTTGGGGTACCGAAGCAGTATTTCGGTTTAAATGATAGTTGTGTTTCCTGTAAAAAAGGGAAACAGCACAAGAAGTTCCATAAGTCAAAGCTAGTGAATTCCATCGAGCATCCTTTGGAATTGTTGCACATGGACTTATTTGGACCAGTGAGCAAGAAGAGTCTTGGGGGTGCATCTTATTGTTTGGTGGTTACTGACGACTACTCGAGGTTTTCTTGGGTTTACTTTTTGGCTACCAAGGATGAGGCTCCGGAGATTCTTACATAACTGTTCGACAAACTGGAAAACTTGTGCAATTTGAAAATTAAGAAACTACGTAGTGATAATGGTACAGAGTTCAAGAACAAAACACTAGAGATGTTCTGTCTGAAGAAAGGTATTGATCATCAGTTCAGTGCTGCAAGGACTCCACAATAGAATGGAGTTGCTGAATGAAATAATAGAACTCTCATAGAGACTGCGAGGACCATGCTATCGGATTCTAAACTGCCTATCACTTTCTGGGCAGAAGCGGTCAACACAGCTTGTTATGTTCTGAACAGGGTTACTATGGTTAAGAAGCGAAACAAAACCAGTTATGAATTGCTTAATAACCGTAAACCTAATTTGCAGTTTCTTGAACCGTTCGGTTATCCCTGTACGATTCTGAACACAAAAGAGAGGGTAGCCAAGCTCGGTGAAAAGTCGGGTGACGGTTACCTTTTGGGATATTCAAACGACTCTCCTAATAAACGAGTGTTCAACAAAGTGACAAGGAGAGTGGAGGAACATTTTGAAGTGACGTGCTTATGTTACACTGAATCTCAACAAGGGACGCGACCCGAATGCTTGTTTGATTATAATGGTATGTTTGGCTCATTCAACCTCCCGGTTGATGAGGATGTTGAACAGGTGGTAACATTACTTCATGAACTTGATATATCTCCAGATGTATCTAAGTCATCTACAGCAACACCACCACTTCCTCCAACTTCTGATTCTATACCTGAGTCTTCTGCACATCTTGAAATGCCAGATTCATCTGATGAAGAAGAGGAACTGGTTACAAATTTAAATGCAGAAAACTTTGTTCATAGGGGAGATAACACAAATTTGGATTCCATCATTGTGCCTGACGAGATTCCAAGTCAACGTGTAAATGTGAATCACCCAGTTTCTAATATTATTGGTGATCTGGAAGATGGGGTTAGAACTAGAGGTCAAGTGAAAGCATTTGTGTCTAATACTCAAGAGTGCTTGTTAGCTGATATGGAGTCATGTTTCCTCTCTCAAGTTGAACCGAAAAATATAACGGAAGCATTGAAAGACTCTCACTGGGTGGAAGCTATGCAAGAGGAACTCCACCAGTTTAGGAAGCTACAGGTCTGGGAGTTAGTGAAATTACCAAAAGGATTCTATCCTATTGGTACGCGCTGGGTATATCGAGTAAAGAAAGATGACAGAGGAGTGGTTGATAACACGCAAAAAGTCATGTTTTTACGTGCACTAATCTCACCTTTTTAGCCCAATATGTGACGAAACTAATCAAAATAGATACTTTATCATTAAAACTCGTCACATGGGCCAAAATATAGACAATGTTTCAAAAGTCAACTAAAATGGTCGAAAAACACGATAAATCTAACGAATACGATCATAAGCATTCTCGTTCACTCGTTCTAGCACTTTTTGAGCTACACAAAGAATTATGACCTCTAACTTATGTCATTTTCTTCGTTAGGAAAATACGAACGCGTGGATATAAAGAACGCTCAAAAAGGATAAACGACGAAGAAGTTACGCCCGAATGAAGAAACGAAGAACCGAAGAACCAGCATACTGCTGAACCAAGCCGTATACGGCTGGTCCAGACCGTATACGGCTGGGCCTGGACCGTATACGGCCTGCACAGACCGTATACGGCCTGCGTCCAGCCGTATACGGCCTGGTTCAGCCGAATTCACCCTATGCTCAGCCGTATATGGTCCAGTTCAGCCGTATACGGTCCAGCTCAGCTGTATCGTGCGTTTGGGTGATAAAAATCTGATTTTTATTCGCCTTTGCGATACGGTTGTGCGTTTGAAGGTTTGGATACGATCTACGGATACGGCTGTGCGATCTCTATATATACAAGCCTCATTTCATTATTTCAACATACTCAATCACACTTTCTCATTCTCAACTTCACTTTCTCTCTCTACTCTCTCTCTAGAATAATTTAGTTAGTAGTTAGTGTAATTTAGCTAGTAGGGTACGAGCTTTAAGCTCTTTTGTAACGGAGGTGCTCCGAGACTGCGGTGTCGCACGATTTGTAATAACGCTTTGTCAGGTTCTATTATAATCTCTATCTTGTTATTTTAAATAATGTTGTGCTGTTGCTATACTTGTTTAGAATTACTTGCTAGGATTATTGCCATGCTTAGCTAGACAAACCTGTGTTTGCTATGATAGTTGCCATGCTAGGGTAGTTATACTTAAATCATGCTGTTACTCTGTCCGTATGCTGTTGAAATATATTTGAATCTATGAATTGAATCTCAAATGTTTATCTATCCAACTTATGCTGTGGTTAGTAACATCCTTCTAGGCTTGGCCAATTGCTAGTTGTATGCCGCTAATTATTCTGTGTCTGATGATCGTTGAACTCAACATGGCCGGTGTTCTCCTGGTTGAAATATTACCGGAGGGAGACACGGAGCGTAGGATTAGAGATAGATTAGATTCAGGTCATTCAACAAGTGTCTTTGAGAGAACTTTCGGGACACTTGTGACTTAACCATGTACCCCGTCACTCTGCATAATTGATCCCTGCTATGCTACCTTTCTGCATGTTCTTGTTTGATTGTTGCTTAGGGTTTGCATGCTAGTATCTGTTATGCCGATTAGTTACATGATTAGGTTTTCGAATATTTATCAATTGCATACACCAGTTTAACATGCGTAGAATAGTTAAAATGATTTATATGAAATAATGATGAACAATTTAATCAGCCGTTAGACCAGATCATCCCAACTTGTTCCGGTAGGAAACCCCTGTTCATGTTTTTGTTTATTCAACAATTCATGTCATGATTCGGATATCTCAAATGTCCGAGATTGGGGAATAAGACTCGAGGATGGTTGTTGGTTAAATTGGTTGCTACATTTGGGACAACTTCCGGTGTAGTTTACACTACATAACTGTTATCCACGTGACATGTTATTTATCTGATTGCGGACAACTCTACGTTAGATAGATAATAGGCTAGGAGTTATGGCTCATTAGGAAATATAGCTGTCATCTTAACTAAGACTTTATCCCATTAACTACCCCTAAATATCATGAGTAATTATCATAGTAAACACTCGCTTCACCTATAAGTTCTCGTTGCCACCTCACCTCCACTTTACTTTACTTTAGTTTTAGATAATTAGTAGTTAGTTAAAACCAAAACCAACCAAAATCTCTTTTAAACCATAGCTAAATCCCCATAGATAACTAAAGTCCTAGATCCCATGCCCGTTGTAGTTTGAAGAACGACCCTAGGTCATACCTATCGTTGTATTCACCCATAGCTTTAGTATACTTAGGCCCAACAAAAAACAATTTTTAAAACCCACTGATTCAGCCAAGCGGGAGGCCCGCAACGACAGGAAGCAATTCCTAAAAGACCGACCGTTCGGCTGGCATCAAGCTCTTGGCGCCGCTGCCGGGGACTACAACGACCGATTTAGGAATTTAGTTGTCTTAAGTTTTTAGTGATCCTTTCGGAAGATCAATATCATCCGAAAGTTCCTTTTCTGTTCTTTACTTTCCAAAACTCTCTTTTCTACCAAACCCAAACTTCATCAGCTATGACGAATCGTATTACTCTCGCCTCAACCTGCACACCACTACTGGAAGGAAGAGGAGGACCTATCGTGCTGCCCGACGAAAACTTTGAAATTAAGCCTGGCGTTATCAAGTTACTCAAAACCTTCTGCCAATTTCACGGCCTTTCGCTCGATGATCCAAATTCACATTTGGATAGATTCATCAATCTTTCTGATTCCTGTGAGCAATCAGGGATTTCAAGAGAAGTCTCCCGACTATATCTTTTTCCCTATTCTTTATCTTCGCGTGCTCGAACCTGGTTTGAAGAACTCGAACCCAATTCGATTCATACTTGGGAGGAGTTGGCTACTAAGTTTATGGCTAAGTTTTTCCCTCCTTCCAAGCAAACCAAGCTCAAGGATGACATCGTCAGTTTCCGACAAGGAACCAATGAATCGTTATATCTAGCATGGGAACGATTTAAGAAGATGCTTAACAGATGTCCGAATCATCAAATGGGTAAGACGAACCTAATTTGCATATTCTACAATGGTCCGACTCCTCAGCACAAGTCAACCCTCAATGCTGCTTCTCAAGGAAATTTCATGTCACACACTTCTGAAGAAGCCTGGGAGCTAGTTGAGACGATAGCAATACATCAACATAACTGGGAGTTTGGCGAACCGGCTAAGGAAGTAACTAGTACTTCGAGCCTATCCTTGGAAGCTCTGCAAGCTCAAGTGGACAATCTCTCCAGAGTCTTCAAGGATCTTCAATCTTCTACACCTCAGCCTCGTAAAGGTACGGAAGAAATTCTTGTCACTACTGTTAAAAACCCTGAATCGAACTTTCATTCTAAACCATTCATTCAGCGGCTGACCAATAACCCACCTACTCAGTTTCTGCAACCTTTAACCTCTAATATGCCAGTTTCCCCCGTAAATTCTCAACAACACTATAATGAAACTTTGACTAATTTCATGGTTGAACAAATAAACATAAATAAACAAGTAATAGATTTTCAAGATAAAATTGATGCTTTACTTAGAATATCAGAAGATTTGATCAAAAACTTGGAAGTTAGTCTTAAACAACTGTTTTTAAAAGTTGAGAACCAAGGAGGAATCATGGTCATCACTAGAGGAGGTAAAGAGACCAGAAATGAGAAGTCCTCAGATAATTCTTCAAATCAACTTCCTATCTCTGAACCGACCACTGATCCAGTGCCTAGTGACACCCCTGTCACTGCACCAGATCCAGTATCACCTAAAGCCCCAGAAATCATTCCACGAACTAGGATACCCTTCCCTGGTAGGCTTAAGAAAGAGAAACAGGAAGCACAATTTGGGAAATATCTAGAAATGTTTAAAAGCCTACACTTAAACGTTAGACTATTAGACGCTTTAGTAGAGATGCCTAGTTGTGCTAAGTTTTTCAAAGAACTCATATCAAATAAGGAAAAATTAAGACACGTAGTTAGTTTACCCTTAGATGCTGAATGCTCAGCAATCATGTTACATGGCCTTCCACCCAAACTAGGAGATACTGGCCGTTTCACTATTCCCTGTTTTCTTCAAAACATACAAGTTAGTAACGCCTTAGCTGACCTAGGAGCTAGTGTCAATCTTATGCCTTACTCTCTCTATAAGAAACTAGGATTAGGTGAACTGCTACCCACTCAAATGACCATCCAATTAGCTGATAGATCAGTTAAACTCCCCCGAGGAATTGCTGAAGATATAATGGTCCGAGTCGGTAAATTTATCTTCCTAGTTGACTTTGTCATTATGGATATTGAGGAAGATGCCCACGTTCCCCTCATCCTTGGTAGACCTTTCCTAAACACTGCCAAGGCTGTGATAGATGTAAACAAAAAATCTTTAAAACTGAGGGTCGGAGCGGAGGAAGTCACCTTTAATATCGATAAGTTGATGAAGCACCCTATGGGAGAAGATCTTGGTCTTGTGGATGCCATGCAGGAAATATATGACGAGCATTTGGAGGAGATTCTAGCAGTCAGCAGTAACGAACCTTTCTCCAGCACTGTCATCACCAAAAGAAGACTTTGCCTGGACGACATCGGACTCTGCTCGGCTATCTCTGACCAACCAGCACCTTCCGGAGAGCTGCTATTTCCCTTACCTGAAATGAAGAATACTTTAGCACCGCCTAACTACTCTCCCACGAACAACTCCGTTGTTGCTGTTCCTTTAGGCGAAGGCATCCCTATCTCATTTTTAAGAAGAAATCAGTTTTTTCCGATACCCGAATCATCTCCGTCTGTAGCTGAGATTCTCAAATCTTTCGAGATGGATTCCGGAACTTTGCCACAACTATCTGAAGGTTATGAGAAATCAAATCCAGAAATCACCATAAGTACTTCTTCTAAAGCTCAATTTCAGAAGTTCGCACTCACCGACAACAATGATGTCATCATCACTGAGGATAATGCAACCTCTTCATCATCTACCTGCAAATACGAGTTAAAGAAGAACGCGCTTTCCAATGAGACAGAACTAGTAGAAATAGCATCAGCCACTACAGCAGACTCATCTCCAGAAGAATCAGAGTTCCAAAAAGAGTATGACGAGTTACAAAGAGACGAGATCGCTCGAATGAAACACTCAATCGAAGAACCGCCAGAATTGGAACTGAAGGAATTACCCCCTCACTTGGAATATGCTTTTCTCGAAGGAACCTCACATCTACCAGTCATAATTGCCAAAGGTCTTTCACCTGAAGAGAAAGCAAGACTTATGCAGGTCTTGAAGTCACACAAGAAGGCGATTGCATGGAAGATTTCTGATATACAATGGATCAGTCCAAATTACTGCACGCACAAGATACTCATGGAAAACGACTTCAAACCTTCCATACAGAGACAGAGGAGAGTAAACCTGAAGATTCAAGACGTGGTCAAGAAAGAGGTTATCAAACTTTTGGATGTTGGTTTGATCTATCCTATCTCAGATTCCCCATGGGTCAGCCCAGTTCAGGTCGTCCCAAAAAAGGAGGAATGACGATTATCGCTAATGAAGATAATGAATTGATTCCTATACGAACCGTCACCGGTTGGAGGGTGTGTATCGACTACCGGAAATTAAATGAAGCCACCCGGAAAGATCACTTCCCTCTGCCGTTCATCGATCAGATGACGGAAAGATTATCGGGGGATGAATATTACTGCTTCCTCAATGGTTTCTCCGGCTATTTTCAAATTCCTCTCGATCCAAAGGACCATGAAAAGACGACATTCACATGTCCATATGGTACATTTGCCTACCGCCGCATGCCATTCGGTTTATGCAATGCACCTGCAACATTTCAAAGGTGTATGGTGGCAATATTCCATGACATGATTGAACAGTGTATGGAGGTATTCATGGATGACTTCTCAGTCTTCGGTGATTCCTTCACATCTTGTCTTTCCAACCTTGAAAGGATGCTAGCCCGATGCGAAGAATCAAATCTTGTCTTAAACTGGGAAAAGTGCCACTTTATGGTGAAAGAAGGAATAGTTTTAGGACATCGAATATCGAAATCTGGAATCGAAGTTGACAAAGCCAAAGTTGAGACTATTGCCAAACTTCCGCCACCTACTTCTGTTAAAGCCATTCGCAGTTTTCTAGGTCACGCCGGATTCTACCGTCGCTTTATCAAGGATTTCTCTAAGATCTCTCGACTTATGACGCACCTTCTCGAGAAGGATACTCCGTTTGTCTTTTCAGATGACTGTCTTAAAGCTTTCAACATTTTGAAGGATCAGCTCACACATGCACCGATCATGGTCGCCCCCGATTGGAGTCTTCCGTTTGAGATCATGTGCGATGCTAGTGACTTCGCTGTTGGAGCTGTCTTAGGGCAAAGGAAGGAGAAGCAGTTTCAGCCAATCTACTACACCAGCAAGACACTCACTGATGCACAAGAGAATTACACCACAACAAAGAAAGAGCTTCTTGCGGTAGTATTCGCTTTTGATAAATTTCGTTCTTATTTAATATTGTCCAAAACTATTGTCTATACAGATCACTCAGCCTTGAAGTATCTCTTCAAAAAGCAAGACGCTAAGCCAAGACTGCTTAGATGGATTCTCCTCCTCCAAGAATTTGACATAGAAATCAAGGATAAAAAAGGGAGCCGAGAATGTCGCAGCAGATCATCTTAGTCGATTGGAAAATCCGTTGATGGAGAAGCTTGATGAGAGAGAGATTCAAGACCAGTTTCCTGAAGAACAACTCATGAATATCGGAGGATACAAAAAGAGATCTCAATTCACTTACAACCCTTGGTATGCAGACTACGCAAATTATCTGGTTGGAGGAATTGTGCCAAAAGGAATGCCCACCTCTAGAAGACGCAAATTCTTTAGAGACGTAAAGAACTACTATTGGGACGATCCATACTTATTCAAAGTATGCCCGGACCAAATCATCAGAAGATGCGCAGACGAGAGGGAGGCAAGGAACATTCTTCACCAAAGTCATCACGGACCAACTAGAGGACATCATGGAGCAAATATGACTGCAAGAAAGGTATATGACTCTGGCTTCTACTGGTCTACTATATTCAGAGACGCTCACAACTTGGTAAAACGCTGCGATGCTTGCCAAAGGTTTGGAAGTGTTTCATCGAGAAGTGAAATGCCACTTACTAACATCCAAGCTTGCGAGATCTTTGATATATGGGGGTTGGATTTTATGGGACCATTCCCAAAATCATATGGGAAAGAGTATATTCTGGTTGCTGTCGACTACGTCTCCAGATGGGCCGAAGCTCAAGCATTTCCTACAAATGATTCCCGAGTAGTGGTGAAATTCTTAAAGCAGCTCTTCTCACATTTCGGTACTCCAAAAGCGATCATTAGTGATCGAGGCACGTACTTCTGTAATGCTCAGTTTATGAGGACATTACAATATTATGGTGTCACCCATAAGACCTCTACGGCTTACCACCCGCAGACGAATGGGCAAGCCGAAGTGATGAATCGAGCGCTCAAGAGAATTTTAGAACGAACCGTGGTTAATCATAGGGAAAGATGGGCTGAAAAATTAGACGATGCTCTATGGGCGTTCAGAACCGCATATAAATCACCACTAGGAACCACGCCCTACAGACTAGTCTACGGAAAAGCGTTTCATCTGCCAATAGAGTTGGAGTATAAAGCTCACTGGGCGCTAAGAGATTGTAATTTAGACCCTTCTGCAATTGGATCACATCGGAAAATGCAACTGAATGAACTAGCCGAATTAAGAGACCAAGCATATGATAGCTCTCTGCACTTCAAAGAACGAACAAAGAATACTCACGACGCTAAACTCAAATATTCTAAGTTCAAGCCCGGAGACAAAGTTCTTCTCTTCAATTCGCGCTTCAAAAAATTCTCCGGCAAATTCAGATCAAGGTGGAGAGGACCATTTGTTGTATCAAAAGTCTTTACCTTCGGAGCAGTCGAACTAAAAGCCCCGGACGGTAATTTTAAAGTCAATGGACATCGCTTAAAACACTACATCGAAGATTTCCCCTCTGGTGAGTAAGTCTATATCTTTGAACCACCTTGAGCCGACTAGTAGGTAAAAGAGTCAAGCTAGAGACTCTCTAAATAAGCGCTCTTGGGAGGCACCCCATTGCTTATCTTATTTTATTTTATTTATTTCTTAGTTATTTTTGCTTTAGTATTATCATCCCTAAACTAACGATGCAGGATAACCCAAATATCTGACAATGCCACACTCCTACATATACATCAGATAAGTTTTATTCATAGTATACAAATGCGAATGAACAGATGACCTCGCAAAGCTTTAGCATTCAAACAAACATTTCTTGAAGTCATCTGATTATTTTGCATTTGTATACCCATTTAAAACTACAGCATTACCTGTTTATCTTTATGTTTCAGGATGGATGCTTCAGCTGAGACTTCAGGACAAGCTACTCAGAAACAACAGAGGAAGAGGACCCGCAGAGGAAAAAGAAAGAAGACGACCACCACTACTGATGAGCATGTTCCGACTGCTCCTGTATCTGCCCCACTTTTTGACTTTGGAGTGACCACTTCAAATCCGAAGGTGACTTGGGCGATGCTCAGTGAGCTTTCGATTCAGCGCAGGTCTCAGTCCAAAATCAGAGAAGGGATGGGACTACCGAGACTCACCGACCAGCCGTATCAGCTTGGTCAGGGTCCCAGGCCAGCTCTCCCACCTTGGTCCTTCTTCCCAGCTGCCTCACCACAGACTGTTCCTCCCACTGCTGTTGCTCCTTCTAGGCCACCTCAGAATCCCGCTGATGCATCCATGGTGTTTGATCGCACTACTGCCTTATCACTCACTTCAGATCCATATCCTGACGCACTTGCAGCATTTGATCTAGACATGGATGATTTACTAGACGATCTCTAGTTTATTTTATCTTTAGTTAACTTTATTTATCTTTAGACCTGTTATGTTGTTGAACTGATGATTATGATGGTATTTTATGACACTGTAGACCTTATCTTCGTAGGAATTGGATGAGCTTTGAAAAGAGTCTGGTCCTCACAATCCAGCAAATTATTTACACCAACCCTACACGAATATGGTCCTATATCCAGTGCCCAATGTCCGTAGGGAAGTATCTCTCTTAAACCCGTTCTTCCTATTTAAAAATAACTTCGATATGCCTATTGATCACTTAAATTTCTAAGTGTGGGATCCCCCTCGCTTATAACTTTTAAATTCACATTCTTCCTAAACCAAAACCCTAAGTGTGGGATTTTCTCCCTACTTAAGTGTAGAACATTAGGGACAATGTTTATTTCTAAGTGTGGGATAGCGGTATATCTCTCGTCTGTCAAAATATCTGTTTCAGTTGATCTAGAAACATGCTAGTCCTCAAAATAAATTTTCAACCCTTATTTTGCCAAAATTTTCAAAAATTTTAAATTTTTTATGAGTCACAATGAAAGCAAATTGGTTAAAACTTCGATAGTGAAATTGTCACTCATTCAGTTGGCCAATAAGTTTTTCAAGAATGAGTACAGATTTTTTTTTTACAAGTATGTCAAAAGTTGGTAAATATAAGGTCGAAATCATGTCGGATTCTAAACAATTTAAGATGAGGATCTAAGAGGGGCATCGCACTACTGGACACATATAACCCATTTTTGCTGTGAGGAATTTGAGCCTTATAAGCATTTATTTTAAATGCTTCACTGTTCGTTTGTTGTGTGTGACCGGTGCACGTATTTCTGAATTAGAACTTGCCCCAGGTATACATTTCGAGATCACATTGACAGGTGTCATACGTGACATAGGTACGATTAGAGGACCTTGACATTCCTTAGGATTTAAACCCCTTTTCACATATCTTTTCAAGCCCAAAACCCTTCCAACACTCAATTTAAGTGTTGATGATCCGCTTAGAAAACCCTGTTGAGCCTTAGCCTATTTTTCTTTTATTCAACCAAATTTTTAACCCCTTATTCCCCTACCCACCAGAAACTTATCTTGGTATTTTTAAAAGAGGAAATATTTAGGTATTCCTTTTTGCTTTCACTCCAAAAATCACAAATAATGTTTACTAAAACTTCTCGTGTGCGTTTTATTGATCTATACAGAAAAAATCGAGAGTCATGTGGTGCGAAAAATTGGCACCAAAGTAAACTCAAAAATCATCAAAGGATTGAAAAAAAAAATGAAAATAAGAAGGGATCTCAAGAAGGGGAAATAAAAGAAAATCCCTTAGAAATTTCTTGGCAAGAAAAATCTAAGCCCAAAAATAGAAATAGAATTAGAAAAAGAAAGAAAATAGCGGAAATAAAGCTAAGTGCTTCAACTCTCTCGAAAACTCGACTCTTCAAAGAAATATCATTCCGTGTGTTTTCAAAAGATAGAAGTCAAAATAGCTATCTTATCCCCCAAAAGTGTTATCCGTTTCCGTTTTCATTAAAAAGGATATCTAGATAGAGTTTTTTTTTTAGAAGTCCCAAGATAAGCAAACACCCTTAAAAACCTAGATACCCCCAATCTATCCATACCCTTTAAAACCAACACCAAACACTACAACCCATTTGAATGTCCTGGGATAATCAGTACCATTCCTATCTAAGTGATGAAGATTTGATCCTCGGGCAAGCCTATGACGACGAGTGCTGCACGACTGGGATTTTAGCGATTTTTCATTTGGCTTAGGATAATAGGAACCCCGATACACTTTGAGTGAATTGAGTGACCACCAGTGAGATTGCCCAGTCGTGTATATTCCACAAATTTGAGAATTGAAAGTTTGCCTAAGTGAATCATCTTGAAAACCTTCAGATACTTCATGTGAACATCTCTTATTTATCCAACAGACAAATACTTGTTTCCAATCTGTGTGAACTCTTCTTTGTGGGTCGAAATCAAAAACTTTTTTTATGGTGAATTCTAAGAGGGTAAGTTTGCTTGAGGACAAGCAAATGTCTAAGTGTGGGATATTTGATAACACGCAAAAAGTCATGTTTTTACGTGCATTAATCTCACCTTTTTAGCCCAATATGTGACGAAACTAATCAAAATAGATACTTTATCATTAAAACTCGTCACATGGGCCAAAATATAGACAATGTTTCAAAAGTCAACTAAAATGGTCGAAAAACACGATAAATCTAACGAATACGATCATAAGCATTCTCGTTCACTCGTTCTAACACTTTTTGAGCTACACAAAGAATTATGACCTCTAACTTATGTCATTTTCTTCGTTAGGAAAATACGAACGCGTGGATATAAAGAATGCTCAAAACTGATAAACGACGAAGAAGTTAAGCCCGAATGAAGAAACGAAGAACCGAAGAACCACCATACGGCTGAACCAAGCCGTATACGGCTGGTCCAGACTGTATATGTAACACCCTCGAATTTCGGATTTGCGGAAGCGGTCGGGTCGGGTGTTACCAATCAAATATCACAAGCACAAAGGTAAATAATGAACGACTCTAAATGAGACGTTTGAAAATAGTTATACATTTCCCAAAATAAAAATGTATAGACGTTGCGAGTTCGCAAAAATAATTTCATTACATAATTGTAATACAAAAGTTATGCAAGAAATCAATTTGTTGAAAGCATGCGACTCGAGCTAGGATCCTGACGGGCCGATCCTACTAAAGCTGTACCTGAAATGCATACTAAAATACGTCAGCGATAAGCTGGTGAGTCCATAGGTTTAGTTGACAAGGATTAAAGTATAAAATTATAATCCTATGCTGGAAGTACACCCCTGTGTACAGTGTTGAATTCCTGAGTTTCTTAGATTGAGTGATGAACTCAATTGAAGTGATTCTTGAACTAGTTCCTTTGATCTAAGCAGTTCACACAATAATAACACAAGTAATAATATCACAGAGTAGCAATTAACACATATCAATTAATTTAAATAAATAGCACATATCACATAAGGAAAGTAAAGCGCAAGTATGTTCTTGAAAATCTTGTTTACTGATCTTGTCCTTGAAAATCTTGATCTTGAAAACCTTGTTTTATTGATCTTGAAAACCTTGAATTCTTGACCTTGCACATAGTTCTTGATCTTGAAAATAGGTTCTTGATCTTGCAAATAAGTTCTTGACCTAGCACATAATCCTTGATCTAATCTTGTTTTCTAGTTTCTTGATTCTTGTATGTTCTTGTATTCTTGACCTTGAATTCTAGTTCTTGATTCTAGTGTTCTAGTCCTTGAATTCTTGTTATTGATCTTAGTGTTTCTTGTATTCTAGACCTTGAGTTCTTGTTCTTGATTCTAATGTTTTCTGGTATTCTTGACCTTGTATTCTTGACCTTAAAGTCTTGTTATCTAGTTTCTTAGTATTCTAGTTTCTCGATTCTTGGATTCTTGAATTCTAAGTTTGATGTACTCTAGCCTAGAGTACAATGATTTCAATTGTTCCAGTGTCGTACAGTGTTAGCCTATAGCTATTAATGTTCTTGAAACCTGAGTGAAGTGTAAGGATAATCCATATTATCCATCAATGTTCGTGTTCCTGAAACCTATCTCATATAAGTTTTTCATTGGCGACTAGTGCCCTAGTCTAGTACGAGTTGTAATAAATCATTTACAAAGATTTATTTCATAAATAGATTTTGAATAATAATCGACGAGTATGCATTCCACCCCAAAACAGTATAACAGTTTGAAAGGAGGGGCTATGGAAACTCACCTGAGGAGCGAGCGATCCTAAGGTGACGAGTTGTACTTGATGGTAATCTCCCAGTATCCTAGACACGCGAGATTTCGTATAAGTGAATGGACGTTTATATAAACAATCCAATTTGTTGTTTATTCGGTTAGAATGTACTTAAAGTGTTTGACACGTATTTATGTTTGTTTCGTATAACTGAACTTTGTTCTGAAAATGTATCGTATCGAATATAAATAATTTGAGTTCGTATAATTATAATACGTCATAAAAATTATTTATAGTTATTGAAATTATAAACGTTCTTTGATTGGTCATTTATCATAAATCGTAATATGAATACATAAGTTAGGATCAATTCATGAGTTTAAAATAGTTGGGCTGGTTTACAGGAAGTACCCGCCGGGTTCCCCTATTACCCGCCGGGTAAACTGGTGTACACAAAGGACGCGCCGTGTACTACTTGTACGCACCGTGTCCAACAATTATAGGTTAGAACGCGCCGGTTACATTAGTACGCGCCGGGTTCTATGGGTTTTTAAAAGAACGCGCCGGGTTCCAAGGAACGCGCCGCGTGGATCTTATTTTTCAGGATTACCCGCCGGGTACCAGGCATCCCCGCCGGG
This sequence comes from Helichrysum umbraculigerum, assembly GCA_949592205.1. NCBI lineage: Eukaryota > Viridiplantae > Streptophyta > Magnoliopsida > Asterales > Asteraceae > Helichrysum > Helichrysum umbraculigerum. Next base: position 170,618,106 of record CATIUR010000001.1, read on the forward strand.
TATCGAGGTCTGGTTCAGGTGTGACCGAACGAAAAACTCACCAAAACTCACGGATCGATTTCCAAAATCACATTTTCGACAATAACTAACTTATATAGTGTTAATACATGATAATCTAAGCGATATAAACATGAAATCGAGTGGAGATCGGGGATTTTCTTACCAAATGAAAATGAGAACGAAAATGGTGAAAATGATGATGGAAGACGATGATGATGATGTTGTTGTTACTCCTCCTTCTAGTGACGATGATGGTGCCGATTTGATGATGATGGCGGTGGTGATGTAGTGTGAGCCGAGAGGGAGAGGAGGAAGAGATTGAGTGTGGGTGAAATGGAACCAAAAATGGAAATGAGGAGGGAGTAAAGAGGAAAGGCCGGCCATCTCCAATAATTGGAGGTGGTTGGCTCCGGTTTGTCCCGCTTCGTGGTATTTTGACCCGTGTTTTGGTACCCGATTGTAAAATAAATAATATTTTTAAATTTTATAATTTTGTTGATACGAAATCGTTTATGTTTTTATGCGAAGTATTTTATAAAAATACTTTAATTGAGTTATAAAAATATAACTTAGTTTTGAGTTCGATTAACGGATATAGTTTGATTGGTTTCATTGCGTTCGAGTAAAATGAAATAAAACGAAATGTGTTTTATTTTAATCCAAGTAAATAATTATTATTATTTTCAATAAAACATTATTTGTTAGTTTTGTAGCGAATGATTTACTTGTGCACGATAAATAATTAATCGTTTCGTGTTATGGTTATATAATACCTTATATAATACTTGAGCACTTGATAACATTTGTATCGGATATATGAATAGAAAGTTTAAATTGGATCCGAATTTTGGTCATTTTTGTCAGTTGTTACATTCTCCCCTTGTTATAGGAATTTCGTCCCGAAATTCAAGACGGAGATAGAAGTGAGTGTGAGGTCTTAAGAGTAAGACGATTGAATTGATTCTCTTGAGTATTTTGTTCTATTGTCCTTGTTATGATCCGAGTTCTGGATTTCTTGATCTATAGTTTCTTGCCTTATTATTTCTTGTCTTATGGTTTCTTGACCTAGAGTTTTCTTGTCCTGAGGTTTCTTGACCTATAGTTTCTTGGCCTGTGATTCCTTGATCTAAGATTTCTTGACCTGGGGTTTCTTGACTTATGATTTCTTGGTATCTGCTTTCTTGATCTTGATTTTCTTGTCCTATAGTTTCTAGACTAATTGATTCTAGTCACAGAGTCCTATATCTGATCTTATCTTGCTCCCCTTGTTAAGATTAACGTCCTACAGACGGTGCGAGGGATAGATTTTCATTTACAATGACTACCTACAGTAGTGTATCTTGATATGAATAAGTGAAATGAATAGGGTCACAGTAAGATACGTACCCTAATATAATATAGCGTCCTAGCAGACGTGGTTGTTCTAATCTTGGCGTTTTGGACAGTCCTTCATGAAATGTCCGGAGTTACCGCACACAAAACAGACTTTTGGTGCGTTGGAATTGACAGGTGTGGTTGGGAATTTACATTCCTGAGCTGGGTGTCCCCTAAGATTGCATTTTGAACAAGGTTCACTACAGGGGCCCACATGATGATGTTTGCAGTTGGAACAGTGTGGCAAATAGCCTCCATAACTGCTACTACCCTTAGATCTAGTGACGTAAGCCTTAGGCGCTTCTAGTCGCTTGGTTGGTGATTGGTACTGTTCGTTGTCATTGGGATTCCCATCCCGAATGCGTTTGTTGTGGGTTCCAGTAGGGGTTGCAGCTGTTTCCCTTTGATTAATCATGGCTGTAAGTTCATATGCCAGACGGATGGCTCTTTGGATAGTGGTAGGTTGGGATGCGGCGACATTGCCTTGGACAGGGTCCGAAAGGCCTCGAATGTACTTCTTGATGCGTTTGGATTCAGGCTCCACCATGTTTGGGCATAAAAGTGCCAGTTGTTGGAATCGAGTGGTGTAGCTTTGGATGTTGTTCCCCTGAACAGTGAGATGCCAGAACTCTTCTTCCAGCTTTTGTATTTCCTCCGGAGGACAGTATTCTTCCCTGAGCATGGTTTTCAGATCTTCCCATGGAAGTTGATAAGCAGTATCAATCCCTACGGATTGAACATAAGAGTTCCACCAGGTGAGAGCACCTTCTTGAAATGTGCAGGTGGCGAATTTGACTTTGCAGTCCTCGGTGCAATTGCAGATGCGAAGAACTGATTCCATTCTCTCGAACCATCGGATCAGTCCGATAGCTCCTTCAGTGCCAGCAAAATCGAGAGGTTTGCAGTTTTGGAATTCTTTGTAGGTGCATGGTTTGGCAACAGGTGGATTTTCAGTGGTGTCGGTATTCCTCCGAGAATTTTGTGGTCGTTCTCGGGACAAAGTCTCAGTCACTGCTTGAGCAATGAGGGATGTCATCTGAGCATCAGTGTAGTTTCTTGACTTTGGCGGCATGGTTCTTCAAGAAAGAAAAATGAAGATACATGAGATTTGATTTTTGTAATTGTGGAGGTTAATGCCAACATAGAAGTGAGAAAAGTGTAGGAAACAAGTTGAGGTACGACATGAAAGTGCACAGAGTCAGATAATGCATGAAGAAGTATTATTGATTTTTGAGCGTTTCAAGTTTTCAACGGGTTGAGTCGAATGATTTTTGCCACGTGGGGAAAGAAATACACCACGTTTAGTAAAAACTGATAGCGTTCGCGCGATGAAATAGGTGGAATAGTTGGTGCGTCGTTTCTAAATGTTGTGTTTGAAGTGACGAGAATGTCAGCGAGTGAGGCCTATGTATATATAATCCTATATATAATAGCCTAGTAAGTCTAGTATACGCTAAGTCAATATAGTCCTAGCTAAATCAGAGTCATCTATTGTATTTCCGCTCAGCATAACCCTTTTCAGATTTCACATCATCCGTATTTAATTATACATAGTTAGCTACGCTATGTTAAATTAAACCCGTAAGACGTGATTTCTGAACCAAGTCATTCCTAATAGGAAATACTGCCTAACGGTCATAGTCTAGGCCCACTAAATGCAACCTATTCACTATAACCTTAGGCTCTGATACCAATCTGTAACACCCTCGAATTTCGGATTTGCGGAAGCGGTCGGGTCGGGTGTTACCAATCAAATATCACAAGCACAAAGGTAAATAATGAAGGACTCTAAATGAGACGTTTGAAAATAGTTATACATTTCCCAAAATAAAAATGTATACACGTTGCGAGTTCGCAAAAATAATTTCATTACATAATTGTAATACAAAAGTTATGCAAGAAATCCATTTGTTGAAAGCATGCGACTCGAGTTAGGATCCTGACGGGCCGATCCTACTAAAGTTGTACCTGAAATGCATACTAAAATACGTCAGCGATAAGCTGGTGAGTCCATAGGTTTAGTTGACAAGGATTAAAGTATAAGATTATAATCATATGCTGGAAGTACACCCCTGTGTACAGTGTTGAATTCCTGAGTTTCTTAGATTGAGTGATGAACTCAATTGAAGTGATTCTTGAACTAGTTCCTTGATCTAAGCAGTTCACACATTAATAACACAAGTAATAATATCACAGAGTAGCAATTAACACGTATCAATTAATTTAAATAAATAGCACATATCACATAAGGAAAGTAAAGCGCAAGTATGTTCTTGAAAATCTTGTTTACTGATCTTGTCCTTGAAAATCTTGATCTTGAAAACCTTGTTTTATTGATCTTGAAAACCTTGAATTCTTGACCTTGCACATAGTTCTTGATCTTGAAAATAGGTTCTTGATCTTGCAAATAAGTTCTTGACCTAGCACATAATCCTTGATCTAATCTTGTTTTCTAGTTTCTTGATTCTTGTATGTTCTTGTATTCTTGACCTTGAATTCTAGTTCTTGATTCTAGTGTTCTAGTCCTTGAATTCTTGTTATTGATCTTAGTGTTTCTTGTATTCTAGACCTTGAGTTCTTGTTCTTGATTCTAATGTTTTCTGGTATTCTTGACCTTGTATTCTTGACCTTAAAGTCTTGTTATCTAGTTTCTTAGTATTCTAGTTTCTCGATTCTTGGATTCTTGAATTCTAAGTTTGATGTACTCTAGCCTAGAGTACAATGATTTCAATTGTTCCAGTGTCGTACAGTGTTAGCCTATAGCTATTAATGTTCTTGAAACCTGAGTGAAGTGTAAGGATAATCCATATTATCCATCAATGTTCGTGTTCCTGAAACCTATCTCATATAAGTTTTTCATTGGCGACTAGTGCCCTAGTCTAGTACGAGTTGTAATAAATCATTTACAAAGATTTATTTCATAAATAGATTTTGAATAATAATCGACGAGTATGCATTCCACCCCAAAACAGTATAACAGTTTGAAAGGAGGGGCTATGGAAACTCACCTGAGGAGCGAGCGATCCTAAGGTGACGAGTTGTACTTGATGGTAATCTCCCAGTATCCTAGACACGCGAGATTTCGTATAAGTGAATGGACGTTTATATAAACAATCCAATTTGTTGTTTATTCGGTTAGAATGTACTTAAAGTGTTTGACACGTATTTATGTTTGTTTCGTATAACTGAACTTTGTTCTGAAAATGTATCGTATCGAATATAAATAATTTGAGTTCGTATAATTATAATACGTCATAAAAATTATTTATAGTTATTGAAATTATAAACGTTCTTTGATTGGTCATTTATCATAAATCGTAATATGAATACATAAGTTAGGATCAATTCATGAGTTTAAAATAGTTGGGCTGGTTTACAGGAAGTACCCGCCGGGTACCCCTATTACCCGCCGGATAAACTGGTTTACACAAAGGACGCGCCGTGTACTACTTGTACGCACCGTGTCCAACAATTATAGGTTAGAACGCGCCGGGTACATTAGTACGCGCCGGGTTCTATGGGTTTTTAAAAGAACGCGCCGGGTTCCAAGGAACGCGCCGCGTGGATCTTATTTTTCAGGAGTACCCGCCGGGTACCAGGCATCCCCGCCGGGTATCAAGGTCTGGTTCAGGTTTGACCGAACGAAAAACTCACCAAAACTCACGGATCGATTTCCAAAATCACATTTTCGACAATAACTAACTTATATAGTGTTAATACATGATAATCTAAGCGATATAAACATGAAATCGAGTGGAGATCGGGGATTTTCTTACCAAATGAAAATGAGAACGAAAATGGTGAAAATGATGATGGAAGACGATGATGATGATGTTGTTGTTACTCCTCCTTCTAGTGACGATGATGGTGCCGATTTGATGATGATGGCGGTGGTGATGTAGTGTGAGCCGAGAGGGAGAGGAGGAAGAGATTGAGTGTGGGTGAAATGGAACCAAAAATGGAAATGAGGAGGGAGTAAAGAGGAAAGGCCGGCCATCTCCAATAATTGGATGTGGTTGGCTCCGGTTTGTCCCGCTTCGTGGTATTTTGACCCGTGTTTTGGTACCCGATTGTAAAATAAATAATATTTTTAAATTTTATAATTTTGTTGATACGAAATCGTTTATGTTTTTATGCGAAGTATTTTATAAAAATACTTTAATTGAGTTATAAAAATATAACTTAGTTTTGAGTTCGATTAACGGATATAGTTTGATTGGTTTCATTGCGTTCGAGTAAAATGAAATAAAACGAAATGTGTTTTATTTTAATCCAAGTAAATAATTATTATTATTTTCAATAATACATTATTTGTTAGTTTTGTAGCGAATGATTGACTTGTGCACGATAAATAATTAATCGTTTCGTGTTATGGTTATATAATACCTTATATAATACTTGAGCACTTGATAACATTTGTATCGGATATATGAATAGAAAGTTTAAATTGGATCCGAATTTTGGTCATTTTTGTCAGTTGTTACAGTATACGGCTGGGCCTGGACTGTATACGGCCTGCACAGACCGTATACGGCCTGTGTCCAGCCGTATACGGCCTGGTTCAGCCGTATTCACCCTATGCTCAGCCGTATATGGTCCAGTTCAGCCGTATACGGTCCAGCTCAGCTGTATCGTGCGTTTGGGTGATAAAAATCTGATTTTTATTCGCCTTTTCGATACAGTTGTGCGTTTGAAGGTTTGGATACGGTCTACGGATACGGCTGTGCGATCTCTATATATACAAGCCTCATTTCATCATTTCAACATACTCAATCACACTTTCTCATTCTCAACTTCACTTTCTCTCTCTACTCTCTCTCTAGAATAATTTAGTTAGTAGTTAGTGTAATTTAGCTAGTAGGGTACGAGCTTTAAGCTCTTTTGTAACGGAGGTGCTCCGAGACTGCGATGTCGCACGATTTGTAATAACGCTTTGTCATGTTCTATTATAATCTCTATCTTGTTATTTTAAATAATGTTGTGTTGTTGCTATACTTGTTTAGAATTACTTGCTAGGATTATTGCCATGCTTAGCTAGACAAACCTGTGTTTGCTATGATAGTTGCCATGCTAGGGTAGTTATACTTAAATCATGCTGTTACTCTGTCCGTATGCTGTTGAAATATATTTGAATCTATGAATTGAATCTCAAATGTTTATCTATCCAACTTATGCTGTGGTTAGTAACATCCTTCTAGGCTTGGCCAATTGCTAGTTGTATGCCGCTAATTATTCTGTGTCTGATGATCGTTGAACTCAACATGGCCGGTGTTCTCCTGGTTGAAATATTACCGGAGGGAGACACGGAGCGTAGGATTAGAGATAGATTAGATTCAGGTCATTCAACAAGTGTCTTTGAGAGAACTTTCGGGACACTTGTGACTTAACCATGTACCCCGTCACTCTGCATAATTGATCCCTGCTATGCTGCCTTTCTGCATGTTCTTGTTTGATTGTTGCTTAGGGTTTGCATGCTAGTATCTGTTATGCCGATTAGTTACATGATTAGGTTTTTTATTTATCAATTGCATACACCAGTTTAACATGCGTAGAATAGTTAAAATGATTTATATGAAATAATGATGAACAATTTAATCAGCCGTTAGACCAGATCATCCCAACTTGTTCCGGTAGGAAACCCCTGTTCATGTTTTTGTTTATTCAACAATTCATGTCATGATTCGGATATCTCAAATGTCCGAGATTGGGGAACAAGACTCAAGGATGGTTGTTGGTTAAATTGGTTGCTACATTTGGGACAACTTCCGGTGTAGTTTACACTCCATAACTGTTATCCACGTGACATGTTATTTATCTGATTGCGGACAACTCTACGTTAGATAGATAATAGGCTAGGAGTTATGGCTCATTAGGAAATATAGCTGTCATCTTAACTAAGGCTTTATTTCATTAACTACCCCTAAATAGCATGAGTAATTATCATAGTAAACACTCGCTTCACCTATAAGTTCTCGTTGCCACCTCACATCCACTTTACTTTACTTTAGTTTTAGATAATTAGTAGTTAGTTAAAACCAAAACCAACCAAAATCTCTTTTAAACCATAGCTAAATCCCCATAGATAACTAAAGTCCTAGATCTCATGCCCGTTGTAGTTTGAAGAACGACCCTAGGTCATACCTATCGTTGTATTCACCCAAAGCTTTAGTATACTTAGGCCCAGCAAAAAACAAATTTTAAAACCCACTGATCCAGCCAAGCGGGAGGCCCGCAACGACAGGAAGCAATTCCTAAAAGACCGACCGTTCGGCTGGCATAAGTGGTTATAAAGAACAAAGCTCGTTTGGTTGTACAAGGGTTTACACAGGTTGAAGGTTTAGATTATGACGAGGTATTTGCTCCAGTTGCACGCTTGGAATCTATACGAATAATCCTTGCTTATGTTTCATACAAGAAATTTCGTGTGCATCAACTGGATGTGAAGAGTGCGTTTCTGTATGGAAAGGTCGGTGAAGAGGTTTATGTGAAACAGCCACCTAGTTTCGAAGACTCGGTGCATCCTGATTATGTCTATAAACTAGACAAAGCACTGTATGGTCTTCATCAAGCTCCAAGAGCTTGGTATGAAACGCCGTCTCAACATCTGCTGCAAAACGGATTTTCTCGCGGGCAGACTGGTTCAACCCTTAATCGAATTAAGTGTTCACACAAAGAATGAAAAAAGGGGAAGATTCGTCATCTCCAAACCTTCTGTGAACAACCGAAATCAAAGCCCCCAATCTTCTCTCGCGATTATGATAACTGAAGACGTTGATATACGGGGACCATGATGAGCGCGATGATGATAGCCGTGATAATCGAGACGATGATGATGACCGCGATGATGATAAATTGATAATAGATAGACGAGTGAGATGATGGCCGGAAAACGCTACCGGAGTTATTCCCGTTTATATGAATGGTCAGGAAGAAATATGATGAGCCTTAATTTACAAAAGTTTTAAAATAATTAGGTTTATTTATTATTTATATCTTAGTCTCACTAGAAACCCTTATGGGCCTAAAGTAACCTTTATGGGCATTTATGCTTTATGGGCCTAAAGTTCTTGTACAGTCCATGAATATTCATTGAGCCTTGAAGAGTTGTAGTACAGAACGGTTATATGTGTAAACAGTCAAACCGGTCCGACCGGACCCGGAGACGTTTCCGGTTCGATCCGGTTTTCAGTTTTAAAAGCATTGCTTATATCTACACTTAAATTACTCAACTCTAAAAAAACGTAGATTTAGTCCCATTTTGATGGTGCTTTTAAGTTAATCTTTTTGCTGTTAAATTAAATTATAATACATTTGATACTATACTTATTAACTATTGTAGTGTCAGGGATTTCTAATGATCTTCAAAAAAATTTAACTTGTATTTGTTCTTTTACGGTTCAAATATAAAAATATGAAACAATATATCATATTTTATTAGAGTACAAGAAGTGGTTGGCAATATCAATTGAATATTTAAGTTTAACACGTGTATGATTTTGAGGGGGTGGTTCAATGTTTAATTCGATGTTTAAATATGCCCCAAATTGTTTTAAACCAATGAGAAAAAAGAAAAAGAAAAGACATAAAAATGAAAAATTCATTGCACTCGGCCTTTTACCTTGAACGCTGAACTTGAACCCGGTAGGGAGTAGGTGAACGTGAGTTCCGAGGTTCATGTAAGTGAACACTGAAGCTTGCCTTTGCTCTATTTCTCTTATGGAGTATTAAATCGAAGTTTTCAGGTCCAACCATTCAAAATCATTAATGTTGAGTTTAAACGTCGAAAATCCTTTAACGTAAAGTTTTGTGAAGTGTGTATTTCCACAGCCAAAATCTTATCTGGTCTTAAAATGAAAATTGCATTTTTTCAAATAAAAATAGTGATATTAATCTTAAATATAATATATCAAATAAATTTATGATGTAATCATTCTAATTAAGTTTTAATTTATCAATTAAATCCTTTAACTTTAATAAATTTTAAAATAAGAACTCTAACTTATTAAAAAAGAATATTTTTAATCAACTACCCACCTAGATATAAAAAGAAATTCAATTCATCGATTAAAACATTATTCAAATCGATCTATGATGTTCTTATTTTTTAATTCATCGAGTAGGAATAAAATTACTTGAAAAGGTTAATATATACTTAAAATAATAAATTTTTTCACCAACTTGGTCAAAATCTTTTAATCTCTACTTATATAAATCCATATACATAAAGTTATACTATTATGAAACCAATTAAATATTTAATATACATATTAGCTTATACACTTTATTTTAGTAACAAGATAATAAATATGAAATTTCGTATTAAAATTAACGGGTTTAAAGTCTAGTAATAATAATAAATAATTGTCACTGACTTTAGAAGCACGGCGATTTGACTTTGATTCTGAAAATAACAACTTAATTGCTGTATTATGGATTTCTTGTGATTGACTTGGTCATCTTCCTCTTCCACCCACCCAAAACGCTCATTATTGATTTTGATTTTGATTCTCTCAATAAAAATAAAAATGGGCAGCAGCATACATACATACATACCCCATTTCATCATGCAAAATTTTCCACAAAAAGGAAAAAGGTCAAAAGACCAAAACTTTCTATGCTATTGCACCAATTACAAAGTCTAGTCAAAGAAGCAGAAGAAATATTAGTTATTATTATTATTTATTAATTCATTAAAATTAATACACCCACCATTTGATTGATTGATTCACAAGAAGAAGAAATATATACATACGTAGAAGAAGCAAAGAAGAAGCGGAAGTTTGAATGAATTTGATTTATTGATATTCAAAGTAAGTTAATAATAATAATAATAATAATAATCATGGGAATTTGTTTTTCTTCCAGTAGTAATAATCAAACCCCCAACACCACTGGCAATCTCACTAATTCAGGTACAAACATCATACTCAGTTCCTCCGCCTTCTTCACTTTCTGTCTCTTTATTATGTTTTTTTTTTTTTTACTTAATTATTAATATTTAATATAATATGATGATATAATCTCCCTCCCCTGAACAGCTTAGTTTGGATTTTTTATTATGTTTTTTTTTTTTTTTTTACTTAATTATTTATGTTTGTACTTTATATATGTCTTGATTATAACTCCCAAGTCGTATGGATTCATTTGTATAGAATTCATGATGTTCTTTACTTTATAAATCATACCAAAGTTGGTTAGTTTTTGCACAAAATTGTCAATCTAAGTTGAGTATGAACATTTTATAAGAGATAATAATAATGACATGTTTTGTATCGGAAAGCGGGCGTATCACAGAGCATCATCAGCACGACTACAAACTCATCATCTTCAGGAACAAGTAGCAAAGTCTCACGGGACAGCCACTTCTCTGCAGCAAGCGGTGGTGATTCTTTGGGGCCGGACGGACAGATTTTGCCCCATCCTAATCTTAGAGTATTTAGCTTTGCTGAACTCAAAACCGCTAGTAGAAATTTTCGAAGTGATACAGTTTTAGGTGAAGGTGGTTTTGGGAAGGTATATAAAGCCTGGCTGGAAGACAAGGCCACTTCAAAAAACAATGTAATTGCTGTCAAGAAGCTGAATTCTGAAAGCATGCAAGGATTGGAAGAATGGCAGGTATGTTGTTTACCATCTAAATTGTGTTTTACAAGATACAGATATGCATGCTAATGATTTTCTGTAAGTTAACTAATCAATGAATATCAATTAATGATTGTGGGTTGATTTGAGCAGGCTGAGGTGGATTTCCTTGGAAGGCTTTCTCACCCAAATCTTGTTAAACTGTTGGGATATTGTTACGAGGGTACAGAGTTGCTACTTGTCTACGAATTTATGCAAAAAGGAAGCTTGGAAAACCATCTTTTTGGAAGTAAGAATACTGTTTCGAAAATCATCATCATCATCACAATCATATTTTGGTCCTGCTAATAGATACTGTTATTTATTTTTTGGCAGGAGGTTCGACCGTTCAGCCACTTCCGTGGGATATTCGGCTCAAGATCCTTATAGGAGCAGCTCGTGGTCTGGCATTTTTGCACACTTCTGAGAAACAAGTTATTTATAGAGACTTCAAGGCCTCAAACATTTTGCTAGATGGGGTTAGTAAAGTTACTATGTATATGTGTGTATATATACATATCATATTGTGGTCACCGTTTTGTGTTTCTCAGTTTTGATGATGTTATAATTTGGTTTTGGGCAGTCTTACAATGCCAAGATATCAGACTTTGGGCTTGCTAAAATAGGTCCTTCAGCAAGCCAGTCACACGTAACAACACGAGTCATGGGAACTTATGGCTATGCTGCTCCTGAATATGTTTCTACAGGTAACCCGCTGATCCTTTAAATGTACAGAGTACTATATATGTTTATGAATATGAATTGAACCACACCACACATGACTAAGTAGTGTATTATAAGCAATAAAGTGATCTAAGAACATACATGCATATATCTGATTTTGCAGGACATTTGTATGTGAAGAGCGACGTCTATGGTTTTGGAATTGTATTGGTTGAAATGCTAACAGGTATGCGGGCACTCGACACTGGTCGCCCAGCTGCCCAGCAGAATCTGAGCGACTGGGTCAAGCCTTTCTTAGCTGACCGAAGGAAGCTGAAGAACATAATGGACTCACGTCTCGAAGGAAGATACCCTTCAAAGGCTGCAGGCCAAATAGCTCAATTAGCCCTCACATGTCTTGGACCCGAACCAAAAACCCGGCCATCAATGAAAGAAGTAGTTGAAAAGTTAGAACAACTGGATGCTATTAATGAAAGGCCAAAGGTACCTCGTATACACCATTCCACTTATCAATCTTCTTCTTCACCATATCGATACGCACAACAACCATCTCCGTACCATCATCGTCGTTCTCCACAGCCTCATGCGCCTGCTCAAGAAGGGAACAGAGGAAACAATCGTTCGCCAAAAGGGTGGTGAAATTAAATGTTTATATATCAGCTTGTTATGTACATGTGTATTTTCAAAGTGCATTATTGTTTGTATCATCCATGAATATCTTATTGGTTAGGCCCTCGATCACCTTCCTTGACGATTTTGTGATTATTCATCGAAGAACTTTAAATAGATTATAGATTATACTAGTACCTAGTCCCTAGATACAAACTTCTTATCTTTTTCTTTTTTAACCTATATATATATGTGGACTCTGGTAATGATAACTTTGGAATGAGATCTAATGCAAAAGATGTATCAAGTAGAAAAGATAGGAAGAAAATAGAAGCAACTATACGCACATGACTTTTAAATTTGATGCTGACTGACCATTAGAAACTGCCCCACTTGTCAGCACCTAATTTGACCGCCACTACCGTTTCTTAATTGAAAATATATTATTATGATGCACTCAATTTTTAACTATGATGCAACCTAAATTTTAATTATGATATATCCAACTTTGAACTATGATGCATCTCCTCATCGACTTTCTATCTTCCTAACAAAGTTGTATTTTTCTCTTTTACCACACCCACTAATTTCATATGTTGTTAACTTACCGTGGCTTGAAAGGTTTTTCTATATTTTATTATTTAAGTTTTATATGGTCATTTGTAGAATATAGTTACATGTTTATTTTTAAGTAGCCTATTTAATTAGAGTTGTTAACCTAAAAGGTTCGATTATCATTGAAAATGAAAATAAGTGATAACATAACTTTTACTTTGAATTTTTTAAATGCATCGTATACTTTGACATGAGTAAAAATTGGACCCGGGTTAATTGCAATTTTCGTCTATGTGATCTTGCCAATTCACTGATTTTGTCCCTTAACTTTTTTTTCGCTGTGATCATCCTTCAACTTGTCAAATTTTGCAATTTATGTCCATTTGCCGTTAAAATTAACAAATGATCTGTTAAATCATAGTAAATGTCAAACGTACCCCTCATCGTCATAATCTCTTGATCTTCCATGTACCAAACCCTAAATTATCTATACTCATTATAAATTGTTTACCAACTTTCTTTATAACCTTAGAACTTTAAAGATTAGAAATGACGAAACTACCCCTATCTAAACTAAAAAAGACAAAACTACCCATAACTAAATTAGATAACTAAATTAGACAACAGTTATAAATTTAGAATTAACTTATAATATTTAAGGATGATCCATAAATAAAGATATATAACTATCGAAATAACTAATAAGTCAATTAATAAATAAATATATAATTAGACACTATATATATCCTTATATACATAATACTGTTAAATAAAAACAATAGCCGATACAATTGACAATTTGATTTTCATTAAAAAACCTGCAAGCTTTTTATTGGATCCAAATGTTAAAAATCAAATCCTACTACAAACGCACCACATCCACGTAGGGGTGAGCTTGGTACCATACCGGTACCGAACCGGACCGAACAGGTTGGTACCGGTGTGTTTTTGGCCCCAAATCAAATACCGAATAATGTACCACTTGTATCGGTTCGGTCCGGGACCGGTGCGGTTCCGGTTCGGTTTAAGTATTTTGGTGTGCATGTACCATACCGGTACCAAACCGGTTGATACCCGATTTTTTTTGCCCCAAATCAAATACCGAATACCGTACCACTTGTATCGGTCGGTACCGATTCGGTACGGGACCGGTTCGGTTTCGGTATTTCGGTGTGCATGCTCATCCCTACATCTACGATCTTTTTCCGAAGATAATCCAATTTCTAACCAATATTATAATAATAATAATAATAATAATAATAAAAATAATAATAATAATTAATTATTATTATTATTATTATTATTATTATTATTATAATAATATAAATATTAATAATAATAATAATAATTAATTATTATTATTATTATTATTATTTATATTATTATTATTATTATTATTATTATTATTATATATACACACATACGAACCACAATCGAAACACATAGAACTTGTACATAGATTTTCGGCGGACACGACAACGACAGCGGCAACCTGCGACACTCACACCATCTCCGGCGATCTCCATCACGAACTTCATCCTTTCCAGTGGTTTCCGTACTCGAGATCGAGCGCTTTTTGTACTCCGATGATAGAGATGAGCAAAGACCAGTTTAAACTGGTTTTCAGTCCAGTTCAAAACAGTCCAGTTTTTTAACAGAAAATTAAAAACCAGTCTTTTTTAGGACTGGTCCAGTTTCAGTCCAGTTTTTTTATTAGTTTTCCAGTTTTTCTTAGAATTTCAGTCCAGTCCCAGTCTAGTTTCAGTCATTTCCAGTCTTTTTTTTTCATGGTCGATAATTTTGTCAATACTTACAATTTGAACTTTTATTTATTTTTTATCAAGATTTTATTGATAGTTATTAACAACAAACTTTTGACGAATATTATAACTTCATATTTCATTGTGCAAAATTTAAAAATCAATAGAAAAAAATCAATAAATTTGAAGTATGATTAAATTAAAATGTATACAATTGAAATTGTTGATGTGAAAAGAAATAAAAGGTCATATATAAAGTGAAAAAAGAAATTTACTCCAAATTTAAATTTTATAAGGAAAGAAAAAAGTGAAAAAACAATAAATAAGCATAAGTAGCTTATAACACATTTTAGCCTTTTTGTCAGTTTTAAACCAGTTTCAGTCTTTAACCGTCTTCTGACTGAAAGTAAGGACTGAATTAGGACTGTTAGGCAGTCCTAGGACCAGTCCAGTCTTTTTCCAGTCCAGTCTTTTTTAGGACCGGTCCCAGTCCCGTTCAGGACCAGTTTCAATTTTAGACTGTTTTGCTCATCTCTATCCGATGATGCCCATTTCGAATAGATCTGGCTAATATACGAGCAACGTGGTTTATACGCTACCTCCATCAAATCAATGGCAACGAAAGGAAGCTCAGTTCCCGGCGATCTCATCAAATGCGCCGCCACCACCGCCGAAACCACATCCATCAGATCTATAACTTTCGCAAAACAATTTTGTTGTGTTTTGAAGTATCCTCCGGAATTCATTATCTGCCTCCACCCTAAATAACATATATACGGATCTGTAATTTTGTGTTTTGTGGTCCCGTTAGTGATGATGTATGTAATCGAAAATTATTTTTTTAAGCATCAATGGTGAAATACTATCAATTGTGGTGATCATGGTGGGTTTCTGATTTTGGGTTAGACTTTGATTGTTTATTATGGATTTGATGAAACCTAATGGTTTGATAACAATTGGTGCATTTTCAGGTAGATTGAGTTTTTAAAATGAGAAAATTAAATATTTTAAAAATGTAAAAGCAAATTTTGAAGAGGGTATTTTGGCCATTTGCTATGACTTAACGGAAGAAATTAACAGAACTTAAATTGAAGGACAAAATTTGTGAAAATTAGTAAGTTAAGGGACGATCACTGCGAGAAAAAATTATAAGGACAAAATCGATCAAATGGCTAGACCACAGGGACAAAAATTGCATTGGCTTGAGTTAATGGTCATTGTGAAACATAATGCGAATGGATAACTTAATCGATATTTATTTGTCGGGAGGACATATTAACATCTATGGGATCAAAGTTGTTATAAAATTGTTGTTAATTCATATTTATTCTAAAGCGTTTACTTAGTTATTATAGACTATCTAAAAAAAAAAATTACGGCCGTTTATAAAATACAGTTGTATTTTTTATTTGTAAGTAGCCTATTGAATTAGTGTTGTTAATTTAGAATATGCAATTATTATTGAAAATGAAAATAAGTAATAAAATAACTTTTACTTATGACTTTTTAAATGCATCATATAGTTTGACATGAGTAAAATTTGGATGTTGAAAAATCAAAATGACACGAGACAAAGATTGTCATTGGCAATGGTCATTGCGAAACACACTGCAAACGGATAACTTAAACGATATTTTTTTGTTAGGATGACTTATTAACATTTGTCAGATCAAAGTTGTTATAAAAGTGTTATTAATTCATATTAATATATTTACTTACCCGCGCAATGCAGCGGTCAAAAATGATGCTAATTTACGGTGGTTTATCTATCGCCATGTTCATAAGAACATAGATGAATGGTCACCATTGTTCGAGTTATAATATATCTACAATGTTTCAAGTTTGGAGTTATAACTTAATCAATTTGTACATATTTTTAAAATATCACAAAGATATGTTACTATTTAGTTTATTTGAACGATTCAATTTTTACAATTGTACCCAAAACCAATCAAAAACCAATATTAATATTCAGTTTGAATCAAACCGATATAAAAACCAAATTATCCGAATCAAATATTCCAATCCAAATTGTTCGGTTGAACAATTGGTTTGTACAAATAGTGAATACGCTAGTTTTCAATAAGTTTAATACCACGTACTTTAGAATCGATTTCACTTGTAGTTCATTTGGTTATTTCACGTTTAACTATGAGATATGACATTTCTAGCAAAATTGGAAGCATCCAATGACTTACTTTATGGTTTTACAAAAAATTATACCAAATAAAAATATCATTGTTTATTTTATGTAGTGTGATAGCTATAGTAGACTTTGTAATTGTTGTAGTTTATAATTATGAACTAAATTTAATTGATCGATTTCCATGTATGAGCTAATGTACGTTATTTTTGTAAAGTAATTCATTTAATTTCCATATAAGCATATATTTATTTAGTTTTGTGAGGGGTAAATAAGTATTTTTGCATCTTTAAAGCTATAAGGCAATGAAGAAATTGTACAAACCCTTTATAAGGGAATATTGTTACAGCTGAAACGGTCGTTACGCAACAGCTGCAACGGTGTAGTTTTGAATTTATAATTGCCGGAACCTAAACCTTCCGAACAACCTACTATTACTTGGTACGAGTACCTGATACTAGTAAGTGGTAAGGATGATCCAGGGTCGTTCCTCACGACGGTAGAATTGAAACAGAGCTCACTCAGATAACTTAGTAATTAAGCTGGGTTTCGAATAGTTGGAAAGGTTTGTATTTGGTTTTCTAATTTATTTAACTAATAAAACATAAAATAAAAGGGAAGCTAGCATATTTGCAACACTTAAGGATGACGGAGACGTGGCTCACCATGATTTAGGTATGATGTTCAATATGGGGCACATCTAGGTAACAGACAAATAAACTATAGATGTAAACACTAGGACCCTACTTCTTTAGATAGATTCTAAATCAGTATGTCACTGAGTACCTAGGCTATCGTGATTCTGATCAGAACAGGCTGCTCAACCCCCCTCACCTGTCTTTGTGGAGACAGTGACCCTTAAAGGGTGCAGGAATAAGGTAACAGACTGCCCATTGGGTTATTCTGACCGTTCTTAACACCTAAGTCTAAATGTTATTATCTAAACGTGTACTGATCATTATCCTTGTATTCTAAACTATCAGGTTTGTAGAGTCTAGGGGTTTTAAGAATCCTGAACCACTACTGGGCTTGACTTTCATCTCTAGACTCATTCCTTACGTTTGATTAGTTTAATTACTTCTGTCATGATCTAGACTCTCCTTTGCAATCAGTCATTCAGCCCTAGGAACACCAGCGGTGTACAATGCATACTCATTCCACAACGTACTACCCTAGGAACCGTTCACGATGTACTTCACTTAAACAATTTCCACAGATCCTCGTAACCAGGGATATGATTGCGGTGTACTAAGATATTTCCACAGCTTTTATCCCTAGGTACAGGTACGGTGTACTATGTCGAAGTGTTTCCATAGCTTTAGTTACAGGGGTAGAAAGACGGTGTACTGTAACATTTCCATAGCTATACTGGTTCCTAGGCCATATTCTAGGGTCTCTAGGTAATCCACAGTGTTGGCACAGACGACTTTTCCGGGGCTTTCACGTTGGTGGTTCCAAAGCTATACCCAGTTTTTATGCCGAGTGACGGACACGGCTTTGTACTATAACACAGATAACATATCTACCGTAACTTAGGCCTACAGCTAAGGTGATAGTCACGCGAAGGACTGGAAAGGGTGATCCATAACTAAGTCTAGATACATGATAAGTTTAGACAGATACAGAGTTTAACAATTCCATTAATCATACCTAATCATGGCAAACATACAAGAAACTACTCACAAAGCATGGCAAAACATATTTCAAATATTAACAAATCACAAACATCAAACAAGAACATTATGACAAATTAATATAAGAAAGGGAAGATGTTACCGGAGAATAATTGCGAGCAGAATAACACTTGTATTTCTCCGAATAATATCCCAAGTATTACAAATGCTAGCTTCTACGAATTACATTACATAGCTACTCCTAAAGCGATGGATTCTCTCCCTAATCTTCTAACTAGTTTCTAGAGAGAGAAACTAGAGAGAGAGACTAGAGAGAGAACCTAACTACCTACTATTTCTCCTCTAACTCCTAAGAGTAGTGCTAGAGAGAGAAAGCTACTAATTATTCTAGTGATAGATAAATGAGTATTGAAGTGTGAATTGTTGGTGTAGAGTGTCTTCAAAATGATGAAATGAGGCTTGTATATATAGGCAACGCACAACCGTATCCGTAGACCGTATCCAAACCTTCAAATGCACAACCGTATCGCAAACCCGAATAAAAGTCTGATTTTATTGACCAAACGCACGATACGGTTGAGCTAGGGCAAATACGGTTGAACTGGACCGTATACGGGAGAGCATAGGGTGAATACGGGAGAGCACAGGCCGTATACGGCTGTGCTAGGCCGTATACGGTCTAGCTAGGCCGTATACGGTCTGTGCTAGGCCGCATATGGTCTAGTTTGGCCGTATACGGTCTAGTTCTCCCGTATCCTGATTTCTCGGTTCTTCGTTTCTTCGTTCGAGCGTAATTTCTTCATCCGATGTCCGTTTTGAGCGTTCTTTATATCCCTGAAATCGTAATTGAAAAACGAAGACAATGAGATAAGTTAGAGGTCCTAACTCTATGTCTTGCTCAAAAAGTGCTAGAATACGTTAACCGGAAGATTCAATGATTGTTTGTGCTCTATTTTACTCATTTTTAGGTTGTTTTTATTGATTCTTGAAACATCGTCTATATTTTAGCCCTCTTGATGAAATGTGACATTTAAGTTCATATTCAAGTGTTTTCATTAATAATAGGGCTAAAATGGTGAGATAATGACGCACAAAAACATGACTTTTTGCGTGTCATCAAATATCCCACACTTAGACTTTGCTTGTCCTCAAGCAAAACTCAAAATTCTCACTTTCTTTTTAGGAAAAGATATTTTGAAAACACGAGTTTTATTTTTGGGGTGAGTCAAAACGTATCAAAAACAACCATCTCCATATACAAGCAACATATCCTGGAAATAAGAGAGAATAAGGTATTCCTTTCAGAGGCATAAAATGACTTTCTTAGGCATGCTTTCAATTCTCACGATCTTGGAATATACACGACTAGGCGATTTCACAAGGTGGTCACTCAATTCACTCAAAAAGTGTTTCGGGTTACCTATCAATCTAATCAAACGAAATCGCTCATAAGCCAGTCATGCAACATCCATCGTCATAGGCTTGCTCGAGAATCATATCTCCACCACTTAGGTGAGGACGGTGCTAGCTATCCCAGGACATTCAGAGTGGGTTGTAATGACAAGTGAGGGTTACGGGGTATGGATAAGTGGGAATTTTTAGTTGTTGTAAAGGTTTTTGCTTATCTTAGGACTTCCAAACTTTTGAAAAACATTATTTAAACAACCTTTTTAATGAAAACGGAAATGGATAACAGTAAGGGAAGAAGATAGCTATTTTGACTTCTATCTTTTGAAAATACACAAGGGAATTTATGTCTTTTACAAGAGCGGGAATTTTCGAGAGATTCGAAGCACTTAGCTTTATTCTATTTTCTTTTCTTTTCTTTTTCTTTTGTTTCTATTTTTGGGCTTTTCTAGGAGTTTTATTTTGTTTCTTTCTTTTGCCCTTTTGAAATCCTTTTCTTTCTTTCATCTTTTTCACCTTTTTGATGACTTTGTATTTACTTGGTGTCAATTTTTCACACCATAAAATCTCAACTTTTTAATTTTTATCAAGGGAATGCACGCGAGATATTTTTAGTAAACACCAGTATTTGTGATTTGGGGTGAAAGCAAAAAGGACATTTTAATGACATTTTCCAAAAGTTTAAAAATTTCTAAGATAAGATTTTTGGTGGGTGTGGAATAAATGGGTTAAGGTTTTAAAGGGTTTTGAAAGAAACGAACAGGCTAAGGCTCAACAGGGTTATCTAAGCGGATCGTCAACACTAAAGATGAGTGTTGGAAGGGTTTTGGGCTTGAAGAGATATGATAGAAAGGGGTTAAATCCTAAGGAATGTCAAGGTCATCTAACTGCACCTATACCGCGTACGGTACTCTACCAATGTGGTCTCGAAGTGCATACCAGGAGCAAGTTCTAATTCCGGATGCATGCATCGGCACACTCAAACAAACGAATAGTGAAGCATTAAAGATGAATGCTTATAGTGGCTCAAGATACCTCACTGCAAGTTTTTGGGTTTGTTTATGCCTAGCCATGCGATGCCCCTCTTAGATTATCATTTTAGACCTAAGAAATTCCTATCTTATTTACTCTTAATTTCCAAAATACCCTACTCATATATGAAAATGCTCCTTCTTAAGACATTTTAACTCAAAAAAAATTTTGAAAATTTTTAGCAAAAGTGAGTTTTTTTTTTTTTTTTTTTTTTTAAATAAATTGAGGAACATTTTCCGAGTTTGCTTTTGGAAACAAGAATCTAACAAGCAATCCTAAGGTATTCTATACCGCTATCCCACACTTAGAGGAACATTGTCTCTAATGTTCTTTTGAGTTGAGATTTTACTGAAAGTAAAATCCCACACTTAGAGTTTGAACATCGGTAAATGTTTCTCAAATGTTTGTTTTGGGCTGGAATCCCACACTTAGTGATAAGCTTAGGATATGGTATAGATTATTAAATGGTAAAAGTAAAACAAATACGATCATAACAAAAAAGAGATAAGAACGAGGAAACTCCCCTATACAGCTCTGAGCTGAGGATCTGAAGGTAGACTACGTCGGCACCAACATATGATGGGTCAGACTCCATCTTCATAAAGTGTACTCAAGCTCATGTGGGATACTCTTCATTCACACCATACACCAACTTTTCTCATAACTCAGAATAAAAGGATAGATTGTAGAAAACGAAGTGGTAACATCATTAGGAAGAAGGCCGAATCAACCAAGATAAACCAAATGTTTGGATAGAGATAGTAGTCAAGGATCCTAATCATCATGAGCTATTGATTAGACTTAATGGCTTATGATGATTTGAAGTGCTGAATCCATTGACCTTAAACTTCTATCACCCGAGATCTTCTCTAACGAACTGATGAGATAAATGTAATGTTGTTCTTGTCGGATGAGATCTCCATCTTCCATTTCAATCCCGCCTTCAATACCTTAATGTTTATTCTTTGATCAGCTTATATTCTTAATGGTTTAGCAGTGAACTCCTATAAGCTGGAAGAACTGCAAGCTAAGCGGTGGTTCATGATCCCTACTGGTGGAAATGATAGGTATGATGGGTGGATGGGTGGGTGGATGTGGTTATAGTGGTAATGGTGGTTGCAGGTTCCATGAAATGCTCTACTAGCAACCAAGGATGTGGTAAGGCATGGTTGGGTTTGTGGAATATGTGGGAACATATGGTGAATATCTAGGTTATCTGCTTGATGAACAATTCTGAAAGGGGCTAGAACGTGATCATCTTTTGTCTCCTAAAGATATATCATTTCCCTAAGCAATGCTCCAAAATTTCTAATGAACGATAATGCTCCCCTTTGTCTTCTCTCCATTATACTCAAAGATTCTCCATCCGTAGGTGCTAATCCCTGTCTGTTAGACATTTGTACAAACAAGAAGGCAAACAAATATAATCTAATAGACATGTGATTATTCCCTAGGTCAAAGACTCACTGGTTTTTGAAAGATTTTTAAAAGTGAAGGTTTTTGAAGAAAACAAACCAGTGTATGACTTCGAGTCTAATCACATATTAAAAGTGTTAGCCGCCTACAATTTTCTTTCAGCATAAGCAATAGATATGGAAATACAAGTAGATTCAGTTAATCAGGTAGCCAAGTATAAAGATTTCCAAAGCACATATTTTTTAAACGAGTTCAAGCATAATACACACATGGACATACAAATCATGTTATAAGGCATTGAAAGATCTCATGTATGTTCACAGAAATATATGTAAGTACCTCAAATGCTCGAAATATGAGAGTGGTGTTTATGATGACTAAGGCACCTAGATAACCAAGTTGCTAGCAGGGTTCCATGTTTGCAGATGCAGAGAACTTTAGATAATGGTGAAACAGATATAGCAATGAAATCCAAACAAGTGGGAGAGGGAAAGTTTCAGGTTTTTAGCAAAAGATTGACTTTAAAGTTCAAAACCGTGACTTCAGTGAATATGAAATTTAAGTTCCAAGTCATTTTTGAAAATCATTCCATTTTTGTTCACATAAACTTAAGAAAACTTTTAAACATGCTTTTAGCGTTTCATTTTCTACTTATTGGGGTTAGTTAACTATTACTGATACTAAGTTAGACACGGGTTGCCTCCCGAGAAGCGCTTGTTTTTGTTCGAGTCTCGAGCCTGACTCTAGCTCTATTTCTCAGACGATAACGGTTTACTTGCATCCATCAGTAGATGCAAGTGAAAGTATTGGCGCATACCTATATAGGTAAAGCAAGTTATTCCTAGGGTATGTCCAATAAGATGAGAAGGTACGTCGAAGTGAGTGATCTGTTTTACTTGAGGTATAATAAATCTCTCAACTTCTTGTACTTTCTCAGTTTGGATTTTCAGAATGGGCAGGTCAATGAGGTCCTCATCACTCCATGACGTATACGTCATTATGTAGCGGAGAGATGGTTTGTAGGGAGATCTTGACGCAGAACCCACCTTACTTCCTATGGTCTCTTGGTTGATGATAGTGTTGTACTCTGGGCATGGAGGTGGGACAGAGTCCATTGACGTCTCCAATCTTGTAGCAACATTCTCATCAATTACTTGGGTGACTAGGTTATCTAAGGCAATAGAAGGTTTAATTAGATCAAGGAGTGATTCATTCTGAAAGATATGTGGGAAAGTGTCAACCACGTCAGTTTGAGTTGGGATGAAATCACTTCTCAAAGTAGGTGCACATTCCTTCCGTCCTGAGTCTTCTGTGTAAATCTCCACCTCCGGGCTCTCCATTTCTATCTCCTCGTCTACCTCGTCAAACTCGTCACCCCGGCCAGAAGTTATGAGTTGCAATGGGTCGGAGAGCTCCTCTAGAATGAACTCTTCGTTGGTCTCGGACGTTGATAGGTTAAGAGTGGGTGGAAATGAAGATTTAGAAGATTGGTTAGGTGTAGGATTAGAAGAAAGTTTGCAACCAGACTCATGAAAATGAAAGTCTGTGCCAAGCGAAGTAGATGTGGTGTGTGTGTTCATATCATCTTCCTGCAGCCTAAAGTTGGTTCTATCTTGATTCTCATTTCCCTTACTACTTACTTGTTTCCATATTTCAGACAGCTTATTAGAACTTCTTCTAAGCATGTCTTCTTGTTCTTTTAGTAATTGTTCAAGTGAGTTGGAAGAGGGTGAGAAAACAGCATTACTGCTGAGAAATGTCAAAGACGTATCTCTCAAGTCAGGACTCTTGTACGGTTGAGGTTCAGATACAAGGCAAGATGAATATGGGTAGACTTCGAGTGGTCTAGGATAGTAAGGTTGGTATTGATTTTGGAAAGCGTGAGGGTCATATTGATTTTGTATTTGAGGATCTAGATACCCTACGTTATCCACATAATTCCTATTATATCCTCGACATTCGTTATCTAACTGGGAATCACTCCTACATCTATCTTGAACAAGACTATCAAATTGATCTATTAATTGTTGAACATTTGCCATTACCCAAGTTTTAGATAACACAGGAAGAAGGTTTAAGAATTAAAGTTGTAGTATGGAGGGAAGTTATTCTAAGCTACGCTAAGCTAAACTACGCTAATTTACGGGCATAAAGTAACTTCGGATAGGGATGGTGAGTCCCAATCCAAAAGGATCTCTTAAAAACTAAATTTGTCTAAACAAGCTCCAAATCGTACTACCGTCCCCGGCAGCGGCGCCAAAAACTTGTTACAGCTGAAACGGTCGTTACGCAACAGCTGCAACGGTGTAGTTTTGAATTTATAATTGCCGGAACCTAAACCTTCCGAACAACCTACTATTACTTGGTACGAGTACCTGATACTAGTAAGTGGTAAGGATGATCCAGGGTCGTTCCTCACGACGGTAGAATTGAAACAGAGCTCACTCAGATAACTTAGTAATTAAGCTGGGTTTCGAATAGTTGGAAAGGTTTGTATTTGGTTTTCTAATTTATTTAACTAATAAAACATAAAATAAAAGGGAAGCTAGCATATTTGCAACACTTAAGGATGACGGAGACGTGGCTCACCATGATTTAGGTATGATGTTCAATATGGGGCACATCTAGGTAACAGACAAATAAACTATAGATGTAAACACTAGGACCCTACTTCTTTAGATAGATTCTAAATCAGTATGTCACTGAGTACCTAGGCTATCGTGATTCTGATCAGAACAGGCTGCTCAACCCCCCTCACCTGTCTTTGTGGAGACAGTGACCCTTAAAGGGTGCAGGAATAAGGTAACAGACTGCCCATTGGGTTATTCTGACCGTTCTTAACACCTAAGTCTAAATGTTATTATCTAAACGTGTACTGATCATTATCCTTGTATTCTAAACTATCAGTTTTGTAGAGTCTAGGGGTTTTAAGAATCCTGAACCACTACTGGGCTTGACTTTCATCTCTAGACTCATTCCTTACGTTTGATTAGTTTAATTACTTCTGTCATGATCTAGACTCTCCTTTGCAATCAGTCATTCAGCCCTAGGAACACCAGCGGTGTACAATGCATACTCATTCCACAACGTACTACCCTAGGAACCGTTCACGATGTACTTCACTTAAACAATTTCCACAGATCCTCGTAACCAGGGATATGATTGCGGTGTACTAAGATATTTCCACAGCTTTTATCCCTAGGTACAGGTACGGTGTACTATGTCGAAGTGTTTCCATAGCTTTAGTTACAGGGGTAGAAAGACGGTGTACTGTAACATTTCCATAGCTATACTGGTTCCTAGGCCATATTCTAGGGTCTCTAGGTAATCCACAGTGTTGGCACAGACGACTTTTCCGGGGCTTTCACGTTGGTGGTTCCAAAGCTATACCCAGTTTTTATGCCGAGTGACGGACACGGCTTTGTACTATAACACAGATAACATATCTACCGTAACTTAGGCCTACAGCTAAGGTGATAGTCACGCGAAGGACTGGAAAGGGTGATCCATAACTAAGTCTAGATACATGATAAATTTAGACATATACAGAGTTTAACAATTCCATTAATCATACCTAATCATGGCAAACATACAAGAAACTACTCACAAAGCATGGCAAAACATATTTCAAATATTAACAAATCACAAACATCAAACAAGAACATTATGACAAATTAATATAAGAAAGGGAAGATGTTACCGGAGAATAATTGCGAGCAGAATAACACTTGTATTTCTCCGAATAATATCCCAAGTATTACAAATGCTAGCTTCTACGAATTACATTACATAGCTACTCCTAAAGCGATGGATTCTCTCCCTAATCTTCTAACTAGTTTCTAGAGAGAGAAACTAGAGAGAGAGACTAGAGAGAGAACCTAACTACCTACTATTTCTCCTCTAACTCCTAAGAGTAGTGCTAGAGAGAGAAAGCTACTAATTATTCTAGTGATAGATAAATGAGTATTGAAGTGTGAATTGTTGGTGTAGAGTGTCTTCAAAATGATGAAATGAGGCTTGTATATATAGGCAACGCACAACCGTATCCGTAGACCGTATCCAAACATTCAAATGCACAACCGTATCGCAAACCCGAATAAAAGTCTGATTTTTATTGACCAAACGCACGATACGGTTGAGCTAGGGCAAATACGGTTGAACTGGACCGTATACGGGAGAGCATAGGGTGAATACGGGAGAGCACAGGCCGTATACGGCTGTGCTAGGCCGTATACGGTCTAGCTAGGCCGTATACGGTCTGTGCTAGGCCGTATACGGTCTAGTTTGGCCGTATACGGTCTAGTTCTCCCGTATCCTGATTTATCGGTTCTTCGTTTCTTCGTTCGGGCGTAATTTCTTCATCCGATGTCCGTTTTGAGCGTTCTTTATATCCCTGAAATCGTAATTGAAAAACGAAGACAATAAGATAAGTTAGAGGTCCTAACTCTATGTCTTGCTCAAAAAGTGCTAGAATACGTTAACCGGAAGATTCAATGATTGTTTGTGCTCTATTTTACTCAATTTTAGGTTGTTTTTATTGATTCTCGAAACATCGTCTATATTTTAGCCCTCTTGATGAAATGTGACATTTAAGTTCATATTCAAGTGTTTTCATTAATAATAGGGCTAAAATGGTGAGATAATGACGCACAAAAACATGACTTTTTGCGTGTCATCAAGTATAGATATAGATTAAAAGGTTTACTTAATTATCAAAGTTGTTATAAAACCTTTTGACCCATGTATGAGGTTATTATATTAAAATACATATTTTTATGAAGTTATTTATTGTAACAATGATGTGGTATGTAAAGGAAGTTTTTTAAATTGTTAGAATTTAATTATTTAAGGGAAAATGTTGATGTGACATCTCTAACATTTGTTTAAAAAACCAATTTTATATATATGAAAAATAGAAATAGATATATATATATATATATATACACGTCATTTTGTTTACACTTTATAATAAATAGATTTGATAACAATACTAGTCGATAAACAAAATTAGGTGTATTAATAAAAACTGATTTTTTTATATTATAATTATAGGGTAATGTTTAAATGAGACTAAAAATTTGTGTGAGAATAGAGGAACCAATGATATGGTGCCATGTGTACAAAGAGAATACAAAACTCATTTACCCCTTAAGTTAAATATCTCACAAACGACAAATCGAAAAATTATGAAAATTACACCATTAGATTCAGCGTTTGATCTTCTTTGATTTGCCGTCCATTAAGGCATACTTTCGACGAGTTTTTTTTTCATTATTTTTAGTGGGTTTCATATTACTAACACGTGTGTTACAGTGTTGCGTTTAGGGTTTAGGGTTTGGGGTTTAGGGGTTAGGGTTTAGGGTTGGGAGTTTGGGGTTTCGGGACCCTAACCCCTAAACCCCAAACCCTAAACGCTTTATAAAACTCTAAACCCTAAATCATACTAAACCCTAACACTAAACCCTGCTAAACTCTAACACTAAACCCTGATAAACCCTAACACTAAACCCTGCTAAACCTTAACTCTAAACCCTAACCCTAAACCCCAAATCAAATGTATAATCAATCACTAACACATGTGTTACTAATATGTAAAACCCACCAAAAAAATGAAGAAAAAAAAAAGTTCGTCGGAAGTATGCCTTGATAGACGGCAAATCGTAGAAGATAAAACCCTGAAAAATATGGTGCAATTTTCATGATTTTTCGACTTGTCGTTTGTGAGATATTTAATTTTTAAAAACGTGGATGAGAGAGAAAAAAGTGACACATGGCATATTGTGGTTGGTTCCCCCATTCTCACACAAAATAAATGGTCTCAATTGAACTCTTATCTATAATTATATTTAATAAATTGAAGATTTCTTTTTATTTGTTGTAATAAATAATTTAAAAACTTACACTACTCCTAATGGACTTGTCGTCTCTTAAATGACACTCTTGGCATCACCCCATCATGAAACCCCTCAAAAAGTTTTATATATATATAGATATAGTACGCGATCCTAGGCTAATACGCGATCACGTACACAAGACTAAATGCGTTAACTGCCCAACATGTGTCATGGGTCAAAACTGCCCTTTTGCTCAAAACTGCCTCTTTTTTCTCAAAACTGCCCCTTTTTTTGCTCAAAACTGCCATTTTTGCTCAAAACTACCCATATTCAAATACGCATAACTTTTAACTCGTTCATACTTAGACTACAAAATTTTGCAGACACCTTTCTTACGACATACCAAAGGTTTCCCAATTAACACTTTTTCAAAATTCGCGTTAACGAAGAATTCGGACTTAAATCTAAAATATGACCATTTTGACACTTTTTGGAACCAGTTTCGCAACCATTTCGATTCAACCATTCTAACCATTTTCCCGCAAGTTCACTTGCACATTTCAACACAACGACATGTGCCAACGTCGTCCAAACCATCATTCCAACTAATTTTAACAAAACAACTCATTTGGACGCCCTATGACCCGTTTGGAAATCCATTTTGACCCTTTAAGGAAAACGACGATTATTTAACCAATTGGCTTCTAATTTTAACATCCATACATCAAACTCAATGTTACCAACATTTCCTTATTACCATATTCAACCAAAAACTCTTACATTATCTACATTTCATCATTTGACAAAACATGACATACACCTCACTACTAACCATAGACTTCCAAAACACATGAACAACAAAAATACAAGTTTAACACTTTCCTCTTTGACTATCCAAAGTCAAAGGTGCTACATCACCGATATTTAACTTTCATAATTTACCCACAACTCGACTCCAAAATTCATTATTTGGGCGATTTATACAAGTGGCAATTCACAACGCTAATTCAAAAGAAATAGAAGCTTGTCTAACTATAAAGCAAGCACCAATCCACGCTATCTTCATGCAATCACAATCTATTCATTATATCCATTTGGTCCAACCGATCCATGCACCTACAACATAAACAACTGAAGGGGGTAAGCTAAACGCTTAGTGAGCATATGAGCAATTAAATGAATAATTCACAAACTAATCAACATGTAGTAAATATCAATAATACATATTTGCTTAGACAAATAACTACTGAGCAATTGTAGAGATTAATCTTTCACTAAGCGGATTCGCAGCCATCTAATCACTTAGCACGTATTCACATCATGTGCTACAACATCTGATCACAGCTGTAGATAATTTGAATTATGGTACGTGTGAAAGCGTCTAGTTTTATTATTTATAAAGTACATGATATACCAATCAATATTATCACACAACCAGGCAAGAATACCCGATCGGAATAGTATAGCTATGGTAAGTCCAGGTCGAACACAGGAACACAAGAATACAGGAACAATGTTATTCAATTAAATTGGAATTATTCAGAAAGCAGTAAGATAGGGGTTACGTTTTAGTTCCGTACCAACGTTCAATATGAACTAAATAACCAAACCAAACAACATAAAACAAGATAGAATGAACAGATAAACAATTGGAGATAGACATGCAATTGCTTAGAGTCTTCACCTCATATTCATATTATACGATTCATGTGTTTTGATTGTCTGATTGTGATTTCCTTTATATTAACTTAGATACTAATCAAAGAGTCCAAGTTAAATGTAAATTAGCCAACTTTCCGGGTCCAACTAATTTCTACAACCTAGAGTCCCACATTAAACATCGATCCGATGTCGCAAGAATGTTGCTCTATTGCGTGTGTTTCCCTAGATTGTGCATTAAGTATTCACAACTTATTATGATTAACCCTAATGGTATGACTCAACAATACCCAATAATTTCTTATTGTCTTATTTATTTTAGATTGTCTAGTTCTTATTTTCTTAACCTATCAAAATCAATATATTTAGCAATGGTCAAAAACTCTAAAATTAATAACCATCAATAATCAATAATATTAAAGGAACTCAATCTCATCAATATTATCAACCATGTTAAGAAATAATGACTAACATTCACCAATAAATAAGGATTCACGGATAACAAAACAATATTCAATCAGACAATTGATCCAAAATACAATTATAACCTTCCAACAATCATAATCCAAGATTATTAAACTAAACAATATACATAATCTAATTCATTATTCAATTGTACAAAATCATATTCAATATTCCAAACGAAACACATAGACCATGTTTGAATTGAAATCAGAACAAGATAAGCAAACCGAATCATAAACCGAATGAAGTAGAATCAATAGGATGATCCTAGCCTTTTCCGCCTCCGAATCGCCATCGTTTCGCTCCCAAAATAGGGGAAAAACCCCTCTTGGTCGGCTGCTATTCGTTTGGGTTTTGTTATATGAAGTTATGAATTGAAAACCCTAAAATCGGACTTAAATGGCTGGAAAAGTGATCCATACGGCGGATGGATTAATCCATCCGGCGTATGGATGTCAAAGCCCATTAAAATCCAGCCCGAGTACTCTTTCAGCCCATTTTCAATCCATCCGTCGGATGGATGCATTTTCAGTCGAAGTGGCCAAAATGAAAGTTGTAACCCTCTCTTTTAGCTAAATTCTCCAAGTTGAATCACCTCAATCGGAGTTCGTATGAGAAAGTTATGGCCAAAATACTAACGGCTGTCAGAAAACTCAGCTTTTACATTCTTCCTCCATTTTCAGCTCATCTTTCATTCTTTTTCCGATTCGAGCTTCATTTACACTTCGATCCAATTCTCTCTTGTCTATCTTTTCATTCTCAAAGCTTCTTTTCTTCACGATTTAGCTCGTTTTCTGTTTCTTTTCAATCCAAGCTCCGATTAAACTCCTAAATGCAAATATGAACGAAATAAGTATCTTATTCACACAAAATGCATTAGAAACCTATCAAATACGGGATGAATTAGTACTACAATATAGTACATTTTGGCGTTTATCAAATTAGCTAATATAATCGCAACAATAGCTAACATGAGTTAGTTAATCTAATCGCAACAATAAATTTCTACAAAGCTCATTTAACATAATTCCACATTTAATGACAATTTCTTTCAACTATTTATCACATCTTGAAATCACTGCAATTAAGCAACAAATGTGAAATCTAACAAATTACTAATCAATTTAATCATAACCATAGCTAACATAAGTTAGCCATTCTAATCACAACCAATCTCTACTATGCCCAATTCACATCTTTCAACACTAATCAACGATGATTAACCACAAACATCAAAATGAACTACAACTAATAATTCCCTTCGGTTGTGTGAACCTCTTGCACGTATGCAATCCGGAACACATAACCATTAACCACTTAACCCCCATATCACTCACATTTGCCTCGATTTTTTGAAAGTATGAGATATACATATACAAGCACCACTTCCTTCTCGCACCTATACAAACATAGTATATCACATAAACATTCATATATATATATATATATATATATATATATATATATATATATATATATATATATATATATATATGTAGGCCTGTAAACGAACCGAACGAACACGAACGGATAAGCGAACAAGATTTTTTTGTTCATGTTCGTTCATTAAGAAAATTTGTTTGTTCACGAACACAAACGAACGTACACGAACAAACACATAATTTAATGCATTTATTCATTAATACCTTAAACGAACCTCAACAAACATAAACGAACATATATATATACACATCTACACATATATATTATATACCTTGAAACTTTACGATTCACATTCAACATTACAAAACGATCACAATATGAAGATAAACTCCTTTGCTTGGTCCGATCGTTGGAAAGAGCAGCACATTTGGAACTAGTCGAGGTGCGTTTGGAGTGGAGGGAAATTGTAAGGTAAAAATATCTAGATGTTTAATATTATTAAATGAAAATATCGAAATAATAATTAAATTCTATATGATATTTAGCTTAATCAAAATAAGATATACAAATATGTATTAATTCAATTAAATTATTAGTTAATAAATGAACATTTAACCGAACGTTTACGAACATGTTATCAAACGTTCACGAACGTAAATGAACGAACGAGACATGTGTTCATGTTCGTTCGTATAATTAAACGAACGTAAAAATTTGTTCATGTTCGTTTATATAACGAAACGAACGAACACAAACGAACTTCCCGCCGAACGGTTCGCGAATAGTTCGCCGAATGTTCAGTTCGCTTACAGGCCTATATATATGACTACTCATGCTTTTGATTAATTTAAATTGTTTATAGTTTTTAACTCCAAACTTGTACACTTTTCTGCTGCCCCAACTAGCTGTTTTGAACCCCACTTTTAGACCTTCTAAACCTCTCTAAAATAAATATATTTTATATCGTTATGAAGGTATTACAACACACTTCAAGTATAACTTTCACCTTTTTGTAAAACGCAATACGTGTTAAGTTACAACATTCTAAAAACGACAAAAACTCATTTTGTGCTGCTGAAATTTCGGCAAACAGCACCAACGGGCTGTTTTACAATCCACTTTTGACCCACCTAGACACGTCTGTTTTCAGCAAACTTTATATCGAATTAAAGGTCTTTGACCATACTTTCGTTCTCTACTTTCAGATTTCTCCACAAAATTATACACAGAAAGTTACAACCCCTCAAAGTTTGTCAAAAATACTTATTCCAACTTTTCAAGCATTATACCCAATTTAACCATAACTCAATATGTGGTTTAAATACTACTTTCACTAAAGCTTAATTTGATGATTTCCAACTAATTTATTGCTCTCTCTCTCTCTCTCTCTCTCTCTCTCTCTCTCTCTCTCTCTCTCTCTCTCTCTCTCTCTCTCTCTCTCTCTCTCTCTCTCTCTCTCTCTCTCTCTCAATCGTTCTTTCTCTCTTTCTCTAGAAGTCACAGGAGGATTTTTGAGATATGTATGAATAAATACGTACTAGCATATTGTCCGCGCAATGCGGCGGGTACAACCAATTTATCTATTTTGTTTACGTAAAATACTATATTAATATAGTATTTTTTTCATAATTTTATAAATTTATTTCAATCGATTGAACATAGTAGCTCCTGCAAAAGTAATAACAATCAAAGTCGTAGATAGACATTCTAAATACTTTATAAATAGGTAATAAAAATTACTATTTCTTTCACGTATACACTTTTGCCAATTATATATTTAAAGTGTCAGATGCATTAAAAGCATACCAAAATGTAAATAAGTAATATTAAAATTAAAGAATTTTCTATTTTAAGTAATTCTCATTTATAAATGTAGCAGGGGTAAATTAGTTTTAATTTTATTTTAAGATCTTAAGACTCAACAATGGACATGCTTTATTACTGGTATTAGATGTGTGTGTGGTGTATATCTTATTATTGAGTTATTAATTGATTTAAAGTGGTATTTACACTACTAACCCGTCTACTCATTGTCTAAAAATTTAAATATACGTCACGTTTAAAAATCGCAACTTCTACTATTTCGTACGATTTATAAAACCGTTTTATAATATAATTACATTATATTCGTATAATAATACCTCAAATTTTGGGGTGTTACACATCAATTGGGCGCGTCAGGTTTTTTTTCGATTTTCCGATGAGTAAAATGACGAGGTGATAGGGGCAGCAACATTAAAAACCTTTTTTTGTTTTTGTTTTCTATTTATTGTATAGAAATATAGGTGTATCGGTAAATTTGAGGTTCAAAAATCAAAGTGCCGATATCATTATAAGCACGATTTAGTAACTGACCGGTCCGTTTTAGTTCAGTTACGAGTCGGTAGTGGTCCTATATTATATACCCTCAATGAGTAAGGGACGGTGAGACGGTCTAAATAGTACCAAATGATGTCTCTTCTATCTTCTTTTAAGATATATTTTAATTTTAATTAATCAAAAGAAATAAAAAAAGGGTTGTCTAGGCGTCTAGCCAAGCTGGTAGGACATTGCCCAGGTGTCTTTGTCTTTTTTTTTTTTGTTTTTTTTGTTTAACAACTCAAATTATAACTTACTCTAAATTACACACTAGGCCCTTAATTTTAGTCCAAGTATACTTCAACCCATGAATAGATTATATTATGTTTATCATTTACCGTATTTATAGTTCGTAATTTCTCTTTTGAATGTCACTTATTAATTGTCCACTTACAAAAGTAGAAATGTATGATTAATCAAACTTTATATACTACCCTTACTTTGTATGTATCTCATAAAATGGTAGGTAAAAAGGTCTAAAATTGTTATACTATACAAAAGAACGGTGTAATAATTATGTTTTCTTAAACCGCGTATTTTTAATCTATGAACTATAAATTAGGGACAGAGGTGTACTATTTTGTAGCTTTTAAGAGCTTTTTTTTTATTTACTTAAAACACATAATTAACTTATAATGAATTTATTAATATGTCAATTATTAAACGATTTGAATATTTTATAAAATGCATGCTTTAGTTAACTTAAAAGTAATGGAATGGTCGAGAGGGGAAGGGAATTAGAGGGGCAGGGACTATTTTGCAATTTTGACATAATTTTGGATCTGCCCGAAAAACTGCTCAAGAAAATATCAAAGAATTGTTCAAAAAAAAATTTTCAATTTGTAAACTTGTTAATATGCAAGATTTAGTCAAATTGTTAACAAACGTAAGATGCAGTAACAAATACACAAGATGCAGTAACAATAATATGATGCAGTAAACAAAGTAATACTAATTTTTTATTCAAACATAAAATCAAGATTTTAAACACATAAAAAAGCTAAAAAAATTGTAAGATGCAATAGCAATATACAAGATGCAGTAAACAAGTACTAGCACAAAAATACATTAGTTGCATTCAAGATGCAGTAACGTAAGATGCAGTAACAAATACACAAGATGCGGGTAACAATAATACATGATGCAGTAAACAAGTAATACTAATTTTTTAATTCAAACATAAAATCAAAAGATTTTAAACACATAAAAAAGCTAAAAAAAATTGTAAGATGCAATAACAGCATGCAGTAAACAAGTACTAGCACAAATATACATTACTTGCATTTCAAGATGCAGTAACGTAAGATGCAGTAACGTAGAATGCAGTAACGTAGAATGCAGTATCGTAAGATGCAGTAACATAGAATGCAGTAACGTATGATGCAGTAGAAAAAATGTACGATGCAGTCAGATCTAAAAAGTAGATCTAGATCTAAAAAGTAGATCTACTTTTCAGATCTACTTTTTACATCTTAGATCTACGAATTTCAAGATCAAGATCTATAAAATGGAGGTAGTAATAAAGATGATAACTTAAGTGGTGGTGACGATGGAGCGGCGCTGGTGGTGTTGGAGTGGTGGTGGTGGTGGAGCGGCGGTGGTGGTGGTGGAACGGCGAAGAAGATGGAGAAACGATCACGATTGGTTACGTCCGGTGGAGGCCGGTTCACTAACGGTGGTGGTTCACATCTCAACTCTCCGACCACAAATTCACCATCGTTTCTCCGCCTCTTTTTCCGGTCACAACGCGGTGGTGGTGGTGGACTGAGGTGGTGGTGGTGGACGAAGGTGGAGGTGGTGGTGGACGGAGGTGGTGGTGTGTGAGTGTTTATGTGTTTTGTGAAGAGAGAGAGAGAGAGAGAGTTCAAGAGAGTGTGTGTTTTTGTAAAAGTGAAATGAAACTGACCAAGATGCTCAAATTTGACCCCTAATCTTTTTTAATATATATTACAATTCGGTCCCTCCACTCAAAATAATTGCAAAATGACCCCGCGTGACTGCTCCATTGATCTTGAAAATGGATGAGAGTGATGACCTTCCCCTTGACCTTCCCCTTTTAGCTCTCCAAAATAGCCCTTCCCCTCGTATCTCAAATCCAAAAATAAACCACAGTATATATATAGACAATCAAAATACAAAAGAATGACACGAAAGTACACAATTAACAAAACAAATTGCAGCGAAGCGCGATAGTATCTTTGTTATATGATCCCGCCATTTTAAACTTGAACAAGAAAAGAATTTGAAAGCATGGAAGCAGCAGGTGTACGAAAGGCTCTAATGAAGAACACCAAGAATCCCAAATTAGCTTGGCAGATGTTCAAACGAATCGCTTCAAATCCCAATTTCACTTTCAATCAATCGCTACTCCTTGTCATCACTCGTATCCTTATTCGATCCAAAATGTTCACTCAAATCAACACCCTTCAACAACTCATCCTCACACACCCCTCACCAGACCACCACCCAACCCTCGCATTGCTTATACGACTTCTAGCACAATCAGGTCACCTCAATCTTGCTATTTCTCACTTGCAAGCTTTTCGATCTCAATACCCGGATAAACCTCTTCCTACTTCCTTGTACAACCTGCTTATCCGGTCCTCGCTTCAACAAAATCTACCCAATAATGTTCGCTTGTTGTATGAGGATATGATTCTTTCTAGGGTTGCTCCTGAAACTTACACTTTTAATCTCTTGATCGGTGGGTTGTGTGAATCTGGTTGCCTAGAAATTGCACGTAAGGTGTTTGATAAAATGCGTGACAGAGGATGTGTACCTAATGACTTCACTTTTGGTATTTTGGTTCGTGGGTATTGTAGGGCTGGCCGTGCTGGCAAAGGTTTGGAACTTTTGGAAGTCATGAGGAGTATGCAGGTTGTTCCTAATATTGTTATTTATAATACTTTAGTGTCGACTTTCTGTAAAGAAGGTAAGACTGATGAAGCAGAGAAGTTGGTGGAGAGGATAAGAGAGGATGGTCTTGTTCCAAATGTAGTTACATTTAATTCAAGGATTTTGGGTTTATGTAGTGCAGGAAAAATTCTGGAGGCTTCGAGGATCTTCAGAGATATGCAAGTTGATAAGGAGTTAGGATTGCCTCAACCTGACATGATAACATATAATCTGATGCTTGAAGGATTCTGCAAGGTAGGACTGGTAGAGGAAGCTAAATTACTGCTTGAATCTATGAAGGAAATTGGTGTTTCGCTGGAAGTAGAAACTTATAATATATGGTTGTTGGGTCTGGTGAGAAATGGAAAGCTCTTAGAGGCACAAGTAGTTCT
This sequence comes from Helichrysum umbraculigerum, assembly GCA_949592205.1. Taxonomy (NCBI): domain Eukaryota; kingdom Viridiplantae; phylum Streptophyta; class Magnoliopsida; order Asterales; family Asteraceae; genus Helichrysum; species Helichrysum umbraculigerum. The sequence goes on from CATIUR010000001.1 coordinate 170,655,324, forward strand.
TGATGAGATGGCAGAAAAGGGCGTATGGCCAACTCGTGTCTCTTATAATATCATGATGGACGGTCTAACAAAGAATGGCATGCTCCGTGATGCAAAAATGGTCATGAGTTTGATGGAAAACGCTGGAGTGGCTCCTGATGTGGTCTCTTATAGCATCCTGATTCATGGCTGCTGCAAAAAAGGGAAGATTGGTGAAGCCAATAAACTTCTTCATAACATGATTGCAGATGGCTGTTATCCAAATAGGTACACGTGCAATAGTTTGCTAAAGAGCCTTTGGAAAGAGGGGAAAGTATTAGAGGCCGAGGAATTACTGAATAAGATGAAAGAAAGGGGTTATGCGTTGGATACAGTGACTTATAATATTGTTCTTGATGGACTATCTAAAAGTGGCAAGGTGGACCAAGCAGTTGAAACCATGCATGAAATGTGGATTCAAAATAATGCTGCTTCTGGTGATCTGGATTACGATGAAAACAGAAGGAAAAGTTGTATCCCTGACTTAGTTACTTATTCCACCATAATTAATGCTTTATGCAAGGTTGGGAAGCTTGATGAAGCTAAAAAGAAGTTCATAGAAATGATAGGGAGAAATGTATACCCGGATTCAATTATTTACGATATTTTTGTATATAATTTATGTAAAAAGGGAAAGGTTTCTTCGGCGTTTCGGGTTCTCAAGGACATGGAGAAAAAAGGGTTCAACAAGAGCTTGCAAACTTACAACTCTTTGATCCTTGGGTTAGGAATGAAGAGTCAATTCTTTGAAATGTATGGGTTGGTGGATGAGATGAGAGAAAGGGGTATCTCTCCTAATGTTTTCACATACAATAATATGATAAAATGTCTATGTGAGTCAGGGCAAATGGATGATGCGACTAAACTATTGGATGAGATGTTGACTAAAGGTGTATCTCCTAACATTTCTTCCTTCAAGTTTTTAATCAGGCCTCTATGCCAGATAGGAGAGTTCAGACCAGCGCAGGAGGTATTCAATATTTCATTGAGTATATGTGGTCATAAGGAAGTGCTGTACAGCTTCATGTTCAATGAATTAGTTGCTGGAGAGGAGCTCTTGGAAGCAAAGGACGTTTTCATGTCGGCATTGGATAGATGTTTTCACATAGGGAACTTCATATATCAAGATTTCATTGCTAGACTCTGCAAGGCTGAAATGACAGAATGTGCCACTGATATTCTCAAGAAAATGATTAATAGTAGATACACATTTGAACCTGCGTCATTCATGCCAGTAATTGATGGCTTGCACATGATAGGAAATAAGCGTGAGGCAGATGAATTTGCTGAGTGGATGCTCGATATGAGTTCTGAACTTAGGGTTACAAATCAAGTTAACCGAAATGCTAAGGTGTTTAACCGCAGAAAAGTTTCAAACAACGATGAAAGTAATTGGCAGAGCATATTGCACAGGTACGAGTGTCAAAAGAATTTCTTTGTCAACTCCTTTCAGCTTGGATGAGATGATTCTTGTCTGTTTTTATGATTTTTTAGTATGTATTATATGATTAACTTCTGATAATTCCTCATCTGTTTTCTTGCAGTAGATATACCACTACTTAAGGTTTCTTACTATTATCTAGAGGTGGCAATTTTAGACCCATTGGTTAATTTTGGGTCAATTTGGTTAATTTTTAGGAGGGGATGGGTTTGTTGGGTCTCCTCCCCTTTTTTTGGATGGGTCTAAATGGGTTTTTCAATATAACCTATAATTGTGTAACAATTAACCAACGGGTTTAGACGGGTCTAGCGGGTAATTTTTTTTTTTTTCACCTCATTTCATTTTTTTCATTTTTCACTCAAATAAAAAAAAAAAGTTTGGTCAACCCGATGACCCGACCCGAAACCCATTTGACCCGGACCCGTTTAGACCCATCCTTCTAAATGACCCATCTAGACCCGGACCCATTTAGACCCAAACCCATCTAGACCCGTGACCCGACCCGACCCGACCTATTCATTTTGCCACCTCTACTATTATCCATTATCTATTATCTATTATCTATTATCTATTATCTATTATCTATTACTACTTATAAAACGTGTTCAATGTTGAATCTTAAAATACTTAAAAATAATTGAAGTTCCTAAAGTACCCCTATCACATTTATTCCTATTAATAAATGCATATAATATATGACCAAATCATTTCCATTAATATGTTGATTACTATAAACAAATTTCTATTATATTTGTCATACAAATAAAATAATACACAACACAAGCATCATACAATAAATCTTCAAAATATTTACATTTATTTTCATTTTAAAATCGTCAATCGCCGCTCCATCCACCGACACCACTTTCACTGCCGCATTGCGCGGGTATTGAGCTAGTATATTATTAAATATCAACGCTTACACATATCTTTATGTTATTGTTGACAGAGATGATGGTAGTGGTGCCACATTGAAAATTTTAAACAAGATTCAAAAAGGATGGGGTCATGCAAGAATACCAAATCCGCAGTACCCTGAATATGACTTTATCGATAGCTGAAGGAGTACATATCATAACTTAAAAGAGATCAGTTTGTATTTTCTGTGGTTGGTTGGCCGGTTGGTCTTATCTTGTGAGGCCAAGGTAAAACTCTAATGTAAGTTATCATAACTATATTTTGTAATGATATCTTTCTCAAATCATCTTTTCTCTTATAGGGATATATTTTGTAATGATATCTTTCTCAAATCATCTTTTCTCTTATAGGGATAGGTCTTATTATGATCTCTACAGAAGCTTCTACATAGAGTAATATATTACAGCCATTAACTTCTTTTGGGAGGAACATGCAGCAAAATGGCATTCTGAAAGAGGTTTGTGTATATTAGTTTTAAGTGATTCAGTTGTTCATCTACAATTATGTAAAGCTACCAATGTATATAGTATATACCTATATGATTAACAATGATTATTATAAAACATTTGTACTCAATATCTTCTTTATGAAGTGTAATTTTCAACTTATCAATAAGAAGCTCTGTTACATAAATGATCAAGTCCTATCATTTTCTATCATTCTGGTGGTACACGTTATTCATGAGGTGTATGGTAAATATGAATTCTGTATCGTTCCCCTTGCATGTGAAAATCGCAGTGACTTCCATTTTGGGATGCCTCATACCAGTATCAACTTTTCCGTTGTAGGCAAAATCCAATCTGAAATTAATTATATGACCCTAGCATGACAAGTAATTGATTGTGCTTTTGGTCAAAAACATCCCTGTTTTTTTTTTTGTTATTGGAGGGTATTATAGCTATTTGACTAAATAATCAAACATTTAGTAGTGGACTACATGTGAAGTTGGCTATTACAATCTGCAGCAGATGTATGGAGCACAAATGTAAAATTTAATTATACCAATGAAGTAACAGCTGGCTAATGATGTTTTATTCTTTATCTTATCTTTCATTCTTTCCTTTATATTTTTTGGATTTTCCTTTTTGATAGATGTTGTTCGAGAGGACATGCCATGAGTATTATTATTAAAGTCTAATATTTTTGGTGTTCATTACAGTTGTGGTTATCATAGAAAGATTCAAGTTTGGCTCCCCAAAACACAGCTTGGTTAGATGTAAAAGAAAATCATTGCAACTGTTGCGGAATCATTTAGAGGCTTCAAGAAGTGCTACATATTTCCAGGTATTAATAGTAAACTAATACAATCACTCAAAACTCTCCTAGTCACAAGAGCATGAAGGCTATAGAATATTTGTAGTCAAATAGCTCTCGAAAAACTTAAGTTTTCAATCAACACCACTTTAACCCATGGAAAACATGGGCGTATCTAATAATGCCCATGCCCGGATGGGTGGATTAATAAATTACAATATACATTCACTATCACCACGACAACGTACAAAACATCCTGTCATTAAGATGAACCATTGCCAGTATCAGAACTTCCAGTTTCCGGATGAAAAGATTCATGAAGGAAGATTTTAATTGTGCAGCTCTTAGATGCTGTATTTAGGTCCATGCATTCCTCAAGATCCGCATCACATGTTAACAATACCCACTCAGAGTCGTCATCCAAGTACTTAAGCGTGATACTATTCAAATTATCCATGCAAAATCGCTTCATTATCTCTCTCTGCAAGTCCCCAAGACCCCAACCTTGTGACATACTCAGTCGTATTTCCTGTTCACCATAAACAGCTTTTACTCTGAAAACACCATTTTGTAACAAAGGGCTGCTCTGCTTCACTAGGGGAAGTAAACCATCAATATAATGATGATGATCTGCACGTTTATCTCTTTGAATCCTTTCTAGCGACTTCCTTTCTTTTGAACAACAAAGGCTTGAAGAACCAGAATTGTGGCTGCCACATGATGAAGAACAAGATGATGTCTTTTGAGACGTGCCGCAATCATGAGTTAGTTTAGAAGTTGGTGGGATTGGGGAGCTCAGTTCTGGGAAGTTTGTATAGAATGATCCAAGTTTAATAGTACCCTCTGCACCTTGGACCGAATCAATGATGAGCTGGAGTTTCTTCAGAGAATGGCCTACTTTCTTTATCTTTCGAGAAGGCCATCTCATTATTCCATGTTCCCTGCATATTCTCTTCAAGGTTGTAGGGCAAACTGAAACCATCAACAACCAAAATTAACAAAGTGTAATTTGAATAAATGGTTTTAGACTTTTAGGTGTAACTGTGGAAAAAAATTTACCAACTTTAGACCACTTTTTATTTTTGAAACCATCTTTTTTATCTAGAAAAAACCATGATAAGTTTTCGAAGATTGGATTCAAGGATACCAACTTCAAAGTTATCGATTTACGTAATTAGTTCGGTAACTAGTCATAATGATGACCTGTCTGCTCACATGACGGTAGCTTTTGACCATGTTGACTTTCTTAATTTAATGCCTAAAAAACTAGCTATCTTAGGTAATCACCTTACATGAGTTACATCAAAGTTTTTGTAGCTCTGTTGGTTTTTCCTGACCTAAAGTAAGCTGGTTTACCCACAAACAAAATTAAATCGTTATGCAATCAGCCCTCAAATTTAGATGGATTTTTTTTTTTCATTTTTTATTTCACATAAAGGAGATAGTTTCTCACCCCCAATGCTCTTGGCAGCATCTTTGAGACTCCCAGGAAAATATTGTTGGAGAACTGGTAAACTTATGCTCGTTTCTGCCTTTACTCGTCTCTTTTCATCCAACTTTCTGGTGCCTGATGATTGCCTTCTGCCTTTGGGTCTAGAATCTGGCTTCCCACATCCAGGCAATCTGGTATCCCATTCGTTTATCACTTTAAACTCTTGAGGTTCCTCTTTGTGAGACCCCATGGAAACAACGAAACTTTCTCCCCTCTGTTGCTGGGCTTCCATCATGTGAAAGATCCAAGAAGAGTCTGCTTCTTTGACTGAAAAAGAATCATCTCCTTGTGCTACTTCCTCATCATTTATTACATGTAAACTCCTAGAAACACGTTGTATCACACTAGAGATAGAGCTCAGCATCTTTTTTTGATCTTCATCGTTTCTGCAATCACGTGGAAGAAACAACTCCAAAATGAAATCATACATGTGAGTGCTGTGGAGGCGTACTGCTACTGCACCACCAAGTCCAAGCACCTTTGCATGATCAGCTAGAGGATACTCTGTCCTAGAAAAACCTGTGATGTCAGTAGCAAAGCATGGTTGGTTTGTAACCAATGCTTTACCAGCAATACCTTCACCTCGAAGCAAGTGCAGCTCAGAACATGCCTCGAAGAACCCTAAAACATTTGGATCATACACATAGGATGCACTACTTATGACGGAGATGCAAGCAGCAGATTGCTGCTGGCACCCACCTCTACCTTGTTGAGCACACAGGCTCCATGTTTGAGCCAATGGCAAACAATGCGTGTCACATACGGATTTCATTACCTCTCTGATCTCTGCCAGAACTATTTCATACGATTCGTTATAGTCCCGATATACTGAATCAGAATTATTTGAATTGCACTCAACAGGTGTTCGGTCATCAAAGAATGTCTCTGCCAAAGGATATTCATTAGGGGAAGTTTCAAAAGGTTTGACATCTCTTTCATCTTCAAAATACCTCTGAGAAAGATTCGGGTACAAACATCTGAGATATGTTTCTGAGGAATTAAGGTATGATGACTCTGAAGGGTTTGAAAATGAAAAATCGTAGGATCTGTCATCCATAGCAGTTAAAGTGTTTTCCTTAAACATCGAAGCAAGATGGTCATCCATAAACAAGTATTTCTTTTCTTTCTTTCTTTTTCTTAAATTTTGTGCAAATATATATATTAAGAGAAGAGATGAGAGTAAATCTCAGAAAAGTAGATATGCAAAAATGAAGGGAGAAACTGAATCACGAGCCGGAACAGAGAAGGTTCATGTACAGATAAAACAAGAAGAGGGACTTCCAAGAAGGATCGGTTTCGCCTGTTTGCAGATATCTTATCAGTCTGTGCTGCACAAACATCCTTCTTTCAACAAAATGACTACAATTTTGTAAGTTTCTTTCATAGAGAAGGAACCAAGTGCACTAATTTTCTGCAGATGCCTCTAAATACAGATTAAAAAAGAAAAAAGACTCACTTTTGTTATGCTCTCAAAGCTTTGAGATTAGGATTTAAGATGCATGAAACTAACTGCAACGGAATTAACATACGAGCAACAGTTTGTTGTGTGTGTAATAACACAGTACCCGTGTTTATCCGCAAGTTTTCACTTCTAGGCATTTATATAGAGAGAATGAGAATCTAGGAGCACATACAAATATATAATGTATTTGAAATGTATAAGTAGGTGGAATCGTTCGCATGATGATATGCGTGTACAATTAAATAATGTAACGAAAGTTGACACAGTCGAATTGTTAGTTTTTCTATACAATTAAGAAACTTAAGATCGTGCTTATAAAATACTCCTTTTATTATCAACAGTTTTATCGATATACATTAAGGAATCCAATCTCTTTGTGTTGGTTCAGTACATTTGACTAATGATTTTACATAAACTGATCATGTTTAGATGATTGCTAGAATTAATTGAGGGTGTATATCTCTTCTCTTGTCTCTTGCCTCTTGTATATATAGAATAGAATCGATTGCTGGTTCATGATGATAAAGCAAGTCTATCAAAGCATATGATACCTTAATCCCCCTTTCGTAATTATCCGAGTATCCCCACCACCTTTTTTTCTTATTCGATTTTGAGATGAACTTCATTACAATGAGATTCCATGGTATTATATACTTGTAGCTTTTGTCCATTTATATTGTTGTATGTTTATGGGTCAACTTTTGTGGATTTCAAATATGAAAGGTTATATATATATATATGTCAAACAATTTTTTCTGTAATAAATGATAGTCCGAAGTCTATTTAGGGTCAAATTGTTGGAAATTTGCTTATTACAAAATAGAGGTTGAATTGTAAATCTCACCATATATAACATGTTTTGTGGTGTTAAGCTAGTATGTATGTACCAAGGGTATTTCATCCTCAACTTGCTTATATTCGAAAGAGATTTAATGAACATGGACGTATCGATCAGATTCGAATGAGATTTTCTGGCTGTTAGACGTGCACATTGATTTTATGCTAGAAAGACGATCTATATATATATATTCATTGCTACGAGTATATATATATATATATATATTATAATTATATTATGCTTTTTATATATTACAGTAGTACTTAAATTGCTGCAAAACAGATTTTTGTCCCAATTTGTTTCGTACAAGAATCTCTGTGTTATGTTAAACAAAAATGTATTTTGTACTTTCTAACTGAAGTTTCATAATTTGCCCCAAACTATATACAACGTTCAAAATTGATCTGTCAACTATTAATCGAATTGCAGTTAGAATGAGTCCCGTGCTAGCTATTTATATATATATATATATATATATATATATATATATATATATATATATATATATATATAGTATGAAGTTTAATTGTTTAAAGTAAGGTTCTCATATTACATTACATATAGTAGTTGACAGACATCCAAGTCTTTGAAGCAGCTAACCTATCTAATGGGCGGGCATAACAATCATGTCACCGAAAGATGATCGATGTTATGTGACTGAAATCACAAATTAAAGCTAGCTAGCATGAAGTTAAGCGTATGTTTAATAGTTTATCATCTGTCAATTGTCACGATCCAATTAATTTTCTAGAGTTTGAGAAAATGACAAGCAAGTATGTGCAGCAGCATTTCATGCAATCGTCATTAACACATATCAACACTTTTGGTAATAGTATCTGATAAGTGGCCATTAGATCATCCCAAAGGTTTAACATTATTATTAGTGATATATATATATAGCTTAACATAGCCTAACTATGGAATGTATATATGTATGTATTATCCTTAATTGTCCTTTCCTTTTTCGGGTCAATATTTCTTCTAAGAAAAGGATTGTTTTTTGTATGTTTTTACTAATTACCCGTTTAGACCCCCAATTGTTGTAAATAAGTAACACTTGTCTATAATTAACATGATTTCATACATAACCTAAAATGAAGATGTTCGTATAGCATAGCATAGCATAGCATAATACAACAAGAAATCATATGCAAAAAGTTTGTATCCATATATATATACCCTCTGGTCCTCTCTGGACTAGATTGGTTGTGTTGACGTAACAAAAGGTTACAAGGGATGGATGTTGGAATATTGGATATCTTGGAGGGGTGTAAGTGAAAGTTATATGTTCAGCTTAATTATTACGTAATTACTAATTAGTATGGCCTTTTGAACTCTTAAATAAAATAAAATTAATAATAAGAGACACACGACACACCACACCACACCACTTGAATTGGATGATTCATTAATTAACCCCTTAAGAACCTAAAGAGTCCACGCCCTTTCCTATGTTTGCTGTTTCATATCGCTGCGTCTGTCTCTTTCTAGACATCCATCTATCTATAAATTCTTTTAATCTTAAATAGTTTTGAAATCCATAATATATATATATATATATATATATATATATATATATATATATATATATATATATATATATATATATATATTATTAGCAGTTACAATAGTTGTTTTAACCTGTTGAAATTTAACAATATCCCGATTGATTATAACACATAAAATTAAGATTTATGTTGTTATCAAACTAAAAACGATTCACTCCCAAATAATCAATATTTGACTAATTGTGTTATTTCCAAAATTTCAAATATTTATTTATGGATCACATTACATGTCATTTACCAGTAGTATATTTTGATTATTTTGAATCTCTTACAAATTTAGTGATGGTTAGTTTTGTCCTTTTCATTGTAGTTAGGGTTTTAATATTTAAAATTGTAAGATATATTACCAATAAAAATGTTAAACCCTTTACAAATGTGCATGATATATATACACCATTTCAAATACACTAATTTATTTCATACTTGTTTAACCTTAAGTGTAAACATGTTTTTGTATTTTACAATTCGACCACTGATTTGTAGGAACAAATTTAAAATAATTTGTATATCAATTTGTTCATACATGTATGTATGTATATATATATATATATATTTATTTAGCTAGACGTAATCTCCAACTAAACCAAATTTTAAAAATCAACTCTAAAAGTTAATCCACACCCTCAAACAACGACCGTAAAAAAAAAAAAAAAAAGATAATTATAATCAAAGTGACACTAGAATGAGCCTAGGAAAGATCTAACAATCACCTCCGTCGTTTTCATCTGATCTTTTCTTGGCGTTTTCATTTATGTTTTGTTTAATTAAGTTATGTATAACATATGATTTAGAAGGTGCGGACCCGAAAAAACTAATACATTTCGAATGATGCTAATAATAATGTAAATAAGTAAGGAAGTTCTAAATTTACTAATTATGTAATTTTTAGGAGAAACTTAAAACAAAACATGCAAGGATATGATAAACGTTGCCCTATGCCCTTAGTGCAATGTTTAAGCTAAACATAAGTGAATTCAAACATTAAATTAATAGCAATGTTATCATAATAAGATGAAATATATGTGATATATCTAGAAAGTGATATTATGAGTCATCATAAACATGGAAGGTTTGAAATTTTTTAAATGTTTTGATTAGATTAATCATTCCCTTTGGGGCATTGTTTATCAAAATTCATTAAAAATAGTAGTTCGAGATGAAAGAAGGAAAGCGTCGCAAAAGAATACAGTATTAATCAACAATCATCATGTTATGTCGAATTATATTATGCAAGGAAACTTGTCACTTTTTGGAATTTGCATTTGTTTGTTGTTTTTATTTCCCTGGGTAATGAAATTTCTGTTTAGTTCTTTAAAAAATAAACTGTGAGTTGAAAATTTCAAGTCTCATTTATGTTTATATATAATCATCCTACCTAATATTTTTTACTTAAAAAATTAAAGGAGCATTGATAGTGCTTAGGACACGTAGAGTCGCGTCACCATTTCCAATTGGGTGATGATATTTCCAACAAGATTTTTGATAAATCCACCATACTTATGCATTAAACACTTGTACTGTACAAACAGCAGCTGCACAATTTTGATGGATTTATCAAAAATCTACGTGGAAATATCATCACCCTTCCCAATTAATTAACTTTCCACAAATTTTTATAATTATTATCATTTGTATTTGTACGAATAATACTAATGATTATTGATGAGTTTTTGGATGTCGATCGAGAAACCAAAAGTGGTTAACATGTTGCTAATACGGAAACAACAACTATCACCTATTTTATATATTTATTTATTTATTATTTATATTTATTATTCTAATAAATGATCAATGTCTACCTTTTCTTTTTTCTTTTCTTTATAAATGAAAATATCTAAGCAACTCTCATCATTTACCCTAACCTTATAAAGGGTGTATTTGACGAGGTAGCTTATATGAGCTTATGGACCTTAAACATATTTTTTTTAATAAGTTCAAGCTTTTAGTATTATTTGATATACAAAATTTTAAGAGCTTATTGAAAAAATAAGATGCTTGAAGTATCTTATAAAATAAGCTCATAGTTTATGAAATGATAAATTACTTAAATACCCCTTATAAATTATTTATCATATATTTTTCATGTCCTTTTATGTCAATTCAATATATTTAAGTTCCAACTAATTTGTCAAACACTTATAAAACAATAAACTCCAGCTACCAGCTCCAGCCATAAGCAAAGTTTAAAATGTTACTACTTTTAGTTATTATATGTATATGTAATGTATAACTTATTCATATATGCTCAAATTTTAACTTTATATAAAACTAAATGTTATACTAATATTAATTATATATATATATATATATACACACACACACACAAATATTTTTTCGTGATACATATCACTACGAATAATAATACTCCCTTATCAACTACAATAACAATATACAATCCCGTTTAAAAATAAAGAATGGGGATGTAACATGTAAAAATGTCGTACATCTACCATAACAGACTGCTTAGAGACTCCCTTATCAACTATATTTTAAAATTTAAAATTATGTAGTTATTTAAAGTAAGATTATTTATCGTCTCAATTTAAATGAAATTTAATTTGACAAATTAAAATACAACTTAACTCAAAATTTGTATGAAGTTAACACTATATGCTAATGAGTAACATATGTTTTTTTTTTTTTTTTTTTTTATTTAACTAACAAATTGTGCTATATGTTAGAATCTATGGAGTATTATATAACTTATAGAATGCATGAGCTGAGTTGTTGGCCGGATAAATATTTGTATTCAACCAAGCATGTAACTAAGTTTAACGATCCCGTTGTAACGTGACGATTAAAAATCCCTTATATATTACTAGTATTAATTAAGTGTGTGATGCATAGCATAGCATAGCATATCATATATACATCATATCATTTACCATTTTACAAATTACTCATCGACCTGAGGCCTCCATCTTCTATTAAGGGAACCCTTTTCCTCTGTAAATGAAAACGGCATACAAACATATATATAAAGATGAAATGACAGGCGTCGAAATCATATGTTGATTTTGATAATTAACTAAAATACGTGATTAAGCTTACATTTAGATTTAGAGATGAAATAGATTAATTAAGATGCTAAAACCAGCAATGGATTTTGTATATATTATTGAACACCAAAAACATTTTAGATTTATATTTCTAACCAACATTTATTGTAGCTTGGGAGGCTTCGTGCTTTTAACATCAATTATCAGGCCTTTGTCGTCAGGTGCGAGTTCAATAACGGCATTCACATTCTCTGATATGTATGTTAATGGGTTTTGGGTTTGGAGGCGGTTTTTAGTTCAATGTTTTAGCTATCTGTTTTTTCAATGAACTTCATTTTGTTAGGGTGGTATTTCAATTTCAATTTCAATCTCAATGTAGCAGTTTAGGTTGCCTTATTACAACCTCACAATTGGATCATCACATCCTATCCTATCCTATATCAATATATTCGTTGTACTATATGTCAAACTAAAGGTTGTACTTGTTTATAATTCCGATACGATCGATGTCAGTTTATGTAATGTACGGTCATGGCAATTAGTCAACTACGGGCGGGCACGCGTGCCTTCAACAAGCCCACATAATTTATGTACACTGCAATGCAACTTCAGTTGACATTTGATATAGTCAAACTTCTGTTAATTTGAATCGATCTGATGATGATCGGAAAGTCAAATACTTCAATAATTCCATTTATTTAATACTAAAACTTCCATTATTGGTATGATAAGTATGATGTAGTCATGTAGGTAAACAATATTAATTTCCTCAATGGGAAACAAATTATTGTACTTATAATAATATATATATTGTCAAACCTCTATATTTTATTGAATATTAACTCTCAATTAATAACATACATAAATAGGTAGATAAATGTATACACAATTCAAAGTGAATCCCTTTATATCATCAACTACCATATATTAGTGCCTCAGTGGGGTGATGGCGATGAGAAGCGACGGTACATAGTGGAGATAATGTTGGCACTAATCGACTCCATACTCTCTCGAGTCTATAAAAGTTAATTAGTTGACTTGATACTTGATTAGAAGAAAGTATGTAACTACGAGTATTATACATGCAAAAACAAAAAATATGCAAGTTGAATAATAGCACAACCTCGACTCGATGATAAGGCTTGTGAGTTTCACGAAATCGACATCACAGATCATTCACAAGAGATGGTGATTGGTGACAATCAATTAAGTAGATTTGGGCTCAAATCTCAACATTAAGTAAGCGGCCAAACCTATCATTATAAGCCCATGCCCATGCCCTTGCCCTTGATCAGATATGTGCCCAAGACCAAAAATGCCGTATCCATTCAACTATCTCCAACTGCACCTTTGAGACAACCACCTCCAGATTCATCACCATGTTACATGTAAAGTATACAATAATACCAATAACGGAAAACTTCAAACTAATAAGTTACATATTTTAGAATAAAATGACTTTAGATCTTTTAACCCTTCAAATATACGGAACTTTAACCAATTCAACTCTTGTGATGAATCGAACCCACTTCTTCAAGATCCACAATTTTGTGTCGAAAAAACAGTAATATCTAACGATACCAAAACACTTGATAGCCATTAATGAGTGAAACCATTTTACTATACCATTAAGGAGAATATATCTAACAGTGACACAATTACATTACGTTACATTACTTATTATGCATGATGACATGATATTAATCTATCAAAGTCCTAATCTTAAATCCAAACCTAAATTTGAATAATCTTCTCCAGGTGCAGGCAAATTTAAATCTAACCTATACTGACCCTGTGAAACTACTGATATTGAAGCAGCTTGTACATCAACATCATATTCCTCCTCTTCTTTCTCCCAATGGCACCTCTTGTGTCCACCAAGTGCCTGTCCACTTGAAAACACTCGTAAACATATGTTACACTTGTGCTGTTCACTGCTGCTGCTACCCACAATCATCATATTGCTATTTTCAAAATGACCCTCCATCTCTCCTTCACCCCCTTCGTTTTTCGTTATTGCAAAACAGCCCTTTACGTTCTTGTGACTCGCCCTATGTCCTCCTAACGCTTGGTGTGACCCAAATACCTTATTGCAACTGGTACACTCGAACAACCCCTGATGCCCCAACTCTTCATAATCCCCCATTCGTCCATTGGCGAGCATCAACAAGCACGACGCCACATAGCGATCTTCATTGGTTGTAACAGGGGTGGTTGAGCCAACATGACTCGCCGCCATGAGCATTGGTGGTGCGTTGTAGGGATTGGACGGTGGGTTGATCCCACGCCACGGCCTCTCGGGGTGGCAACGCATGTGGCCATAGAGGGCCTTCCATGACCAAAAATCCTTTCCACATACAGTACAAGGAGTGGTAATCTTAGGAGCATTTGGGTCAGGTTTCTTACCATACTTGGGGGTTTTGCTCGACTGACCGCCACCAATACTGATGTTCATGTTTTGGAATCTAATCATCTTTGTCCGTTTCCTTTTGGGGTTCTTCTGTTGGGGCATTATCGTAGTGATGGGACAGACGTCCGAAAAGTGGACGCTTGAATGGAACATCTCTCGAGAAGATGGGAAGAGTTGGAAATCTGATGAAGTGCTACTGGTAGCACCCAAGATCGTGTCTTTGTTCATCTTTGTAAAAGAAACTTAAAATTTTACAGACACACACACAACAGAAAGATTGAAAAAAGGAAAAAAAAAAAAAATTAAGAAATGGGCGATAGGGTTCTTATGAAGAGGTGGTAGTGGGGACGGTTACACACAATGTGTGTTTAAGGGGCAGTTATTTTCAGTTATGTGATATTATCTTTGGCAAGGACTTAATCCAGAACAAATATATTCAAATTTAGAGCACTTTACCATATTTACTACGTTAGGTACATGTCTGTTTTAACTGTTTTATAGTTCTGGGAAAGGACACTGGTCCTTAATTATCGCTTGATTAATTTTATCTGTTGTTATACTTACAATAAACCCCCCTAATTAATCTTTTCTTCAATTCACCCCAAAGTAATCATCAGTTTATAGTTTGGGGAGATAAAAGATTGCAGAAAGAAAGGAATCAACGTCAATTATTCTTTTTGGTTTTGTACATTCAAACATTATTAACGTACAATAAAAGTAATAGATTATAACTATCAACAATTGCATCTACTATTTTGCAGGTGAGAAAAGAACATCATATGAAGCTACACAAACACAAGTAAAACCACACAAGTGGTTCAAGTTTGACCAGCAAGAAAGAGCTAACCAGAAATGTCCAGAATAATACAATGGAGATTTGGAAGATGACAAACTCAGGCTTGATTCGGATGCACAGTTGACCATGTCGTTTCACTTTATTGGCTGGTGTTAACTAGGCTTTATTGGAAATTTATCCAGCACATCCATTAGTTTTGCACGTTGAACCTCTCTTGCTGCAAGTTCAAAACGAATAGTGTTCGATTTTGATAGGGATGTTAACACATAATCCAAGAGTATCATAATCTACAGCCTATCCAAAAAGACCTCATATAACTCTAAAAACATCTCAATTTAAACAAGACTGAATTAATGAAGAATATGTGTTTAGGAATGTGCTCCTCTCATCAGAAGTCTACTTCTCATGCTACTGGTACACATCCATATATTACTATTAATACTTGTATAAAAATGACACTGTATCTTGGCCTTATCGACTCAACTGCTCAACCCACGTCATATGAAGGAATAAAGATACACCATCCGTAGTATTATCTTGTTAAAATTCAGAATATTTCTAAATTATGTTTAGGGCCAACTTTTATTACCTCTGTATAGAAATACATATTATTTAATATTGTTGTGTCACTTCCTATTTTTTTATAGTTTTTCAGTGATAGCAGCTTCAAGTACAATTCAAATTTGAGTCAGATCGTCCTATGATTTAATCTGAAGTCTGAACTATATGACCCAAATATTCCAAATAAAATGGATCGGGAACCAGATCAACCTGTTTTCAGTATTTTTTACGCAGTAATATATTTCAATGTAATCTTTCCCTTCTTTCAGTGAAACGACATGGTCAACTGTGCATCAGTATTTTTAAGGTAGACAACTCCTAGTCTCCTACCCACTCCGTTTTAGCTCAGATAATAGGCCGAACTGATTATAATCTGATCTAAATTATGACCCAATGGTTAGTTCCTCTAACTGTGGTGAATTAGCCCATGCTTAGGATAGCACTTGAGTGTGTAACGACTTAGGATAGCACTTGAGTCAAACTGCATGTCGCATAAACTTTTGCAGCCACTTCAAAAGCTATGAACTATGGGATCAGTAAAGTCTGTCCATCACCTAACTTTCTAGTATTAGGAGGAGTTGGAAGGATCGTGAATACATAATTGGTGAATATTAAGTAGAGTTAAAGTTATCTCTACTTTCCCTATTTTCATTTTATTCGTTAAAAGGCTAAAGTAAAAAGTTACCTTCCTCAATAGAGAGCTGAATTGATCTCTTTTCTAGTTCAAGTGCAACTCTGCTAAGGCCAACTGATGAGAGGGAGCGAAGCACTGGACAAATGAGATAAACAAACAGAGTTGTAATATTATGGACATTTTATAATCTGATAACAGGAGTAAAAGAAAACAGATAGCATATATAAGTATCTAGAATGAATGGAAGCACATACTTTGACGATAATCATCTTGGTTCGAAAGATCCAGATCTTTCAAAACTTTGTTCAATCGTAGATATCGCTCTTCCCAATGCTGAATAATCAAACCCTTTTTTGTAGTAGTATTTAACTGAAGACAACCAGACCGTGGTAGTGGTGATGTACTATTTGACTTTCCAGAAACGCCTTCTAAGGTGTTGGGCTCAGGAATATGTTTCGTCGGATCAGTTGGTGCGTTGTTTTTAAGTTGTTCAGATTCAGTCTTCCTACGAACATAGACAAGATTAGTGGGAGGCGTTGGTTGAGGTCTTTTATGGCCTGCAACCCTAACGGGTTCAGCAACATGCTGGGCGTTGTCTTTGGGTCCATCTGATGTATTTGTAATCAGATACTGTGAATCTGTTACAGCAATGGTATTATTATCATGCTTTGTTTCTGAATTAGCCAGAACGTATTGGGTGAACTTAGAATCTGTTTGTTGAACCATCCAGAGTAACTCAACCTGTCACACCCACCCATATAATAGAATAGAATTACAAGATGCAATTTAAGGCACAATTGAAATAATGATAATAACCTAGACTAGAAGATAACGTAAATCCTTGGATCTGTAAGTGAAGCAAAAATCAAGTAAACATTTGGATGCAGCAAAAATGTAAAGGGTTATATGATCCCAAATAGGAGCAGGAAGGAATCATGTATAATTAGCATTAGCATTAGCATTGCATAGGATTGGAAGACTAAATTCCTCCATCTTCTATTCTATCTATTGAAAGTAAGCATGATCAAATTCGTGAAACAAAAAGGGATTGCAAAATCAGTAACCTAAGTGTAACGCAATTATTATTATTATTATGCAGAATTCCAAGAAATCCAATTTCAGTAAACCGAGGATCATCAATCAATTCAACAATAAATAAAAAGTGAAATAAAAAAGATGGGAATATTATCTATCTTCTTCTATTACCTTCAAAGATTTGGATTACTCGTGAAAAGTGATGAAATGAGATGAGATGAGATGAAGTCCAAAGCTGTTACGTTAGTTTCCAGTTACAAATAAATTAATTTTATTTATTATTACTCCGTTCCCTACCTGCCTACCTGGTAATTTACATTTAATTACTTATCCGTCTCAAAATAAATATTCACATTACTATTTATATCTATCCTAAAATAATTTACACTTATAAAAAATAACTACTATTTAATACTCACATTACTTTTTGATATATAATGTCCTAAGGGCAATATTTAAATTTACTAAATATAGAATTCAACATTAATAAACACAAATATTTACATATTTATCACTACTTTATAAATTACAAATGGAAAGTGAGTTTGAAATTAGTTATTAACAAGGAAGGTTGGATGTTTATTTAATGTTTATAAATTATTTTTGGAAGCTTTATCCATTGTCCTTAGGGCATTATTTATCAAAATCCTTCAAAAAAATCATTAAACTCCCCTTTTTACCATCATCTATCACTCTTAATTATTTATATATTAAATAAATTAAGTCAAACTTACCTTAGTTAAACTTACATTTAACCAAACTATCATAATTTAAATAAATTCATTAGAGGCCAAATATGCGCGGGAAGAAGGGAGTACTAATATTATTTAGCTACAGAAAAATGTAATATACTTTACACCTATTTCGATTTAGAGTATACGACTTTAAATTTCTAAAATTTAAGATATTGTTTGTAATCAAGTTAGGAACGTATTTTACTTAAACATGCATAAATGACGAGTTTTCAATGAATTTCAAAATTATCATATCTACTTACTCGATTGGTATTCGTAAATCAATTTTTAAAAATATTAAGTGAGAAGAGAGAAATCAACAAAAATTAATCATCTCTTTTTAACTTTAATTTTCTCTTATTCACCTAATATTTGTAAGATATGTATCTTAATTCGAAATAGGTTAAAAAAAATATTTTTCCCTAAACAGTATGAGATATAACAAAAATGTGGTAAAGTGATGAATTAAGAGAAATGTATGGTAATTTAATTTCAATACTAATTTATAAAGGGTAAGGAACAAGGGGAAGGGATGGGGGACTATTTTACAATTTTGACAAAATTACTTGAAAAAATACCCAAAATGAAAGGCCCCAAAACTCGAGAAATTTTTTTTTTATACATACTCTAAAAGCACTCTCTATTGGTCCCACATCTCGTATATTTGATACCGTATTCTCATCTTTACATTTTGACCCAAAACAAGACAACGGAGTATGCAATTTACCAGCCATGTAGTACACCTAGGTAAAACAACCTTGTTTTAGCTAGAACAAGCTTGTTTTAGGCTAGAACAAGCCTGTTCTAATGGTAACACAAACTTAAATTTTTGACCAAATTCAAACCCGCATATCTTTTCACTCGTAAACACTTAGACCATCAAATTTTGCAGGCACCTCCACAATGCCAAAGAAACTTTATATTTTTGCATTTTTTTTCAAAATTCACGAAAACGACAAATCTGGATGTATGACCAATAAATGGTCATTTTGGACTACTTTGGTGAACATACCAAATCCCAAACTACTCGGTTTCTGACTTAACCCTTTTTGTACACTAATTAGACACATGAAAACAAACTTGAAGTACCCGACAACAAGTCCTAACACTAAGCCATTCGAAATCAACATGTAACCCCTCTATGACCCATTTTGACACCCTTGACCCATTTAGCCAAAACAACCATATTTAACACCAAATCACTTCCCAATCCAACCCACAACATGACTTGACTCTTTAAAACATAATTACATCATTCTCTTCACACTTTACTCATTAAAATCGCATATGTCACTATAAAACCATTTTTGGGCGATTTACACAAATTGAAACCATAACAACGATTCAAAAGAAATGGAGCATTATCTAACCGTAAGCTAGCTCCATATCCACGTCACTAACTTCACATAAACCTTCTATCCACATGTCGCTAGCAAAACATCAACCTACAACATAAACACTGAAACGGGTAAGCACAACTGCTTAGTGAGTACACAGGCAATTAAACAAGCAATCCACATAACACTTAACACATATCAACATAATACATAAGCACAAAATTTCTGGACTCTAAACACTGAACACTGATCACTGAGCACCATACCACATCGATATGCATGCTAACCCTGTTTCACTGAGTACCATACCACAACGGTATGCATACTAACACTGTTTCACTGCATAAACATATTCCACATAATTTAATCAACACTAATCAACAACAACTTTTAACATAATCTTAAATGCACACATTAGCAACAAGACATATAACAAGTAACTTCCACTTGATTGTATGATCCTCTAGCTCGGAAGCTATCCGGAAACACATACAATCAATTCATACACTGTTCACTACATCATCACTATTTAACCCACATGTATCAACAAATCATCTTCCACCCGATTGTGTAGCCTCTTGCTCGGAAGCAATCCGGATCCAACACAATCGAATCACACACTATCGTTCCTTTTCCTTTACCGTTAAGCTAGTGACAATCTCATTACTTGGCTATCATCAAGCTAATGAGAAAATCACTACTTTCTTACCAAGAAACAATTAAACACATAACAATTAAGCACAATTAAGAAATTTAACACAACAGCTAATTTAAGCAATAAACACAATTAAATAAACATAACAAATAACTTATTCTTTGATTGTGTAAACCTCTAGCTCGCAAGCTATACGGTACTACACAATCACATCACATGTTTAACCCCCGTATCACTCACCACAATCTCTTAAACGACGATTTCACCATCTTGATCAACATAAGCCTCCACTTCTTTATCACCTACATAATTCGTTCATAACATAACGACACTTTTAGACACTAATCATCATCATAATCTTGTAATCATCATCACTAACCCTTTTTACCCTAATGGTCTAACTTTAATCATACTGCATGAATACACTCTTCATAATCATATTACCTCTTAAATCTTTGTTCTATCATTATAATTATATTCCATTAACACTATTAATAACATCTCTAAGCTTGTTACATACTTTCATAAGAATTTAACATAAACTCTAAAATTACTCATTAACACTCATCCTTGATTTCATCATTTTCAACATGTAATATCATTATTAATGATTATAAAAACACTAACTACTATCAATTCACCATATTAGATATCTCAATTTCATGTTAAAATCACTATTTTCATAAACCCTATAAAAATCCATTAACTCCTCAAGAACACTCATTTTAATTTCACCACTTTCATGATATAACTTGATTACAATAATCATTTAAACACTAATCAACACTAATTATATCAAATTAAAGCCCTAATTTTGGATTGGAACCATAATCTCTTCAAAACCTCATGAAACTCAAACCCTAGCTTGAAACATAGAAGAAATCACTTACCAAGAGATTAAGGATGCTGAAGGAATGAAGAATTAACCCCTAGAAATCTTGAATCATGGATTAGGAACTGATTTTAACTCTCCATTTTGTTCCCTGCGACTTTGTTTTTGAGTGTAGAAAAGTTCTGGAGCTTTTTAGAATGACACTGAATAAATATATAAATCGTACATATAAGTTGGCTTATTATTTAGACTTTTATTCCTTTTTTTTTAAACCCCATTGTCTGGAACTAGGAAACCAATTGCGTATTTTATTATTTCTCATCACTTAAAACCATAACACTTTAAAATATTTATACCCTCGCGTACTAAAATAAAACCTCAAAATTTGGGGTGTTACAACTCTCCCCCACTTATTTCATTCGTGTCCTCATGAATGTCAGTCACATCGGTTCAATCTTAACACCTTCTCTACTTATGCGGAAGCGTTTTAATCATATTAACTTACTTCACATAACTCTAACATTATAAACACTAATCATCATAAACACATACACTATGCATTCATCTTAAACAACTTATACACATCACCCTTACATATTTGGTTTCACATAATTAGTGAAATTCTTATCATTAGACACAAGGCATACTACTTTCACTTTCATAGTCATATTCAACACTTAATTCACGTAGTTTAAACACTCTTCATTAATACACTATCTCACCAATCACATTAAATCTCTCTCTGATACTTGATAACCTCAACAATTCCATGTGAAATGGTAAAATATAACTACGTTGATCAGGCGTAGTCAGATTATGTCACACACACTTCCTTCTCAGGCTATCTTATACCATCAATCATTAATGCAATTTACACATATAACACAGGTATTCAACAAGTTAAAACACGTTTAAATACACCTCATCACTTCATATAGACACATAATCCCTCGTAAACGCATAGCACAACAAGTCAACAAGTCAAAACTAATTCAATAACACCTCAGCAACTCTATATCAACAAGAAATTTCACGTAAACACTGAACATTATTTAGTCTCTACATCATTTACTTGTCACTGTTTTCACTTCATAAACGTAATTACACATAATCCACTTACTCTGTTGACCGCAGTCACAGCATATTCTCTGATCATATAACCACATTGCACTATTAACTACATAATCTCTATCAACATTATAAACATACCCGAGTCCAATCATAACTATTTCCAACAATAAACAATTCAATTAATACTTTAACTACTGAGTCAACATGTACTAATCATCATATAACTCCTCATAAGAAATCATGTCAGTTCTACTAAATCAATTTCACTATTACGCATAATCATCATAAGAACATAAACAACACATAATGGTTTAAGCCTAGGCAATCCTATCGTGGATTACCTAATTCTCTTAAACCATTGCTCTGATTGTCACAACCACAATTTCATGCTTTGCGGAAGCGATTGTTTTTGGGCGTGACTAATCAAATATCAAAACACCAAAGTACAAACAAACGACTCTAAATGAGACGTTGTAGAAAATACATTACATTACATAAGTTTTCAAAAGTAGTACAAAGTTTTAGGTTTTAAGTAGTACATCATTAGCGAGTTCGCAAAATGATTCTGAAGATTTGAAGTACATAATCAAAGTACAAAAGATAATGCAAGTAAAATCTTCATAGGTGTATGCATGCGACTCGTACTAGCTTAGCATATACGTAGATCCTGCTGGGCCGTCCTAGTATTTCGGCGTACCTGAGAATGCATCACTAAAAAGGTCAACCAAAAGGTTGGTGAATCTCACAGGTTTATAGTAAGTAACAGTTTTGAACACATCAGTTTGTAAAAGTAAGTAAATATTGCACAGTCGCAATAGTTTCGATATACATTGTCATGAGCACCATAGTTGAAGCTTAACAGTAAGTAATTATTTTCCCTCGTGAATGCTAATCCAAAAACATTCATATGAAACGAGTAAGAAACACCCATTTATACCTGTATGTTCGGGGTAGTGCGTGCTACCCTGGGTGGGGATTGTCAGTCCCAATGGATCCATTTACTAGTACTCGCGCTTAAGACCATAACTAACAACTATGATTAAAGGGACTTTATTTGGATTAAGTAAACCTCATGAAATCGATATACCAGTAAATCAGTTTGTAATCAAGTAAGTAAGTACAAGTGTTTGAGTAAAACAAGCAATGCATCTCCCCCAAAAATAGTAAAACAGTAAAAATGGGGCCATGAGACTCACCTGTAGAGCAAGCAATCCTAAAGTGCGTGCGTATGCCAACAGTAATCTCCTAATGCCCTAAACACGCAAGATTTTATATTTGCAAGTGTACGCGTAGTAATTCGTTTGTTTAGTTGTTCATTTGGTTAGTTACGTCCAAAGTACTCGTCTCGTATTATGTTTGAAGTTTTGTAAATCGAGTACGACTCATTGGTGACAATTTGAAATCATATTCCAAAATCTAACGTGGTTTGTTTTTGTAAAGATATGCATCTCGTATATATATATATATATATATATATATATATATATATATATATATATATAATGTTTTAAAACATACGGTATGTTTGTTTGTATAAATATAACTCGTATATTTATGTTTCAAAAGTTACGTTTGTTGCTCGCATGAATATATGTGTAAAAGTTCGTAGTTAAACAAATTTGGCGAGGCTGCACTGTTTTGGCCATATCTCCCTCATACGAACT
Organism: Helichrysum umbraculigerum; assembly: GCA_949592205.1. Taxonomy (NCBI): domain Eukaryota; kingdom Viridiplantae; phylum Streptophyta; class Magnoliopsida; order Asterales; family Asteraceae; genus Helichrysum; species Helichrysum umbraculigerum. Next base: position 170,679,043 of record CATIUR010000001.1, read on the forward strand.
CGGATTTAGACGATCAAGCTGCCCAAACGACCGCGACTCAGAGGACTACAAAACTACAAAATATGGTTTTCTAGAAAAGATCACATAGCCGATCGGCTAAGGTTTCTTAGCCGAACGGCTGAGCTTAGCCGATCTGCTTTGGTATAGCCGAACGGCTTTGGTATAGCCGAACTGCTTTTGTCTAGTCGAAAAGCTGTGGTGGCTTTTTCAGGTCTGTTCGTACATCAGCAGGTGGAATCGAGTTTTGATTTCATTTTTGGACATAATCAACTTATTGGAACATTACTACATGATAATATAAGCTATATAAACTCGAAAACTCAAAGAAAAATGATTCGTTTCATACCGAGCTAAAAATGGAGAAAAACGAAGATGTCGATGGTGAAGATGATGATGATTATGCTGCTGTTGTTGATGATCTTGTTGTTGTTGTTACTTGTCGATGAAAACCGGAAGAGAGAAAAGAGAGAGCCGAGTGATTGAGAGAGTGAGAATGTGTGCGGGTGTGTGAAAATAATTGAGGCCGACTCCCTCAAATAATTGAAGTTAGGTGGTTACCTTTGCCCCATGTTCGCGTACCCGATCGTAATGTAGTATAATATTTAAATATGATAATTTTCCAAATATTATTTCGTATATGTTTATAATTGAAATATTCTATAAAAATACTTCCAATGAGATATAAAAATATATCTTAGTTTAACTCGAAATACACGGATAGTTTTCTGTATCTAAAATGTATTTAAATAATTTTTGGAGTATGTTGCTATCGAAAACAACGGATGGTTTTAAATTTATAATTGCTGGGGTCTAAGTGTGACTTACTAATACTGAACCAAAAGGTTAGTAGGCGGTAAGTTGGACCTAGAGTCGTTCTTAAAGAGAAACTGAATTGAAACTGAGGTGATCCAATCAATCTTTCTTTTCTAGTAAATGTTTTAAAAGAGTGCGTTGGGGGTTTTGGTTCAGTTAACTAAATAAACTAAATAAAGCGGATAAAATGTAATAGGATATCAGATATGGCAAAGTAGTATTTGTTGTGAGTTCGTTAGTTAATAATTATGGGATGATGACTCTTACGGGAAAATGATTAACTAAATTGGATTGCTTATGAGATTCATTAATTTATGGTATAACCAATAGATTCCTTATTAGTCGGTTATCAACTAATATGTCACGAGGAACTAAGGTGTCGTGATTCTGACCAGACAGACAATGCTCAACTCTCCACACTCTCCTGTGACGGAGTCAGTGACCCATATTATTGAACGTATTCGCTCGTGGGCGAAGGAATAGAGTAGCAAGTCCATAACATGTCTAGCCGTTCTTAATACCACAATGATTATGAATCCATTAAACAACTAACTTAGAATTTGTGTCCGGACTTATTTAATCAATTTCTACCAATGAAACTTAAGCGTGATAAACGAGGGAAAGCATTTAGGTTTCTTGCATACCATACTTTAGGTTTCATGGTTTTAATAAAAAGTATCGGGTTAAGTTGGATTTTAAACTTGCCTTTCTCAATACAATTAAAAATCCCTAGGTTTTCGTAAATGGACATTTAGCCTTTAGCCTACCTAATCTAATCTAATTTAAACTAAAACAACTAATTAAAATGCTGACGGCTTTTTACAGAAAGTTAAACCCAGACCATGTCGGAAAATACTATGGTAATTCACAACGTATTAAATTGTTTACCAACGTTTCTGTTGTGAGTTCAATTGCTTCGCGATGTTTACATGATAAGTACGATGTGATCAGAAGTGTACAATACTCATGGCAAGTCCATGAAATCACATTGCATTTTATAATGCTTGCATGACGTTACAATTAAAAACATAGTTTTTACACAGATAACTATTGACCGAGTATTGAGGTTCGCGACTCCTCTTTACAAGGTTACAATCACGTTTGTTAATCGAAAGGCGAATATAAGTTTTAGGTTTAAATCACAAGATAAGTCCGTCCACAAAGTTTCCAATTTTATAACGTCGATCAATAATACAACTACCTTCGGTCGTTACTGGCTTCCATATATTTGTACTATGCTCAAAAGCATTTCCAATACTATACCGAGTAATCAGTCGAATAGGGGCCGTCATATTATTTCACGACGTATTCAAAGTCATCCCACAATTATATATACTAACTACATCACAACAAATACAATAGTAATCTACTCGCTAATCATGGTAAAAACGATCGCAAACATAATTAAAGCAAACATGTTTAATTAAGATAGATAAGGATAGAGATAACCGAGATTAATATGCGAGAAGGAATAGACTTGAATTAATGATCGTAACTCCAAGCGTACACCAAAGATTACAACACGTTCCTAGCTTTCTTTCTACTCTAAACAAGATGCTAAACTAACCTAATGCTAATTTAAAGAAAGTAGAATGAGAAAGTGATAAAGTAACTAGTGCATATGTGATATGTGTGAAGGTGTAGGTGTGTTGGTATGTTTCAAATGAACCAAAAGCCTCCTATTTATAGGTGAGCTTTGGCTCACATTAGCACAAGTTGTCCTTGACGCTCATGTTAGAAGATTTTCCAAAAGTGGCTTGTACAACGCGAAAAGTAGGTGAACCGGGTACCGTACAACGCGAAAAGTAGGCGAACCGGGTACCAAAACTTGCCAAAAACGGAAACCGGGATGGGGGCAGGGTGGCCGGCGGCGGCTGGCTGGTGGCCGGCGGCGGTGGGCCCCACCCTGCCTCGTTGCGTAATCTTTTGCTTCGTTTCTTGATTCGTGCGTGTTTTCTTCGTTATACGTCCGTTTGAGTTGATTCTTTTTTTGTTGGATTCGTAATTCAAAAACGAAGATTTTGACATAGAATATGCCTTAAAATGAGGTCCCTAGCTCCAGATATTGCGTATGGATCATTTGGATCTTCCGGCGGGCGCGAAATCTTCATTTTTTACCCGTTTCAGTTGATTCTTCTTCTGTTGGATCCGAACTTTGAAAACGAACATCTTGGAAATAATGGATGTTGGTGAAGGGCACTTTGGTCTTGAAATCTCGTTTTTATGCCTTGAATCTTCTAACGTGTGTGGAATCTTCGTTTCACATCCGTTTTACTTGATTTTTATCGTGCAACCTCGTTTTGACCTTCTTGGCATAATGTTACTTATTTGTGCTATATTTGAGTTAATTTGCCAAGAATCGTTCCAGAATGAGAGAGATATCGGTAGTAAAAACGTGACTTTTTACGCGATATCAGAGTACGTAATTATTATTCTCAATAATAATACTTTGTTTAAAAACGTTTTTCACCAAATTCTATTTGGGTTTCTGCGTTCTACCAGATTTGTGTACGTGTAATTATTAAATAATCGTTTCGGGTTATTTAATACTTTGTAATTAAAGTTTAAATTTGGACGGTAATTTGGGTCATTTTTGACCGGGTGTCACACTGATACCAACTTGAAACGCCTCAAAACTCGAGAATTTTTTTTTTTATACATACTCTAAAAGCGCTCTCTATTGGTCCCACATCTCGTATATTTGATACCGTATTCTCATCTTTACATTTTGACCCAAAACAAGACAACGGAGTATGCAATTTACCAGCCATGTAGTACACCTAGGTAAAACAACCTTGTTTTAGCTAGAACAAGCTTGTTTTAGGCTAGAACAAGCCTATTCTAGTGGTAACACAAACTTAAATTTTTGACCAAATTCAAACCCGCATATCTTTTAACTCGTAAACACTTAGACCATCAAATTTTGCAGGCACCTCCACAATGCCAAAAAGAAACTTTCTATTTTTGCATTTTTTTTCAAAATTCACGAAAACGACAAATCTGGATGTATGACCAATAAATGGTCATTTTGGACTACTATGGTGAACATACCAAATCCCAAACCACTCGGTTTCTGACTTAACCCTTTTTGTACACTAATTAGACACATGAAAACAAACTTGAAGTACCCGACAACAAGTCCTAACACTAAGCCATTCGAAATCAACATGTAACCCCTCTATGACCCATTTTGACACCTGTAACACCCCCAAATTTAGTGATTTGCGGAAGCACGATTTGGGTGTTACTAATCAATAACAAAGCACAAAGATATATAGTAAACGACTCTATATGCGTCGTTTCAACAAATATATTAATATTGAAATGTTTACAACATTTAAAGCTTTACATAGCTCGAGTTTAAATAAAAGGAGATTTCAGTACATAAGTACTTGTACAAAAATATACTAATGCAAGGAAATCTCAATCGTCTGTATGCTGACTCGAGCTAAAAGTCCTGAAGCAGAAGCAACCTACTGCTTGGTACCTGCGATACATGCTAAATGGGTCAGCTAAAGCTGGTGAGCTCACAGGTTTGAAATCAAGTAATATAGTATGAACCGCAAGATTTAAATAATTGAATTGCATCCAGCAATTGATAATGTATATGTATACAGCCATGAGCACATAGTTGAGCTTAACTCGAGGTCCGGGTCCCCTATAGAGAATTCTGAGCGAGGTGCCTCCATGAATGCCTAATCAACATTCGTCTTCCCAAATATTAGTACGTCCGTTTACCCGGTTAGTGCTTGCTAACCCGAACGAGGAGGGTCAATCCTATATGGTACCATATACTAATATTCATGCTACAACGTATTAACAACTATGCTGACGGAGGACTTTGAATGATTAGTTTCGAAAAACTCATGTAGTATATGAAATGTTTGTACTTGCGTTCACATGTTAAAAGTTGAGCAATATATCACACCCCTGAGTAAAACAGTAAAAGAGGGGCTATGAGACTCACCTGAGTCTGAAAGCGTTTAAACAAACGTAAGTTGATTAGCCGAGTATGAAGTCCAAAGACTTGTAACCTGAGGGTGTCCACGACACGCGATGGTTATAATCATGATTGGGTATCTCAAAAGATCACCCTTGTAGTTGTTACACAACTATATATATGTCCAAATTACTACGATTTGGTTGATTTGTTAAGTGTTTGAAAACATGTACGGCCCGTTGATGATGGATTTGTAATAATAATCTCAACTATTATTATTTTGATTTCGTGGCGTTTTACTTGAAAAATGTGTTTTTTGTTGTGTTTTAGAAGCCGTTACGGAATCTAAGTACGGGGGTCCGAGGCAGCACCCCTGGTAGCGGGGTCCAAGGGGCAGAGCCCCTGGCTGGGGTCGAGCTGCCAGGTCAGCTTGGAAAATTTTTATTTCTACTATATTACTTTGACGAAAAACGCATCTGGGATCTGAATTTGGGTAAAATCGAGTGATAAATTTCGAGTCTCGACACTTAGTAAAAAATCTGAGTTTTCTGTGTTTTGCGACACAATATGCGACACAAAAGTGGTTATGCGACACAAGGGTTGTGTCGCATAGAGATGCGACACAATGTCTATACGACACAATGGTTGTGTCGCATAGATGCGAGATGCTGATTCAACAGCGACATAGTGATTGTGTCGCAAGACTTGCGACACTAATTATTTGGTACGACACAAGGTGCGACACAGGGGATTTTATACGACACAAGGGCCAAAATACGACACAACATGCGACACAAGGCTTGTGTCGCATGGATGAACATCAGCCCAGAAAGTCCGGCTGTTAAGGTTTTTCCGGCCAAAAATCCGTTTTAAACTCGTTTTCAAGCTATAAATTCGTGTTCTATACATTGTAATGGACATATACAAGTTATAATAACATCTACAAATGAAAAATACTAAGAATCGAGAGATTTCGGGATTTTGTCGGAAACTTACAAATTGCCAAAATGGAAATCCGGAAAGATAGAAATGTAGATCGTTGCGAGGTGGTCGTGAATCTCTAAAAATATTGATGATCCGGTTGCGTTTCGTGGTGTTATTTTTGTGATTTGTGTGATGTTGGTGGTTTGTATAAAAGAGAGAAAAGGAAAGTAAGTGAGAGAAAGAAAAGAAAGAATGAGAGAAAGAGATGAAAGGTGGGAGGTTAAGTCCCCCACTTTTCAGTCTTCGCCCCGCGCTCCTCGTGGTGTTCGTTTTCTTCGTCGTTTAACTTTTTAATAATTATTTCGCGTGTTAATTATCCATTTTAAAATACGAATTTTTGTTTAATAATTTAATTAAATTGTTTTACCAATCATTTAATAATTTAAAGATTTAAATGTTATTTAAATAGTTTGCGTATTTTGCTTTTACTTGTGTATGTTTTAATTGTACAAAACGGGACAACTTTGGGAATAAAGTTTAAACAACAGTTTGGACTCAGTAATGTTTTATACTTAAATACAACTTTTGTCACCAACGTCCGTATTAAATTGAACCGAATTACATTCGATTTAAATTGCGTACGATTTAATCAAATCGTATTTTCGTATATATTCAACAAAATATATAATTCGATACATTAATTAGCCTAACACAGAACTAATTACATGTATTAACATATGATTAGGCACTAATTACTAGTCCTAATTTGGCGGGTGTTACATTCTCCCCCTGTTAGAAGAATTTCGTCCCGAAATTTAGTTCGAAGTCGTGTTTGATGTAGAATCAGTGAAAAGTTGAGGATATTTGAGTCGCATCTGGTCTTCCCGTTCCCAGGTGAATTCCGGACCACGCCGCGAATTCCATCTGACCTTGATGATGGGAATACGACTTTGTTTCAGTTGTTTGACCTCACGGTCCATGATTTCAGCAGGTTCCTCAACAAAATGAAGTTTGTCGTCAACCTGAATCTCATCGAGTGGAATAATAAGTGTCTCATCAGACAGACACTTCTTCAAGTTTGAAATATGAAAAGTAGGGTGCACGCTGCTGAGTTCGGATGGCAGCTGCAATCGATAAGCTACGGGGTCAATCCGTTCGAGGATCTCAAAAGGCCCGATGTATCTGGGATTTAACTTCCCGCGTTTGCCAAAACGGATGACGCCTTTCCAAGGCGATACTTTTAAGAGTACTCGATTCCCAACTTGGAACTCGAGTGGTTTGCGTCTCACGTCAGCATAACTTTTCTGACGATCACGTGCGGCCTTAAGTCGGTTTTGGATTTCCACAATTTTCTCAGTGGTGGCGTGTATGAGTTCAGGACCAGTGAGTTGACTATCTCCCACTTCAGTCCAACAGATCGGTGATCGGCACTTACGACCGTACAGTGCCTCAAAAGGTGCAGCCTTAATGCTGGCATGATAGCTGTTATTGTACGAGAATTCGCACAACGGTAGATGTCTTTCCCAGTTTGTACCGAAATCAACTACGCAGGCGCGTAGCATATCTTCCAGTGTTTGAATGGTTCGTTCACTTTGGCCATCGGTTTGAGGATGGTACGCGGTGCTCATATCGAGACGAGTACCCAATGCTTTTTGAAGTGACTGCCAAAAGTGAGAGGTAAAGCGGGCATCTCTATCAGAGATGATCGAGATTGGAACACCGTGTTGAGAAATGATTTCCTTAATGTAGATTTGTGCAAGGCGCTCCATTTTATCGTTTTCCTTGATTGCCAAGAAATGAGCAGATTTGGTGAGACGATCGACGATCACCCAAATGGTATCGCAACCGTTCGCCGACTTGGGTAGTTTGGTTATGAAATCCATGGCAATCTGATTCCATTTCCATTCAGGGATGTCGGGCTGTTGAAGTAAACCAGATGGTTTCTGGTGTTCGGTTTTGACTTTCGAGCAAGTAAGACACTTGCTGACGTAAGTGGCGATTTCGGCTTTCATGTTCGGCCACCAATAAAATTCCTTGATGCCGTGGTACATCTTATCAGATCCAGGATGGATAGAATATTTAGACTTGTGAGCCTCGTCCATCACCAAGTCTCGTAGGTTCCCGAAACTAGGCAACCAGATTCGGTTTGAGAAATACTTAATCCCGTTAGATTTGGTTTCAAATTGTTTGTCAATACCTTGCAAGGCTTCGTTTTTGATGTTTTCAGGTTTCAGGGCTTCAATCTGAGCGGTATGAATCTGAATGGTAAGATCGTTGTGAATGGTCATACTGAGGGCTCGGACTCGAAGTGGTTTTGGTCGTTCCTTTCGACTAAGGGCATCGGCTACAACATTAGCCTTCCCTGGATGGTACTTGATTTCACAATCATAATCGGTGAGTAACTCGACCCATCGACGTTGCCTCATATTGAGATCTTTTTGGTCGAAGATGTGTTGGAGACTTTTGTGGTCGGTAAAGATTGTGCACTTAGTGCCGTAGAGATAATGTCTCCAGATTTTGAGAGCAAAAACGACAGCTCCAAGTTCGAGATCATGAGTGGTGTAGTTCTTTTCGTGAATTTTCAGCTGTCGTGAGGCATATGCAATGACTTTGTCTCGTTGCATCAGCACACAACCGAGACCTTGGTGGGAAGCATCGCAGTATACCACGAAGTCATCGGTGCCTTCGGGTAGTGACAGAATTGGAGCACTGCAAAGCTTTTGTTTCAGGAGTTGGAACGCTGACTCTTGTTTATTGGTCCAATCGAACCTTTTGTCCTTCTGAGTCAGTACCGTGAGTGGTTGAGCTATTTTGGAGAAATTTTCGATAAATCGCCGATAGTACCCAGCAAGACCCAAGAATTGGCGTACTTCAGTTGCAGAGGTGGGTGCTTGCCAGTCTTTGATAGCCTCGATTTTTGATGGGTCAACGTGAATTCCCTGACTGTCGATCACATGACCAAGGAATTGAACTATTTTTATCCAGAACTCACACTTAGAGAATTTGGCATAAAGCTCCTCGTGTCTAAGTAGTTCAAGGATGGTTTTGAGGTGTTGCGCATGCTCTTGCTCGTTGCGCGAGTAAATGAGTATGTCATCGATAAAGACAATGACAAACTTGTCGAGGTAAGGTTTACACACCCGGTTCATGAGATCCATGAATACAGCCGGTGCGTTGGTTAGACCAAAGGGCATCACTTGGAATTCGTAGTGCCCTTAACGAGTTCTGAAAGCAGTTTTTGGAATATCGGTGTCGCGAACTCGTAACTGATGATAGCCTGATCGCAGGTCGATTTTTGAGTAGAAACTTGAACCCTGAAGTTGGTCGAATAGATCATCGATGCGAGGAAGTGGGTATCGGTTTTTGACGGTCAATTTGTTCAACTCTCGATAGTCGATGCACATTCGAAATGAACCGTCCTTCTTTTTAACAAATAAGACCGGAGCTCCCCAAGGTGAAGAACTCGGTCTAATGAATCCTCTATCCAGGAGTTCCTGTAACTGGGCAGACAACTCCTGAAGTTCGAATGGGGCTAAACGGTACGGTGCACGGGCCACCGGTGCGGCACCCGGCATGAGATCGATTGAGAACTCAACCTGTCTAGATGGAGGTAAACCAGGTAGTTCTTCCGGAAAGACTTCGGGAAAGTCTCTAACAATTGGCACATCCTCAAGTCGCTTTTCCTCCGACTTCTTCTCTGTGATGTGTGCGAGTATTGCAGGGTAACCCTTTCTCAGAAATTTTCGGGTTTTTAAGCAAGAGATGATATTGAGTCCCGTCCCACCGGTCTCCCCCTGTATGATCAAGGTTCCACCGGCAGCGAGTGGAATGCGGACGATCTTATCGTAACAAACGATTTCAGCTCGGTGTTTGGACAACCAGTCCATTCCAATGATGACGTCGAAACTTCCGATTTCGACGGGTACAAGATCGATTGAAAAGGTTTCGTCAGCTAGATTTAAAATGCAATTAGGTATTACACTATTGGTTTCTATAAGTTCCCCATTTGCTAGCTCTACAGTGTACTTAACATCTAAGGCAACAGGAGTGATGTCAAGTAATGGGTAAAATTCATCGGAGATAAAGCTTCTATCAGCACCAGTATCAAATAGAACAGAAGCAGTTAAGTTGTTGAGGAGGAACATACCCGAGACCACATTCGGGTCTTGGCGGGCGTCCCCAGATTTGATGACGAAGGCTTTGCTTCGGGTGTTGTTGTTGTTGTTGCGGTTGTTGTTGTTGTTGTTGTTGTTGTTGTTGTTATTCTTCAGCTTTGGGCACGTGTCCCTGAAGTGCCCGGGTTTCCCACACTCAAAGCAGACTTTGGGTGGTCTGGTGTTGTTGTTGGAATTGTTGTTGGCAGGTGAATTGCAATCTTTGGTGAGGTGGCCGTACCTCTTGCAATTGTTGCAAAAGGGACCACAGGAACCTTCATGGTGGCGACTGCACTTGGAACAATAGGGTTTGTTCCCAGTGTAGCCCCGTGTGATGTCTGTGGTGGTGTTGTAGGCTTTGATGGTGTCGGGTTTCTTGTTTTGTTGGTTGGAGTGGTTATTGTGGTAGTCGGACCACTTTCGTTTGTTGTTGTGGGAGGATGAAGTAGGTGGTTCAGAATCTTGGCTCATTGACATCAGGTCAGGGGCCAATAGGATTGCACCGTCAATGGTGGTTTGGTTGGAAGAGGCGACATGCCCCCGAACAGGCTCAGGAAGGCCAAGGATGTACTTCCTGATTTTATCAGGTTCCGTGCTCACCATAGCTGGGCGGAGGGCGGCAAGTTGTTGGAATCTGGTGGTATAACCATCGATATCACCACCCTGAACCTTTAGGTTCCAGAACTCCTCGTCTAGCTTTTGGAGTTTGGCGATTGAGCAGTATTTGGCAGTGAGTTTTGCTTTCAATTCCTCCCAAGTTAGTTGGTAGGCAATGTCAGCACCCACTGATTGGGTATATGAATTCCACCAAGAGTGGGCATCATCTTCGAGAGAGCATGTGGCAAAATTAACTTTGTCGTTCTCTGCGCATTTGCTGACACGGAAAACAGTTTCCATCTTTTCGAACCATCTGATCAGTCCGATGGCTCCTTCAGAACCCTTGAAGCTCTAGGGTTTGCAGCTTTGAAAGTCCTTGTAAGAACAAGGTTTAGCAGTAGGGGTTTCAGCGGCATCGCTGTTACTTGCGGAATTTTGTGGGGTATTCCGAGCCAAGGCTTCAGTCACAGCCTGGGTTATGAGTGAGGTAAGCTAAGCATCGGTGTAAGGTCTTGACTTTGGCGGCATGATTTTTCAATAAAAGAAATGAAGATACATGAGATTTTGTAAGAAAATTGTATTTGTCTCAGATGTACATGTATAAAGGCGGTAATACATAACATCAATATGAAAAAGAAATATGGCAATTGGTATAAGTAGGATCAACAAGGAATATTTGATAGATAATATGAGTTCAAAGGTTACATCCCGTGGATGTATTACAAAAGGCGTCGGGAATCGTTACATCCGACCGAATCATAAAGTAGCGCTTAGATAATTATTAGATTACAAGATAGATTACAAGACAAGAACTACACTAGTCATAACGCAGATTAATCTGTTCCATCATTTCAATGAGGCGATCCACAGTGTTTGCAAGTCTGCTGGCCTGTCGGGCGTTGTCTTCTGCCAGTGCTAGTCGTTGTGTTAATCCACGGGCATACTCCTCCGTTTCCCGTGAGCGTTGATCACATTCTTCAAGCCGGTGTTTCAAAAGAGCGGTTTCTACGCTTATCTCCACCACTTTGTTGAAAAGAATGTCTACATTGTTAACGGTGGTTTCGTGATCCTCGGAGACTTGTTCGATGCGTTCAAAGGATGTAAGTCTCCAGTTTTCGTTCGTTTCCTGCAGCACGACATCCATGGTGCGAAGTCGCTGTTCGTGTTGGTTCACCCTAGCGGCTAAGGCCAACTTGCTCTTATTAGTTAAAAGTTCCTTCAGATACTTTGCATACTTTGGCAATTGAGCAATGGCTTCCACGAATGGGATGTTAATGTGCAGTTGCTTCAGATTCTCTAGGAACTGGTGGTATTGAGCATCATCTTTCCCTCTTCTCAAAGCTGCAGGATAAGGTGGTGGCAGTGCATGCTCCTTAGCATATTGCTTATCTCTTGCAATTTGTTCAGCCTCAGTGTCCACCTTGGGACTTTCCACAACTTCTACTTCCTTCTCTTTTTGCGGTAGGGGTTGAGAAACAGGTTTCTTCTTTGGAATGGGGTCTTCAAAACCCTTTCCACTCCGGGTGATCACTGCTTTCGCCTGATCCCATGGATTGGTTTCAGTGTATCCAGGTAGGGTCCTAGGGAATCTCTCTTGAAGAACTTTAGCTATGTTGGAAACATTCCCTTCAATTTGCTTAATCACAGCTCCTTGGTTTCTCAATGCAGCGTCGGTGGCATCCATTCTTTGTCAAGAGCTCGTAATGAATTTCTCATTGGACGTGAGAAACTTACCCATCATTTCTTCTAAGTTAGCTTGCTTGTCTGAAGATGAGGCACCTGGCTGCTCCTTGGTGAAAAATCCAGGTTGAGTTTGGCGAAACGGTCGCCCTCCATCTTGGTATGGTCTTCTGAAGAAATTTCCACCGCCCTGACGATATGGTGCTTGAGCTTCTCCATACTTGACTTTTCAGTCTGTTCTCCCGTTCTCATCTCGGTGCAATCCTTTACTAAATGGCTTCCTCCACAGTTGTCGCATCCCACTTGGATAGCATGGACAGTCTCAGTAACCTTCTTGATATCTCTACCCATGTTATCTAGCTTAGCGGTGATGGCTGCAAATCCATCTTCATCATTCACAGACCTCTTCTGTGACAACTCTCCAAATTAGGTATTAATTAACATTTAAGCATTTGCATTCTTACGCTAATTTCCTGGTTAAGTTTTAACAAAACTCTTTGATGTGATGTAAGCCTAGCAAGCCCAGTACTTTTAAAACAAAAAGTAATATGTAATACGTAAGTATTTAAAGTTATGTACAAACGTATCGGAATAAACCCGACAAAAATAAATAACAAAAGTTTCGTGACACAAAAATAATTAATAATGAAATTATTAATTACGAGTATTTATATATCTATAACAAATAGATAAAATGGTCTAAATATGCGTTTAACATAAAACGTATTATAAACGAACAGAAACAATTCTAAAACGCTCATAAAAGGTCGAATCATAAAAATACAAATTTTCTCATTCTTTTGGAGGAAGTTAGAACATTACCTCAAAATATGAAATCCTAATTTGACTGAAATTTGGCGCTCAATTAACTGCGCGCAGTAAAATGTACAAAATTGTACATCTATTTAAAATAATGATAACATCATTATACTGATTATAAATAACGAACCAGGAGAACACCTACAAAATAAAAATGTAATTTGTTAATTTTTATATTGCTAAAATTATACCCGTACTCGAAATTGAGGTACCAAAATGGTCACCAAACCTCCAATAATACAGAGACAATCTCTGATCATCAACCCATACTCGTTTGAAATAATACTCCCTCCTTCCTGATGATCTTTCAACACACACAAACCACCAATAATTCATTTCATTTTCTTTCTTCATCTGTAACAACAACAAGATCAGAACCAGGAAGCAGTAGCAGGAGTAGAACAACAAGATCAGGAGCATCCTCATCACCATCGCCTACTTCTTCCTCTTTTTATCTTCATCTCTTTGTAAGGAAAATCTTTCCCTTTGATTTCTTTGCTTCAAATTCGTTATATAACATGTAAATACATCATAATCAAAGTACATAACACACAAAACTTGAAGATTAATGGATTGATCATGAAAAATGGTTTATAAAACCAAAACTACAAAACTAAAATCGATACATTAAAACTAGTTTAAATGATGTAATAAGTTGTTAAAACGACATATGAACTTGAGGTAAACATTTGGTATTGATGTATAAGAGATTGGAACCAAAAACATGTGGGATTATATATATATTTCGTACCAGACCCTGTGAAGAAGAAAGGCTACAGTAAAAATATTAGTCACGCGATCGCGTGACTTCATGACTAATATCAAGAAAACTCGTTACCAAAACTCATGCGATCGCGTCATTTTCAAATGTGAGTCGTCCTGTTTTTCCATTCACGCGATCGCGTCAATTTCAAAGAAAACTTCACGCGATCGGTTCACTTGGGTTATCACGCGATCGGGTCACTTGGGTTAGCACGCGATCGGGTCATTTGGGTTATCACGCGATCGGTTCAACAAACCACGCGATCGCGTGAATTGGGCAGACATGCCAGACCAGATTTATGAAATGATTCGAGTGTAATCGTCGGACAAATACAAACACGTAAGCGATTATACGTTGAAACTAAACAATGTTATAACCTAACACATATCGATAACAATTAAATGGAATAAATCCGAGACACGGACATTTGAACCTATTGACTCGTAAAAACAAACGACACTTAATATATATACGGACATTGGACAATTTAAACTCGTACGAACAAACGATATATATATAAACGTTTATATGAATATGAACTTTGTAAATTATACGATTTGGATACGATTGTATTATCGGAACATTTAGAACTTATTAAACAAACGTAACGATATTAAGAACAAATGATATTTATTTTATAAACGGAATAATTATATTATCGAGTTTTATAACAAATAAAACATGTCACGTTTTAAATACGAAATAACGTATTACAATATATATGAATATATACGAGAACACATGTTATTTATAGACACAAACGTATATGTTTTCTTAAACAAATGAAAACTTATATATATATTTTGATATACTTAAACAATGTATTTATTAAACATATATACATAAGGCATTTAAGAATATATATTCACAAATATATATATACACAATGAAGTTCACGTTTAACAAACGTATAAATTAATAATATACAACAAGTATATTTCTTAAATATACATATATAAAACGAATATATGTACATACAAGAATATTGGAATAACATTCGAATTATACGGATAACTATATACAAAGTATATGTGCAAATGAAAACAAAACGACCTTCCGTTAAATAGACAATTACATATTGGTTTGTACACTTAACAAGTATACGACAAGCGAAATAATAACAATATTTCAACACAATGTCACCAACAAATACAACATACGTTATTAAGAAACCTACAATTTCTTCAAACAAACAAACTGTTAACATAAATGATTAAAACAAATCAAACGTACTTATGTTAATATATTTATTGTATATAGGTTAACAAACCTTGGGCAATTATCTGTTTGGCTGCTAGCTTTCATACCGAGCAAATCACCGTGAGTTCACAGCCCCTACTTTACAAATGTTTTATGCTTTTAAACATAGGGGTGTAAACATAGAAACTGCATGCAAACACATGCAGCAAATTTATATAAATGCTTTATTGCTTTATACAACTGTTTGATATGAAATATTATTTCACAACTGTTTTGGGAATTAGAAAACAAATCCTAGTACGGACCAGACTTGAGATGTGTGCATGAAAGACCTTATGTCATGCAGACTATAACCATTAGCTAGGTGACTCTAGCCACTGAGTATACGAATAGTACTATTGCCGTGACGACCCTCCTGTGGATGGAGCGTATACTTAACTGTCCTTCAGGCAAGAAACATAAGTTTTGGTTGTGGTTTGGTTATAGGGTTAGGTCACGTTACTTTAACCTGCGAGGTTTAGCTCACCTTTCAGGGGATTATAGTCTAAGCATTCCCACTTATTATTTAGGATGAACTTATCCTACAACTGTGTTATACCGGTATACTTACTGGTTATATTTATATGATGGTAAACTACCAGATATACATTTTGGGTAACAACCCACATAAAACTATATTTTAGGGTAACTATCCCTACAATCTTATCAATTGCAAAACCTGCAAACATTTATTTATTGAATAACAATTCAATAATCTAAACATAAACGGTTTAACATACCTTACATTTATACAAACCCTGTGAATTCACTCAACATATTTGTTGACGACTTTCTTTCTATGTTTTACAGGAAATTAGCTATGTAAGTAAGGATCGCATGCATTCAGGATGACAACCCTGGACTACTTAGGATGCCATACTTTATGGGACAGCTTTTGAGGATTTCCTTTGTATTACTGCAGACATTGCAGTTATACTCATGAAATCTTATCTTAACATATGTATTGTAAAACTTAAATGTTTTAAACTTTATTACTACTGTACGACTTACACAGTCGTACTACTTTTGTAATAATTATTTAATTGGCATCCTTTATATATTATGTTCAGTATGATCATATGCTCTGATACGATGAATGCACAGTTGTAACGTCATCACCCCCGTTGTTAAACTGTTTACACATAATGCTTCCGCTAATCATAACTTGTTTCCGCTAAACATTAAATAAACACAATTATGGATTTTGAGGGTGTGACAGAATTTTTATCAGAGCCATTGGTTATAGCGAACTAGAAGTCTTTAGGTGACTGAAAACCTTAGAGACCTAGACTATAGTCTTGGCTAGAACATTCATGCATTCATACATACATACGTTTGCATACATCTAACATACGACTGACACGTCACACACAATTTCCTTTGTCACAGTATGTCTAGTCAATCAGTTTATCATGTTTATGCTTCGGATGAAGAGCCGACTGAGGCTACTTTTGAGGGTCCCGCGATCACGGTAGAGGATGAGACATCTGTTCACTTGAGAGATATGTCAGATGACACTAGTGATGCTTACATTACGCCACCACCAACAGCACATGAGGTTACCCCCATCACTACAGGTATTCACCATCAGGCTGCTGAGACTTCTCGCAGGCCTGTGTCTAGGAGGACACCGAGGATGTGTGTCCGAGATCTTCCTATTGGTCCGTTAGCATCGGCGGACGAGTCTGTTGAGTCTCCACAGAAGGCACCCAGAGTTGCTCATCTAGAGTGGATGACTCCTATGTTGAGACACTGGAGGTCATTAGAGGGTTTTCCCTCCACATTTGAGACAGGAGAGTCTTCACGACCCCCAGCTCCATTGCCTACCACTGGAGAGCCGGTAGAGCAGACTCTCCCTACATTAGTCGCTGTTATGCATACATTGTTCTGTATTGCTTCTAGCAGGGGTTCTCACCTTTGGCAGGTACATGATGAGGTCTCCCGTTTGTATGGGGACATGGCTGGTATGCATGAGCGTCATCATTTTCTGTTGAACCATGTGTTTACTGCTCAGGAGATAGCTGAGTCCGCACGTGCTCGTGTGAGGACACTTGAGAGACGTGTTAGGATTGCAGGGTTTGTGGTTGGTGCTTGTGTAGTGATGGCTGTGTTGAGGACAGCTGTGGGATCATTTCTACCGTATTTCCGTTAGACCTATGTAGGGCGGGTTGTGCCTACTTAGGATTGTATATATACTACGTATTAGACTTGGAAGTTTGGTTCGACGGGTATAGACAGACCTGTCATGTTTTGTATATCATTTGGAATCGACGGTGTGTAGACAGACCCGTCATGCTTTGATTAGTCTCTAGATCGATGGGTAGCTAGGATAGACCCATCCTGTTTTGTATAAAAACTTGTGAACTAACTATGATTAGTTATATGATATGACATATATGTATGGTTTATTATTATTGTTTATGTTACTGTAGATTGTGATTGGATTGTAGATTGACATTAGAAACTTCATAACTATGAAAACTGAAAATTCGTCTTTGTAACCTATATGCGAATAATAGAAGAATTACCACGTAATAAGTGTTGAAACCATTTTTTGCAAACTTTGAAAACCTACCATACTATGAATTATTTATCTTATCTTGAATTCCATAAAACATTGATTGCGCTAGAACGATGATGAAAAGAAATATGTATTCGGCATTATATAATGACGTCTGGCCAACGTGATTATATTGTACAAAGTACATATGGGTGTTTCAAAATCGTGCGATATACAATGTGAAACCTTATTCTTTCAAATTCTCCATACTATTCATTTGATAGACAATGTGAAATCTTGTTCATCACATTCATTATCTTGGCATTGACTTCTGCATTCTATTCATCGCAGAACTGAATCATGCCGCCAAAACGACGAATTACTAGGAACAGTCAGAAGACAACTGTACCTCCTACACCTGAAAACATTCCACCACCAAACACTGAGGAAACTACTGAGCAGATGATTACTAGACGCATTGCTGAAGGTATTGCCGAGTATGAGGCAAGTCGAAACCGTGAGACGGGGATTAATAACAGTGGATCGACCCCTGTTATTGCTGAGACTGTTGTGAATACCCGCCGAGGGTGTTCATATAAGACATTTCAGGATTGTAAACCACCTCCTTTCTGTGGCACTGAAGGTGCTATTGGTATTATACACTGGATAGAAAAGATGGATTCTGTGTTGGACATCAGTGATTGTCTACCAGACACTGCGGTAAAGTATGTTGCCTGCACACTCGCTGATAAAGCTTTGACTTGGTGGAACAGTCAAGTTCAGTCGATGGGGCGACCAGCTGCTTATTCCATGACATGGGAAACATTGAAGCGTATGATGATGGAAGAATTCTGCCCTCGCAGTGAGATGCAGAAAATTGAGACTGAGCTGTGGAACATTGCTATGATTGGTGCTGATATCACTGGTTACACAACTAGGTTCCAAGAACTAGCTCGTCTTGTGCCACATATGGTAACACCAGAGTACAAGCGTATTGAATGCTATGTGTATGGACTGGCACCACAAATCAGGAGTTTAGTTACGTCCTCCAAACCTGACACGTTCAGGAGCGCTGTTACCTTAGCGCAGAGTTTGACTGATGAAGCAGTTAGAATGGGGACACTGACCAAGAAGACTGTGTCGGTTAAGGTTGAGCCGAGCAGTGCTGAAGCTGGTAGTTCTGGAGGTAAGAAGCGTAAGTGGAATGACCGTCAGGGTCAATCCAATAAGAAAGGATCTGGAAATCTTAAGTCTTACGCTGCCACTATTGTGGAACCAAAGCCATACTTGGGTAACAAACCTAAGTGTGATAAGTGTGGCAAACACCACGAGGGTGAGTGTTGGTTTTGCGACAGCTGTAAGGGATGGGGTCATAAAACCCAAAACTGTAAGGTAAACCCTACCCCTAAGGGAAACACTGCTCGCCAAAACCAGGGTTGTTTTGAATGTGGCGACACGAGGCATTATCGAAACCGATGCCCTCGACTCAATAACCAAAACCGTAACGCCTACAACGTTCGTGACCGCAACAACAATGGAAACAACCGTGGAAACAACAACAACCAAGCCAACAACAAAAACAATCGGGCGAACAACAACATTGACCAGCCAGCTCGTGGACGTGTGTTCATGTTAGGAGCACCAGAGGCACGACAGGATCCTAACACAGTCACTGGTACGTTTCTTGTAAACAACCACTTTGCTTCTGTGTTATTTGATTCCGGTGCTGATTTAAGCTTTGTGTCCACTGAGTTTAGACCACTATTAGAAATCGAATCCCTTAAGCTAGATAACAAATATACTGTAGAGCTAGCCGATGGTAAGTTGATTGAATCAGGAGAAATAGTACCAGGATGTTCCTTAACATTAGAAGGCCATTCTTTCAAAATAGACTTACTACCGGTAGAGTTAGGGAGCTTCGATATAGTGGTTGGCATGGATTGGTTGTCACTAAACCGCGCAGAGATCATCTGTCATGAGAAGATTGTACGGTTACCTTTACCGTCAGGAGAAATGTTGATGGTTCAAGGAGAAAAGAGTAATCGAGCGGTGAAAACGATTACATGCATGAAGGCAAATAAGTATCTACGAAAAGGGTACCAAGCATTTTTGGTCCATGTTATGGATAAGAAACCCGAGGAGCGACGCATAGACAACGTGGCCGTAGTACTCAACTACCCAGGAGTATTTCCTGACGAGCTACCAGGGTTACCACCTCCACGGCAGGTTGAATTTCATATCGACCTAGTGCCGGGAGCTGCACCGATTGCCCTTGCGCCTTACCGTCTAGCTCCATCAGAAATGCAGGAACTGTCTACACAGTTACAAGAACTGTTGGATTTAGGATTCATCCGACCGAGCTTTTCACCGTGGGGAGCTCCGGTGTTGTTTGTCAAAAAGAAGGATGGATCAATGCGGATGTGTATCGATTATCGAGAACTGAACAAAGTGACGATCAAGAACCGATACCCATTACCACGCATCGATGACTTGTTTGACCAGCTGCAAGGGTCAAGTTATTACTCAAAGATCGACTTGAGATCGGGTTACCATCAACTGAAGGTACGGGATGAAGATATTCCTAAGACTGCATTTAGGACTCGATATGGTCATTACGAGTTCCTAGTTATGCCGTTTGGGCTAACGAATGCGCCAGCAGTGTTCATGGATCTAATGAATAGAGTATGTAAACCCTACTTGGATAAGTTCGTCATCGTGTTCATTGACGATATCTTGATATACTCGCGAACGAAGGAAGACCATGAACGACATCTGAGGCTGATTCTGGAATTACTGGAGAAAGAGAAGCTTTATGCAAAGTTCTCTAAATGCGAGTTTTGGATGCGTGAGGTTCATTTCCTTGGTCATGTGATTAATAACAAAGGAATTCACGTAGACCCATCCAAAATTGAGGCGATTAAGAATTGGGAAGCCCCAAAAACTCCAACAGAGATACGACAATTTCTCGGGCTAGCCGGTTACTACCGAAGATTCATCGAGAATTTCTCAAAGATAGCTCAGCCACTTACCGCCCTAACGCAAAAAGACAAGAAGTTTGATTGGGGCGAGAAGCAAGAGAATGCTTTTCAACTGCTGAAAGAGAAATTGAGTACCGCACCTATCCTGTCCTTACCAGAAGGAGTAGAAAACTTTGTTGTCTACTGTGATGCTTCACATCAAGGATTAGGTTGCGTGTTGATGCAAAACGACAAAGTCATTGTATATGCGTCTCGTCAATTGAAGATTCACGAGAAGAACCATACGACGCATGACTTAGAGCTAGGAGCAGTCGTTTTTGCACTTAAGATTTGGAGACACTACCTATACGGTACGAAGTGTACGATCTTTACTGATCACAAAAGTCTCCAACACATATTTGACCAGAAGGAACTCAACATGAGACAGAGACGTTGGGTTGAATTGCTGAATGATTACGACTGTGAAATCAAGTACCATCCAGGCAAAGCTAATGTAGTAGCGGATGCCTTGAGTCGTAAGGAACGAGTAAAACCTCGAAGAGTTCGAGCCTTAGGACTGACAATCCACTTGGATCTGATTACCCAAATTCGTGATGCTCAACAAGCGGCCTTTACTCCAGAACGTATGAAGGACGAATCCCTCAAAGGGATGGAGAAGCAACTGGAGTCTAAGGAAAATGGAGTATTGTACTTCATGAATCGAATTTGGATTCCTTGTGTTGATGAGCTACGTAGCCTAGTATTGGACGAAGCTCATAAGTCCAATTACTCGATACATCCTGGTGCAGATAAGATGTACCACGATCTGAAAGGATTTTATTGGTGGCCTGGCATGAAAAGAGACATTGCCACCTATGTTAGTAGATGTCTGACTTGTGCAAAAGTTAAGACTGAGTACCAAAAAAAAAACCGTCCGGGCTTTTGCAACAACCTGAGTTGCCCAAATGGAAATGGGAACACATCACGATGGATTTCATCACGAAACTACCGAAAACATCATCTGGAATGGACTCCATATGGGTGATTGTCGACCGACTGACAAAATCATCTCACTTCCTAGCCATCAAAGAGACAGATAAGATGGAGAAACTGGCTAGAATTTACATAAAAGAAGTTGTTTCTAGACATGGAGTTCCATTATCTATCATCTCTGATAGAGATGCATGTTTCACCTCTCGCTTCTGGCAAACACTGCAACAAGCTTTAGGTACTAGACTCGACATGAGTACCGCCTATCATCCACAAACCGATGGTCAAAGCGAGCGAACGATACAAACGCTTGAGGATTTGCTAAAGAGCTTGCGTTATTGATTTTGGAGGAAACTGGGATGTTCATCTCCCTTTAGCCGAATTCTCGTACAACAATAGTTATCATACGAGTATACAAATGGCACCTTTTGAGGCGTTGTACGGACGCAAGTGCCGATCCCCACTTTGTTGGGCAGAGATGGATGACAGACAGTTATCAGGTCCTGAGATAGTCCAAGAGACAACGGACAAGATATCTCAAGTGCTTAATAGATTAAAAACGGCACGAGACCGACAAAAGAGTTATGCAGACAATAGACGAAAACCTTTAGAGTTTCAAGTAGGTGACAGAGTCCTACTTAAGGTATCTCCTTGGAAAGGAGTTGTGAGATTTGGAAAATTCGGTAAACTGAATCCACGTTACATTGGACCTTTTGAGATCCTAGCAAGGATTGGTCCTGTAGCTTATAAGCTCAAACTACCGCAAGAACTTAGTAATATTCACGACACGTTTCACGTGAGTAATCTTAAGAAGTGTCTATCTGACGAAGCGTTAATCATACCTCCCGACGAAATCTATATCGACGCAAAACTCAACTTCGTGGAGGAACCGCTTGAAGTAATGGATACGAAAACGCAGAAGCTCCGAAACAGTCGGATCAAACTTGTCAAAATTCGATGGAACTCGAAAAGAGGCCCAGTGTTCACCTGGGAACGTGAGGACGAGATGCGCAAGAAGTATCCCCACCTATTTGAACCCGTGACCACGACGCACGACACAAATTAAATCTCGGGACGAGATTTCCCTAACGGGGGGAGAATGTGACAACTCTCCAAATTAGGTATTAATTAACATTTAAGCATGTGCATTCTTACGCTAATTTCCTGGTTAAGTTTTAACAAAACTCTTTGATGTGATGTAAGCCTAGCAAGCCCAGTACTTTTAAAACAAAAAGTAATATGTAATACGTAAGTATTTAAAGTTATGTACAAACGTATCGGAATAAACCCGACAAAAATAAATAACAAAAGTTTCGTGACACAAAAATAATTAATAATGAAATTATTAATTACGAGTATTTATATATCTATAACAAATAGATAAAATGGTCTAAATATGCGTTTAACATAAAACGTATTATAAACGAACAGAAACAATTCTAAAACGCTCATAAAAGGTCGAATCATAAAAATACAAATTTTCTCATTCGTTTGGAGGAAGTTAGAACATTACCTCAAAATATGAAATCCTAATTTGACTGAAATTTGGCGCTCAATTAACTGCGCGCAGTAAAATGTACAAAATTGTACATCTATTTAAAATAATGATAACATCATTATACTGATTATAAATAACGAACCAGGAGAACACCTACAAAATAAAAATGTAATTTGTTAATTTTTATATTGCTAAAATTATACCCGTACTCGAAATTGAGGTACCAAAATGGTCACCAAACCTCCAATAATACAGAGACAATCTCTGATCATCAACCCATACTCGTTTGAAATAATACTCCCTCCTTCCTGATGATCTTTCAACACACACAAACCACCAATAATTCATTTCATTTTCTTTCTTCATCTGTAACAACAACAAGATCAGAACCAGGAAGCAGTAGCAGGAGTAGAACAACAAGATCAGGAGCATCCTCATCACCATCGCCTACTTCTCCCTTTTTTTATCTTCATCTCTTTGTAAGGAAAATCTTTCCCTTTGATTTCTTTGCTTCAAATTCGTTATATAACATGTAAATACATCATAATCAAAGTACATAACACACAAAACTTGAAGATTAATGGATTGATCATGAAAAATGGTTTATAAAACCAAAACTACAAAACTAAAATCAATACATTAAAACTAGTTTAAATGATGTAATAAGTTGTTAAAACGACATATGAACTTGAGGTAAACATTTGGTATTGATGTATAAGAGATTGGAACCAAAAACATGTGGGATTATATATATATTTCGTACCAGACCCTGTGAAGAAGAAAGGCTACGGTAAAAATATTAGTCACGCGATCGCGTGACTTCATGACTAATATCAAGAAAACTCGTTACCAAAACTCACGCGATCGCGTCATTTTCAAATGTGAGTCGTCCTGTTTTTCCATTCACGCGATCGCGTCAATTTCAAAGAAAACTTCACGCGATCGGTTCACTTGGGTTATCACGCGATCGGGTCACTTGGGTTAGCACGCGATCGGGTCATTTGGGTTATCACGCGATCGGTTCAACAAACCACGCGATCGCGTGAATTGGGCAGACATGCCAGACCAGATTTATGAAATGATTCGAGTGTAATCGTCGGACAAATACAAACACGTAAGCGATTATACGTTGAAACTAAACAATGTTATAACCTAACACATATCGATAACAATTAAATGGAATAAATCCGAGACACGGACATTTGAACCTATTGACTCGTAAAAACAAACGACACTTAATATATATACGGACATTGGACAATTTAAACTCGTACGAACAAACGATATATATATAAACGTTTATATGAATATGAACTTTGTAAATTATACGATTTAGATACGATTGTATTATCGGAACATTTAGAACTTATTAAACAAACGTAACGATATTAAGAACAAATGATATTTATTTTATAAACGGAATAATTATATTATCGAGTTTTATAACAAATAAAACATGTCACGTTTTAAATACGAAACAACGTATTACAATATATATGAATATATACGAGAACACATGTTATTTATAGACACAAACGTATATGTTTTCTTAAACAAATGAAAACTTATATATATATTTTGATATACTTAAACAATGTATTTATTAAACATATATACATAAGGCATTTAAGAATATATATTCACAAATATATATATACACAATGAAGTTCACGTTTAACAAACGTATAAATTAATAATATACAACAAGTATATTTCTTAAATATACATATATAAAACGAATATATGTACATACAAGAATATTGGAATAACATTCGAATTATACGGATAACTATATACAAAGTATATGTGCAAATGAAAACAAAACGACCTTCCGTTAAATAGACAATTACATATTGGTTTGTACACTTAACAAGTATACGACAAGCGAAATAATAACAATATTTCAACACAATGTCACCAACAAATACAACATACGTTATTAAGAAACCTACAATTTCTTCAAACAAACAAACTGTTAACATAAGTGATTAAAACAAATCAAACGTACTTATGTTAATATATTTATTGTATATAGGTTAACAAACCTTGGGAAATTATCTGTTTGGCTGCTAGCTTTCATACCGAGCAAATCACCGTGAGTTCACAGCCCCTACTTTACAAATGTTTTATGCTTTTAAACATAGGGGTGTAAACATAGAAACTGCATGCAAACACATGCAGCAAATTTATATAAATGCTTTATTGCTTTATACAACTGTTTGATATGAAATATTATTTCACAACTGTTTTGGGAATTAGAAAACAAATCCTAGTACGGACCAGACTTGAGATGTGTGCATGAAAGACCTTATGTCATGCAGACTATAACCATTAGCTAGGTGACTCTAGCCACTGAGTATACGAATAGTACTATTGCCGTGACGACCCTCCTGTGGATGGAGCGTATACTTAACTGTCCTTCAGGCAAGAAACATAAGTTTTGGTTGTGGTTTGGTTATAGGGTTAGGTCGCGTTACTTTAACCTGCGAGGTTTAGCTCACCTTTCAGGGGATTATAGTCTAAGCATTCCCACTTATTATTTAGGATGAACTTATCCTACAACTGTGTTATACTGGTATACTTACTGGTTATATTTATATGATGGTAAACTACCAGATATACATTTTGGGTAACAACCCACATAAAACTATATTTTAGGGTAACTATCCCTACAATCTTATCAATTGCAAAACCTGCAAACATTTATTTATTGAATAACAATTCAATAATCTAAACATAAACGGTTTAACATACCTTACATTTATACAAACCCTGTGAATTCACTCAACATATTTGTTGACGACTTTCTTTCTATGTTTTACAGGAAATTAGCTATGTAAGTAAGGATCGCATGCATTCAGGATGACAACCCTGGACTACTTAGGATGCCATACTTTATGGGACAGCTTTTGAGGATTTCCTTTGTATTACTGCAGACATTGCAGTTACACTCATGAAATCTTATCTTAACATATGTATTGTAAAACTTAAATGTTTTAAACTTTATTACTACTGTACGACTTACACAGTCGTACTACTTTTGTAATAACTATTTAATTGGCATCCTTTATATATTATGTTCAGTATGATCATATGCTCTGATACGATGAATGCATAATTGTAACGTCATCACCCCCGTTGTTAAACTGTTTACACATAATGCTTCCGCTAATCATAACTTGTTTCCGCTAAACATTAAATAAACACAATTATGGATTTTGGGGGTGTGACATCTTCCGTCTAGAAGTGCCATCATCCCATAACTGAGAGTGTTTCACTTGGTCGCGAATGGCAGTCAACGCATCACGAGGGACTTTCTTGGGAATAGGCCCTTGGGAATCTAGTTGCTGTCTCGTGGCACGATCCACTCCTTTATAGAATATACTCACGACTTGCTGATCGTTCAGATCGTGCTGCGGGCACTTATGCATCAGGTCCTTATATCTCTCCCAAGCTTGGTGTAGTGACTCATCCATTTCCTGCTTGAAATTTCTGATTTCGTCAATCATCTTTGAAGTTTTGGAAGGAGGACAATACATCTTCAGAAACTTCGTGCGAAGGTCTTCCCATGTGGTTATGGATCCAGCTGGCTCGTTTTGAATCCATCTCTTAGCAGCTTGAGTGTGATTGTGAATACCCTGAGCATAACTTGATCGCGTGTGATGTTAGGAACGTTGAACATATCGGCTATCTCAACGATTTTCTCCACATGATCATTAGCATCCTCCCTTTCTTCTCCTCGGAAAGGATTCTCCCTAAGCTCCTTGAGGAACTGTCCCTTGATTTCAAACTCCACATCTTGTGCAATCGCTGGCCTTACTACTCCAGTGCCACGGTCATTACGCATTCGACTCGAATACTTTTCGAGCGTTATGTTGGCGATATCTTCTGCCATTGCGTCTCTTGGGTCTGCCTGATTGATCAGAGGTTCGAATAAGGACCGAAGATACTCTCCAAAATCCCCTTCTAAATATGACGAAAGGTTGTGGTGTAAACTTGAGTTGGGTGGTACAGAAGCAAACCGTCTTCTCTGACGAAAAACTCTTTCAGGATCTTCAAAAGGATCAGCGAGATGAGGATTCCTTGATCGGGTCATAAACTTCCTGTGATATAATTCCCGAATCAGTAGAACAAGACCCTAATTGAACTATTTACTAAACAATCCTAAACACAAAAATATAATTCGAAAAATAAATAAAACAGAACTGAACTTAAATAACAATATACAAAGATCAAGTTCCAATTTGTCAAATTAAAACAAACCGCTCCCCGGCAGCGGCGCCAAAAACTTGATGTCGTGTAAACGGGGTTTTAATTTAAAAATGGAAAATACCTAACTTACTATACACAACACAGGCAAGAATACCTGATCATATATAGCATAGCTCAGTAAGTCCGAGTCGAACACATGGAACGGATGTCAATATCAACAAATTGGAAATTGCTACAATTAATTTAAGCAGTAAAAGTGGGGACGTTTTAGTTCCGGACGAACAAATAAGTAACAATTATAAAAGAAATGATTAATTAAAGAAAACTAATTTATTAAAATAAAGAAATACTGAAATAACTTAATTAAAATAAAAGGTTTAATTCAGATGGTAAAAGAAATGCATTTGCTTAGATTACTTTTCTTAAAATCCGAAAATCATATTATTTAAAATGCTCACGTATAGATTCCATTGTGCCCTTTCAAATATATCAACCCTCCTTACAAGATAAGTTGAATTAAATACAATTAAGAAAGACACAAGGTTGTTTTCAACACATTAACAGTTCAATTTAACGTTGTCCACAAAATTGTATTCTAGATTAATTCAACACCGTTTATGTGACTTATTCTTTTGACTTGAATCAACAAAGTCTATAACTGATTAAGGTTATCTTGTCCATCAATGACCATTACTAACTATTAACCCTAGCCCGTCAAACTCAATATATTCGGCAATAATTATCAATCAAAATCAGCAACTATCAATAATTCCACAACCAACAGGAAATCAATCTCAACTAATTATGAAACCACGCTAGGTAATCAGCAACAATCATCAAATATCCAAGGATTAACGAATAAACACATAAACATTGAATAAAATCCGATACGTTCGCATTTTCAATAATCAATCCATCAAATAAGTATTATCATCTAAGCAAATACATAAAAGACTTAGCCAATCATAGTTTTACAGAAAATCAGATTCAACATCATACCAATAATCATAATCAAATGAAAGTTAGAAATGAAATCGAACCGAAAATGTCGAATAACAATCAAAAGAACAAAAGCCCTTGATTCCTTGAGCTTTTTTCCCCTCCAAATGCTCTGGAAAATGGTTTTGTATCTGAAGAAATCGACTGGAGAAAAGAAAGTGGTGAAGAGTTGTGCAAAATGAGGGCAAAATGAGGATTTTAGGGTTTCTGCCGAGGTGATCCATACGCCGTATGGAATTCCATACGCCGTATGGATTGCAAAGCCCATGGATCTGACCCGCGTCTTCTGGCGGCCCGGCTCAGCTGATCCATACGCCGTATGGATTCCATAAGCCGTATGGATCGGTTTTCTCAGCTATTTTCACCATCGACCACTAACTTCAATCTTTTCTTGTTTTTAATTTATTTTCTTCAATTCTCGCACGTTTTTAGCTTCTTTTCCGATTCAAACTCCAGAAAATTCCTAAATGCAAATATGAACGAAATGAGTATCGAATTCAAATAAAATGCATAAGAAATTAATCAAACTAAGGGGTAATTAGTACTATAAAATAGCACATTTTGGCGTTCATCAGTAAGCTAGCTCCATATCCACGTCACTAACTTCACATAAACCTTCTATCCACATGTCGCTAGCAAAACATCAACCTACAACATAAACACTGAAACGGGTAAGCACAACTGCTTAGTGAGTACACAGGCAATTAAACAAGCAATCCACATAACACTTAACACATATCAACATAATACATAAGCACAAAATTTCTGGACTCTAAACACTGAACACTGATCACTGAGCACCATACCACATCGATATGCATGCTAACCCTGTTTCACTAAGTACCATACCACAACGGTACGCATACTAACACTGTTTCACTGCATAAACATATTCCACATAATTTAATCAACACTAATCAACAACAACTTTTAACATAATCTTAAATGCACACATTAGCAACAAGACATATAACAAGTAACTTCCACTTGATTGTATGATCCTCTAGCTCAGAAGCTATCCGAAAACACATACAATCAATTCATACACTGTTCACTACATCATCACTATTTAACCCACATGTATCAACAAATCATCTTCCACCCGATTGTGTAGCCTCTTGCTCGGAAGCAATCCGGATCCAACACAATCGAATCACACACTATCGTTCCTTTTTCTTTACCGTTAAGCTAGTGACAATCTCATTACTTGGCTATCATCAAGCTAATGAGAAAATCACTACTTTCTTACCAAGAAACAATTAAACACATAACAATTAAGCACAATTAAGAAATTTAACACAACAGCTGATTTAAGCAATAAACACAATTAAATAAACATAACAAATAACTTATTCTTTGATTGTGTAAACCTCTAGCTCGCAAGCTATACGGTACTTCACAATCACATCACCTGTTTAACCCCCGTATCACTCACCACAATCTCTTAAACGACGATTTCACCATCTTGATCAACATAAGCCTCCACTTCTTTATCACCTACATAATTCGTTCATAACATAACGACATTTTCAGACACTAATCATCATCATAATCTTGTAATTATCATCACTAACCTTTTTTACCCTAATGGTCTAACTTTAATCATACTACATGAATACACTCTTCATAATCATATTACCTCTTAAATCTTTGTTCTATCATTATAATTATATTCCATTAACACTATTAATAACATCTCTAAGCTTGTTACATACTTTCATAAGAATTTAACATAAACTCTAAAATTACTCATTAACACTCATCCTTGATTTCATCATTTTCAACATGTAATATCATTATTAATGATTATAAAAACACTAACTACTATCAATTCACCATATTAGATATCTCAATTTCATGTTAAAATCACTATTTTCATAAACCCTATAAAAATCCATTAACTCCTCAAGAACACTCATTTTAATTTCACCACTTTCATGATATAACTTGATTACAATAATCATTTAAACACTAATCAACACTAATTATATCAAATTAAAGCCCTAATTTCGGATTGGAACCATAATCTCTTCAAAACCTCATGAAACTCAAACCCTAGCTTGAAACATAGAAGAAATCACTTACCAAGAGATTAAGGATGCTGAAGGAATGAAGAATTAACCCCTAGAAATCTTGAATCATGGATTAGGAACTGATTTTAACTCTCCATTTTGTTCCCTGCGACTTTGTTTTTGAGTGTAGAAAAGTTCTGGAGCTTTTTAGAATGACACGGAATAAATATATAAATCGTACATATAAGTTGGCTTATTATTTAGACTTTTATTCCTTTTTTTTTAAACCCTATTGTCTGGAACTAGGAAACCAATTGCGTATTTTATTATTTCTCATCACTTAAAACCATAACACTTTAAAATATTTATACCCTCGCGTACTAAAATAAAACCTCAAAATTTGGGGTGTTACACAAAACTTGTTCAAAAATTTGTTCAATCATAAAACTTTTTAATACCACATTCAGTCAAAAATGGTAAAGAAATGAAGTGACAAATATACAGGATGTAGTGAAAAATATATACGACGTGGTAACAAATATACAAACATATCAAAATGCTTAAAACTATATATAAGATGCAGTATATACAAAAGATGCAACAAATAATTACTAGTAGTTTTTTTCCGATCTAAAAAATACGATGCAGTCATGTAAGATGCAAGGAAGAACTGTACGATGCATTTCATTTTTTTCTGATCTAAAAAGTAGATCTACTTTTTAGATCTAGATCTACGAGTTTTCAGATCCAGATGTATATAGTGGTGGTGGTGGAACGACGGTGGTGGCGGTAAATAGAGGTGACGGTTGAGTGGCGGTTGTGGCGGTGGAGTGGCGGTAGAGCGGCAGGAGAAGATGGAAAAACGACCACGGTTGGTTACGTCCAGTGGAGGCCGGTTCACCAACGGTGGTGGTTCGCGTATCAACTCTCCAGCCACAAAAACCTCCGTCATTTTCTCTGCTTCTTTTCTCCAGTCACGCAACGGTGATGATGGTGGTGGTGGCGGTGGAACGGCGGTGACGGATGTGGTGGACGGTGGTGGTGGTGGTGGTGGTGGTGGTGGTGGTGGTGGTGGTGTGAGTGTTTGTGTGTGTTTGGTGAAGAGAGAGAGAGTTAGAGAGTATTTGTGTGTGTTTTGTGAAAATGAAAGAAGAGAATGAGCTCCCCAAACATGTGTTACCTCTATCTTATTTTGCATAAATTGCAAAATGATCCCTTGCCCTCCAAAATAGTCATTCCTCGGTGATCCGGCTTCATTTATAAAACGTTCATTGTGGTCAAATATTTATATAGTTGTACATACCGATATTGACTGACTAAGTGACAGTGACGCCTTCAAATTTACCGTACGTACTAAAAGTAAAAGGTTTATCATATCCTCCTCCGAAGACGATCATGACTGCTGTTAATTAGTCAGGCGTCTGTTCATATCTAAAACGAATTATTGCTTCTTCACTTTGCATTTTTTTTACTGGTATAACATATAATATATGAACTGATTTGTAACCATCTGAACGTACTCATTCGGTCATCTATCTATTCTAAACTACGATCGAAAGTTGCATGCACCATTAAGTCAGTCCCAAACAAGCTAGCTAGGTTTGTATTTGTATCCTTTGTTTCTTTATTTCATTCATGTCAACTAGCTTGTTCACCATAACATAACATGGGAGCATGGGACCTAGGTACCACATTTCACCCTGTTCTTCAAATTCAAATTGGACACAAAACCCTTTATACAGAGGCCACTGTTGGTTCAAATTTGGCCCTAAATCACAACCAACAGTTTCGAGCTTTTTGTTACTCCGTCTCTAGTTCTATAATGTAATATATCATCGATCACACATTATTATTCACACTTACTAATGCAACTAAACAATACAACAGTGACTGTATATGCACCAAATCAGTATCAGTAAGTATTCAAATTGAACATAGGCATAACTTTTTATATGCACCTAGGATACCATATAATATGTTACATGATGATTTGTTTGTTATATCATTAACAACAGGCATTTTCCCCTACATTATATTATATGTAATGATAATGAAATCATAACCACCACTTGTACTATACACCTACCTCCTTAATGCATCCCATCCCAATAAAACAAATTATTAAGAAACTTAAACCCAATTGGCTGGTTTTAAAAAGAACCCGGAAAACCACATCTTACTGTTGCAAATTCACAATTCCCGGCAACCAAATTGGCTTATATGTATGCATGTATGTTGGTTGAGTCACAGAATGTGCTCACATTTACTCATTTGTTGCAAAAGTGCATTTGCTTTCCTTTGAGCTCTACTTGTTCCAGATTTACTCAACTCCACTAGATGATCATAAACACCATACTGAAGTGCAGCCAACATCAAACATGAATTGTTCAACCCGAGTTCAAGAAGTACCGCCGTTGCGCACTCCTTGTTCTTTGGGGTCCCATCCTTCACAAACCCAACAAGCGTCTCTATAACCGATAACTGTCCAATCCCAGTTTGCCCTTCCGCCTGTTTCGCAAGGAGTGACAGAATCGAAAGAGCTTCATCAACCATCCCCATTGACTTTTCTTTTAAAAGATGAAGCAAAGGCTCGATGATCCCAGCTTTAATAGCTCGTGATTTGTTTGACTGGTTCAATGACAGATTAAAAAGCGCAGTTGCAGCATCTTTTTTGCCTCTGATAGTCCCATTTTGTAGCAGTTTGACCAGTGGTGGAATCCCTTTTAAACAACCAATCATCACTTTATTCTCGTTCAACATTGACAGACTGAACAAAGTAGCAGCCGAGTTTTCTCTTGCTTCATCTGTGCCGTTTTGGAGAACTTCAATAACAGCAGGAATCGCGCCTTCTCGTGCAATTAGTCTCTTATTGGCCTCATCAAGTGATAAATTCAACAATGCAGTGACCGAATGTTCTTTCACCTTCCAATTTTGGGAATACAAAAGTTTGACTAAAGGTGGAATTGCTCCACAATTCGCGATCAAGATTCTGTTTTCCAGATTCTCCTTTGACAGCATTCTGATCTTCTCAACAGCTTGACTCTGTGTACTGAGTTGACTCGATGACATATCTTGAACCAACAGATAAACCTCATCTATGAAGGCGTTTTGGTTTTCTGACAAAGAGTAACTCTCTTTTTTTGGTAACTCAAAGTTATGCTTTTCACACCATTGAAGAATGAGATTGCGAAGCGCAAAATTAGGGGCAACTGCTAAGTGACTCAAAGTTTCGCCAGTTTTTGGACATGTTCTATGATTTGAATTCAACCATTTCTGGATGCTTTCCCTCTCATATGTCTACAAAATATTGAACCAAACATACAATCAGAATCCACAACTACTGCAGTAACAATAAAGAATGAGGAGCAAATGTACCTGTCCAGTAGCGATTATAACAGGATCCATCATGATCTCAAGTGATATTGGACAAAGAAACTCATGAGGGATTAACATAGATCGACACCTTTCCAAGCATCTTAAAGATGGAGAATCATCAAGAACTTTATTGATGTTGCCATTGCTCTCATCAAAACCTGCAACTTGTTTGAATTTCTTCAAGAGATCCACTATTTGTTCGGTACTCTCTACATGCTTTGTGGTACCTCTTTCTTTGACAAGCTTTCTAACGGCCACTGTCTCGATTTCTAAGTCCCCAATAGAATACAAATCTAGTTTCTTTGCTAGTCTCTCTAATATTACAATATCCGCATTTCTTTCATCATATTTTGAGAAAATGATCATCATGTCCATGGCTAGTTCCATGTCTAATGTGTCTGTCCTTTGCTTTGCTCCTTGTAGTTGCTTCCGAAGTAGCTCAATCTAACAATATCACATTTAAAAAATTCAGAAGCTCTTCCCGAATAAACACAATCCAATCACACAAGGTCAAACAGAATAATTCTTAACTACAAAGTTCATGTGAAATTGGTTGAGATATTGTGACATTCAGACATTTTAGCTAATAATCTTACCTGTACTACAAGTTGTACAATGGAACAAATAAAAAATAGTGTCTTTATGTCAATTAAATTCACATTGAGGGAGTTTGTAACGTAGGAACTTTGACCGGAAAAGTCAAACTGTAATCTATTTTCTTGACCATAAAGTAATATCACATAAAAACTTATCTGATGATGGTGCATAAGTAGCTAAAGGATGATATATAGTTCCGTCAATGATTGCGAATTCTTTCGAATTTCATGTTTTGTTTCTACATGTCAATTAGTAAGTTTCAAATCTTTTCAAGGGAACATTACCCTTTTTTCAGGCTAATATTCATTTCCTAACCATTGCATGTTACATTAGTTAACATTATAGTAATATCTATATTTTTTAATAGTTGATACTATTCACAAGTTGGGGCATAGATTGTTTGACCTTTAGAAGTCAAATACCAAATCTTTGGATCACTAGAAAATGGTTGCACGTGCTGATGCGCAAATGAACATGAACTGTTTCAATTTTGCACCTAATAATCTCATCGATCAATAAACAAATTAATAAACATGTACTAAATGCATGTTACAACTCATATTGCACGTTAGTTAATCTCCTAATCCAAGCATCTTCGTAGGAGTATCTTTCATAATCAGAAAGAAAGTTGTTACTCTGTATATAATAAAATATTATATAGTTCATTTTCCAATTATACGAGAAGTCAATGACTACTAGAGAATGATTCAAGTCTGTAGTTTTTTGGTTATGTTACTTATGTGTGTGTATCAACAGAAAACAGTTACATCTGAATATGTTTTTAGCCTTAAGAGGACATGTTTTGTCACATTCATTAGCTTGGGACTCCAAGGACCTAAGCTCTTAGTTTTTAGATTTTACAAAAAGATGGGCCGGTGGTATGTAAACTGATAAGTTACTCAAAGTTGAAAATGAGTTACACCTTACAAGCCTCATACCATATCAAAAGGTTCATGTTGTATCTCTATCTTCTTTGATTGACTACTTTACTAGATCAAGAAGTGTAACATTTTCCTTTTTGTATATATACTACGAGTAAATAAATATTTGGTACCCGAAAAGTTGAGTCTTTTGCACAATAACAATTGATTCTAACCTATCTGTGCAGTGCACAGCTCCTAGCACCAATTTATTGGAAATAAAAGCTTTTAAAGATTTATGAGTAGTTAAGTAATTACTTGCTCCTGCACTTCTTCAGAGATCCCAAGTTGTTGATACATCAGTCCATCTAAGGCCTCATTCAACTTATCATAAACACAATGAAATCTACTCATGATTGCATCACCCTCCAATGCCTGAAACAAAAGTAATTATTGACAACCCTTTTAGTGGTTTAATTTGATTTGATTTGATTGAGATCTTGAAAGGAAAAGGGAGAATGATGGCCAGACCAGAAAGATCTTGCTTCCAAAATTGCAATGCTTCAAGAGTTTCTTGGCAGAAAGAAGTGCCTTCTTTAGAGTAAGAAATGAGCGAAAAGCTGTTGCAGGTAATGGTAATGATTGATTCATCATGTCTTTGGTTTCTTCGAAAAGTGGAAGTAAAAGCTTCAATCTTCTTACAAGTTTTAAACATTCTTTTCTTTGTGTTCTTCTGAAACACATGTAAGATCCCACTGTTTCAATCATTTTCATCATTTCTTCCACCAAATCATCATCACCTTCACCATTTCTTAAATTCTCCATTTTACCACCCTTTTCAACAGCCATCAAAACATAAATCAAGATTCAAGCACACAAGGATGCTTTAAATGCAGACTTTTCAGGAAAGTGGGTTTTCCTTTTCTCTTTTTTCCTTTTTGATTTCATAGAAGAAGAATAAATAAAATAAAATTGAGGATAAGAAGAAGGGAAATAATGAAAGTAAAGGCACTAGTAAATGGCGGCCCCATTTATATTTATTGATTTTTTAAAGTAATCCCATTTTCCGCTTCAACTCAATTCTTTCGTACGTGTATGTAGCCATTAAGTTACATTTTTATATTATAATTTTATTTATTTATACATAAAAAATATATATTGGTGTCTGAATCAGTGAATATGCTACTCGTACAAAAATAGGTTGTTATATACTGTAATTTATTTCGTCATATTTTTTAATGCTAAACTGATTCTAACTTTTAATTTTCAATAGAAGCTAAAATACAAAGTTAGAGTTAAGGACACTTAAGCTTATTTTTTTGGATTATTATAATAAATATTACTTTACTCCATTCATATAGAAATCACATAATTAATGTATTATATTATTTAATTTTAATATTTTTTTTCCAAGATTTATAAAAACATCAACCTTCTAAACTTCAATTTTTTTATCAAACGCTTTTAATTAAAAAGTTTTGCACAACTATAACTAGAACTCAACTTTGATCCACATCATAATATATAGAAGAAGATTACATAAAAAAAAAAAAAAAAACTCACGCAATGCAGCTTAAAATAAAATTTAAAACTAATAGTGATCTGTAATAATGTTATGTTGTTTTTCTTCTTTTTTGATATATTAAGTATGATGATGAATTTATTGTTTAGGAATCATGTTTAGTGATAAAGTGAGTGATTTAATTGTTATTAAATAAATTAGTTATAATAACACAAAATTTAAAAATATGAATATTTAAATATTGAGTCTTAAAATTATACTGTATCTTATAAATTGCTATAAATAGAATAAAAAATGCTTTATATGTAGTATATACATAATTATAAACCACATGTTGATTTTATGATCTCTCAAATTTTCATATCAAATTTATCATTTTAGCTTGTCACGGTCGTCATTTTTAATATACAATCAACGAATACAAAACTAACTCTACCATTAATATATATATATATATATATATATATATATATATATATATATATATATATATATATATATATGTATATATATAATCAACATGTATCAACATGTTATATATGTATATATATATATATATACCAACATGTTATATATATATGTACCAACATGTTATATATGTATATATATATATATACATATATATATATATACCAACATGTTATATATATATATATATATATATATATATATATATATATATATATATATGTATGTATATATTTGTGTGTGCGCGTGTGTGTGCGCGTGTTTTTAGATACATGGTCGGAGCCACGTAAAAGTTAAAGGTATATATGCTACAGATTCATTTGACATACGAAGTGTAATTTTATTTTAAAAAAAATACTTTTTCTGTTAGTGCTACACGTCAAACAACTTGTACTACATGTTCTATAACCGATTAGCCAGTTTTGTATGTTATTAAATTAAACTAAAAACTAATTTTCATAAAAAACTTATTATTTGATATTATGATAAAAAAAAATTGTGTTACATGTCACTTTAAGTTCTTGATCCACCGGTGTTTAAATAAGACAAAAATACTTTACAAACTTAACTAATCGGTGATACTAACTATTAATGATATATATACCTAACTAAATAAACTTAATGTTTTACCTAGTTTAGTTATTGGTAGATATACATATGAGGTTGCAAACAAGTTGAATTTTTATGGAGCGACTTGAGCTTAAGCTCGATTGAAACGCTTTTATCGAGTTCAAGACCGAACTATCAAATCGTGCTCGAACTATTGAGATTATTTAATTTTTGCATCTACAAATGCAATTAATAGTCTTCTAATTATTATTAGTTTTTGAATAGGTCCAGTATAGGTGGGTTGCTAGTCAGGATATGCCAAACCCACGGCTCTTTTGCGTGTATTTTTCCTAATCTGAGAACGCGCATATATTTGTAAACGTATTACTTTTTACTCCCGTACTTGCGACCCGTGCATACGGGTAAGCCCGTTGGTTTTATGTATTACAAATTTTATCAAATAGTCAAACTATTTTATGTAATTTTCATCTAAAAGTGTTTTAAAACATGTTTAAAACAACGAATCATAATTTTAAACGAGTTGGATATAAAGCTTAAAACATACGAACAAATAATTCGTATACTATCAATAATTTTGATATTTTTTCTTGGTCGTTTTGCAATTATTATTCGAAAAATAAATACTATACTTTTCTTGGTCGTTTTGCAAATATACGTGAGAGTGAGAGTAACTGTAATGAGTTTCGTGAGTTTCCGGATCGATTTTTCCCGCAGGTAAAAAGGTATACCCATCACACGCTCACGATCCACCAGTGGGTACTATTTTTCACCCATATATTCGTATAAACTTTTGCGGGTTTACCCACCCACAATGGGTGAGTACCCGTCCATTACAAGTTTTTTCTCGCCCATTGTCCCCTACATTTGAATTGCTATTAAGATCTATCACTTTTTTACACATGTTTGAATTGCTTTTTGGTATTGATCTTTTATTTTTGAAATAAATATGAAATAAATTTCTGTATAAAAAGTTATTTAATCTTAATCTAGATCAATGTTCACATGTAATTGAATCATTAAACATGTTAAAATCTCTATAATTTAAAAATGCTCGCAGTTCTGTACCTTTTAGTGGTTCTCATTTGAACTTTTGGTTATATATACGAGCTTTCATAGCCGAGCTTGAGTAACCCTGAAACAGTCGAGCTCAAGCATACTGTATTCTTGAAGTTTATTGAGTTATGGAGTAAATACACACTTGTATGTTTTATTTTCATTTTCTTATTCATTGATTTTTTCAATACTTGTGACATCTTTCTAAATAAAATAGTTTTCAAGTTTATATAAATTTTTTTTTTTTTGAACGGCCAAATTTAATTCCCCCCATACACTACTGTCTGGGCTCGAAACCCAGACCTCCAGGGAGGCAAGCCTCCCACCTCACTTTTACAACTTGGATAAGAGATCATTGGCTAAGTTTATCTAATCTAACACCCTTATAAAGGGTTTACATCTTTTCTTCACAAAGTTTAAAATTTAAAGATCTAAAATTCCTACTATACCCTTTTTATCAATTTATAGAAACATTACAACTGTAAACATTAATTACATAATTAATGTATTAAAATACATTCCATATTAGAATCGCTATATAAATTATATGCATTTAAAATAGTTTGATTCTCATATACTATCACACATTAACCATTACCAAATTCTTTTACCATCACGTAAAATTATTAAATGAGCATACGATGATCATCGAACTAACGATATCACTTATAATTAACTTCAAATTCCGCCGCTTAACGCGGGTGTATGCTAGTATAATATAATTTGGTTTATCGACCATTTTGTTTGAATTAATAACTTGCGGAATTTTGAAACTTCCTTGGAAATTGCAGTTACATTTCTTATTAAAATTAAAATTGTTATCACATGGAGTAATTGGGAATTGAAGCCAACGGTCTTCCGCCCATCGGTATCCATATTAAACTCCCATCACATCAAACCACTTTGGTATAGTGATAAAAGTTATGTAGACTAAGGTTAAAATTATTCCACATACATTTGGTGACGATAAATCGTCAATCAGAGAGTCCTATTAATACGGGTTCAAAATCATATAACAAAATATTCATTTTTCTCGCGTGTTAAAATTAGATATCTTAAAGATGGTTAGTCAAAATTTTATAAAATATGTATCATAAAAATCAGCGTTTTGTTCTCTTCGATTAGACATTTCACATGTTATATTTTCGACAAACTTTTTTTTCTTCATTTTTGGCGGATTTTGAAAATGATCATCACATGTGATACCAACAACTATCAAATGTAATACCAACAAGTATTACATGTGATAGTTACGGACTATCACATGTGATTATGCACAATATTACATGTCATAGTATATTGTCCACTTTGTAAAACCCATCAAAAAATGAAGAAAAAAATATGTCGAAAGTATATCATGTGAGATGTCTCATCGAAAAATAAAAAACGATATATTTTTATGGTGCAATTATTATAATTTTTCAATTAGCCATTTTAAGATATTTAATTTTTAAGTGTGATGGAAAGTGAGGTTTGATAAAATTGAATGGCTAAGATTAATTTCTCTATTCTCACTAAAATTTTCATTTTCCGAACTCAACTCAAGGTGTGTAAGTGAGTTACTACTAATTAGTAGAGTATTTGTTTCATTAAAAATATAACCAAATATAGAAAGAATAATAATGATATATACTCCTTCCGTCCCATTACAAGTGTCCACATTATTATTTTGAGTTATATCAAATAAGTGTCCACTTTCATTTTATGACTAATCAAAGAAGAATTTAATGGGTAGATAGAATTATATGCAGAGTCAAAATGAACACTTAGAGTGAAACGAATAAAGTATATATGTATCTTAAAAATTACTCCGTAACAGAATACGAGTATATTGAAAGAATTTGTTTTGCAACTTAAGAAGCAAGTCTTTTGGTGTGTTAAATGTAAACTCTAAAGTAACGCTTGGTCAGCCGTACAGTACGACCACCAACTTATAAAGTTAGTAATTTCCGATACAAAGAGAGGAGTAAGTTAATCATTCATGTTGCTAGATCTCAAATAAAAGATACTACCGAATATTATTGTATATATATTTTGATTTGATTACGAATTCCATGATGTAGAATTAAGTGATTGTTGTAAAAAATGTACTACGGTCTACGGTATATGTTATTGGCTGCTAGAGATGTTCATGGTTCGGTTTGATCAGTTTGAACATAAAATTTAGACCAAATCGATAATTACGGTTTGACGTTTTCTCAAATCAAACCGCCCAATTTAATGTGTCGAACCGTTCTTTTTTATCAAGAGTAATTGTGCATTTGAAGCGTTCTTAGCCGTTCTTTAATTTAAGGTGCTCTCATCTGATCCAAACTATATATATATATATATATATATATAGTTTGGATCAAATGATATATATATATATATATATATATATATATATATATATATATATAATTATATATCAAACGAATTATACAAGATAATATAATACGGTCCGGTTTGGTTTAGATGGTCGATTTGAGTCTTGAAATCGCAAACCAAACCATATGTGACGGTTTGGAAAATCCTAAACCACTAAATAGGTTATGAAAATTGAACCTGGCCAAACCGACTAAATTACTTCGGTTTGGCCGGTTTGAACGGTTTCTGTAACACCCAGTATTTGGGTCTAGTAGTATTTTAATATTTTCTGACTGTGAATGATTATTTAAATGTGTCAGAAAATAATTTTGTTGTGCTAGTTGAAAATAAATAGGTAAAAGAGTTAAATAATTTATTGTGACTAATAACTTATTAGTTGTTTTAATAAAACTTAGTTGACGGTAAAATAAAATGACATTTTCCCGCAAATGGTTTTCAAGTTCCAGACAATAATAAATACGGGGAATAAAGTTTAATACTTATAAGGTAAGCCTCATGAGTTAAGTCGGTTGTTATTTCTCCTCTTTTATATACATACGTACGATATACATACATACATGAAGAACCCTAACTCAAAACAAGAAGAAATCATCAAATTGGAGCCATGGAATTCGAATTCAAGCTTTTAAAACATGGATTATCTTCCTCAAATCCTTCTACTTAGCTTGTAAGTCTTGAATTCTTGATTTTCATAAATCTAAAATTTGGGGTTTTGGGGGTTATTGATTATAATCCGAAATTGAGGTTTGAAATTGTTAAATTAATGTTAATTGAGCTTATAAATGATTATATATAACATGATTCAAGGGTTATCTTGTAGATTTGAATTAGGGTTTGTGAATTTGATTAGTGTTCATGTGATATATGATGAGTTTGATGAGATTGTAGTTATAATTCGAGATTAAAGATTGATATTAGTTAAAGTGGTGTTGCTAAGTGTTAATAAGATGATTAGTAACTTTAAACTACCCTAAAAGTGAATTAATTAAGTTGTAGAGTTTATGATGTATATGGGTTTTGATCATATGATGATGTTTTGGTGTTAACACACTATAATTGGTAATTATAAAGGTTGTTGGAATATTATTAGGAAGAATTGAAGTATAATCATATAAATAGTGATGGGTTTAGTTGAATAATTATGAATTATAGCTTGTAAACTTGTTATAATGGTTAGTTGATGATTGAACTATGGTTATAAGCTAAGCTATAATTTAGAATTGATGAATTTGATATATGTTCATAAAGAAAGTCATGAACTTAATATTATGTAATTAAGAATTAAAGCTATAAGCTTGTTAAGTGATGTATACTTAATAAGTGTTGTTAATATGGTTTTAAGTATTGAACGTAGTACTTGTGTAATGTGGATTAATTCAGTAATTAATATCATTTTGAGATAAATAACTAACTTGTGATATTATATTGTATTCTCAGATGTGCAGAAGGCTCAGTGATATTAGACTACTGAGTGGATGCCTGAGGTGGTCGGTGAGTGGATCTCTAATCCTCGGCGTAACTTGGTTGTAACAAGTTTGGTTACAACAAGTAACGTATTATTACCTTATTAGTTGCATTGATGATTAGGTTGTTAGTAATAATACTGTTGACTAGTTGAATATGTGATTTGTTGATTACGTGATCACTTGAATTAATTGGCCTTCGGGCATCAGTTGTTAATGAGGCAACGAGTTGTTGAACTGTTGGTTGGGCTAGTTGGTTATCCAAAGTTTAACACATCTCCTGTGTTAGTTGAAGATAATCACTAGCTATCGGTCTCGTCCGTATGGCCATACGGATAGGTTGGATAAGTGTTCTTGGGGAGCCACCCGGGTTTATGGTTATCCCCAGAGCCGCCGATCCTCATTATGGTGTTGTTGATTGGTTGAATTATTGCATTGTTGAACTGATGTATTGTTGATGTGTTGTATTGTGTACTTGCTTGTTTAGTGCTAAGAGTTGTACACAAAGTTGTTGAACTAAGTTAGGCTGTTGATTAGTTATCTGCTCACTTAGCGTTATGCTAATTCCCCACATTAATCCTCCTTGCAGGTCGTAGATATGATATAGGTGAGCAAGGAGTTGACCTGGACGGAATGTTTGACATGCTGACGTGACTCTAACATTTGATTTAAATAAATTAATGATATCTTTTGTTTTATATAACACCCATGTTGATAAACTGTGTTTTGAATTAAGTTGATTTAATACATATATGAAACGATGTATCTTATAAATGTAGAAATTGGGATAACGCTTCCGGTACAATATATTTAAATGCTTCTAAAATGAGGGGTGTTATAAGTTGGTATCAGAGCATAGATTTGGGTGAATTGTACATTATAAGATGTTCAATCCCAAACTTAGATTTGTGTCAAGTCAAACATTCCAGGGGTGGGGATTAGTGGTTGCATGAGAAAGTTGTTAGTGAATGTGTACTAACCTATAACAAGTTGCAAGATTGTTGTTTTGGTTGCAGAGACGGAGGAACATGAGGAACCGTCTGGTATTCTCAATGATTCCTCAATACACGTGGGCCTAGATATACCAGGTAATTCTCGATAAACTTGGTGAATATCAATAAACTTGAATTATTTACTTTGCTTGTTAGTAGAGTAAATTGAATTATTGGTGATAGTTACTTGTAATGTGAGGATGTGAAAATTTACGAGTAAATATGAAGGAAATTAAAATTTTGGAGAAAGTGTTGAAACTGTGTAGATATATTGTTGACTAAGATGTAATTGTTGTGTTATGGGAAATTAAAGGTATCTACAATATGAAAATAAAGTATGTGTGATTATAGATCTTTGTTAATTTCATATATGATAAATTAAATTAATATGACTCGTGAAATTAATGAGATGTTGATATATCCCAACTAATAAGTTTGGAGTTGTGTGGTTATCCAAATTAGAAAGTGCCTATTGAATGGAAGGTGTGCATTTGACTTGGAAAGGTCAAAGTGAATGTGGTTGTGTCAAACTTGATGATAGTTGTGTTATAAAGTAATGAATGTGGCTAAATGTCTATGTGTTTAACATTGATCATGAATGGTTTGAATTATGATCTTTATATTAAAAGTAGTGTGGTGAGAAAGTCAAAGTGGTCAACGAGTCTAATTGTGTGTTGACGAGTTTGTGAAAAGTCAAATTTGAAAATCTGTTGAAATTGGTTTATATATGATGAACTTTTGTGAAATTGGTGTTTTAAGGGGATAATACGATACCAATATTGAAACGAGGTTAGTTTGACTTAGAATAGTCAAACGAATGTGGAATGGGTAATGAAATGGTTGATGCATGGATTGAAACCCAAATGGGTTGTTAAAGTGCCCAAATGGGTCACTTGATGGTTAAAAGGTTAAAATGAGTAGTGGTCGGATTAAAAAGAATGTTAAAGTGACTTAAAGTCATAAAGATAGTAGTAAAAGGTGATGAAAATGATTTGGGTAGTCAATGTGGTTATTTTCTTAAAAAGTGCCCAATTGGACCCCTAAACGGGTCAACGAGTGAAAATACGATAGGAAGGGTATATAGGGGTGATGAATGTGTCCACACGTCTTAAATGTATATAGGAACATGTTGGCAAAGGGTGAAAGTCAGTACCCAAGCCATTTGAAATATGGCGTGTCAACCAAAGTGGTCAAACTGGCCTAAAACGAGTCACACGTCCGTTTTCTCGTAAAACGTGTAAATTGAA
Source organism: Helichrysum umbraculigerum (assembly GCA_949592205.1). Classification (NCBI taxonomy): domain Eukaryota; kingdom Viridiplantae; phylum Streptophyta; class Magnoliopsida; order Asterales; family Asteraceae; genus Helichrysum; species Helichrysum umbraculigerum. The sequence goes on from CATIUR010000001.1 coordinate 170,723,654, forward strand.
AAAGTGTAAAAGGGAAAGTTTTATTTTGGCATAGTGGAGGTGCCTGCAAAATTTCAGACCTTAACTCTTTACGGTTTGTGAGATATGCGTGTTTGAATTTCGTATTTTTCAGCTTAAGTTGCAGATCTGAAAAAGGCATGGGAACGCGATCCCAAATATGTTGCCGGATCGCGTTCGTATGTGTAAATTGATCACAGAAAGTTTTCTAAAGGTGAACGCGATCCAGCCACCTTAGTCCGGATCGCGTTTGCATGAATAAATTTGACAATTTTTTTTGCAAATTCCAAAAGTGCATAAGACTTTAGTAGTGTTTTTAGCGACGGAAAATTTGACAAATTTCCTTTAAACTCGGATTGAGCTGAAATTTACACGGTCAATCGGAAACGGCCCAATGATCAATGCTAAGTACCTTAGCCTAGGTGGTTTTTGGCCATCCGGGGTCGTCTGGGGCCCGAAAATGGCATTTTACTGTTTTTCGGACCTTATTTCGGACTTTTAGCTTACGTTTTGTATTGGGTTTTTGTTTTTTTTTTATGCCCAGAGATCATTCCCGTGATTATGTGGAATCTTAAAACTTATTTTATGATGTCCACCTAAGTTATAATGTATGAGTTACTATCAGGTGAGCTATTCAAGTATGAAATATACCAGTAAATGGTATTGTTAATTGTTGTTAACAAGGGTTAGTAAACATTGAATATGAAATCATGTGAATTATATTATGTGGACTAATTGAAATGTGACGAAGTAATTGAATTACTTAAGAGTATTATAAAATGTTGAATTAAGCGTTTTAAGAAATTACAAAATAAGCATATGAGCTTATATTGATGTAATAGTTGAGCATGAAATACTCAATTGTGATTTGATTAAAGGTATATCGATTGACGATTATGTGTTGAATATTATACATAATATTGATGAATTGTTTAGTACTAGTGTACTATAAGTATTAAGTTGTATAAATAATATTTAATATTGAATTGGGTAATAAAGAAGTTGCTTGATATATTCGTGTCAGACATTGGTGTAGTATGTCTGTATTGTTAATATATACATGATCATATGAGTAGTTCACATTAAAAGTGATAAGTTGAAAATAGTAGCAAGTTAATAATTGGGAATATACTTGCTATTACAGGTTGTTATAATTGTGTAAATTATTGAAATTACTGTTGAGAAATATGTGAGAGTAAAGATAATTACTTAGGAGATAAATGGTATGAAGTGGCCTGAGAATAAAGTGTGACTGACATAATATGACGACGTCTGACCAACGTATTTATATTATGTCATTTCACATGGAGTTGTTGAGGCTACTCAGTACCAAATAAAGTAAATTTGTTTTTAAAATAACAGGTAAGATATGTTGACCTGTAGTTGAGAGATAGTCAATGATTGACTAAAATAAAAGAGTAATAAACCATTAAGTTGTTGTTTAATGTGGTACCTATGGTACAAGAGATATGTAATTGCAACTAAAATAGAGGTCAGTTGGTTGTGAATAACATTGAGTTAATATTTTTGGATGGGTGATTAATGACAACATCTTGTGTTGTAGAAATACCATTGATGATGTTTGGTATTAACAGATGTTGTTTAGCATCCAAATTTGGTGTGACGTGATGTTAGTTGATTACATGATAATAATTTTAACTATAGAATTTGACATCTACATATGGCTTATTAGTTATTCTTATATGTTGATGATTATATGATTGTGGATTTCTGCCGAGTAAAGGATTTCATATAATCAAGTTGTGTTTATAAATACCTATGTAAAGTAGTAAGTTTAACCAGTTGCCAAAAGTAAAGAATTCTAGCAAAGTTGTTAGCTAGAGATATATATGGCTATTAGCTAACTTACTAGTTACGAAATAAATTTCATGTAGCTGTTAATGTATAAGTAACGGTATTTATTACCACAATTGTTGTTGTTGTTGCAAAGATAGATTGTTTAAGTGACTATGTGCTTTGGGTTGTACGCAGGATTGATTATGAGCTATCACTTAAATAGTCGGTTAACTTATTAGAGACATGATATACGCACAATGTATGTGCGAAGGAAAAGTTAAGATCATGTACATCTGGATATGTGCATGTGGAAAGAATTGAAAATAGGTGTATATATTTACAAGTTGCTCAAGGGAATAATACATGATGTGTGTATATATTGTAATTAAACAGTTGATGATGCTACATTGTGTGCTGAAAATAAGATCTTATGTTAATAAATTAAATAGAGGTAAAACACAATCTATGTGTTTAGGTGAGTTCAGTTGAAATACACACTGGTAGTGTGTAAATTGATGCATTAATATCTACCTATATAAGTATATGTTGACTTATAGGTACATTTTGTGAGTATATGGTTAAAGATATGCATAAGTGATGATATGTGTAACAACCGGCAAATTAGAACTAGAATTAGTGCCTAATTCTTTGTTAATACATGTAATTAGTTCTGTGTTAGGCTAAGTTATGTATCGGATTATATATTGGTAAATATATAAAACTTTGCGATTTGATTTAAATCGTACGCGACTTAAATAGAACGAAATTCTATTCGATTTATACGGACGTTGGTGATCAATTTTATTAAATAACGTTGTTATGTCAAAAATATTATAATAATAATATTTCGTATTCATTCGTATCGTACAATCAGAAAGTTACACAATTTAAAATGTTAAAACGCGCAACTAAATGAAATAACGTACATTTTATAACTCAAATTTAAATTAAACTGTAAAATATTTAAATAAAATATCGCGTAATAAATTGTATTTTAAAATGTACCAATTAATATGTAAAATAACTATTTAACGTCTAAACGACGGAGCAAACGAACACCACGCGGAACGCGGGGCGAGAAAGCTGAAAAGTGGGGATAAACCCCCACCTCCCATTTTTCTTCTTTCACTTTATCTATTTCTTCTCTCTCTCTCTTTTCTTTTCTCTCTTTCACCAACACACCCCAAAAACCATTAAAAATCGCAAATAACACCACGAAACGCAACCGTATCATCAATATTTTTAGAGATTCACGACCACCTCGCGACGATCTACATTTCTACCTTTCCGGATTTTCATTTCGGCAAATTGTAAGTTTCCGACAAATCACGACATCTCTCGTTTTTGATCATTTTTACTAAATTATGGGTTCTATAGGCTTAAAATGTCCAAAAATGGGTTGGGTAAAAGATTTGGACCGAACGGAAACCGGAAAACTCGTTTTCGGCACATTTTCCGGCCAACAGACCGCGACGTCGCATTTGGACCCAGATTCATGCGACGTCAGCCTCAACGTCGCACAACCCCTCGTAACGTCGCATTGTGCGACGTCAGTCACAACGTCGCATTAAGTTGCGACGTCGCGTATAGCGACGCCATGCTCAACGTCGCAGTCAGGATCTGCGACGTCGCACCCGACGTCGCACCCGACGTCGCACCCGACGTCGCACCCGACGTCGCACAAAACAGAACCTTGAAAACTCAGATTTTTACTAAGTGTCGGAATCAAGATTTTAACACCTGATTTTACCCAAATTCGGATCCAGATGCGTTTTTCGTCAAAGCAATATAGTAGAAATAAAAATTTTCCAAGCTGACCTGGCAGCTCGACCCCAGCCAGGGGCTCTGCCCCTTGGACCCCGCCAGGGGCTGCCGCCCCTTGGACCCCGCTACCAGGGGCGCTGCCCCCGGACCCCCGTCATTAGATGTTGTAAATACTTTTCACACTAAGTGTCGAACACTTACAAATAACGAAATCTGATTCAACGATACTTATAATGTTAACACTTTGAATCATTATTACAAACCGTCACCAACGGGCTATACTTGTTTTCAAACTACAAACGGATTACTAAACAAACACTTGGACATAACGAGTTGTGTAGACAACTAGCCTAGATGGTCTTGCGAGACATCTACTTACTTAACCTTATATGTTTAGGCAGTTAAAGGCTACGGGTTCGGAGAACCAACTGTTGATATTACTTACTCGTTTATTGATATAAACGCACTTGCAAAGACTCAGGTGAGTCTTACGGCCCCACTTTTACTGTTTTATCTTATTGGGGGAGATACATGCTACTTATTTTTCCTGAACACAAGTACTAAACTGATTTCTATACCAAACGGAATTGCATGAGTTAATTACTAATTACTGAAGTCTCTCCATCATATATCGTTAGTTATGGACTTAACCGCGAACAGTAGTTAATGGATCCATTAGGGAAATGACCCTCCCTGCCCGGGGTAGTAGCGCTACCACGTACCGATTTACACGTATAAACGGGTGACTATTATTTCGTTACTTATGCTTGCTCAATTTCGAGCATGTCACGGGAGCAACTGATTATTTACGGGTTAAGCTTCGATTATGAGCCTCATGGCAACGGTATAACTTGATTACTTTACTTTTGCGAGATTTGCAAATACTTGACATACGCCTACGGGCACTACTGATGAAATCTTGTGTTCAAACTGATTATTTACTAATAAACCTGTGAGATTCACCAACCTTTTGGTTGACCCTTTTTAGCATGTATTCTCAGGTACACTTACGGAGTAGGATCACTCCACGATTACTAGCTAGAGTCGTATGATTTCCAAACTGCATTTAACGGAGATTCTTTGGCATTATCTTTTGTAACTATGGTTATGTAATAGAATCTCCCGCCACATACGCGGACTCTAGGCTTACATATTTTTGTAAAGAAAACTATATGTTTTCAAACGATTTAATTATGAAATGTAATTACTTTACAAAACGTCTCATTTAGAGGTCGTTTGCTGTATATCTTGTGCTTTGTATATTGATTAGTAACACCCAAGTATGCTTCCGCAAATCACTAAATTTGGGGGTGTTACAGATTGGTATCAGAGCCTAAGGTTATAGTGAACTAGGTTGCATTTAGTGGGCCTAGACTATGACCATTAGGCAGTATTCCCTTACTAGGCATGATTGGTTCAGGAATTACATCATACGACTTTAATTTAACATAGCCTGATCAACTATGTACAATTAAGGAAAGATGATGTGAGGTCTGAAATGGTTGTGTCGAACAGGAATGCGCTAGTTGACTCTGACCACGAGAGAACCGGACCATTACTTGATACGTGCTAGACTTTAGGCTGGATATTATATGCCTATATATATTAGCCTCGTCTTACTTACACTCTGCCACAGGAATGGCAAACACACCACCTAATCCGTCACACTCTCACCCACATGGGTCACGAAACCCACGTGTAGCCAGGAGGAACACAAGGTCACCTCGAACCAGCCCCTATCCTGTTCATAACTTTCAGAACTCGGCACATCTCACAGTGCCAGTGTTGACTACCCAACTCCGCCGTCAGGAACAAAGGCTCGAACATCTCGAACGAGAACAACACCGGATTACCTACCTACTTCGCCAAGCGCTGGATCACATAGCCCAACTCCAGCAAGAACAAGAGGATACAAACCTCTCTGTAAGCATAATTCAGGATTCAATGACCGCCGCACTAGGTGCGGATGAACTCGTAAGAAACCGACTAGAGGAGTGTGAACAGCGTTCACAGGAGACTGAAGATCACTCTCGAGCACTAGTACAACGATTGGCCTTGGTCGAAGATAACGCCAGACAAGCCAACAGACTAGCAGAAACCGTAGACCGCATCGTCGCACTAATGGAGCAGATTAATCTGCATCAAGATTAGAACAGTCTGTAACTTGTAACCCGTTAACTACTTAATTAGGACCTATGTAATTCGACCGGATGTAACCATTCCCGGTACTTTTGTACTACTACTACTACTCTGTAATCTTTTGGAAAACCCGAACTTTGTATCCAACTTGTTTACCTAAATGGAATATGATTATCACCTCGTACTGTTATCGTGTATCTCATTATATACACTTGTGATATATCATAGTTTCATGCAAATAACTTATTCCACTTTCCTTGTTCTTTCCTTGATCAGCAGCATGCCTCCTCGTCGACAAATCACCCTCACTGAAGCCGAAGTTGCGGGTCTGATTGCCCGTAGCGTGGCCCAAGCCCTGGCTACCCGAATAACTTATTCCAATTAATGTTAATTGAGCTTATAAATGATTATATATGACATGATTCAAGGGTTATCTTGTAGATTTGAATTAGGGTTTGTGAATTTGATTAGTGTTCATATGATATATGATGAGTTTGATGAGATTGTAGTTATAATTCGAGATTAAAGATTGATATTAGTTAAAGTGGTGTTGCTAAGTGTTAATAAGATGATTAGTAACTTTAAACTACCCTAAAAGTGAATTAATTAAGTTGTAGAGTTTATGATGTATATGGGTTTTGATCATATGATGATGTTTTGGTGTTAACACACTATAATTGGTAATTATAAAGGTTGTTGGAATATTATTAGGAAGAATTGAAGTATAATCATATAAATAGTGATGGGTTTAGTTGAATAATTATGAATTATAGCTTGTAAACTTGTTATAATGGTTAGTTGATGATTGAACTATGGTTATAAGCTAAGCTATAATTTAGAATTGATGAATTTGATATATGTTCATAAAGAAAGTCATGAACTTAATATTATGTAATTAAGAATTAAAGCTATAAGCTTGTTAAGTGATGTATACTTAATAAGTGTTGTTAATATGGTTTTAAGTATTGAACGTAGTACTTGTGTAATGTGGATTAATTCAGTAATTAATATCATTTTGAGATAAATAACTAACTTGTGATATTATATTGTATTCTCAGATGTGCAGAAGGCTCAGTGATATTAGACTACTGAGTGGATGCCTGAGGTGGTCGGTGAGTGGATCTCTAATCCTCGGCGTAACTTGGTTGTAACAAGTTTGGTTACAACAAGTAACGTATTATTACCTTATTAGTTGCATTGATGATTAGGTTGTTAGTAATAATACTGTTGACTAGTTGAATATGTGATTTGTTGATTACGTGATCACTTGAATTAATTGGCCTTCGGGCATCAGTTGTTAACGAGGCAACGAGTTGTTGAACTGTTGGTTGGGCTAGTTGGTTATCCAGAACGCCATCCGTATGGCCAATGAACTTACGGCAAACGTTGTCCGCCGTAACACCACCTCAGCCCCACCTGCAAACAACAAACGAAAGTGGGAAGGAAACCCCAACTCATCCAACCAAATCACCAACCGAAGACCCCGAGCCTATTAGGGCTTATTCATCCGGCTCTTCAGAAGAGAAAGGGTACAGTGGAAGCAAGCCCTACTGCCCCAAATGCAATCGTCACCACGACGGTTCCTGCCCTTGCACAAACTGCAAACGTTTTGGGCATCTGGCCAAGGATTGTCGAAGTCCCAGTGCCCCAAAGACTTGTTATGGGTGCGGAAGTCCTGGGCATTTTCAGAATAATTGCCCTAAGCAGAAAAACAACAACAACAACAACAAACGAAACAACAACCCTGCTCGCAGCAGAGCATTTGTCATCAAAGCTGGGGAAGCTAGGGAAGACCCGAATGTTGTAACGGGTACGTTTCTTCTCAACGATCTTACTGCTTCAGTATTATTTGATACCGGTGCTGATAGAAGTTTCATATCTGATGAGTTTTGCCCCCTACTTAATGTCACCCCTTCGGCCTTAGATGTTAAGTACACTGTAGAACTCGCAAATGGTAAACTCATAGAAACCAATAGTGTAATACCTAATTGCACTTTAAACCTCGACAACGAAACCTTCTCAATCGATCTAATGCCTGTTGAACTAGGAAGTTTCGATGTCATCGTAGGAATGGACTGGTTGTCCAAGCATCGGGCCGAAATTGTTTGCCATGATAAAATCGTCCGAATTCCTCTAGCCGCCGGTAGTACCTTGATCATACAGGGGGAGACCGGTGGGTCGAGACTAAACTTAATCTCCTGTTTAAAAACCCGAAAATTTCTGAGGAAGGGTTACCCAGCAATACTCGCGCACATCACGGAGAAAAAGTCGGAGGAGAAGCGACTTGAAGATGTGCCAATCGTTAGAGATTTCCCTGAAGTTTTTCCAGAAGAACTGCCTGGTTTACCTCCACCTAGACAGGTCGAGTTCTCGATTGATCTCGTGCCGGGTGCCGCACCGGTGGCCCGAGCACCGTATCGCCTAGCCCCATCCGAACTTCAGGAGTTGTCTACTCAGTTACAGGAACTCCTGGATAGAGGATTCATCAGACCGAGTTCTTCACCTTGGGGAGCTCCGGTCTTGTTTGTTAAAAAGAAAGACGGTTCATTTCGAATGTGTATTGACTACCGAGAGTTGAACAAACTAACCGTCAAGAACCGATACCCACTCCCTCGAATCGATGATCTGTTCGACCAACTTCAAGGATCAAGCTGTTATTCAAAGATTGATCTTCGATCAGGTTATCACCAATTGCGTGTTCGCGATGCTGACATCCCAAAAACCGCATTCAGAACCCGTTACGGGCATTACGAGTTCCAAGTGATGCCCTTTGGCCTAACCAACGCACCGGCTGTATTCATGGACCTTATGAATCGGGTGTGCAAACCTTATCTCGACAAGTTTGTCATTGTCTTCATCGATGACATCCTCATATACTCACGAAACGCACAAGAACACGCACAACACCTCAGAACCATCCTAGAACTACTTAGACACGAGGAGCTCTACGCCAAATTTTCTAAGTGTGAGTTCTGGATACACACCGTTCAATTCCTTGGACACGTTATCGACAGTCGGGGAATTCATGTAGACCCGTCAAAAATCGAGGCAATCAAGAACTGGAAAGCACCAACCACTCCAACCGAGGTACGCCAATTCTTGGGATTGGCCGGTTACTACCGCCGTTTCATCGAAAACTTTTCAACAATTGCCAAACCCCTCACCGTGCTGACTCAGAAGGAAAAGAAATTCGATTGGACCGATAAACAAGAGTCGGCATTTCAGCTGTTGAAATTCAAGCTTTGCAGTGCACCCATTCTATCTCTACCCGAAGGCACCGATGACTTCGTGGTATACTGTGATGCTTCTCACCAAGGTCTCGGTTGCGTGCTGATGCAACGAGACAAGGTCATTGCTTACGCCTCCCGACAACTTAAAGTTCATGAGAAAAACTACACAACTCACGACCTCGAGCTAGGGGCCGTGGTGTTCGCCTTAAAAATCTGGAGACATTATCTTTATGGTACCCGCAGCACTGTATTCACCGACCACAAAAGTCTCCAACACATTTTCAACCAGAAAGATCTTAACATGAGGCAACGTAGATGGGTTGAATTACTCACCGATTACGACTGTGAGATCAAATATCATCCGGGCAAAGCAAACGTGGTTGCTGATGCTCTCAGTCGTAAGGAACGAACAAAACCACTCCGAGTCCGGGCACTCAGTATTACCATTCATAACGATCTCACCACCCAAATACATCTTGCCCAACTCGAAGCCCTGAAACCCGATAACTTCAAGAACGAGGCCTTGCGAGGCATGGATAAACAATTCGAGATCAGACCCAACGGAGTTAGGTATTTCTCTAACCGAATCTGGTTGCCTAATTTCGGAAACCTGCGGGACTTGGTGATGGATGAAGCTCACAAGTCCAAATATTCTATCCACCCGGGATCCGACAAAATGTATCACGGCATCAAGGAGTTTTACTGGTGGCCGAATATGAAAGCTGACATTGCTTTGTACGTCAGCAAATGCTTAACTTGTTCCAAGGTCAAGGCCGAGCACCAGAGACCTTCCGGATTGCTCCAACAACCTGAAATTCCTCAATGGAAATGGGAGCAAATTACCATGGATTTCATAACCAAACTACCTAAATCGGCGAGCGGTTGCGATACCATTTGGGTGATCGTCGATCGGCTCACCAAATCGGCTCATTTCTTGGCAATCAGAGAAACCGACAAAATGGAACGCCTTACACAAATCTACATCAAAGAAATCATTTGCCAACATGGTGTCCCTATCTCGATTATCTCTGACAGGGATGCTCGATTCACATCTCGCTTCTGGCAATCACTCCAAAAATCACTGGGTACCCGTCTCGATATGAGTACCGCGTACCATCCTCAGACCGATGGCCAGAGCGAACGAACTATTCAGACACTGGAAGACATGCTACGAGCCTGCGTAGTTGATTCTGGTACAAATTGGGAAAGACATCTACCGTTGTGCGAGTTCTCGTACAACAACAGCTATCACACCAGCATAAAGGCTGCACCTTTTGAGGCACTGTACGGTTGTAAGTGCCGATCACCGATCTGTTGGACTGAAGTGGGAGATAATCAACTCACTGGTCCTGAACTTATACATGAAACCACAGAGAAAATCGTCGAAATCCAAAACCGACTCAAAGCCGCGCGTGATCGTCAGAAAAGCTATGCTGACGTGAGACGCAAGCCACTCGAGTTCCAAGTTGGGGATCGAGTACTCTTAAAAGTATCGCCTTGGAAAGGCGTAATCCGATTCGGCAAACGCGGAAAATTAAACCCTAGGTACATTGGGCCTTTTGAGATCCTCGAGAGGATAGGTCCAGTGGCATATCGACTGCGGCTGCCCTCTGAACTCAGCAGCGTGCACCCTACCTTTCACATTTCTAACTTAAAGAAATGTCTGTCCGACGAGACACTTATTATCCCACTTGACGAGATTCGCATCGATGACAAACTACATTTCGTTGAGGAACCCGTCGAAATTATGGACCGTGAGGTCAAACAACTGAAACAAAGTCGTATTCCCATCGTCAAAGTCAGGTGGAATTCTAGACGTGGTCCTGAATTCACTTGGGAACGGGAAGACCAAATGCGACTCAAGTATCCCCACTTATTCACCGATTCTACCCCGAACGCGACTTCGACTTAAATTTCGGGACGAAATTCTTTTAACAGGGGGAGAATGTAACAACCGGCAAATTAGGACTAGAATTAGTGCCTAATTCTTTGTTAATACATGTAATTAGTTCTGTGTTAGGCTAAGTTATGTATCGGATTATGTATTGGTAAATATATACAACTTTGCGATTTGATTTAAATCGTACGCGACTTAAATAGAACGAAATTCTATTCGATTTATACGGACGTTGGTGACCAATTTTATTAAATAACGTTGTTATGTCAAAAATATTATAATAATAATATTTCGTATTCATTCGTATCGTACAATCAGAAAGTTACACAATTTAAAATGTTAAAACGCGCAACTAAATGAAATAACGTACATTTTATAACTCAAATTTAAATTAAACTGTAAAATATTTAAATAAAATATCGCGTAATAAATTGTATTTTAAAATGTACCAATTAATATGTAAAATAACTATTTAACGTCTAAACGACGGAGCAAACGAACACCACGCGGAACGCGGGGCGAGAAAGCTGAAAAGTGGGGATAAACCCCCACCTCCCATTTTTCTTCTTTCACTTTATCTATTTCTTCTCTCTCTCTCTTTTCTTTTCTCTCTTTCACCAACACACCCCAAAAACCATTAAAAATCGCAAATAACACCACGAAACGCAACCGTATCATCAATATTTTTAGAGATTCACGACCACCTCGCGACGATCTACATTTCTACCTTTCCGGATTTTCATTTCGGCAAATTGTAAGTTTCCGACAAATCCCGACATCTCTCGTTTTTGATCATTTTTACTAAATTATGGGTTCTATAGGCTTAAAATGTCCAAAAATGGGTTGGGTAAAAGATTTGGACCGAACGGAAACCGGAAAACTCGTTTTCGGCACATTTTCCGGCCAACAGACCGCGACGTCGCATTTGGACCCAGATTCATGCGACGTCAGCCTCAACGTCGCACAACCCCTCGTAACGTCGCATTGTGCGACGTCAGTCACAACGTCGCATTAAGTTGCGACGTCGCGTATAGCGACGCCATGCTCAACGTCGCAGTCAGGATCTGCGACGTCGCACCCGACGTCGCACCCGACGTCGCACCCGACGTCGCACCCGACGTCGCACAAAACAGAACCTTGAAAACTCAGATTTTTACTAAGTGTCGGAATCAAGATTTTAACACCTGATTTTACCCAAATTCGGATCCAGATGCGTTTTTCGTCAAAGCAATATAGTAGAAATAAAAAATTTCCAAGCTGACCTGGCAGCTCGACCCCAGCCAGGGGCTCTGCCCCTTGGACCCCGCCAGGGGCTGCCGCCCCTTGGACCCCGCTACCAGGGGCGCTGCCCCCGGACCCCCGTCATTAGATGTTGTAAATACTTTTCACACTAAGTGTCGAACACTTACAAATAACGAAATCTGATTCAACGATACTTATAATGTTAACACTTTGAATCATTATTACAAACCGTCACCAATGGGCCATACTTGTTTTCAAACTACAAACGGATTACTAAACAAACACTTTGACATAACGAGTTGTGTAGACAACTAGCCTAGATGGTCTTGCGAGACATCTACTTACTTAACCTTATATGTTTAGGCAGTTAAAGGCTACGGGTTCGGAGAACCAACTGTTGATATTACTTACTCGTTTATTGATATAAACGCACTTGCAAAGACTCAGGTGAGTCTTACGGCCCCACTTTTACTGTTTTATCTTATTGGGGGAGATACATGCTACTTATTTTTCCTGAACACAAGTACTAAACTGATTTCTATACCAAACGGAATTGCATGAGTTAATTACTAATTACTGAAGTCTCTCCATCATATATCGTTAGTTATGGACTTAAGCGCGAACAGTAGTTAATGGATCCATTAGGGAAATGACCCTCCCTGCCCGGGGTAGTAGCGCTACCACGTACCGATTTACACGTATAAACGGGTGACTATTATTTCGTTACTTATGCTTGCTCAATTTCGAGCATGTCACGGGAGCAACTGATTATTTACGGGTTAAGCTTCGATTATGAGCCTCATGGCAACGGTATAACTTGATTACTTTACTTTTGCGAGATTTGCAAATACTTGACATACGCCTACGGGCACTACTGATGAAATCTTGTGTTCAAACTGATTATTTACTAATAAACCTGTGAGATTCACCAACCTTTTGGTTGACCCTTTTTAGCATGTATTCTCAGGTACACTTACGGAGTAGGATCACTCCAGGATTACTAGCTAGAGTCGCATGATTTCCAAACTGCATTTAACGGAGATTCTTTGGCATTATCTTTTGAAACTATGGTTATGTAATAGAATCTCCCGCCACATACGCGGACTCTAGGCTTACATATTTTTGTAAAGAAAACTATATGTTTTCAAACGATTTAATTATGAAATGTAATTACTTTACAAAACGTCTCATTTAGAGGTCGTTTGCTGTATATCTTGTGCTTTGTATATTGATTAGTAACACCCAAGTATGCTTCCGCAAATCACTAAATTTGGGGGTGTTACAGATTGGTATCAGAGCCTAAGGTTATAGTGAACTAGGTTGCATTTAGTGGGCCTAGACTATGACCATTAGGCAGTATTCCCTTACTAGGCATGATTGGTTCAGGAATTACATCATACGACTTTAATTTAACATAGCCTGATCAACTATGTACAATTAAGGAAAGATGATGTGAGGTCTGAAATGGTTGTGTCGAACAGGAATGCGCTAGTTGACTCTGACCACGAGAGAACCGGACCATTACTTGATACGTGCTAGACTTTAGGCTGGATATTATATGCCTATATATATTAGCCTCGTCTTACTTACACTCTGCCACAGGAATGGCAAACACACCACCTAATCCGTCACACTCTCACCCACATGGGTCACGAAACCCACGTGTAGCCAGGAGGAACACAAGGTCACCTCGAACCAGCCCCTATCCTGTTCATAACTTTCAGAACTCGGCACATCTCACAGTGCCAGTGTTGACTACCCAACTCCGCCGTCAGGAACAAAGGCTCGAACATCTCGAACGAGAACAACAACGGATGACCTACCTACTTCGCCAAGCGCTGGATCACATAGCCCAACTCCAGCAAGAACAAGAGGATACAAACCTCTCTGTAAGCATAATTCAGGATTCAATGACCGCCGCACTAGGTGCGGATGAACTCGTAAGAAACCGACTAGAGGAGTGTGAACAGCGTTCACAGGAGACTGAAGATCACTCTCGAGCACTAGTACAACGATTGGCCTTGGTCGAAGATAACGCCAGACAAGCCAACAGACTAGCAGAAACCGTAGACCGCCTCGTCGCACTAATGGAGCAGATTAATCTGCATCAAGATTAGAACAGTCTGTAACTTGTAACCCGTTAACTACTTAATTAGGACCTATGTAATTCGACCGGATGTAACCATTCCCGGTACTTTTATACTACTACTACTACTCTGTAATCTTTTGGAAAACCTGAACTTTGTATCCAACTTGTTTACCTAAATGGAATATGATTATCACCTCGTACTGTTATCGTGTATCTCATTATATACACTTGTGATATATCATAGTTTCATGCAAATAACTTATTCCACTTTCCTTGTTCTTTCCTTGATCAGCAGCATGCCTCCTCGTCGACAAATCACCCTCACTGAAGCCGAAGTTGCGGGTCTGATTGCCCGTAGCGTGGCCCAAGCCCTGGCTACCCGAATAACTTATTCCAATTAATGTTAATTGAGCTTATAAATGATTATATATAACATGATTCAAGGGTTATCTTGTAGATTTGAATTAGGGTTTGTGAATTTGATTAGTGTTCATATGATATATGATGAGTTTGATGAGATTGTAGTTATAATTCGAGATTAAAGATTGATATTAGTTAAAGTGGTGTTGCTAAGTGTTAATAAGATGATTAGTAACTTTAAACTACCCTAAAAGTGAATTAATTAAGTTGTAGAGTTTATGATGTATATGGGTTTTGATCATATGATGATGTTTTGGTGTTAACACACTATAATTGGTAATTATAAAGGTTGTTGGAATATTATTAGGAAGAATTGAAGTATAATCATATAAATAGTGATGGGTTTAGTTGAATAATTATGAATTATAGCTTGTAAACTTGTTATAATGGTTAGTTGATGATTGAACTATGGTTATAAGCTAAGCTATAATTTAGAATTGATGAATTTGATATATGTTCATAAAGAAAGTCATGAACTTAATATTATGTAATTAAGAATTAAAGCTATAAGCTTGTTAAGTGATGTATACTTAATAAGTGTTGTTAATATGGTTTTAAGTATTGAACGTAGTACTTGTGTAATGTGGATTAATTCGGTAATTAATATCATTTTGAGATAAATAACTAACTTGTGATATTATATTGTATTCTCAGATGTGCAGAAGGCTCAGTGTTATTAGACTACTGAGTGGATGCCTGAGGTGGTCGGTGAGTGGATCTCTAATCCTCGGCGTAACTTGGTTGTAACAAGTTTGGTTACAACAAGTAACGTATTATTACCTTATTAGTTGCATTGATGATTAGGTTGTTAGTAATAATACTGTTGACTAGTTGAATATGTGATTTGTTGATTACGTGATCACTTGAATTAATTGGCCTTCGGGCATCAGTTGTTAATGAGGCAACGAGTTGTTGAACTGTTGGTTGGGCTAGTTGGTTATCCAAAGTTTAACACATCTCCTGTGTTAGTTGAAGATAATCACTAGCTATCGGTCTCGTCCGTATGGCCATACGGATAGGTTGGATAAGTGTTCTTGGGGAGCCACCCGGGTTTATGGTTATCCCCAGAGCCGCCGATCCTCATTATGGTGTTGTTGATTGGTTGAATTGTTGCATTGTTGAACTGATGTATTGTTGATGTGTTGTATTGTGTACTTGCTTGTTTAGTGCTAAGAGTTGTACACAAAGTTGTTGAACTAAGTTAGGCTGTTGATTAGTTATCTGCTCACTTAGCGTTATGCTAATTCCCCACATTAATCCTCCTTGCAGGTCGTAGATATGATATAGGTGAGCAAGGAGTTGACCTGGACGGAATGTTTGACATGCTGACGTGACTCTGATATTTGATTTAAATAAATTAATGATATATTTTGTTTTATATAACACCCATGTTGATAAACTGTGTTTTGAATTAAGTTGATTTTATACATATATGAAACGATGTATCTTATAAATGTAGAAATTGGGATAACGCTTCCGGTACAATATATTTAAATGCTTCTAAAATGAGGGGTGTTATAGTTTCGGTCAAACTATGAACATTCATATTCGCTGCTACATATATGTGTTGTAATTTTCATAAGACATACGCGTACTACTACCTCCGTCCCATTACAAGTGTCATGTTTTGATTTTTCAAAGTCTTTCTTTATCAACCTTGACCATAAATATTTTTGTTTGTGTTATATAATACTTGACGAAAATTATATTGATGAAAATACATTTAAAACCAAATCTATTCATATATTTTGTATTAAATATTATATAACACAAACAAAAATATTTAAAGTAAAAGTTGAAAAAGAAATACCGATCAACAAGTAAAAATAGGATATTTGTAATGGGATGGAGAGTATCAATAATACTGATATATGATGTTGTAAATTATCTTTATTTTAATTTGAGATGCAAGCTAGGTTGACCTAAAAAAACCCTACTCGTATTTAATTGAGATCAGTAGTGAGTTGGAGGAGGTGGGGAAAGGGGGACAAACAAAGTGGGTAGTACTGATAACGCGGTTTATGCATATGCACTTCCTCCGTCACCTCACGCGTATCTATTTTGGTTCCATGTGGACCTCTACACTTTCATTCCTAGTAATGCTATACAAAACAAATTATACAATCTATAAATGTGATTGGTTTAATTTTTTCACTCTTCTAATTTCATCCAATCAATTTTTCACATCTACCGATCACATTTATAAGTCTATATTTAAGCCTACAGGTTTAGGTCAACCAATCATTTTCCTTCCCCAGTTTTTAGCATGGGCCGACACATATATATAGTAGGGAATACTTAGACCGTCATATACAAAAACTAGGCCGACACATATATATCGTAGGGAATACTTAGACCGTCATATACTTGCTTTTTACAATGTTACGTATCTATTATCTTCGAAGTTGATTCGTGATTTATACGGAATATATATCTATTTACAGATAATTTTTAACTAATTTAAAAAACTAGTCACAAAGTTAGGTTGGACATTTGAACAACAAGTGCCTCTACTTGTTTGCACAAACCGATGATATCTAAAGAAACTTAAAAACACTATGAATGATATAGATCTTTGTTTCCCATTACTACTTGTAAGTAATGGTAAAACCATACATACGAAGAAAATAAAGTGGACGATGTTTTTATTTTCCTTAAAAAAAGGACCGATTGTTCCTGGAAAATTATGTGTCAAATGTTTAGGAGCTAATGTGTTCAGAGTGAGTAATTTGAGTGCACATTGAATATATCATTTTTTGATATTTTACATGCAATTATAAATTATGAAAGTGAATACGTTTGATAAAAATATTTGAGCAAATATTTACACGTGTCAAAAAAGTTACGTAAGTAAAATGCACATAGCTTATAATATTATATATATTGGCACTTTAAAAAAGTACGTAGATGGAAAGTGAAAGTGTTTGCTAAAATGTAGGAAGTGAAAACGGAGAATAGATGTGTCGAAAGTGTAGAATGACAAAGTTATGTAGATCATGTTAAAGAAGTTTTGACGAATATATATATATATATATATATTTACTAATTGCAAAATTTACGTAAATTTTGCAATTATAAGTTTTTACTAAAAAAACAAAAAATAAGAATAATGCGTCATTTTATGTAGGCATGACGAACTTATGTAGATCATGTTAAAGAAGTTTTGACGAATATATATATATATATATATATATATATATATATATATATATATATATATATTTACTAATTGCAAAATTTACGTAAATTTTGCAATTATAAGTTTTTACTAAAAAAGCAAAAAATAAGAATAATGTGCCATTTTATGTAGGCATGGTGCGGTACGAAATAGGAAATGAAAAAAAACAATGTTTTTTTTTCAAGAGCTATTGTTGCTATCTTGGCTCGAACCCTAGTTGTCCATATTAAATGATAACATCGAAAACAATTCATTTACACACAAAATATATTATTTGTTTCATTATATTTGCTTTAAAGAAATTCGAAACTGTTTATTTTTTGTCCCAACGAAAGAAACCCACATGTCAGTCAAGGAGGCCGACTAATGGTCCCATTATATAAGTAGATAGATATATAGGGTGAGGATCATGTGACTTCGTGAGAACCAAGGACTAGTGAGAACTGTGAGAAGTATCACCTCTACACGCCTCTTGCTTCTTCCAACCGCTCACTTTTATAAAAAAAATAAACCCCCATATCTTGTAACTCAAAATTAATTTAAGATGAATAACACTAAAATCAAACAAATAATGTCATTGAATTAATCTGTTTATACTCTTTATATTGCTTCATGATCAATCTTTTAATCTTTTATCTTCTTCTAAAAGCTTAGAAGCATAAATCTATTTGTATCTATTCAATATAAAAATCAAAACAAAGATGAAAATGAAGAAAAAGATGCAATTAACTATAACCCGACCATTTTGAAGTTGAAAACATTTATTAAAGTTGAATTTTCTATAAATAATATAAATTTAAATTATAGTAGTAATTACTCCGTAATAAAGTTGTATAATTAAAAATTACTAGTACTTTACTTGGTTTATTAATAAATTTTGTGATGTTTTTTTAGTGAAGCTGAAGCCAAACCAAAAAGGGAAATATATAAAAAGATGAAGAGACGGTGGATTACGTAGGCAAACAAAAGCGTAATCAGACCAGACCATTCCGTGGTTGCCCCAAAACTCTGGATTCAATTTCAACAAGGCAGCAGAAGAAGACGAACCCAAGAAATGGCGAACACAGAAACCGAAGCAGAAAGAAGACAGGCGGCGGTGTTGAAAGAGTGGTTCGACCGAGTTGACTCACACAAAACAGGGAACATAACAAGCATTCAACTACAGACAGCTCTTGCTGTTGGAAATCTTCAATTCCCTATCACTATCGCTCAACAAATGATCAGGTTCATAAACCCTAATATATATATATATATATATATATATATATATATATATATATATATGTATTAATTCCCTTCCCTAAACCCTAACAACAAATCACTCTCTAATTATTTTCACCAGTCTCAGCTTCATTTTAGTATCTTAGATATTGTTTTTATTTCCTTTCAGGATGTATGATTTTGACAGGAATGGAACCATGAATTTCCAAGGTATACCTCATATCCTCGATGTTTTATGCCACCACCTCACCTGTGACCTGCCCTGCCCTACTATTGTTATTTATTATTACTGTTGTATTGTATGGAGTAATATATATATACTGAACCCATTAGTGTTGTGTTACTTAATCATAGACAAGATATATTCCTTTATATTGCAAAGATACACAAGTTATCTTTCAAACTCAAACTGCCTTGTTATGGTTCTAAGATTTTGGTGTGGAAATGATGCCACTTAAATCACATGATCGTTTTAGAGATCATGCCATATGGGCGTTGTTTGGCCTTTAAGTCAATGGGTGTGGCCTCTAAGACTCTATTCAAACCTCAGAACTACAATGCACAACTTAAAAGAATACTCCATATAATGGATGCTATCATTTGAGGTGTTGAGCTAGTATTATTTTACATACACTTTCTGATACCTTAAGGTTTCTATTTTGTCTATGTTTTAACCACGTATCTTACACTCTTTTTAACGTACTTTCTCTTTTCCTATCCTCAGAGTTTGTGGCTCTTAACAAATTTCTTTTAAAGGTTAGAACTTCTCTTGTTGCATTCACAACACATATGACATAGTATGTAGAAAATTTCTGACAACATTCCACTGGAATATTCTTATATATATATATATATATAAGCACTCTCCGCATGTGAATCTGTTCCTCAGTCTTATGGAATCGGAAAACCATCTGATTTGGAAACTTTTGTTGACTATGTTCCAGGTTCAACAGGCCTTCTCGGACTTGGAGAGGTACACTATTGATGTAATTTCAAGTGGTTCAAGACATTAATAACGAGACTTCCTTTGTCGTTTCTTCTATTGTTTTCCTCCCTTTGCATGTAATTGATTTTTCTAAACTTAATAGAAGTTGCTGAAAGTAGTCCTAAAAGAAGTTATGCGCTGACAATTTTTAATAGAGCATTTCACATAGCGATAGGAGTTGGGTACAAGGCCATGGCCCCTTAGAGTAATCTGCAGAAAATCATTTTCATAGTATGAAGTCTCTTAACTGAAAATCATGACTGCTGGTAGGTAGATGACTTAATCAAACAAATTCTATAATGCTTTTCTGCAAGTCTTTGGGAACTGTTCTGTACATCCGACTTCATGAAGCAGTCCTCACAAAATGTCATTTGTCTTTCGTTAACCGTGCATCACAAATGACATTCATGATTTTGTTAAAGCTACTTCTTTGATATTTGTTTGTGTGATGATATATCTTCGTAAATATTATACCTTTGATTTACTATGTTATCTACTTCTTTGTTGTTGTTATACTTTGGAATTTATAACAATCAATGATTCAATGTTAGGCTGTTTACAGACACGAGTACTCAACACTAATTTTGTTTTTGCTCAACAGGGGACGTGGGTTTCTTGTTCCTGACGAAGTCTATGAGGTAATATCACAACCCAAATGCAGTTTGTGAAGGCTTTAATATGTGAATTAAATGCCCTTTTCAGCTGCAATATATTGTGCCATCTTCCATTCTAGACGTGCTTATGAGATGCTTCTCCCTCCGCCTTCTCTAATTGTTTGGTCTCACTAATAGGCTTTGCTGAAACTTGACGTCTCTTTGGATTCTCCAGCATTTTACACAGTCTGTGAGGTACGACTCGAGTGCCCTAATGTTTATCTAATCATGTTACTATAAATTTAAGGGGAAAAACTATACTTCTGGTATAAACCGAGGTAAATTTTATTCTAGACAAATAAACCTCCCACAGGCCTTAAATGTTGTTGTTACTAATAATTGGCGTGTATCGGTTTTGTCTAAAAGGAGTGTTGAGATAAAGTGTAAAAAAGTAAGGCTCAACAATTACTGCATGAAATTGAATACTGTACATGTCTTTTCTTGTCTTTTTAGACAGTTGTCTTTTAAGATAAATGAAAAGAATGACATCGATTTGTTTGTGGGTCGATTCCCGAATCTCTTTCTTCAAGTCATGACCTCAACATCTAGGCTATGTTTGTTCTACACTTATCTTTTAAGATAAATGAAAAGAATGACATCGATTTGTTTGTGGGTCGATTCCCGAATCTCTTTCTTCAAGTCATGGCCTCAACATCTAGGCTATGTTTGTTCTACAAAATAACCACAGAATAATATTTATGTCGGGTATCTGTTTTGATCATTTACAGAGCTTTGATAAAGAAAAGAATGGAAAATTTCGGCTGGATGATCTCATTTCCCTTTGTATATTTGTACAATCTGCTCGGTAAGCTGACCACAAAACCTTGAATTCATATAAGAATCTTTTGAACCAAAATCAACACTTATGATATCTTATGTGATTTTGGGAGCTGTTGCCTCTTGTCTTATAATGTTGCCTCTTGTCTTATAATATGCAGGAACCTTTTTAATTCATTTGATACTAGTAAGCAGGGGAGGGTGACTCTTGATCTTAATCAATTCATTTACTGCAGTTAGTCTACCTTCTTTGAGTTAAGTTTTCTTGTTACTTGATTATGCATGCACTGACCTTCTATCTTCTTTGTGAATTCTTTGCAGCTGCAAATTGTAGAATATGAACCCAACATTGATATCCCACGTGAAGATAGTGCTTTGCTTCCAGCAAACCCGTTTGATTTTCTACAGTTGGTGTAAATATCAATGCGCATATTGAGATTTTTGTAATAACATTGTTCAGTAGTTTGGAATGGGATGTAGCTTTTGTTCTATTGTGTGCAACAAACTATAATTACATTTATAATAAAAGGCATGTGTATGTATCTACCATCATGTTCTAAAAAAGTGATTATAAAAAACTCCTGTAAGTATAACTGTAAAAGTACAAATTTGTATATTAACAAAATTCCAGACCCAAGTACAGGAAAACAGACATCCTTAACTTTGAGGCTCACTCGCAAAGTTATTCAAAGATGAATATGTATTGACCAAGATAAAAGACCAAGAAAAAACTATGAAGTTGCAGGATCACCAGGTAACTGCAACAAACAAACTCTCATAAGAGAATAGCAATCATTTGAAGATAACACTTTCATAATGATGAAGACCATTTAAAATCGATCATTCTGAGTTACAGATGACTATAAATGAAGGTTTGCAACACCTTAATCCATCTCAAAGGTTTCAATAATTAAGGATCTTGTTAGTCTTATTGGCCATGTTTATATGTCTCACTTAATATGGAGTGAAAATTTATACAACTGCTCTGAGTTGTCCTGTCAGCAATGCGTGCTTTCGGTGTTGTGATAAAACTGATGGAACTTTGATTGCCTCTACTCGTGATACCAGATCACCAACACCACTGGGTCCCGCTTCACGAACTGCATTGAGCATCGTTTGCAGGATTTGTAATGGATCACCATGGCTCACAATCAAGATTGCACATCTGCAACATCAAATTTAAGAGAAATTAACCATTTCATGGATTTCTTAGCGGGTTAATAGACAAATATATTACTGTATTTTGCGAAAATGTTTAAGTTACTAGACTATTAAATTGTTCAATTGAATTACTAAACTATTTTCACATCTAAATTAAGCTTTTTTACGTTGTAATATTTATAAGTTAAGTAACCTAATTGAATTCATAAGTTAAAATAGTGATCTTAGTGTTAATATCTATAAGTAAAGTAACCTACATATTACGATTTTTAACGTTTAGTAATTGAATCGAACAAATTAATAGTTCAATAACTTAGTTGAACATTTTCACAAACTACGGTAACATATTTGTACATTAACCCTTTCTTAGCCTCCACGCTGTGGGTGGGTCCCACCTCCATTTCGTCAATTAATTACAAGCCACAAAGACGAAATGTACGTCAGCTCTTTTAACCTATTGGAAAGCTATGTGATTTATAGACTGCTGCTAAAGCTAATGTTATTACATTTTGGAAGTTACCTTGAAACAACTTAAGAATTCAGGTAAAAGCAAAGCAAAAGTAGCAGACGAGAAGCTATAAAAGTTATCAAGTGGAGTCTGTTGGAATAAGCAACTGAAAACTATTTAAACTATGATGTGTCAAATTGTCTAATTAGATAGCCTTAATTGCTAAAGTCGCCAAACATGAAAACTGATGACAATTAGTTAATGCATATAAGAACCAAAAATTGGTGTGTTATTATTTACCCTTGAAATTCCGACTCAATCTGTACCAAGGCACTTGTAAGCCTAGAAACAACATCAGCAACACTTTCCCCTCCTTCTGGCCTCATAAATGGATCCATTTCATCAAGATCCCAGATTTCTGTATACTGTTGTAGAAAAAAGGCCAGATTAAACACGCCAAAATCGCAACAGGTATAGAATAAGCATACATTAGAAGCCTTTAGCTTACTTTATCATGAGACTGAAGTTCAAATGAAGGGCCAAAGTAACGTTCTCGAAGATCTTCATACACCTTTAAAAAAAAAAACATTATGATAGAAGATCCTACTACAATAAAAAATGCATGTGTATCTTTAGACAAAAGAAAATACTCAACAGAAGGCCTTTTATCCAAATATAGCCGCAATGTGTCTTTCAAAGGCTTTTATGGTTGAGCTTACATGCAATTGTAATGGTGTCACAGGAAGTCAAGAAGTGAGGTGTGAATTTGCAGACCATTACCTTGCCTTGAGGTCCTTCTAAAGAAAGATTTAAAACTGAAGCCACCACTTTGGCTGTGTGAGTGGTTCTTGAGAAGGGAGAGTAACAAATTCGTACATTCTCGAGTGGTATGCCATTTTCCTTGAGTTCCTGCACACATTTTGTATTACATTTACCCCATGGTAAGAAGTAAATGCAAGCATATAACCGCAGATGGCAAAACGGCCGGGGCGGGCAGGTTGAGTAATGGGTGAAAATCGGCTCAGATAGAAACAGGCAATTTTTATGTACATGTCAAAACAGGGTTGGCTGATCCGTGAGCATTTTAAATTCTATTCTTTATTGATATAACTTGTTTTTGATAGAATGATTTACATAAGCCTTTGAACACACATTACACGACTTTTGACCTGTTTCATTTTCTGGCATTTTCTCTTCATAATGTTTGGCATGTTATAAAAAAACTAAAGTCTAAATTGACGGTTTTTTGCATAAACTGATAAAAGGGCTGGAAATTATAACCTCTAAATTATACACATGTACCCATAGAATGAGGTTCAATAATAATGTATAGTCAGAAATGAGTATGAAGTTAGCAAAATCTTACATGAAAAAAGGAAAATATGAACTCCTTGTTTTTTCCCAGGAAGGACTTAGTGACTTACTGCAATAATACTTGATTTCTAGAATTATACATTTTGTACGGATATTGAAAGTAGTACCTTTGGTTGCATAAGGGGTACTTGAACAGATGATAGTTGGGAAATGCCAGAGCTAGAAGTCGTTATTGCTTAGTTTGTACATGCTAGTAATACAGATTTACGCAACCCAAAAAAAAAAAAAAAAACGGGGGGTGGGGGCTTAAACGTCGTTTGACAATGCAGAATAAATGGAGAATGCAGTAGGCAGGGGCGGATTCAGCGTATTGAGAGGGGGGTCCCGGGCCCCCAGTCACTTCAGGCTCATTATTACCATATATATTTATCTGGTCTAGCTATATTACGTGTCACTCCCACATGGATCACATCCACTTCTATCACTTTTAATTTAATTTAATATAATAATATAAATTAATAACACACTATATATATATATACATGGTGCGTACGGGATGGATCCTAAAGCATCAAGTATACGTCAATATAAACCTTTCCAAAAAAATATTACGTATGTAACATGGCACCAGGTCAAGGAAAGAGGTCGGAGTTGGATGAAAAGGCGAATTAAGGAGAGACGATCGTCCTCGGTGGCGCAGGAGGCAGAACCCTCGAAGCTTAACAGCATCTCGCCCGAAGGAAGGAGCAAGGGAGGACAAACAAGGAAGGAGCAGCTTGGAACGGAAGGGTTCCAAGAGATGGGCAGCAAAGGCGGTCAGACTCGTAAGGAGCAGCTTGGGAATGAAGGCTACCAGGAAATGGGCAGCATTGCAGCAATGGCGGTCAAGCTCGTAAAGAACAGCTCGGGACACAGCTTGTTACACAGTTTAAAAAGATTGGCCCCCCGCGAATCGAAATCCTGGATCCGCCACTGGCAGTAGGTAAAATAGGTTAGAAAGGGGGGTTATGGAAAAATGAAATTTGGTAACCTTTAAGAATGCATGTCCAGCCAATTGTGCTTGATTGATACCTTCTGAAGCTAACTCGTATTTCTGGAGCTTCCCATTTTCCTATTAACATGCAAAACTTTCATGATTTGATAAGCATTATTTGGTAGTAAACTGCTTGTGCAGAGGATTGTTTACTAGTATTTCATATGAAGCTTGAAGAAACAAAATCATATGCAGCATCACCATATATTTATATATATATTTATTACTGTATATGTTAACAAATCAGAAATGATGGGAAAGAATTGAGTTTGGTATATAGGAGTATTTAGTTTTAGGGAGTATAAGCATATTGTTATTATTATAGGCTCTTAATTAAATAAATAGCAACTGATAAAGAAAACACGACACATAACATGAATATATATGTATGTATATGTTCCATCCATACACTCCATATATTGGAGTGGATTGGATTGGATTGGATAGCAACGCAACGCAACAGATATTAAGTGAATAGCATTATTATTAGCAGACAAGATGATGAATTATTGAAAAAGGGAAAGGGGAAATGAAAGAAAAGTAGAAGTAGTACCATGGATGAAACAATCAACCCAGTTTGATTTGGGATGCTTTTACCATGTCTCAATATCCAGTATCTGTTTCCCAACTCCTCCATCAACCCTTCCTCTGTTTCTCTCTTCTCACCACTTGTTCACTTTCCCAAACCAATAATCGAATCATAATATTTCAGTTTCGCCCCCTTAATTTCAGAAAAAAGTACAGTTTTAGTCCTCAGACAACCCCACTTATTAAAAAATAACCCACCGCCGAATACCTGCCTACCTACCTACCTCAGGTAAGTAAGTAAGATCTTGGTTGGGTAGTCTCTTTCTTTCATTCTTAGACCTTTCCCATTGGTTACGTCAGTTTGGAACTGATACTCGTCGGTTCAATCGACACTAATGGTACGAGTTAGTCGGTTTGGATCTTCGGTTTATTATGTCGGATATCTGACGTTTGTAGGTTTTTTTTTTCTTTTGTATGTAAATAATATTAAAGGTAAATTGGTAAATGCGGGATCTAAAAATTAAAGTGACGGGTCACTGATGGTAGGGGTCCATCAGTTTCAGTCGGTATTTGAAAACGCTGAAATGACGCTGACGTGGCTCAGTCGGTTTCAGTCAATTTTAGTCACTATTGGTTATGGTCTTCTTCTAGCTTTCTGTTTACAAAATTTTTCTTTAAATAATACTCTCTACTTAATATCACCAAAATACATTATTCAAGCCAACTTTCGATTTCTTTACTTTATTTTATTGGCTTTATTCCAAAGTAATTTAACTTTTCCCGCTTGATCCGGTTAAACATGATTTGATTTGCAAATTTCATAAGTTTATTAATGTTAAATGCTACTGATAATTTCAATGTATATTAATTTCTCGTGATTTTGCATCGACCGTCCATTAGATGGGTACAAAAACTAGTATATATTGGTCGATTGAAATGACCAAACCTGAAAATTGAATTGACATATTAGAGTATGACTAAAAGAGCTAAGAACAATAACTATTAGAGAAAAGTATTTTTAAAAAAAAAATCATATAGTTAATAATCATTTTCATTGATCCTTGTAAATCATCTTATTTGACATATAATTCCAGCAAAAAGTGTGTTGTACAATACGCATAAACGATTGAACAATTGGTTGAGACATTTCATCGAGCACTTAGTGTGCATCTTCAACATCTCCTGGTTTTAACATGTGTTTGTTTATGGAGCCACCAGGTTATTTGTACAACCATAAATCGACAACATTCAGCAGCGGTTAGACCAAAAATTATCAATTCGTTTTTCGTTTGGTCACTTAATCTATTGATACAAGGGTCTAATCCTGGACCCAATTGATCATGATAATGTACAAATGAGACAAATTTGTAGCCACTGTGATCATTCGATTTCGTATAAGTTCATTTTGAAAAGATGTCATGCGATTTAACTAATATTCCCTTACACAACATGTGAAAAATTGAAACAAGATTTTGTTTTTAGGTTACGTAAAAAGCACAGTAGCATTAAAGATGCTTCTTGGATTGTACTCGTGCTTTAAGTACTTGTACTTTCCTTTTTTTCATAAAACAAATGATACAGTGATAAATTTGCAAACAGCATGGGCTTGATTTTGATATCAAAAGCAAAAAAGATCCCATCTTTTCGTTAAAAATGCCATTGTATAATAATATGAAACAATAAAATCATGTTTAACAGAGACGCGACACCAACGTGAGTTATTGTGAAGAATTAAGCATAAAACTTATCTTTGCTTGAAATGGAGAACATGAGCAAATCGGATGTAAAAGAACAGTAAAACCATCTTTGTATGTCGGTCCCACGGATGACACCATTTGATCAAGCATATTTTTACACTTAATGGGTTGGGTGCGATTCGATACTCTCTGTGACTTACGTGGATAACCCGTTGGAATGTATAGAACGAGACCAAGGGTGGTGTGAATCGTCTTGTTACCATCTATAGAGATGGGTTTCGGTGGTGAGCAAGGCTCATCCTCTTGTATTGTTGGTTGTTGCTTTAGCTAGGGTTTCCCTCCTTATAAAGAGGGAATGGCCAAGCCCAATAGGGAAGCCCATGGGCTAGAGAGCCCAAAGATATGGTACATGATCAGTATTAGAAAGGAGTAATTAGATTACCTTGAAAAAATTTGACATGATGATCGATGAAGCTAGAAGAACCTGTTGAAGAAGATGAAAAAAGGGAATACCTTCGTAAATCTGAAAGAATACTGATGTTGGAGAAATCTACGCTAATGAAAAGTGGGAGAAATACCTTCGTGGAGAAGATGATTGAGAATGAAGATGATGTTTGAATTTTAATTTGGCAATGTGCAGAGAAACGAAGGTTGGCGTGATGGAGGTGGATAAATAAACCAATCAGATTAGAAGGCCATCAAACTAATTTTTATTTTCAAGGAAATGGGCGGCCCAAAGCTCTTTTAGCATATCGATATATCTCTCATTTTTTCAAACGGGAATAGGAAAATCAAATTAGTAATAAATACCTTAAGAATTATTTTTGATAGATTTTAACTCATTTTAAAACTCAATATTACATATTCATGACATCATCCTTTTAACCATAATTTGACACATCAGCAACAAAACCTATCTAAAAAAATGACACATCAGCTTTATGATGTCAGCGTAACCCCCTTTAGTAGATAGAATAGATAGATAGATAGATAGATAGATATATGAGTAGGATTTTAAGATTTTGATCCGATTCAATCTTATGATCCCAGTCTTATGAGGACAAAAATGATCCTATGTATAATCTTGATCTTGACAACCTTGATAAATATGATACGATTTATTAACTAACCAAATATGACCCTAATTACTAAATTATTAGTATTATTTAAATTAAATTTTCAGTGCCCCTTCTTTATTTTATGATGATGATGATGATATACTACAACAAAGAATATATATATTTTTATATAGATTTAAATCTTACGGAGTAATAACTTTGGGATGATTGAAAAGTCAATATGCCCTTTATCTCTCTCTAGTCTTTCCTTTGGGTCGCCTCCCTAGCTCCAATAATTTGCCCGCTCATTCCATTTCACTTGCCGATTTCTTCCCCCATCCAAACCCTAATTTCTTATATATATTCCTTCCTCATAGTAATAATAATAATAATAATAATAATAATAATAATACATCGAATCAAATCAAATCCACTTGAATTGATCCAATGGCCAAACGAACTCTACCGATTCTCAAACAATTACTCCACCGTCAATCACCTCCGATCTCAACCCCGACCCGGTCCGTCACCTACATGCCCCGACCCGGAGACGGTGCTCCGCGCACCGTAACCCTAATTCCTGGAGACGGAATCGGTCCTCTGGTCACCGGCGCCGTCGAACAAGTCATGGACGCGATGCACGCCCCGATTTACTTTGAGAAATTTGACGTTCACGGCGATATGAAAACCATTCCGACTGAAGTATTGGAATCGATTAAGAAGAATAAAGTGTGTCTGAAAGGTGGATTGAATACGCCGATGGGTGGTGGTGTGAGTTCCTTGAATGTACAGCTAAGGAAAGAGCTTGATTTGTACGCGTCGCTTGTGAATTGTTTTAATCTACCTGGATTGCCTACGCGTCATGAGAATGTTGATATTGTTGTTATTAGAGAGAATACTGAAGGTGAATATGCAGGTCTTGAACATGAGGTTGTTCCTGGTGTCGTTGAAAGTCTTAAGGTATACTCTACTACTGTATTTTCTAATTCTAATTTTTAATTATGTGTGTCTTTATATTGGTATTGTTATTGGTTCACATATATATATTTGATCTATATACTTTAATGCTCACAAATCTTGAAGGAATTGATGATAGTAAGATTGAGCACTTTTTGAACATACAATCTAGAACAAATTTCCTTTGGGTAGAAGAAATATATGATTTCCTTACGAGCTTGTGTTTTTTTATATTGATCCAGGGGGTACATAGCTTATTTATATTCTGTTGAGGTTTTAGTATATAAATATATAGATTGGTGTACTTATTCGTAGTTGCTTGAATAAGAGAGATGGAACTCCTCATTTGCTTTATTGGTAATTTTTCTATCTATAATTATCATGGGCATTAGTTGAGTTGTTAGCAAACCTACACTTTATAAATTACGTTGTTGGCTATTAGACTTGACTTGTTGCAATATGAAAGTCTCTTGGGGTTAGAGGGAACTTTACATAAGTTCTGTGAGGATTTAATCGGAAATCAACTCATCGTTTATCTTCTGTTTAGACTAGTTGTAATTGTAAATCACACTTATTAGAGAACAATGAGAACTAGGAGTAACATTGTGATTTGTGAATGTGGAGGACATGGTGGAAAGCACATGTTCTCATTATCCTACTTAGCTGGTGCTGTTCATTTGGAGAAATGCAGTGGTTATTTCTCATCTTATATTTTCATGTGAAGAGGATTTAATCTTATAATTTTCTTGGAGAGGATTATTTTTTGGATGGAAAGGTCTGGTAGTTCATTACTGGTTTTGTGGTTAACTTGATAGGTGTATCCAGGATCTTTGGGTTTGGTATTAGAATAAGTGATATTCGCCATTTCATTACTCTTCTGGTAAATGAACAATATATGCGTAGATGGTTAACCAGATGCATAGTACTAAAGACTGATTAAACGGGCTTGATGACATGCTCAAATAATGAATTTTGTAAAAACAATATATATCAACATCCACATTTTAAGAGCACATAGTTTTCTTTTGTCACTTGACTTGTTAATTGGAGCTCACTAGGTCGTGCAATAAATGCCATGTAAAGAGTGCATCAAACTCGTTTATTCTCTAAACGCAAGTAAATGTGAATGATGATCTTACACGGGTAGCTAACTAGTCAACTGACAATACTCGTAAATGCTGTATGTATATAAAGCAATTATTTCTTATTATGTGATTTATTATCTATTGAAAATTACCGCTGCTTGGTTATAGTTTTTTCACTCTTATCATGGACTTCTGATTTGTGAAAACTGGTGGTAATATATCTAGCTCCTGTGAATAATGATTATACTCCAATTTTGCAGGTGATCACAAAGTTTTGCTCAGAACGTATTGCTAAATATGCGTTTGAGTATGCTTACCTCAACAATCGAAAAACAGTGACTGCCGTGCACAAAGCAAATATTATGAAACTAGCAGATGGTTTGTTTTTAGAATCATGCCGAGAGATAGCAAGCAAGTATCCCAGCATCAAATACAATGAGATTATTGTCGACAATTGCTGCATGCAGCTTGTTTCAAAGCCTGAGCAATTTGACGTTATGGTGAGTAATTCTTGAGCAATAAGTTCTTTCTAATTACATATAATATCAATGGGCGAGGCAAAAACACTGTTCATAACAGTATTTTCGCTTCCGCCCCTTACATATTCAATTAATGTTAATTTAAACCCTCATCTTTAGTTATAGCTTCTACCCTTACATATTCAACTAATATTTAATTTAAACCCTGATCTTTAATCATATTACATATTTTACCTCCTACATATTAAATTAATGTTTAATTCAAACACTCATCTTTCAACATGTTACATATCAATAATTTTTTAACTTTGCTAACTCTTATCATAATTAGTAATTACTAAATTACTATATGTATATCATTATAATAAAATATTTTGTTATTCATATTAAATATGTTAAACGATCGACGAAAACTTTTTTTCAAATTATATTGCATTCTTTTTTTCAAATTATATTGCAGCGGAGCGCAAGCAATAATCCTTGTTCATATTCATTGCATGTTTACTTTGACTTTGTACTTTCCTCAGATTGTAATCGATTTTTCTTTGAAATATACTTGTCATCTCATGATTTTCTGCTATAAAAGAAGTTGGATTTGTTATTTTGTAGGTGACTCCTAATTTGTACGGAAATTTGGTGGCAAATACTGCTGCTGGTATTGCTGGAGGCACTGGTGTCATGCCTGGAGGTTTGTCATCTTTGCACGAGTGTTTCATGTTATTCTTACGGTTGTAATGTTTATGACGCACGGAATTGAATATGCAGTCTGGATCTGTATTTTATATGGATTGATATAGGAATAAGTGGAATTGCATAAATTGCAGGTAACGTGGGGGCTGATCATGCAGTATTCGAGCAAGGAGCATCAGCAGGAAATGTTGGAAAACAGAAAATTGTAGACCGAAAGACGGCGAATCCAGTTGCTTTGCTCCTGTCATCAGCAATGATGCTCAGACATCTTCAGTTCCCTTCGTTTGCAGACCGACTAGAGAACTCTGTCAAGCGTGTCATTTTGGAAGGAAAATACCGAACAAAAGATCTTGGTGGCACCAGCACTACTCAGGAAGTCGTAGATGCTGTGATTGCTAATCTTGAATGAGACGGTGGTTGGTAATCTACATCTTCACCCGATAGATCCTTTCATTGTTTTGCTTGATTCGTTTTGTTCTCTTCAGAGATTCTATTGGGGAATTGATTTCCTTGTGAATAACATGACCTTTGGGGCGGGAATAGTTCAATAAGAAACAGATTGTGATACATTGTCATGTATTTATGGAAACGACACAAAGTTGCATTGAGGAAATATTGTAGCAATATTCAAGTTAAATTTCACTTGAAGCTAAACATAGTTGCTTTTTCTACTTTGTATGGTGTGCATCTGGGAATTTGCATAAGCTGCTTATATTCTTTACCAGATCAATTCTGGTTGTGCATGACTTAGCGTATACATAATTATTTGCCTTGGATATGCATATGAATTCTTAATTCTTTCTTCGAAGGAAGATGAAAATTATAAAATATAAGAAACATAATAATTAAAGCCCCTCAATTGAAGTAACTCACTGTATGTAAGACGTGAATGAAAGACGAAGCAGTGCAAATAGGACCAACTTTGCGCACCTGACCAATGTTAATAACTACAAAAAGATATATATATTTTGGTTGTGACTTTTTCCTTGGCATAATGCCTGTATATGTATGTATATTAATGTTTAATGTCAAAATGATGGTACAAGATAAAAAAAACAAAAAAAAAACCGCATAACACGTGAAACCAGAATGAAAATGTGCAATGCTTTACGTTTTGTCTTTTTTGAATCAATCAAATATGCACATAATAAGAAAAGACAAGACAAGCTTGGAAGATAACATAATGCAGTTAAGGCGTTAATGTCTATGCAAAGACAAGCTTGGAATAGGATTCTCATAAAAAGAGCTAAATTTGTATAAACTCAAAATCATAAGAAACGACATCGAAACATCAAAAGTAGGTTTATGTACAATTACTTAGATAATTAACATCCAAAGTAAGATTGTCTACCATTATTAACGTCAAATGCTAAATAAAAAATGTTTATCCTTCCAGAACAAGTTGCTTAAATATGTCAATGGACCCATTCAATTACTTTCTCTTAACTCCTTAATCATCCTGCAAACCCATGATAACCCACATTAGACTCGAACAAAATAATCATTTTATCCCTTGCTTGGTATACAAGGATCATGTATGTTCATACATAGGTTAGAATCTTCACACTAGCAGAGGAAAAAGTTAAGCCAGTAGATATTCAACTTTATCACCTACTAATTAGACAGACGCCAAAAGAATCAACTTACAGTCAGCATGTATATCGGCAGTCAAGACTCCGTTGCATAACCAAATCCATGTTATTTTCAAATCTCCTTCTAATGCATAAGCTGGAATAACAAAGTAATGGTAACATACTTAGATAAATAAACAAAACAAAACATGCAAAACGTTCGATTAGGGAAAGAAGAAATGTCGACCTTAGCTCTATTCAAATCCTGATGCAGAAACCACCATGGGCCATTTCTGGTTGATAATCTAATGAAGTGGGAGGTTGATCAGAATATAGATGCCTTAAACGAAACATTAAGCAAAACCAAAAACGAAAGTATTATAGCATTCCCATTGTTGGCAACTTATAAAAACAAAGTTACCCATTTACCCATTGTCATCGTTACAAATTGTTGCCATTTTTTGGTCCATATAAACATCTAGACTAACATGTGAAAGGACGACAAGAGTCAAACCTGATAAACCCTGCCACCATTCGCAATCCCATGAAGAGAGTCAAACCCAACCAAACGCCATAAAGACCAAAAGCCGAAGGAGCATAGAAAAGAAATGCAGATGATAAAACCCCTACAAGCATCTGCAGCAATTCAATGAACAAATATTAGTCAACGGTTTAAGGAAATCGTATTAATATGCATCACTTCAGTATAAAAGCGTACCATGGAATAAGCTGCATACGGAAAGTCTGAAACTCCATAATGCAATCCATCAACGATAAAAGCCAAAGCATTCAAAGGCTGGCTAGCACTCACAAACTTTTCTCATGGGATCCCAACAAAAAAAGGCGTAAGAGACATAATATATGCACCACAAAAGTTAAAATGAAAAAGGGTCTATAATGTTTACCAGAACCCCAGTTCTAGCAATTCTTAATACTTCCAAGTCCTTAGTGAAGAGTATGGCTATAGAACCAAAGGATATGCCCAATATTGCAGCCAAAGAAACGCCCGTCACAAAACCAATCTGCCAAACACGTATACAAAGAAAGTAATCAAAATTAGCTTACATCCCATTTATTTGGATTGCATTCAATGGGTGGGTGAAAAAGCTTCACCATCCACCCAA
Organism: Helichrysum umbraculigerum; assembly: GCA_949592205.1. Lineage (NCBI taxonomy): Eukaryota > Viridiplantae > Streptophyta > Magnoliopsida > Asterales > Asteraceae > Helichrysum > Helichrysum umbraculigerum. The sequence continues at coordinate 170,758,188 of CATIUR010000001.1, forward strand.
GTTTACTCGACCTTGAATGAGGTTTCCAGGGTGTTGAAATAAATAAGTTCTGAACTTCATACAATCATACGAGTTAAACTTACCATCAACACAAAGTATGTGATATCCTTCACAGATTTGTAGTCACCTTTTGAAACTGAACTAGCAATCAATGCCTATAAAAAATCAAACTGAAGTCAACAGAGTTACTCCCACAGTCCCACCAACACATAAAAACTGACAACAATTTCCTACCAGTGATATCATGCGGAAACATACAGGTACGGGTTCGTCATAGATTGCAACATAAATTTACCTATTTCCCAATTCCCATTGTCGTCATCACAAATGGAATCATAGTTTTAATTTGTTATTTGGATCAAATGAATTCCCCAATTATTTTGTACTTGTATTTTAAATGTATAACAGCTAGTAAGAGCATTCCTGAGACCACTATACACATCAACTAGTAGTGAAGCAAATATCATTTTGTGTGTGTGTGTGTGCGCGTGTATATATATATGTGTGTGTAATAAGAATCACTGTACAAATTGAGATAAAAAACACAATAAATTATTCAAACGTGTGCGCGCGCGCGTGCGTGCGTGCGTGTGTGTGTGTGTGTGTGTGTGTATGTGTGTGTAATAAGAATCACTGCACAAATTGAGATAAAAAACACAATAAATTATTCAAAAACTGTGAGGACCATAACCATACCTGACCTGATGCTGCCAGTGCATCTGTTATAAGAGAAACAGCCAACCAAACTTGCAGACATATCTGGTGAGCAGCCATAGCTATAGGGCCTTGCCGAGCAGCCATTGATGTCCCCAAGGTGGTTGTTGTAAGTACTGCAAGAGTTCTTCCAAGCAGAAAACCACCTAAATGAGTACACCACCATAGAAACAGAAGAATCAAAAACATTTCATGCTGCTAAGGAAGTTGGTGATAAAAAAATCATGACCTGTTACTCACCAGATTTCATATAGCCACCAAATTGTAGTGCTCCTGGCCTTGGAGGCAGTAATATAGCTCTTTTATTAAGATGCCATATCATTAAAAAGGTGACCATGTATCTGAAACGACAGCATTAAGTTTGAACACCTTAAGCAAGTTAACAGAATTATGTCATAAAGGACATCAATTAGTCATCTGACAACTTTTTTTAGTAATAAGCACTTCAGTTTGGCACTCGTGAAGAACATTTTATCACATGATACAAATATCTCGTTAAAAAGATTGACATGGGAATACATAGGGTTAATGTACAAATTCGTTACTGTACTTTGAGAAAAAGTTCATGTAGGTTATTAAACTTTTAACATGTACAAATTCGTTACTGTACTTTCAAAAAAGTTCATATAAGTTACTAAACTTTTTACCATATTTCAATTATGTTATTGTACTTGTAAAAATTAGCATAATTGGGTCACTAAACTTTGAATAAAAACTGAGTAAAATAGGCGTGGTGACAATTTAGTGAAAGTATAGTAATGAATTTGTACATGTTAAAAGTTTAGTAACCTACATGAACTTTTTCTCAAAGTACAGTAACGAATTTGTACATTAACCCGAATACATACTGTGAGATAACAGAAGAAATGGCAGCTCCACTCACACCTAATCTGAAGTAGTACATAAGAATGGGAAACAAAAAAATAGCAGAACAATTACCGATGCCTGCACATCAACCAAAAATATGTGAACCAATACCAAATTAGTTAAAAAAACATGAAATATGGAACCGATTTTATTAATTTATCAGAATTCATTTAGATTCACTGTTCAAGTGATTGCATGAAAACTGACATGATCAACCAAATTCGTTACACAAAATACCAAAAACTTGCCTATACATAATACAGGAGTCTTTGTATCCTTAAAACCACGGAAGACTCCTTGAAGAGCCAAAGAGAGAACAACTGCAGGAGCACCAAGGGCTCTTAGAGAAAGAAATCGTTGAGCTGGAGCATGCATCGAAGAAGCCTGTAACAAATAACCACAAAAATCAAACTCAATGATGGAACGGCTAAACAAGAGATCAATAACTACAATTATCTCAAAATTATTACCTTTACCAGTCCATGTTGACATAGTTCTTTGACAACAGTTCAATACTAACTTTCTACTGTAGCTTTAGGCTCAACTAGCACTAAACAAGTCTATTGAAATGGTATTTGAGGGTTCAAGACCTTCTAACAAGGTGTATTCATTTCGAGAATTCCGATAGTTCTGTTACTGGTTACTCCATTAAATTCATGTTAACTTTCATTGAATTTATAAGAAAGTTGATTTTGAAACTCAAACAAGTCTGTTTGACCTCAATAGTATAAAACTTAACTTGAGAACAAGGGTTGTACTTGGTGTAAGGCTTACCGATGATATACCCATGAGGTTAAGAAACACTCCTGATCCAAAATATAAAGCCAAACCCTCAAATACGCCAATCCCAACAGCCAAAAGCAATGCGGTAGAGACAGAAGCTAGCTGTTTCCTTTCTGCTATGGCACTTCCATTTGCTTGCTCGGAATTATCTCCTGTATTGTGATCCGCAAAATAGAATCAATATGATTAGATAAACTTGTTTTTTAATCAGTATAAAGGAAGTAGGCTTACTACTGGTGTTCTTTGCAATATCCTCAGCCACAAAAGAAGTAGCAACACTGAGAAGAGGAATGTTGAATAGCTTGGAAACAATGTTAAAGATTGATATGGAGACACCAGCAGAAGCCAACTGCACAGGGCCTGTTGATTTCACATGGAACACCCGCAACTTTAAAGGGGCCTTTTGGCCAAGCAGTATGTGAGGAGCCCATCAACCAAGAGGTTGTGGGTTCAACTCTCAATTCAGACAATGTTTTTGTATATTAGTATATATGTGTGATTGTACATAATATGTCATGTAGGTTGTAGGGTTGTCGTTTGTAAAAAAAAAAATTGAATATGAAACCAGGACGCTTACCCAATCTACCAATATAAGCCGTCTCCATTAACTGGGCCATGGGTTCAATAGCTTGTCCAGCAAGTGCGGGTAATGACAGTCCAATGAGCTCCTTTTTAATACTTTTAGAGCGTGCTTTCTCAATCACGTCTGGTTCCTCCGTTGAACCAACACCCAGCAATTCCCTTCGTATAGAAAACACAGATAACTTACGAGTAATACATATCAATCCATTAGCTCTATTATTCAGATGGGTCATAATCAAGTCATAATCTCTCTTAGGAGTTAGGACGTTTGTGTTACAAGATCAAGTATGCAACAAAATAATTGTGAAAAATGAAACCCACCTGTTGATGTTTCTGGAAGACATATATATGTTGGTCTACCTTTTAGCATGTCAGTATCATTATTAAGAATGTATGGTTCAAGCTTTTTATACGTTCCATCAGCCCCTCCCCCAAATAAGTAAATTTATATGACATTCACACGATAAAGCAAATATCAAGGTATATGTTTGAATCCGTGCGTTATGTCCAGAATGTAACCAAATGCAGATAATATGTACAAACGTTAAGAGAAGGACGGAAATCAGATTTGCATGCCTTACCTCAACTCATGATATATCTGTTACAGTATAATGTCTACAGATACAATAAGATATTATGTGTAATGTTGAGGACTTACGGATAGATTTCTCGCATGTTTGAGACATCATTTTCTTGTGTGACAGTACTCTCTTCCAATTCAGAAGAGCGCACACTACAATCTGAGTTTATGCGTCCTTTTATTGCAGAAGAAACGCGCTTCCTCTTATGAATTACAGAAGAATGTAGCATCATCTTTGATAAAACAGGGGAACAGTGTCCTACATCTGTTGCATATCTCAACCTCTTACGCTTGTTTATAAATAATGAGTAGCGAACTCCAACTGATAGTTTTGCAGGAAAAGACCTATTCTTTATGTCTCTTTTGGTCCTTTCACCACTTTCAGTTGCCAGCCCATTATATAAAACACCATTATTCAGTTGCCCAGAAGCCATTGATCGTATATTTATTACGTTATCTAATTAGGTATCTGCGTATATATTATAGAAAAAGTTATCAGATTCAGGCGACACATCAAATAATCCACAAATACTTTTGTCCTTTTTCTTGTATTAAAAGGTGAACAATCATACTATAATCTTACAAAAATACTAATAAGAATCTATAGACTAAGCAGTAGTATATTTAGTACTTTATAAACCCAAAGTGGAGTAGAGGAACCAACTTCACAAACTTGTACAAACATGCAGGTGCCAATAGGTGAGTGCTTTTTAAAAAGTCAGATTTATTAAAAGGAGAGTAGGTGAGTAACACCAGTAATATAATATTAGTTAACGACTTGAATCACAAGAAACAAGCATGGAAGACAAACAATCCAATCAGACTGACTCACGAATTACACTTAAAAACCGGATGGACGGTGTCATCTACATCCAATCGTACATAAAAGACTAATTAACATAGATTGAGACAGTGATAGATGTGTGTAATCCACTCTATCTAACTTTCACTGTAATGAAATATCAAGTTAGATGTTGATTTTCAATGCCCTTGACACCACAATTGTCTGTCACGGCATGCACCATTATTACATTGAGGCAAAATTTATCGTCAAAACAAGTTTAAGTAGAAAGGATGATTGAGATAGTACATTTTTGTTAGAGCCTGATTTGTTAGAACCTGAAATGAGTACTAATAAATAGTCCTAATGGACATTAATTTCCTTTTGATCCTCCGGCAAACAGTCCACGCACTATAAGTATAATATCTAGGGCTTGTTTCACCTACGTCTTATATATAACACAATTACGATATGTATGATTACTGTTTATAGTAATATCTGTCTACTGCCTAAGTTTTGTTCCAAAAACCTACAGACTATATAAGAGTTGTATCCATTATCAGAATTTAAACATCATCCGTGTGAGATACTATCTCCTCAAATCCAACCATCATACAAATGACGATGACATGGACCCACAAACAGATATATATTAGATGGGTGTTACAAAAATTGCATAGAACTATCTAAATATGGGTTAAGATCAACAACAACATCATCATCATGCAAAAATAAACAGATGGTGCAAAATCATCACCAGAGTTATATTTAACTACAGATTACCGATACAGTTGTGCGTTTTTTATTTTCAAAAAGTGCAATCAGATATGAAATCTTGAGACTTTCATTAACTTACAATAATCACATCAAAATTCATTCAATCGTACATAAAAGGAAAAAAAAAAAAAGCATACAAATTGATAAGACCCATATCAAATTTGGATGGGAGTAACAAGTATTGATTTTGATTATTTTATTGATTATAAAAGAGAAAGAATGTATATAATTGAGGCTATAATAAAGTGGAGTAATAACGTAAAAAAGAAATGGGTCTGAATTTTAGAGGAAACAGGCAGTATGTAGGCCTGGCTGTAGGAGTGAATTTTTATAGGATACAAGACAATGTCAAAAAATCATACCATACCAGTACCAGTACCAGTACCCATGATTAATTACTGTAAACTAGTGCGTGTTTTGAATGAACGGAAAATACAAAAACAAATGGACGTCATTGAAACAACAAACTTATTCAGTAATATATACCAGGAAAGGAAAAAGAAGGAATCATCAAGTCAAGCAGTACGAATTAAAACAGAAAATGAATACAAAATTAATACTCCCATAAACAACAAGAAGAAGAAAAGTAACCTTTTTTGAATTGAAATTGAGAGTGGAGGATGAACTGATTGATTGATACAGTACTTAGTTTAACTCCGCCGTCGTTTCGTTTCCTTTCGTTTCACGGACAATCTATTAAAGTATTAATGATGAATGATATATGATTTTTTATTATTTTTAACGATAGAAATATGATGAAGATGATTCGTACCGTATCATCGTATCGGTTGATGTTACCGGCAAAATCATCCTAGGTAACCGACTACCCGATATTTCGTCACTTTCTTTTGCTGCATTACACGTTTGTACCGTACAATTCCTGCATCAACTTTTCTATGAAAAATTGCATATATGCCACTAATAAAGCATATAATATTACATTTGCCCGATCTAATTTTAAAATATCAAATATGCCCTTCTTAACATTCAAAAATATCATATGTACCCGAATGACTATTTTAATATTTAACTAGTTTATAACCCGCGAATTCGCGGGCTAGTCCATAATCTTCTTTTAAAACTTCTTTTATATATTATAACTACTGAAAAATATTGTTTTACTTGACAACAATTATTAAAAATCAATAATCATGTTATCTTAAAAATCAATAACGATGAACGACACACAAACTTGGTTTTTTTTTTTTCGAGGGTGATTTTAATGGTTGTTAGACAACAAAGCTTTAAAATATATATTGTTCTTCTATTAGCATATCTCATAATTTATTGGACAAAATGGAAAAAAACACATTTGTTTTTCCTATGCAGGTTGCGCCAACTCGATTACTTCATTACATGTCTACGCTACTTTAAAATGGAATGTTACACGAGAATGAAAGACAGCTCTTATATATCGACAATATTTTGCAATTAAATTTTCTTGGCAGATTGATTAATGTACAGGAAGAACAACATCATTGCTTAGCAGCGAAATCTTATTAAGGACATCTTATTAAGGACATCTTATTAAGGACATCTCTTTTATCGATAAGATTATTAAAAGTTATTTTCGGGTTTTCAAGGCTTCCATAGACGGTTCCTGCTGAAAACATATATTGCAAGATTCACCCAAAGATCGTATGATTATATCTTCGTGTTCTTTAATTAAGAAATGTACTACGATTAATCTGTAAAAATTTTTACACATGATTGTTGACCGTTGATGATAACGTGCAAAGCATGAGCAACAGCAGATAAGGGAGCAAGTGTAGGTTGTTCTTTCCTTAGGAAGAATCTTTCATTCAAGTCAAAGTTGACACTGATTTCAAACAAACGATAACTAAAAGCCCGAAAATCAATCCACCATTTCAATATAAAAACATTTACCAAAAGGAAACATGTGGATCGGGCCGGATTGTTGACGTAAAATATGACTTCTAATCATGTTTTATGCGTGGATACTTTTAAAGATTTGTGGAAGTGTAGAGGAAAAAGTGATTATGGGCAAACCCAACCCCAAGGGGTCCGTTTTGGGGGTATAAATTGACACATTTTGGCATGTTATTCAACCCGCCCATATTGCCTATATAGACGCCATAGGCCAACAAATATTGTGTTACACTTACTCAGTCATGTACCGTAAGTTATCATAAGCATCTCTAGTCACAATTAACTGCTAATAATCCAATTGTACCGAACGTATCATCATCATCATAATAATAAGGTCTCATCATTGTACGATTGCCAATCAAGTCCTGTCGATTCTCAAGTCATTTTCATCTGTGCACCTACCTATTGATCACATCTTGCTTTATAATTAATTGACTAAAATAAAATAAACTAAAATTGCAAAATACAGTATTTCTTACCCTTTCTGTATTATAAACGCCATGCCTGATCTGCCTCATCTACACGCAAAAGCTAACCAAATCCCAACCTACTTGATCTGCCCGTATTTCCACTCTAATATAGATGCATAATCACTGACATCTATGTCCAAATGATCTAGAGTTTTGTCCAAATCTTCTTCATCTCCTACTTCGTATCAATGCATTGTTGCTGTGATGAACTCAATGTAGTCGATCGACCCATTCAAATCTACATTAAACATGGAATAGATAATCTTGTAATCTTGAAATCTCAAAGCAACTAAAGGCATCCATGATTTGTTTAACTTCAGCTTTTGTTAGCATTGACCCGAGTCTAGCCAGCCCAGTTTTAGGTTCCCCAAAGATTATTGTATCACTTTAGTCAGTGTCCATGTTAACAAACATTGATTGTAGCCCTTGATTTTTTATTTCCACGAATTCGCGGGATACCATACAAAAGCTATATTATATTTAAGAAAAAACAATTGAACTAAGATAATCTATCATCAACGTGATGAAAAATCAGAATCAGATAAAACCCTATGTTAGGTAAATAAACCAAAGAGAATAATGAGGGATATATGTGCAGACCGATATCAGATTTAAAAAAAGGCATATTAAGCTTTTGATAAGTGATTCTTTGGCCCTTCTATTCTTGACTTAAGCACTTTCAGTCCTTGTACTTCACATGAACTGCTCTGAAAGTCCTCCATCTTTTACTCTTGCCCAAAGAGCCACTCTAGCTTTAAACTCGTGTATCCAGATTCCATATAACGATATAAATCTCAATAATAAACCTTCACAAACCAACTAAAATACTTCATATAACAAGATGGGCCAGTTGGATAATGAATCAAGAATTTTAATTCGGACTAAAACACCTCATTTTGACGCAAGGTCCAAACTGTAAAAAATATTTATGACATCGAATAGGGAATTGAGGTGCATGATTTCACGTAAACCAATTAAAATACGCCTGCAAAATTTCCCAGTCCTGCACATTTTGTTGTACGCATAACTAAGCCATTTTATCAGTGGCCAACTGCAGCAAGTAAATGCTCAAGTTTAAACCCATAAGCTAACAACCAGAAGTGTGATATAGAATACTTTTGAGTCCCTTCGTTGGACATGTTATCATAACAATGAGTTAAAATCCAAACATTGACAAACTTTCGATAACAAACTCCACTAATATGAATTATATTATTCGAGCTTGAAAGGTATACTGATCTCAACCTTCTTACTAAACTAAGGCATCTATAGATACATTTTCTACACAACAGGTGATTATTCAATAAGAAACTCTACAGAACAAAAAACCAAAACATAGAACATGCACCTCTTGTTCAGCATCATTTGACACGATTAAAAGAGGTGAGAGATCCTCTAATTCAGTGGCTTCTTCTCTAGCAAGAGAAACGCCACTTTCTGGGAAGTTTGCGAATAAGTTTGCGAATTCTGCGACATGGATGCCAAAACTCTAATCACACGCCCCTGGTACAACATGAATAAACAATATCAACAACATCATTAATGAAGTTTCAATTTTATAATAAGCACCTACCCATAATATAGTCTTTTATACATAAAATTGTTTATAAGCCTTAAATCATCAGATTTTCCTTGTAAAAAATTGTTAGTTTTCGGCTCGAGAAATCAATGTATGCACTGACTTGGAAATATAATATACCACAGAAAGTGGACAAGAATTCTCATGAGCTAATGCGGTCAGCTCATGAAATTGAGTAACAAACAAAGTAGGTGCATTAATCACTTCAACCAAGTGCTCACATATGGTATATAGTAAATCAAACAAAATCTTCTCATATAAATTTCAAAAAAAATACTCCGTATATAGTAACAGAAGAAGAGGAATTAAATGATACGAAAAGATTATCTGAAACTTCTTAAGCTGCAAGGCGCGAAGTAGGGTCGGGGTGTTAAATGGGTAATGGGTTAAGATGTACAATTAATTTAGTACATGTCACCTAACAGTATTTTTAGTGGCAACCAATGATCTTTCCCTCAAAGGTTCTCTGTTTAAATCCAATTTTTATTAAATATGCTTGATCAGGGCTGATCATAAATGATCCCTGATTTTTAGCAATACGTGGTCTTTGAAATTTACATCCCTACTATTCAACATTGCCATTCTAAGTTTTTATCTGGTATTTGTATACGCTTTAAAGGGCTTTATTAGGCTGATAACAAAAGAGAGGGCATTTCGTTTCTTTAATGTATTAGGAGTTTGGTGATATGTAAAAGTAAAACTATTACTCATTAGTTATCAGATTGTTTTCTCAAACCACTGCAATTATGTCAACTGGATTATACCACCCATATAATCCATATTAAGATTATTGTTGAAACAACTTATTTTTTTATCATATTGGACACAGAAACATATCCCATTTTGACCCATACCAAGAATCACATATTTTGTCTTGTAACCCAACCCGTGAGCTACCCACTTTGCCAGTTTCAAATCATCTGATCAAAAATCGGAATTAAATTTCAAATGTTAAGGATTATTTGACTATGTACTCTTTGAGAACATCAAGTTCATGCATACGAAATCCGAGTGTATAACTACACGGTGGACCAAAAAACATAAACATACATTAGTCCGATTAAGGGGTCAAGTATACCATTATAATGTAAGCTTACAGGATACTCTTGAATAAATCACCCTTTGTAAGATTTAAAGTATACGCAGCCGCTTGTCTTGTAAGCTCAACATCTGTGCAAGGGCTTATTACCTAATCCCAAAAACAATAGATTAAAAGAGAGATACATAAGTAATAAAAATGAGGATTATAAATATATGTAAATGCACAACATTGTTAGATTGTTGAGCAGGTTACTCATAAATTCAATACTCAATTTATCCAAGACGCATCACATCAATTATGATCAGAAATCCAACTACTTTCATTTATGTAAACTGGATATTAGACATATGAAAAATAGTAAATGATGTACCTCACGCCATTGCAGAACCTGTTACAAATCACAAGATAACCAAAACTAAACATGGGTTAGTCTAACAGATAAAACATGATGATTATATTGAAAACATATATATAAGTACAAACTAAAACTGAATATCAGAAGCAACAACTAACTTCCTTGATCAAAATATGGAACTACTAACTTCATATATTTACAAAAATTGCAACTGCTTTTACTATTGGCACATAACCAAATATCTCACAGTGGCATATAATCGAAAAACATACCTTATTTTTGCATACACATCCTATAGGGGGTAAGTCATAAGTGCCATCTCACAAAATCCTTTAATATGCACCCCAGGTTGCTGATGATGGTGTTGCTGTTGCTGCTGCTGTCCTAATTGCCCTTGCTCATCACCTCCGGTTCCAGCTTCTCGGTCCACTGTTACATTCATACATATAGACGGTTCTAATAAGATAACATTTCACATAATCAAATACTCTAATCTCAATATACTCAATTTACTAATCTTAATCAAACCACAAGCTAAATACCATAACGACGACATCCAATTCAATTGTATAGTTTATTAAACCTGGTATAGCAACCAACTACGTATACTAATATGTTATATACTCAATTCGTACATGGAGAAACACTTAAATAAATCGAATTTAAAGCTTAGCAATTTAATCAGAAGCTAAAATACATTAAAGCTCGTGATCTACCAACCCCTGTTAACAAACATAAGCCACTTAATTCCACAAGAAAGGTATTTGTTTTCATGAAACTTTTTTAATTTTAAGCACATTCAGAAGTTTACCGTTGAATATATTAAACAAAGAATGTAAAAACGGTTACATGATTCAGCCGCCATGGTTACACAAAGTGGGAATTTGTCGGAAGAAGAAATCAGGGGCTAGGTTTTCTAATCGTCTTCTAGTGAGGAGGATGAGTTTTACTTGTTTATTATAAAATTATAAATTTTTAATCAAAAAACCTTTTTTTATTTTATTTTTTGACGGTTTTTTTCTATAATAAACCTAAATTTAATTAAATTAAATAAATTTGTAATATTTAATAAGGGACAATTATGACTTTTGAGGAATACACATTTACTATTTAGGTTGTCATTTGTATTGAAGATTATCAATGGTTTTAATTTAAAAAGGTTAATTAATGGAGGGTTGAGATTAGATTAGAGTTGCTTAAATTATAATAACAACCCAATATACACTCTATTATAATATATTAAAGAGATATCTTAAACACTTAAAAATTGCTAGCAATTTTTTAATTGACCATTATACCCTAAATTTTATTTATCCCAGAAATTGTGTTTTCAAAGTTCTTTCGGTTCTTTGTATTTGAACTTTTCATCGAGTTCATCCCTCCAATTTAAGAACCCTAGAAATTTTCAGAACTCATATCCTTACTCTAGAATCAATTATTCAATTACTACATAATGTAAAGACTATACAATACCACTTTATTCAAGACCATCTAAGTGTCAATAGATTGCTATTAATTCTCAGAGTATGTTCTCCAAGTTTCTAACGACGATGGAGCATTGAGGGGATTCTGGATTTAAATTTGATTGTGATTAAAACTAAATCTGTTATCTGTAACCCTTTTCTATGAAGCTAGATAATGTTATATGAATATTTAGAACCATGTGAATTAAGTAAATTAGAAAGGAATCTACGAGCTGAGGGTCGTCCATGTTCTCTTTTTGTTCCACTAATTAATTATATGCAATTGTAAAAGCAATTGCAAAATCATCATTTACAATGGAATAATAAAATACTCCGTAGCAGATAAAGATATCAAAATGTAAAGAAAAGTTCAAGAATTTTTAAAAGTATAGAAAACCAATGAGAATGCTCCACATCTACAAAGAGAATGTTCCACATGTACAAAACTTATTTACCCCCAACATTATCTCACAAATAGCAAATCGAAAAATTATGAAAATTGCACCATAAAATTCAACGTTTTCTCATCTTCGATTTGCCGTCCCTCAAGGCATACTTTCGACGATTTTTTTTTTCGTTTTTCGGGTGTATTTACAAATTATTAACACATGTGTTATTACTTGGTTGTACATTTAATTTAGGGTTAGGGTTTAGGGTTTAGTAGGATTTAGGGTTTAAAAGTATTTAAGGTTTAGTATGGTTTAGGGTTTAGAAGGGTTTAGGGTTTATGGTTTAGTAAGATTTAGGGTTCCCTAAACCATAAACCCCAAACCCTAAGCCCTAAACCCTAAACGTTAAACGCAACACTTTAATACATGTGTTAGTGAAATGTGGAACCCACCAAAAAAGTAGAGAAAAAAAACTCGTCGAAAGTATGCCTTGAGGGACGGTAAATCGAAGAGGAGAAAACGCTGAATTTTATGGTGCAATTTTCATAATTTTTCGATTTGTCATTTGTGAGATAATTGATGTTGGGGGTAAATGGGTTTTGTACATATAGAACATTCTCTTTGTACACATGACACAATATCATTGGTAGTCCTATTCTTTAGAAAATTATTGTACTCTAATGATCACATCCCTCAAAATGTATCTCTTGAGCTACTTTTATAAAAAAATATATCCGATAAACAATGAACAATTAGATTTATGTGTGAAAGAGAATAAGGATATAATGGTCAAATACAAATTAAACTAGTTTAAGACCCGTGAAAACACAAGTTTTTATTAATAAAATGTTTAAATAAACAAAAATTAGTATATTTTTTTTTGTACACACAAATCATATTGGTATATAAACATCTATTATTTTGTTTAAGAATTTTTAACTTGTACCTATTGTAAATCACTCATGATTTTAAACAACAAATACAATCGTTTGAAACCGGACCAACTATTGTAAGCTATCCATCATTCCTTTTTCCAAGTCCAACTACATTAAAAAAAATATAATAAATTAACAAAATAACCCAATTTCAAATGAAACCCAAAATCAAATCAATTACATGATTACAAACAACTAAGCTACATGATACCTTATTTTACATGCTATGCCACTATTTATCTTATAGTAAATTTACACTATAAACCTGATTAATGAAATGCAGGAATGATCCACAAAGCCAAACTTGTCAAGGACATTCATGGAACACCTTGTGTGCATCCAACAAAATTGATGAAACTTATAGCAATGGGAGGATGAAATACATCACTTGCAGATTTAAGAGTTCAAAAAAAGTAACCTGACATTCATGTCAAATATTTTATACCCTTAGAAAGAATTTGGAAAGAATTTGGAAGCAATATATCTTCCCTTAGAAATATAATCTCTACACAAACCAAAATCAACATTACATAAACAACCATATTGACACTATATATAATCTTCAAACTAAAGTGGTCATACATAACCCATATAAGCAATTTGGAGCAACATATATACACACTTTATTTAAAGAAAAATCAAGCTTTTATTATTTGTAACCCAACTACATACAATTTAGACCTCTAAAAAAATTACAGCACCACCACGTCACAAATACACCCAAATATTACTTACTCATTTTCACAATAGGCTACTTTGGTAATACATACAAAACAAACAAAACCAATACTTCCTGCCACACACCCTTGTACTATTGTAGTGTCCACTTCTTTAATTTGTTGTAAATGACATAAGCTAAGTTCCCATGTAATATGGGTCAGTGACCCATTTGGACAATTGTACCTGGTTTGGCTTCATTTTTTATCTCATCCATCCATATGTCCTACCTTAGACTTCCTGAAATAGACCATCAACTTTCAACGTTTTTCTCCTAAGTACTTCTGAATTCAAATTCAGGTTTAAGGCCTTCAGTAAATAAGTCAGACAAAAGCATTTATAAATCTGAAGCATTCTCTAAAGTGTACATGACACAATAAGTACTCAACTTAAAAACTTAGCAGCAAACCAAACCCCGCCCGTAGTTCTTAAGATACTTAACAAAATAGTAGTATTAAATATAAGATAAACTTACTAAAAAGGATGCTTACAATATGAATTTGAGGACATGTGTGACCGCAACCCGGTTTACATCATTAATCCCTTTATGAGAATTATACCTCAAAAAATGATTAACTAACTAACATATCTATAAAATAATGATATTTTTATCATAGTAGTAAATATATGGTAAAAACAGATAACAATGGAATAATGTTACCTTAACAACCAACCTGTAAAAGATGATGCGAATTGCACCACTTACATATGTCAGTAGGTCACAATATTAAGAGTCGACTTGACTACCTCTATTATGAACTTCCTGAAAAAGTTACTACCAAGTCTAACACTCTATTTAAAAAACTATTATACCTTAAAAGGATTCAATATCGTACAAAAGAAGCCACCTGAAACATCACAAAATATAAGATCCTTTGACACATGTAAATTGGTTATATAGAACTGAAAAAATTGAACTAATTATTTTAACAGATTGGCCCAACCCGACAAAATGATTTACCTCTGCCTTTGGATCAACTCAGTTGGATGATTCTGCATTGCTCAGTTATATGCTTCCAAGTTCTGCATACATCCACACAACATTATAGAGATTCTCATAATTAGATCAAAACCTTGGCGGGTACAAACCTATCAGAATCTAAACCACATAATTTCCAATAAACTCTTGAAATCTAAACCACATTATTTAATCCACCATCACCTACAAAATCTGAACTATGTAATCTTACTGGCCTATTTTAACCAAATGATAATACACACCTTTTTTGCAACATGACATACCCATTCTCTTCCTGCAAACTGTAAAAGTCGTTATATCTAGCAATATGAGGAAATATATGTAGTTGTTGGATCAAAATATAATGAAGTTTTTAAAATACAAATAAAAAAATATTAGTAGTTGCTAATGTACTGCTTATATATAGTTTCTTTAAAAGGATATCAATTTGATCACACCTTGTTAGCCGTACAAAAAACAAAGAGTTTCTTGCAAATGCATTACAATGTAATATCCAATTTAAATGCAGCCAATGTATAAAATACCACCATTCAATTTTATTACCAATCTTTATATCTTCAAGTTTAGCAACCTGCACTATAAATACATCAAAACCCACATAAATAACGATAATAGATAATCCAGTTGATATTGCATTTTTTCATTCTTCTGTTAATCTCACTAGAATGACCACAATTTTATTTTCCGTATTAACGGTGCAATATCCAATATGATTACCTGATGGGCCAAACACCATTTTGTTCTTGTTTTTCCACCAATTGAAAATACGCTACCACACACCTACTGCTTCTCTGCACATCACCATCACGTTTCTTTGTAGTTATATCTTGTACTTGCTTCCTATCTGGGTGAGATATAGCGTTTTCAAGCAAAATTATTGTAATACTATAACCTTCGTGATATTCAATATTCAGTAAAAAAAACATGTGAAAATTTATTATACAATTATCATACTCAGTCATTCAAAATCAGTAACAAACATGTGAAATTCTATACAAATATCATATTCAATCATTCAATCACAATAGTTCTTAGAGATTAACTTGAAACAAACCCCAAAATTAAATTGGAATCTCAGTCTCCAAAATTAAGTAAAATCAAAACGAAAACTTATATCTAATGATAGGAAGATTGATACCAATGCAGACTATAATTGATTACGTCCCCGTCATTTCATCAAACACCTTGTGCGCATCAAAGAAGATACATATCATTTGCCTCTATTCACAGTATTATAACCTTGTAGGTACATAATAAGAAGAAGACATGATATATTATGTAGGTTTGAAAAATGATACAAAAAAATCTAAACAAACACAAAAATGAAAAGAAAAAAGGGCGAGAAAATAAAACATAGGAAAAAAATCCAGGTGTAGAAGATGATGTATAATACCTTGAGAATGCTTACCGTAAATTGACTCACCGCCGGTTCCGTTACCACTGGCGAAATCACCTCCCTGGAACGTGAAGTTAGGGATCACACGGTGGAATACCTTGAGAAATCAGAATTGGATTGTTTTTGCACTACAAATTAGAAGAAGCTTCATCCAGACTTCAGAAGAATAACTCAAAAAAAAAAAAAATCCAAGATAAGATTAGAACATATACATCCTAAATATGAATTCACTGATACAGACCTTAAAATCAAAAAAATAGAGAGAAACAAATATTTTCATAAGAGGTTATTAGAACACATAATGGTATTACCTGGAGAAATTTGATGCCATGAAAATCGAAGAAGATGAGTAGAAATGGAAGAAGATACAGGAGAAGGTGAAAGAACTTGAATCTACAAGAAAATGAGGTAGGTGAATTGCTACTCAATATTTGGGCGGTGCTGTAGAAGAATAACCAATGGATAACAATAGGCATGGGTAAAGTAATTATTTTTTTTCAGCATGCAAGGCTTTGGAACTCGCAAACAATAAATCCAAAGTTTTGTAATACTCATCAATGAATTTTACGTTCCAAGGAAAAAAGCTGTATTTTTGAAAAATAAATTTTAGATATTTATTTAATTTACTACAAAATGATTTTTAGCCCATTTTAAAAGCTTTTTATTACATATTGATGACATCAGCGGTTTAACCACATTGTGACACATCAGCATCAAAACCTACCTCATGACTTGACAAATCAGCTTCATGACATCAGCGAAACCCCTCTTTATTAGTATAGAAGTATAGATAGATAGATAGATAGATAGATAGATAGATAGATAGATAGATAGATAATAGGTAAAAAAAGAGTTATAAAGATTAATAGTTATTAAAATTGTCATTTTGGTATATATGATATTTTTTGAATGTTAGGAATGGCATATTTGATATTTTAAAATTAAATTGGGCAAATATGATATTATGTGCTTTATTAGTGGCATATATGCAATTCTCCCTAAACAAAATTATCGGATTTTATAATTAGGATCACATCATATGGTTCCCATAATTCAATTTTCGGATTAGTTTACACTAATTCGCTTCACGGTTTGATTATGTTGTTTTTAACAAAACATGTGGGAGGGGTTGTTACAAACTCTCGAGATGTACGAGCCGCGTGTTTCAGAGGTTATGGCTCTGGTACCATATGAAACGCCCATCAAAGCTAAAGCAATGATAAACCATACATCTTCTTTTTCAACTAGAAACTATAGTAGAATATATCAATTAGCCACAACTTTAATCATATAAGGGACTCAAACTTCTTATCTCAAATCGATGTGAAACGGATTGTTACAATGTTGCTAACTGAATCACAAGAAAAATCAAATAAAAATTAATTTCTCAAACGTCATAGGTTTTTTTTTTTTGAACGACCAACCAAGATAAATTTCATTAATATTGGTATAAACAACAAATTGTTGTTATACCCCCATATTACAAACACCAAAATGAAATTAAACTAAGATTACATCAAGCTTAATTACACGAAATTGAAATCACACCAATGTTCCCACGTTAAGGCCTTGTGACTTGATCGGTTCTTTATCCACGTGAAAGATAGCGAACGAATTTCGTCAATTATTTGCCTTAATGAGCCATGTTTTGAATTGAAAAGCACATCATTTCTATTTCTCCATATACACCAAATTGATGTGGCAATGATAAGATGAACTCCTAGCTTCCAATCCTTATTTCCCCTTAGTTTTAGTGCCATTAGTGGAAACTCCTTAACAGACAAAAAAGAAAGAGCTGGTATCCTACACCAAGACTTGACAAAATCCCATACCTGTCGAGCTAGAACACAGTTACCAAAAATATGATCAACTGATTCCATCTCAAGTCCACAAGTAGAACATTCCATTGATTGAATGTAAATATTCCTCTTCACCAAATTGCTTTTCGTAGGTAAACGATCAAGCCATAATCTCCATAAAAGGAAATTGACTTTAATCGGGATCCAACTGATCCATCTGAAACAATTATCCATAGCTTCTTCTTGCAATTCTCGAATTCTTTCTCTAATCATTTTTACCTTAAACTTACCCATTACACAAGCCTCATTTCTCCATTCATCATTATCTCTTTCCCATACTGCCGTAGGAAACAGTTTCACCAGATCATCTACTATAGCATGTTCAAACGAGTTCAACTGTCTTACCCAATGGAATTTAATTGATTGACCCATGTTTGTAATGCTAAATCTATCTTTCAGCAAGCATAGTTTTTTTGCCTCCAATTGAAATAAACTTGGAAAGCGAAATCTTAATGGAATATCTAGAAGCCAAGTGTCATACCAAAATAGAAGATTAGAGTTCGAACCTGGCTTGACGTGGAAAGAAGCTTGAAAATCAAAACCAACTCTATACATATGCTCAGATATTTTGCAAATTTGCTTCCATGGGCCGGGTATAGAAATCTTTTTAGGAATAAAATTCCATGCTCTCGACGTGTTATGAATGGACCATATAACCTTCCTCCATAATTTGTTCGATTCATGCTTAAACCTCCACCACCATTTTGAAAGCATCGCCAAATTCATTTCCGTTAGGGAGCCTAAACCGATGCCACCATTATCTCTAGACGAAATCACTTTAGGCCACGAAACCCAATTAACTTTTCTTTCTTCACCAACGAAACCCCACAAGAATTCCCTCCTGATTCTTTCTAGAATATCGATGACTCCAGCCGGTGCTCTGTATAGCGAGAAGTAATAAGTTGGAAGAGCGTTCAGAACTGATTTGGTTAGTGTCAAACGCCCTCCAAAGGATAACCTTTTCGCTTTCCAAATCGATAATCTATTTTTAAAAACTTCAATCACTGCTTTCCAATTTCTAGATAGATTCATATTACCACCAATACATAAACCAAGATGAGTGAATGGAAAAGTACCAGTTTTACATGACATATTTGCAGCCAACGATTGCACCTCAAAAGATTCCACACCTATTCCAAACAGAGAGCTCTTCTCATAATTTATTCCCAGACCGGAACTTAAGAAAAAACATCTCATGATTCTTCTCAAGTTATTAAGATTCTCCGGAACCCAATCACCCAAAAAAATTACATCATCCGCGTACATGAAGTGTGAAAGGTGCAACTCAGAGTTTGGACATTTGATGCCCTTGAATAAACCACGATCACAGGCCGATTTGATAACTTGAGAGAGAGCTTCCATGGCAAAAAGAAATAAAAATGGGGACAAAGGATCGCCTTGTCGCAATCCCCTTTGACATTTGAATTCGGCAGTAGGAGAGCCATTAATCAATACCGACGCATGTCCAGATGATATAATAGCCCATACCCACTTCCTCCATTTATCCGGCATACCCATTTGAAACATAATTGAGTCTAGAAATTTCCAATTCAAGGAGTCGAAAGCTTTCCTTATGTCAATTTTAAAGAGAAAACCCGAGTTCCTAGATTTTTTTAACCAACCAATGATCTCATTAATCACCAACGGACCGTCAATAATACTTCGGTCTGCAACAAAGGCAGTTTGCTCTTCCGAAATCAACTCGTCCATGAAACCCTTTAGACGATTAGCTAACACTTTTGAAATAATCTTGTTTATGCACCCGATCAAACTTATCGGCCTATAATCGTCAAAGACTTGTGGGTCTTGATTTTTAGGAATTAAAGAGATAAAGAAAGAGCCACAAACAGGATGAAAAGAATCTGTCTCATAAAAGTTTTCGAACAGAAGCAATAGATCCTTTTTAAACCACTCCCAATTTTTCTTTACGAAGTTAAAGTTAAAACCATCAGGGCCTGGGGCCCGATCCCCATCACAGGCCCAAACCGCATTCTTTATTTCATCTAAAGTAAATCTATCGATTAAAAAATTACCATCCTCCTGCGATATATGCTTCAAGTTTGGGCATACCAAAAGTGGTCTGGATCTCATAGGTTCCACAAACTTTTCAGAAAAGAATTCAAACGCCATATTTTTTATCACCAATGGATTAGTAACCCATGCTCCATTAAGCTTGATACCGATCAACCTATTATTTCTAGTATTCGCTTTTAAAAAATTATGAAAGAAGGATGAATTCTCACCCCCTTCACAGGCCCATCTAGCTCTTGATTTCTGTTTAATGTCCATTGCATTCTTCTTTTCAAAATCCTTAATAATCTCTCTGCAACCTTCCCTCAATGATAATTCATCCATCGATAGTGATCTTTCCTCAGCAATCGAATTCAATTCCTCCAACTTCGAAAGTTTAGCATGGTATAATCCAGACTTTGAGCGTTTATGATTTGAAACCCAGACACGAATTTTTGCTTTTAACCACTTTAACTTCATTGCTAAAGCTAAACTTATCTCTCCATTAAAAGTGAACCTATTGCCATGGTATTCGATATATTTCAAAATCCCAGGGTACTCTAGCCACGAATTAAAGACCTTGGAGGGGATTGGACCGAAATCCGTGCTGACCACAGATAATAAAATTGGATAATGGTCCGAGCCGATTGAGGAAAGACATGTAACCGAAGCATTTGTCCATTCATTCCTCAAATCCTCACTCAACAGAAATCTATCCAATTTACTACTGTTAGAGGTGTATCTACGACCTATCATATTATACTCTCCCAAACCCATCGAATCAATAAAGGCGTTGAAAACATTCGAGTTGCCTTCAATAAAAGCAGAATTCCAACGATCCGATGGAATTCTAACCTCATTGAAATCCCCGCATAAAATCCACTGTCCAGCCGTTGATTGCATTAAAGATCTCAGCTCCGACCATGTTCTTCTTCGAGCCATCGGTTCATTCGGAGCGTATACATTTGCAATATTAATTAGTTGATTAGAGTTACAAATGTATCCAGAAACAACCAAATAATGTCGACATCTATGTACTCCCATTTTCTTAAAAATACGAGGATTCCAGATGCTTATCAAACCACCCGACAATCCTACCGCTGGAACCAATTCACTATCAAAAATTGTATTTCCCCAAAGAACGTTAAGATTGAAGAAAGAGTTGCTTTGGAGCTTACTTTCTTGAATCGATAAAAAATGTACACCATTTGAAGTTACAAGGCCCTTTAACTTCGAATTCTTGGTTGGACATCCAACCCCCCTTATATTAATCGAGAGAAAATTCATTGGACAAATGGTATCTCCCCTTCACCACGAATCAATTCCTTAATTTCAGCCTGATGCCCACCTAATTGAAAGCCCAGCATTTCGCCAATTTTTACAGTAGCCGCCACTTCCTCATGAAGCTCATTTGAATGATTATCAGAGGAAGAGTTAACATTATCAGACGATTTGTTAACATTTGGAGAAACCACCGGAATGGATGCCATATGGTTTGATTCTACGTCCATATCCGAATTAGGTATAGGATTTGGTAATGGATTATTTAGATCTAAAGAAACCCCATCAGAAGGAAATAGGCCATTATTTTGTACCATATTAGAACCCAATGGCATACCAACTGGACTATAATATGGGCTCCGATTGGATCTGGCCCGTTTCCTAGATCTTTTAAAGGAAGCAGGCCCACTAGAATCTTGGGCCCCAGTTAAATTTTCATCCGTAGTCTTATGATTCAAATTATTGAAATTCGAAACGTTACCCGAAGATCGAGCCTTTCCAAATTCCCCAGAGACATGCGTAGCACTTGCAGCTTGAAAAACAAAATGTGACTTTTCATCTTCGCGGCAACTTTCCGATTGCCCATCCAGATTTTCCGGTGAATCGTTGCTAATTTCACCCTCCTCATGATCGAAAAGGGGTTTCCAAAAATCTAAACTTTCCGATACCCAGATGTTGAAAACCATATCCTTCCATATGAGTTCGATCTCTTCCTCAATTCTTCTAGCAGATCGAGATAAAACCATGCACGTACCAACAGAATTATCCTCAACCCCCCACGAGAAGGTTGTCGACAATAATCTATCTCCAAATAATTTACCGATTTCCTCATAAGTCGAAACATCTCTAAGATGAAACGGAACCCCACGAATCTGCAATGAGACCACCCTATCAAATGGGATTATATCACCCTTCCATAATTCTATCCTTGACATCAGACCTTCCCATACCTCCGTTCCTTTTGTAATGAACTCATTTGCTAGATCTTTTGTCTTAAATACCAGAAGAATTTTAAGACCACCCACATAAGATATTGCCACATTCGTATAACCACCTTTATTTAGTGATCTTGAAAATCCATTGAAACCATTAGTATCAAGAAGTTCACATAGTACCAATCTACCAACACAATGTTGTGGGTAGAGACTATGAAAATTTCCTATATTAACAGATCTAAGAGGCTGGTTTTTAGGATTATTACCCATGCATGCATCCTTGTATGACAACCTATCATTTTTCCTTGAAACGTGCAGATTGGATTGATGGAACTGAGAGTTTGGTTTCGAAGGTTGATTATACGTAGTTGTGTTTTTAGCAGAAAACTTGGACCCATAGTTGATTGGATTCCGGTTTCGATCGAATCTCGCCATATTAATCCCTAATATCAAATCTTTCCATTTAACCGAGTTCAGCTTAGACTCCAAGGCAAAAGGATCCTCTACATCTTTAAACTTTATAAAGCCAAACCTGTTGTTTTGTTTATCCTTTCTCCTCGAAACGAAAGAATCACATATGTTCCCATAGTTTTCGAATAATCTCCATAGGTTGTTATTTGAACAATCTTCAGGAAGGGAATTTTTTTCCAAAGTAGTATGTTTTCACCAACGATTTTGAGAACTAGTGCATTTTGAGAAAACTTTCTAAAACTAGTAGAATCGGGGTTTGTAACCCCGTTTTTCACTTTCAGTAAATTAAAAAACGGGCTTCGTAAACCCGTCTTTGAACATGTCAGAACCCAGAGAGAAGAATCGGGGTTAGGAACCCCGATTTTACTTTTGCTTTTGGTGAGAAACGGGGTTCCAAACTAGGATTTTACTTTTACATCATCCCCACTTGTTCTGCCACCTTTCTTCAACCTCCTCTTCGTGTAATTACAAGCTTTTAAAGATTCACCAATAACTTTAAAGCTTACTTTTCCTGTCACCCTGATCGTGGCTATGACTTTTTTATACAAGCCAACAGGAAGATCACACAAATCTTCAACCCACCAATCTTTTGGAACCATAAGTTGTTTTCTGATGCCATTATAAAGTGGTGACTCGTTTCCATTTACATTTGGTAGTTTCTTTCTATTATAAGTATAAGACCATTCAACTCTAGAGGGATCCATGGTAGCTTTTGAAGCAATTGAATCTAAACAACGGTTGACCACCTTCAGTTCCTCTGACCATGGAAGAAGAGCTTTTGTGGTTTGAAAAACAATTATGGAAAAAGTAAAATCCTAGTTTGGAACCCCGTTTCTCACCAAAAGCAAAAGTAAAATCGGGGTTCCTAACCCCGATTCTTCTCTCTGGGTTCTGACATGTTCAAAGACGGGTTTACGAAGCCCGTTTTTTAATTTACTGAAAGTGAAAAACGGGGTTACAAACCCCGATTCTACTAGTTTTAAAAAGTTTTCTCAAAATGCACTAGTTCTCAAAATCGTTGGTGAAAACATACTACTTTGGAAAAAAAATTCTCAGGAAGGTTAGAGACAAAGTATGTGGTAATGGAATCATCATCCTTGTAGAAATTGTTTCGTTGTTGAAGATTCTTCCTTCGATGCGATACATAAGTCCATCCTTCATCATCTCCATTTCGTCCCTGCTGAGAATTTCCTGCGACCTTTTGTCTACCACGATGCACCATAGGTACGTTATATGTATTACTTGCATATAATGTTTGAAAAATCAATAATAAAGTTTACTACATTGTTTTCATCATAGATATCTAGTCTAGTCTAGATATATTTATGGCATCAACTTGAAATCTGGTTTTAGATATATTTATGGCATCAACTTGAAATCTGGTTTTAGAAGTAGGTACAGTTTCATACTTTCATTAACTTGTACGGTGTATGTAACAATCATATGACATATACTTATGTGCAATTGTGCATTATAACATATTTTCAGATTATGATGAAGACGATGTAAAAGATCATATTAATTTTGTAAACTTCATTGTATATGTTATTGTATGCTAAAACTAAATTTTAACTTCTAAATTCAAAGAATAACTTCTGATTTTTATAAACCATCAATGCAACACAAAAACAAGTAGTCATTAATATCTCTTGTGAGTTGTGAAATTTTACCCTTTCACGAGTACAAACGGTACCCTCGTGAAGTCGATGGGAACCGAATGGTTAAAACCTATCCATCCATATAGTAATTCGGTTCAGTTTGGTTCGAATTTGATATATATTTGAATGGATTAGATTCACATTTTAGGAACCAAAATTCAAATGGATTAATGTAATTGGATTGGATTTGATGTAATCCATTCAAACTAATAGCCCCTATTTACAACGATGTATGAATCATTTTTTTTTTTAATTGAAAACCTCTACGAGTAAGTACTCTCCCTCCTTCTCATTTATATTGTTCAATTTATTATTTTTCTTTGTCTCAAAAAAAGTGTTTACTTAAAAGAATAAATATTAAATAATTAAACTTTTAATTTACTAGTATTTGTTACGTAGTATTATTGTTGTTACCATCAATCATTTATTTATTAAAAATTTTCAGTCAAATATACTTTAAATATAAGGACAAAAGTAATATTTCATCATCTATCTTTAACCAAAGAAAAATTGTTAAAGAGACAAATTTTATGTGACGGAGAGAGTAGTCTTAGTCTACAACTAGTTGTAGATGTTGATGTACGTTCTTCTTCTTAATTCAGTATAAGATTAATCGGGTAATTTAGGTCACAGTATTTCATCCCACCTATTATGCATTTTGATTTTTTAATTACAAAAACAAGTTGTTTACTTTAGCCAACCATTAAAAAAAAAAAAAAAAAAAAAAAAAACTCAACTAAATAGCGGCCAAATTCAATAGTTTACACTAACACGACAATGCGCATTTTCACCAACAGTTATTTATTTATATAAGTCTCAAAACAGATACAGTACATAGCAACTCAAAACGATGAGCCAAAATCTACCTCCCTCCTAAACAACCATTTTGATGATAATTGCAACAGGAAAAATCAAATCAAATCAAATCATAATGATGTGAGCTTCACAAGTACTACTACAACTACAACGCCAAAATCCAAGTAAATCCCTCCCTGGCAGATAGATATCTCACAACCTCAAAAGATGAAGAGCAATCACTGATGCACCAACAACAAAGCTCCATCTTAACCCACTCGAACCATTTTCTGAAGGGTTGCTGTTACTATTGCCATCTGTTACATGATATAAAACACAATTCAATCCTAAGATCCAAACAACCCCCCATCACCCACTCAATAGTGCTAAGTTGTTAAATGAATACTAAAAAAAAGTTTAAAGTTTCGAATGCTTTGGCATTGGGAGATAGATGTACATCCACTTACAAAGTCAACTAAACTTGCCAATAACATTTGAATTACGGATAGGTAACATAATTACTGATATTTACCTGGACAAGTATTCTCTTGGGTGAGAGCAGTGAAGATGGTGACATTTGTGTAACCGCCATACGCACATCTTGACCGGCTGCAAGTAGAATCCGATGTGGTGTTGCCCAAATCAAAAGCAGTGCCCACACATTGCATAGAAGGACAAGTTTGCTTGTTTGGCAACATAATTCCAGAGGGTTCACATTCTAATCTGAAAAAATAAAAAAATAAATAGAAAAGGGTGTGAGAATTTAACAACAGTTGACACTTGACAGCAATTGCATTTTGAGTCGGGCACATTAACTTACATCCAATTGTTAGCAGCATTGCATTGGCATTTGACGCAATTATTAGCAGTAAAAGTGTAAGTGCCATTTGGGACAAGCAAAGGGTAGTCCAAAGAGTCGTTTCTCACCGCTGATGTACAAACTGTTACAAAACCACCAAAAATGTTAGCGCTGTCCGGTCAAATTCAAATAATACTAGAAGTATCAAAAGATTAAAACTGAAAATGAAGTTATCTTTACAGCCTTTATGAGACTATTTCCAATATATAAGGACAAAACCTATCCTCCCCAAACCTTACAGAACAGAAACACGATGAATATAAAATAGGCAGGTCAAACGGTCTGGTTGACCCGTCAAGACTTTTTTATCCAGATTTTTTGATAAGATAATCACGATGACAATCACAATCTTTCGAATATCATTTTGGCTCATTTCCTTTAAACTAAAATCAGCAATACAATAAGTACTGTATCCCAGACTGACCATTTTCACATAGAATTGGACTGAAATCACCCATCTAGTCATGATGCCCAGTTCCTGAGAAACACACATGTGAACAATGATTTACGTTGTAAAATATTAAGTAGTTTTCTTTTACACCTTTTCCCTCTATATATTAATATATTCTTAGACCTGTCTTAATTTATTTACCAAAAATGATCCAAAGTGACTAAGTAAGTAATGGATTATTTTTTAAAACAAGCGTGGACCCATTTACCTAGAATTTTTTTTCAGATGCCCTTTGAATTAGGATGAAGGTACAAAAAGGAGGTCTACATACACAAACTTTGATGAAACAACTTATCACTATCTGGTTGTCCTCTTCATTTACCGGGAGCTTAGCTTATTATCAACCTATTCATTGTTTAGTTGTATAAAAGCATTTAGTGGAGGGTTTTATGAGCTGAAAACAAACTCAAAATTTCTTGTTTATTTATTTACTTATAAGTAAAGTAATAAGCTTCAAATATCAAACTGATCTAGATGCCCTTAACTAGAATGCCTATTGTGGTACAGCTTAGCTATTGTGTGGATATGCAAAAAACTACACACATCCAATAAGATCTGGCAGATGAAGTACAAGAACTAATTCTCGAGTTAAAATATTATGACGAAGCTTAGAAAAGGGTATTTTTATTTTAGAGGTATGATCATATCATATGATTGATGATGATAGTCAAAGAATATTGTTAAAAACTATTCAAACATACACCCAAAACGGACGTTTGACAGCCAACCAAATGGTGTTTGACTATATTAGCTAGCCCGATAATTTCAATTACTATACGATGATCTTCAATCTTTAATTAAACACTAATATTGAACATCATGCATTATCAAATTGGTTAGCAGACTAAACAATTCAAACCTCTTTTATTCCATGGTCTATTAAAATGAAAATTTTTAGCATGCATATATAATAATACGAGTATATACATATATACTTTATTTATTTATATGTCCAACAACAGAATACTTATCATAATTATTAATCGCTAAATAAAACCAATCATACCTACCATATGCTGCTTTGTAACAAAATCTATTTTTTTATACGAGTAATTTAGTTCCTATTTTACTTTTGCCATCATAACTTAAAATATTTAAATGAATACAATTTTTTTTAAAAAAAAGGGGGTTGTGGGTAATAATATACAGTAAGATACAGTCAGTCAGTAATAATGAATGGAATTAGGGAATTAGGGAATTAGTAGAGAGATAGTACCTTTAAGAGGAACATCAAGAATAGAATCAGCTTTCAAATCAGCAGCATTAGCCAACCCATTCAACTCCAACAGAGTGGTTTCATTTGTATTAAACTCTTGTGCTATCCCACTAACCGTATTACCAGTACCCACTAGATGTCCATAGTGCACCACCTCATCACCATCCACGTCATCACAACTACACGGCAAGGGTATCCACAGCTTCTGACCAACCTCTATCAAGTTGACATCACTTATATTATTGACTTGCTGTATCTGCTGATACGTCACCAAGTTAGAGAACACCTCAGCTGCGATATGATAGAGACCGTCACCGGGTACGACGGTGTAGACCGGACGGCGGTGGGAGATTCCGGTGCCGTTGCTACAGGAGCAGGGGAATGGGATTTTAAGGATGGAGGAAGATGGGTAGGATTGGGTTTGTGGGGTTGTGAGTGGGAGGTTGTTGGCGGATAAAAGTGTACGGAGGTTTTTGATTTGGAAGAGGTTGAGAAGTGAGGAAAGTGTGGTTGTGTTTGGGAGTTTGTAATCGATGAGTGATGTGCAGGTTTTACTACTGTTGTTGTTGTTGCATCTGAAACCTAGTGATAAGTTGTTGGTGGAGGTGGGTTGTGATGAAATTAATTCAGCAGAAAACAGCAACACCAACACCAACAACATTGGTAGTAGTGGTATCAACAACAACGAGGAAATTAGGTGCTTACCCATTTTGAAAGAAATTTGATTTGTGAGGTACGGTGTGTATTAATTTGAATTGAAGAAAGAAGGATTTTTTAGGAGTGGGGAATTTGAACAAGTCTCGTCGTCTGTTGATTCTTGTTAAATTCATGGTCGTCTATATTTAGGTGTGAAATTAAAATGGAAAAAAAGACAAGAAGTTGACTTGGTTCACAAAGACTTTTCTTTTTTCCAGGTTTATGTTTTCCTTTTTTCTTTTCTTTTTTACAATTACAAATAATAATAATAATAATAATTGATCTATACATATATATTTTGTATATAGGAAACAGCTTCCATCATCTATTTATACGTGTATTGTTTTTAGATGTTATTATACTCCTCTGTCCATTTAAAGTGTCAACTTTGACTTTACTTACATTGTTAGAATTTTCCACTAACTATATTTTTTACCACTCAAATAATACATCTACCTACTAAAGTTTTTTTCGATTGTTTGAAACACGAAAGTTGATACTTATTTTAGACGATCCAAAATAATGATGTGGAGATGGAGGGAGTACTTTGATTCTTTTACTAATATTAGAGTCGATTAACCAATAATGCATTCAAATGTTAGTGGTTGAAATGAATATATACCTCAGGTCAGTAATGATATGATTGATATTCTCATATCTCAACTAGTGTCAAAATTCTTTAATTATATTGTATTTATATAAAAACAAAAGAAAAATTATTTTATTTGCACGTCACAATTCACATCATTTCGTTAATATTATATATCAATTGTTAATGTTAATGTTAAGTAATGTTATACCTTGCGATGCGCATATTTATATTACGGCTGTGTTTGGCACCCTATTTTTAAGAGCTTATAAGAGCTTGTAGCTTGTAGCTTATGAATTTAATAAGCTTCGTTTGGATGACAAGTAAATTAGGAGCTTATAAACAGTATAAGCTAGTTTTTGACCCGCTACTTCAAGTAGCGTTTGAACACAAGCCACAAGCTACTTTAAATAAAATTACAGATATACCCCTAAAAAGCTACCTAACAAAGCCTTTTCCTACTCCTTTATTTATTTGTATGTCCTTTTAAGTAATTTTATACTTACAAGCTTCAGCTACAAGCTATTTTGCCAAACATGTTCTGTAAACAAAAACTCCAGCTACAAGCTACAAACTCCAGTTACCAGCTACAAGCTACCAGCTCCAGCTACAAGCTACCAGCTCCAGCTACTTTTGCCAAACATACCCGTAGTATATACTATATTAATGACGGAAAGAATAATCGATCGAGAGGGTCAAAGACGCATGTATGATGTATATATATCTTGAGATGGAAATTTAATTAAAGACTACCTTAGACTTAAATTTAATTATTCTATGTGGTCAACAATGAATACATGCGACAGCGACACGGACTGGCACGGACTGGAGTGGAATTATTCAAATCGTCCATCTTAGACCATTCTCAACATAGGACTGAACGGACTGAAATCAACGTGTTACGTCTGCATCATGTCAACTTTTTTACAAAACTGACAGAAACTGACAGCTCTGCCATCAGTGTTCCGTCATTTTTTTAGGGACCCACTAACTAATTATTTAACTATTTAAAACACGATAATTTTAATAAAACACATTTCATTAAAAAAAACATTATAATAATAAAAAAATATATTACAATAAAAAAAAACATTACAATAATTAAATAAAAAAAACATTACAATTATTTGAAGAAAAAAAGATTACCCTGATTAACGACTACGGAAATTTGTTGGGAGTTGCGAAATGTGATCGATAAGAGCATTGCGAAGTCAATGATAAACCTCCCGATCATGTAATTCCTTGTTCATACGCAATTGAGTTTCAACCCTTTCTTGCCACGAACGTCTTGGTGGGATTTCCGGATATTCCTCCTCCAGTTGACACATATTTCGTTCGTTGTCCTCGGTTATCATGTTGTGTAGAATCATACAAGCATACATTGTGACACCCGACGATTTAGGTTAACTGTTAAACCTAAGCTAGGACCCTAATTACTTGTATTTAGTTTTTATTAGGCTAAATATTTGTAATTACTTGTATATTTGAATATACACTTACGTGATTATGTGTTTATCTATAATTGCGCAAAACGATCGGACGGAGTCCGACATAATATACGACGTTGGTGAAAACATTTCTATAAATAACTCGAATCTATTTTTAGAAGTTATTTATCATATATTATTATTTTGTTGAAATAATACACGAAAAACCTACACGTTTTGACTAAAACGTAACAAATGCGGTAAAAATGCGCAAATTGAATTCGGCAACGAAACGAAACTCGATAAATATTTCGGTAACACAAAATAAAGTATTTTTATAATACTTCAATGGAAAAATATCTCAAACTTATCGTTAACAAAAACTACGCAAATATACGTTAGGCGATTTAACGTTTTAATACGGAAATAACGGGTAAACGACCGAAATACGTAATGTAAATTGGGGAAACTAATTTAAACATTTCCACCATCTTATGGGCCCCCCAATTCTGCAGCCCCATGTGGTCACCACCCCCATTCCCCTCTCATTATTCATGCAAGAAAAAAATTATCATTTCATTTCACTTCCCCACAATTTCCCATTTTCTCTCCATCCTCTCTCTATCTTTCTCTCTCTAGACTAAAAATCAGTTATTAAACCACCACCTTCATCACCATTCACCACCATATTCCACCATACAATCACCATACAACCACCACCTATTCCTTCATCTTTTTACAAAAAAAAAAAAAAAATTCAAGACTTCAAGACAACAAAAGCTTCTCATTACAAATCTTCCCTCCATCCCTTATAAACCTCATTGTAAGAACTATTTTCTACTCTATACTCTTATTAACATATATCTAAAGTTCACTCAACTTGTATATAACAAAATGTGGCATAAAAATCGTTTTTCTTAAACTTTAAGTTCATGAAAATACATTTTCAGCTTCTGTCCAGATTGTAACACGAAATGTACCAAACCATAACTCGGTCATTTTTAATGAAATTGGATCATTCAAGAAGTTAGCTTTCCAACCCCGTAAACCTCATATTTTTCTGAGTTCGTTTAGTATTTTTAATAATTTGTATAAAAACATATAGACAATCTGTTCCAGAAATCCAGAAACATTACTCTTAGTAATTTTGCCATATCTCGAGCTACATAACTCCAAATGACTTGAAACCATCGCCCAAATTTCAAAAATTTCATTGGCTACAACTTTCGTGTTGACCACTTTTACTGATTCCTTGTATATTCTGCCCAGAAATGATTATTGCATGTGTGTGTCCAAATCTGACCATTAAAGATAAAAATAAACTTTATAATAGTTAGACTTCTCTAAAAACCTTGGAAAAATTACAGAAAGTAGATAACTCATGGGGGAATAA
The DNA here is from genome assembly GCA_949592205.1 of Helichrysum umbraculigerum. Lineage (NCBI taxonomy): Eukaryota > Viridiplantae > Streptophyta > Magnoliopsida > Asterales > Asteraceae > Helichrysum > Helichrysum umbraculigerum. The sequence goes on from CATIUR010000001.1 coordinate 170,790,127, forward strand.
CTGGTATTTTTATTGGATTTGATTATGGAGTGTGTATTTTTATAAAAATCCAACAATGAGATGCATTTTATGGAAAACCTCAAATGTGGACTGATTTTGGGGAATGATGAAAACCGACACCTTTCGAAACTTAGTGATTGTGGAAAAACTGATTTTTATGAACTATAAACATGTGTAAGGGTTGGGTAAAAGTTTTGGGTCAAACCGAGTAGGTTTGACCAAGTCAACAAAAACGGGGCTCGGTTTCGAACTTTCTATTTTTGAAAACTTACTATTTTTGGAAAGAATGACAACAAAACGGGTTTGGGTGATATATTTAGTAACTTTGACAAAAAACGAGACCTAAAAATACACCCGACCGAAAAATTGACACTTAGAACACTTGGATCAAATTAGAAAATCTAATCAGGCTTCAGTGTCGCCATACTAGCGACACTAACTTGAGTGTCGCCATCAATTGATTTCTCACCAGTTGCGACACTAAGCCAAGTGTCGCTGATAAGCATAAAATAGATAGTATATTTTATAGTAATTTATCCCTATATTTATATATATTTTAATGCATTTATATGATTTTAGATACTTATTTCGTTAATATTTGCAGAGATGTATTTTAATTAAAGATTGAAGAAAAATGAACGAGAACAAGTCCAAAACTGAAGAAAATGAAGTACTTGAAGAAGTTAGAGCTTAAACCTTAAAGAATTGAAGACTAAAATGATAATATTGAAGAGTTGGGCTAAAATGAAGATTAAAATCCGTTAAAGAAAAGAAGAGAGTCCAAATAGAAGCCTGGCCCGAAGTTGGAATATTCTGGAAAGAAGGTCCAACCGGCGATTAGATTACCCAACCGGCGGTTGGGGTATTAAGGGATTAAGGCGGTGGAAGACGCGGAATTGGAGTAGGACTCAAATTGATCCAACCGGCGGTTGGACTGGCGGTTTTGAAAACTATAAATAGAGGCCTAAGTCAGGGTTAACCGTATACTATTCTTAGAATACAAAGTCGAATATTAGGGTTTAAGGTCGACTTAAGGTGCGAATTTGGAGGCTAAGGAGTTAGGGTTTGAAGGTTTTTAACCCTTCGACAATTGGTTCGGTTTCTTTATCCTTGTAACTCTAATAACCTTATTGAGTTATTTATGGATATTGTTTATTTGATTTAATTGTGAATTAGGTTTTCATTATAATTGTTTGAAGGAATGTTTATTGAGATTATTATATGAATTTATGTTTATGTTGGAACTATATTATTGAATGTTTATTATACAAGAATTATCTGTATTATATTATATTAATGATTGTTCTTGACATAGTTAACTGATTTATATTAAACGAGGATGACCATATTAAGTTTTTATAAATTAAGTGATTGTGTTTATGTCTTGATCTTAACCTTATGCGATAGATGAAGAATATAATTCATTAATGTTAAGTAATATTGTGATTCACGCCATACCGATAAAATTGTATTAATAAACTGCTGATAGATCTTAATAATTAGTAATGTAACACCCCCAAATTTGATGATTTGCGGAAGCTTGATTTGGGTGTTACTAATCAATAACAAAGCACAAAGATATATAGCAAACGACTCTATATGCGTCGTTTTAACAAAATATATTGATAACTGTAATGTTTACAACATTTAAAGCTTTACATAGCTCGAGTTAAATAAAATGAGATTTCAGTACATAAGTACTTATACAAAATATACTAATGCAAGAAAATCTCAATCGTCCGTATGCTGACTCGAGCTAAATCCTGAAGCAGAAACATCCTACTGCTGGGTACCTGCGATATATGCTAAAAGGTCAGCTATAAAGCTGGTGAGCTCACAGGTTTGAAATCAAGTAATATCGTATGAACCGCAAGATTTAAATAATGTATTGCATCCAGCAATAAAATAATGAATTGCATCCAGCAATTTAATGTTAATCATCGTGTATACAGCCATGAGCACATAGTTGAGCTTAACTCGAGGGCCGGGTCCCCTATAGAGAATTCCGGGCGAGGTGCCTCCACGAATGCCTAATCCACATTCGTCTTCCCAAATATTAGTATGTCCGTTTACCCGGTTAGTGCTTGCTAACCCGGACGAGGAGGGTCAATCCTATATGGTACCATATACTAATATTCACGCTACAACGTATTAACAACTATGCTGACGGAGGACTTTAAAATGATTAGTTTCGAAAAACTCATGTAGTATATGAAAAGTTGGTACTTGCGTTCACATGTTAAAAGTTGAGCAGTATATCACACCCCTGAGTAAAACAGTAAAAGAGGGGCTATGAAACTCACCTGAGTCTGAGTGCGTTTAAACAAACGTAAGTTGATTAGCCGAATATCGAAGTCCAAAGACTTGTAACCTGAGGGTGTCCACGACACGCGATGGTTATAAATATGATTGGGTATCTCAAAAGATCACCCCAGTAGTTGTTCGTTCAACGATAATGTCCAAATCTCCACTATTTGGTTGATATGTTTAAGTGTTTGAAAAGTGTACGGCCCGTTGGTGACGGGTTTGGAATAATGAACTTTAAGTATTATTACCAAGATATTGATGTTTCTCACTTACAAATGCGTCCCAAAGAGTTTTATAAGTCGTATCGTATAAGTGTTTGAGGTTATATAAGTTCGACACTTAGTGAAATTCTGTATTTTCTGGGTTCTGTTTTTGGCGACACTTTGCTAGTGTCGCTATAGGCGACACTAGTATGGCGACACTATGTGAGTGTCGCTACAGACGGCACTGGTTAGGCGACACTTGGTGAGTGTCGCTAGATTTCTGATTTTCAATTTAGGGGCGACACTTGATTAGTGTCGCTATAGGCGACACTTATAAATTTGGCGTCACTAAGAGAGTGTCGCTAGGATAAATCTGGTTAAGTATTTCAGCGACACTTAGGTAGTGTCGCTATAGGGGCGACACTAGGGGTAGCGACACTTAACTAGTGTCGCTAGTACTGTTTTTGGCACACTAGCGACACTTCCAGCTGTTCGACGGATTTCGAGCAAAAATCGTGTTTTCGGGTTTCCGATCGGTTCCATATTTTTACCCAACCCTTCTAGGGACATTATAAGCATAAACAAACTACTAGAAAGTGAAAACACTTAAAAACGAGAGATTTCGGGATTTTGTCGGAAACTTACAATTTGCCGAAATGAAAATCCGGAAAGATAGCGTTGTAGATCGTCGCACGGTGGTCGTGAATCTCTAAAAATATTTGTGATTCGGTCGCGTTTCGTGGTAGTATTTTGCGGTTTTGTGAGTTTGGTGGTTTGTTTGTTTTGTAGAAAAGAGAGAAAAGAAAGAGTGGAGAGAGAGAGAAAGATAGAAAGAATGAGAAAAATGGAGGGGAAATGGGAGGTTATCCTCCCATTTTTCAGTCTCCGACACGCGACCCGCTTGGTGCTCGTTTTCTCCGTCATTTAAATGTTAATTAATTATTTTACGTATTAATTATAAGTTTTAAAATAAAATTCTATTCCGCGATGTTTTAATAAATTATTTTACAAATAAGTTTATATTTGAATTATAAATGTAAGTTGGTTTATTCAGTTTTGCGCGTTTTAAATATTTTAAATTGCGTAGGTTCAGTTTGTACGATACGTATGAATACGAAATATTATAATAATAATATTTTTGACATAACAACGTTATTTAATAAAATTTGTCACCAACGTCCATATTAAATAGAATCAAAATACATTCGATTTAAATTGCGTACGATTTAATCAAATCGCATATTCGTATATATTCAACAATATATATAATTCGATACATTAATTAGCCTAAACAGGAACTAATTACATGTATTAACATACGATTAGGCACTAATTACTAGTCCTAATTTGGCGGGTGTTACATTCTCCCCCTGTTAGAAGAATTTCGTCCCGAAATTTAGCTCGAAGTCGTGTTGGATGTGGAATCAGTGAAAAGTTGAGGATATTTGAGTCGCATTTGGTCTTCCCGTTCCCAGGTGAATTCCGGACCACGCCGCGAATTCCATCTGACCTTGACGATGGGAATACGACTTTGTTTCAGTTGTTTGACCTCACGGTCCATAATTTCAGCGGGTTCCTCAACGAAATGAAGTTTATCGTCAACACGAATTTCATCTAGTGGAATAATAAGTGTCTCATCAGACAGACACTTCTTCAAATTTGAGATATGAAAAGTAGGGTGCACGCTGCTGAGTTCGGATGGCAGCTGCAATCGATAAGCTACGGGGCCAATCCTTTCGAGGATCTCAAAAGGCCCGATGTACCGGGGATTCAACTTCCCGCGTTTGCCAAAACGAATGACGCCTTTCCAAGGCGATACTTTCAAGAGTACTCGATCCCCAACTTGGAACTCGAGCGGTTTGCGTCTCACGTCAGCATAACTTTTCTGACGATCACGTGCGGCTTTGAGTCTGTTTTGGATTTCCACAATTTTCTCAGTGGTGGCGTGAATGAGTTCAGGACCAGTGAGTTGACTATCTCCCACTTCAGTCCAACAAATCGGTGATCGGCACTTACGACCGTACAGTGCCTCAAATGGAGCAGCCTTAATGCTGGCATGATAACTGTTATTATACGAGAATTCGCACAACGGTAGATGTTTTTCCCAGTTTGTACCGAAATCAACTACGCAGGCGCGTAGCATATCTTCTAAGGTTTGGATGGTTCGCTCACTTTGGCCGTCGGTTTGAGGATGGTATGCGGTACTCATATCAAGGCGAGTACCCAAAGCTTTCTGAAGTGATTGCCAAAAGTGAGAAGTGAAACGGGCATCCCTGTCAGAGATGATCGAGGTTGGAACACCATGATGAGAAATGATTTCCTTGATGTAGATTTGTGTAAGGCGTTCCATTTTATCATTTTCTTTGATTGCCAGGAAATGAGCAGATTTGGTGAGACGATCGACGATCACCCAAATGGTATCGCAACCGCTCGACGACTTGGGTAGTTTGGTTATGAACTCCATGGCAATTTGATCCCATTTCCATTCCGGGATTTCAGGTTGTTGAAGTAAACCAGGAGGTTTCTGATGTTCGGTTTTGACTTTCGAGCAAGTAAGACACTTGCTGACATATGTGGCGATTTCGGCTTTCATATTTGGCCACCAATAAAATTCCTTGATGCCGTGGTACATCTTATCGGATCCCGGATGGATAGAATATTTGGACTTGTGAGCTTCGTCCATCACCAAGTCTCTTAGATTCCCAAAACTGGGCAACCAGATTCGGTTTGAGAAATACCTAACCCTGTTAGGTCTGATTTCGAATTATTTGTCAATACCACGTAAGGCTTCGTTTTTGATGTTTTCAGGTTTCAGGGCTTCGATCTGAGCTGTATGAATTTGAATGGTAAGATCGTTATGAATGGTCATACTGAGGGCTCGGACTCGAAGTGGTTTAGGTCGTTCCTTTCGACTGAGGGCATCGGCTACAACATTAGCCTTCCCTGGATGGTACTTGATTTCGCAATCGTAATCGGTAAGCAACTCGACCCATCGACGTTGCCTCATATTGAGATCCTTCTGATCGAAGATATGCTGGAGACTCTTGTGGTCGGTAAAGATAGTGCACTTAGTGCCGTAGAGGTAATGTCTCCAGATTTTGAGAGCAAAAACGACAGCTCCAAGTTCGAGGTCATGAGTGGTGTAGTTCTTTTCGTGAATTTTCAGTTGTCGTGAGGCATAAGCAATGACCTTGTCTCGTTGCATCAGCACGCAACCAAGACCTTGGTGAGAAGCATCGCAGTATACCACGAAATCATCGGTGCCTTCGGGTAGGGATAGAATTGGAGCACTGCAAAGCTTTTGTTTCAAGAGTTGGAACGCTGACTCTTGTTTCTCGGTCCAATCGAACCTTTTGTCCTTCTGAGTCAGTACCGTGAGTGATTGAGCTATTTTGGAGAAATTTTCGATAAATCGTCGATAATACCCAGCAAGACCCAAGAATTGTCGTACTTCAGTTGCAGAGGTGGGTGCTTGCCAGTCTTTGATAGCCTCGATTTTTGATGGGTCCACGTGAATTCCCTGACTGTCGATCACGTGACCAAGAAATTGAACGGTCTGAATCCAGAACTCACACTTAGAGAATTTGGCATAAAGCTCCTCGTGTCTGAGTAGTTCTAGAATGGTTCTGAGGTGTTGCGCATGTTCTTGCTCGTTGCGCGAGTAAATGAGTATGTCATCGATAAAGACAATGACAAACTTGTCGAGGTAAGGTTTGCACACCCGATTCATGAGGTCCATGAATACAGCCGGTGCGTTGGTTAGACCAAAGGGCATCACTTGAAATTCGTAGTGCCCGTAACGAGTTCTGAAAGCAGTTTTTGGAATATCGGCGTCGCGAACTCGTAACTGATGATAACCTGATCGTAGGTCGATTTTTGAGTAGAAACTTGAACCCTGAAGTTGGTCGAATAGATCATCAATGCGAGGGAGTGGATAACGGTTCTTGACGGTCAATTTGTTCAACTCTCGGTAGTCAATGCACATTCGGAATGAACCGTCCTTCTTTTTGACAAATAAGACCGGAGCTCCCCAAGGTGAAGAACTCGGTCTAATGAATCCTCTATCCAGAAGTTCCTGTAACTGAGAGGACAACTCCTGAAGTTCGGATGGGGCTAAACGGTATGGTGCGCGGGCCACCGGTGCGGCACCCGGCACGAGATCGATTGAGAACTCAACCTGTCTAGGTGGAGGTAAACCAGGCAGTTCTTCCGGAAAGACTTCGGGAAAGTCTCTAACAATCGGCACATCTTCAAGTCGCTTCTCCTCCGACTTCTTCTCGGTGATGTGTGCAAGTATGGCAGGGTAACCCTTTCTCAGAAATTTTCGGGTTTTTAAGCAGGAGATTATATTGAGTCCCGTCCCACCGGTCTCCCCCTGTATGATCAAGGTTCCACCTACAGCGAGTGGGATACGGACGATCTTATCGTGACAAATAATTTCAGCTCGATGTTTGGACAACCAGTCCATTCCAATAATGACATCGAAACTTCCGATTTCAATGGGTATAAGGTCGATCGAAAAGGTTTCGTCAGCTAGGTTTAAAGTGCAATTAGGTATCACACTGGTGGTTTCTACAAGTTTCCCATTGGCAAGCTCTACTGTGTACTTAACATCTAAGGCAACAGGAGTGATGTCAAGTAATGGGCAAAAATCATCGGAGATAAAGCTTCTATCAGCACCAGTATCAAATAGAACAGAAGCAGTTAAGTTGTTGAGAAGGAACATACCCGAGACCACATTCGGGTCTTGGCGGGCGTCCCCAGATTTGATGACGAAAGCTCTGCTGCGAGTGTTGTTGTTGTTGTTGCTGTTGCGGTTGTTGTTGTTGTTGTTCTTCAGTTTTGGGCACGAGTCCCTGAAATGCCCAGGTTTCCCACACTCAAAGCATACTTTGGGTGGTCTGGTGTTGTTGTTGGAATTGTTGTTGGTGGGTGAGCGACAGTCTTTGGTGAGGTGGCCGTACCTCTTGCAGTTGTTGCAAAAGGCACCACAGGAACCCTCATGGTGACGGCTGCACTTGGGGCAATATGGTTTGCTCCCAGTGTAACCCCGGATGATGTCAGTGGTGGTGTTGTAGGCTTTGATGGTGTCAGGTTTCTTGTTTTGTTGGTTGGAGTGGTTGTTGTGGTAGTCAGACCACTTGCGTTTGTTGTTTTGGGATGATGAAGTGGGTGGTTCAGAATCTTGACTCATAGACATCAGGTCTTGGGCCAATGAGATTGCACTGTCAATGGTGGTTGGTTTTGAAGAGATGACGTGTCCCCTAACAAAATCAGGGAGACCAAGGGCGTACTTCCTGATTTTATCAGGTTCAGTGCTCACCATAGCTGGGCGGAGGGCAGCTAATTGTTGAAATCTGGTGGTATAACCATCGATATCACCACCCTGAACCTTTAAGTTCCAGAACTCCTCATCAAGCTTTTGGAGTTTGGCGATAGAACAGTACTTGGCAGTGAGTTTGGCTTTCAATTCCTCCCAAGTAAGTTGGTAGGCAATGTCAGCACCCACTGATTGGGTATATGAATTCCACCAAGAATGGGCATCATCTTCAAGAGAGCAGGTAGCGAAATTTACTTTGTCGTTCTCCGCGCATTTGCTGACACGGAAAACAGTTTCCATTTTCTCAAACCATCTAATCAGTCCGATGGCTCCTTCAGAACCCTTGAAACTCGAGGGTTTGCAGCTTTGAAAGTCCTTGTAGGAACAAGGTTTGGTGGCAGAGGTTCCAGCGGTATCGCTGTTTCTTGTGGAGTTTGGTGGGGTATTCCGAGCTAAGGCTTCAGTAACAGCCTGGGTTATGAGTGAGGTAATCTGTGCATCGGTGTAAGGTCTGGTCTTTGGCGGCATGATTCTTCAATAAAAGAAATGAAGATACATGAGATTTTGCAAGAAAGTTGTATTTATCTCAGATGTACATGTATAAAAATAGTAATACATAACATCAACAGGAATAATGGCAATTAATATGAGTCGAAAACAGCAAGAATACTTGATAGATGATACGAGTTCAAAGGTTACATCCTACAGATGTATTACAAAAGATGTCGGGAATTGTTACATCCGACCGAATTATAGAGTAGCGCGTAGATAGTTACTAGATTACAGGGTAGATTACAAGACAAAGACTACACTAGTCTTAACGTAGATTAATTTGTTCCATCATCGTGACAAGACGGTCCACAGTGTTTGCAAGCCTGCTAGCTTGTCGGGCGTTGTCTTCTGCTAGTGCAAGTCGTTGTGTTAGTCCACGCGCATGTTCTTCTGCCTCAAGTGAGCGTTGCACGCATTCATCCATCCTTTGTTGCAGAAGGGCATTTTCCACCCTTATTTCTATTATTTGATTACGAAGGACATCCATGTTGTTGTTCGTGGTTTCAAGATCGTCGGAGACTTGTTCTATGCGTTCGAGGGATGTAAGTCTCCAGTTTTCGTTGGTTTCCTGCAACACGACATCCATGGTGCGAAGTCGTTGCTCGTGTTGATTCACTCTAGCGGCCAAAGCCGGTAAGGTGGAATGAGTGGGGTACGGGCCAGCTCGAGGCAACCTGTTGTTCCTCCTTGCTACCCTTGGGTTCTGCGACCCGGATTGAGAACGAGATGGATTTGATGGGATGTTTGCCATTTCTGAGACAAAGCGTTAGTAAGATTGAGGCCTATATTCATATAATTCCTATATAATATAGCCTATGGAGTGTCTAGCATAAACATGTTTAAGTATCGGTTCTCTCGAGGTCAGAGTCTTCTATCGTACCCTGTTCAGCCATAACTACTTTCAGATCTTACATCATCTTTGCTTAATTGTACATAGTTGATCAGGCTATGTTAAATTAAACTCGTATGATGCAATCGCTGAACCAGTTATACCTAATAAGGAATACTGCCTAATGGTCATAGTCTAGGCTCACTAAATGCAACCTAGTTCACTATAACCTTAGGCTCTGATACCAATCTGTAACACCCCCAAATTTGATGATTTGCGGAAGCTTGATTTGGGTGTTACTAATCAATAACAAAGCACAAAGATATATAGCAAACGACTCTATATGCGTCGTTTTAACAAAATATATTGATAACTGTAATGTTTACAACATTTAAAGCTTTACATAGCTCGAGTTAAATAAAATGAGATTTCAGTACATAAGTACTTATACAAAATATACTAATGCAAGAAAATCTCAATCGTCCGTATGCTGACTCGAGCTAAATCCTGAAGCAGAAACATCCTACTGCTGGGTACCTGCGATATATGCTAAAAGGTCAGCTATAAAGCTGGTGAGCTCACAGGTTTGAAATCAAGTAATATCGTATGAACCGCAAGATTTAAATAATGTATTGCATCCAGCAATAAAATAATGAATTGCATCCAGCAATTTAATGTTAATCATCGTGTATACAGCCATGAGCACATAGTTGAGCTTAACTCGAGGGCCGGGTCCCCTATAGAGAATTCCGGGCGAGGTGCCTCCACGAATGCCTAATCCACATTCGTCTTCCCAAATATTAGTACGTCCGTTTACCCGGTTAGTGCTTGCTAACCCGGACGAGGAGGGTCAATCCTATATGGTACCATATACTAATATTCACGCTACAACGTATTAACAACTATGCTGACGGAGGACTTTAAAATGATTAGTTTCGAAAAACTCATGTAGTATATGAAAAGTTGGTACTTGCGTTCACATGTTAAAAGTTGAGCAGTATATCACACCCCTGAGTAAAACAGTAAAAGAGGGGCTATGAAACTCACCTGAGTCTGAGTGCGTTTAAACAAACGTAAGTTGATTAGCCGAATATCGAAGTCCAAAGACTTGTAACCTGAGGGTGTCCACGACACGCGATGGTTATAAATATGATTGGGTATCTCAAAAGATCACCCCAGTAGTTGTTCGTTCAACGATAATGTCCAAATCTCCACTATTTGGTTGATATGTTTAAGTGTTTGAAAAGTGTACGGCCCGTTGGTGACGGGTTTGGAATAATGAACTTTAAGTATTATTACCAAGATATTGATGTTTCTCACTTACAAATGCGTCCCAAAGAGTTTTATAAGTCGTATCGTATAAGTGTTTGAGGTTATATAAGTTCGACACTTAGTGAAATTCTGTATTTTCTGGGTTCTGTTTTTGGCGACACTTTGCTAGTGTCGCTATAGGCGACACTAGTATGGCGACACTATGTGAGTGTCGCTACAGACGGCACTGGTTAGGCGACACTTGGTGAGTGTCGCTAGATTTCTGATTTTCAATTTAGGGGCGACACTTGATTAGTGTCGCTATAGGCGACACTTATAAATTTGGCGTCACTAAGAGAGTGTCGCTAGGATAAATCTGGTTAAGTATTTCAGCGACACTTAGGTAGTGTCGCTATAGGGGCGACACTAGGGGTAGCGACACTTAACTAGTGTCGCTAGTACTGTTTTTGGCACACTAGCGACACTTCCAGCTGTTCGATGGATTTCGAGCAAAAATCGTGTTTTCGGGTTTCCGATCGGTTCCATATTTTTACCCAACCCTTCTAGGGACATTATAAGCATAAACAAACTACTAGAAAGTGAAAACACTTAAAAACGAGAGATTTCGGGATTTTGTCGGAAACTTACAATTTGCCGAAATGAAAATCCGGAAAGATAGCGTTGTAGATCGTCGCACGGTGGTCGTGAATCTCTAAAAATATTTGTGATTCGGTCGCGTTTCGTGGTAGTATTTTGCGGTTTTGTGAGTTTGGTGGTTTGTTTGTTTTGTAGAAAAGAGAGAAAAGAAAGAGTGGAGAGAGAGAGAAAGATAGAAAGAATGAGAAAAATGGAGGGGAAATGGGAGGTTATCCTCCCATTTTTCAGTCTCCGACACGCGACCCGCTTGGTGCTCGTTTTCTCCGTCATTTAAATGTTAATTAATTATTTTACGTATTAATTATAAGTTTTAAAATAAAATTCTATTCCGCGATGTTTTAATAAATTATTTTACAAATAAGTTTATATTTGAATTATAAATGTAAGTTGGTTTATTCAGTTTTGCGCGTTTTAAATATTTTAAATTGCGTAGGTTCAGTTTGTACGATACGTATGAATACGAAATATTATAATAATAATATTTTTGACATAACAACGTTATTTAATAAAATTTGTCACCAACGTCCATATTAAATAGAATCAAAATACATTCGATTTAAATTGCGTACGATTTAATCAAATCGCATATTCGTATATATTCAACAATATATATAATTCGATACATTAATTAGCCTAAACAGGAACTAATTACATGTATTAACATACGATTAGGCACTAATTACTAGTCCTAATTTGGCGGGTGTTACAAGTAATACTTTGTGTAACCTTATGATTGTGTTGCTATGATGAAGATTAGCTTAAGCCTAAGTAATTTTCTACATTAGTAATTCACCAATAATAATAGCCAACAAGCAAATAGACATAAGTAAGTTTAATAAGTTTAGTAAATAATAGTTTGAATAATTATAATCTTCTATCCAATTGAGTATTCTTAAGTTGAACCTTAGACTTATCTATTAGAATCAGTATCAAATTATAAATATGTTCGTTCGGAACTAAAACGTCCCCCTTATCTTGTATATTACTGTAATATTATTGTGAATAATTGTAAATAGTTGTAATTAGGAATAAATAGATAATTAGTTATAAATTAGAATCACGTTCCCTGTGTTCGATACTTGGACTTACTTATAAAGCTATATTATATGAACGGGTTAATCTTGTCTGAATTGTGTGATAGTATTATTTAGTATTTCCTTAATTTAAAACTTGTGATCATAATTGCCTATACTTAGCACACATCAAGTTTTTGACGTCGCTACCGGGGAACGGCGTATTTCTAAATTAAAACTAATTATTTTCCCTGTATAATTTTGATTTCTAATACCTTGCAAAATCAATAAGAAATATCGGCTCACCCATTGAGAATACTGACAAAAACAAAGGTATAAGGAGAGTAAACCCTACCTCATTGATTTATCGTATAAGAGGTAAGGTGCTTCTCAAAAGAAATAGGTTTTTAATACGCCTCGCGCTAACCTGTTTCTTTGCTTTTGTGTACTATCAATGGAGCTACCGAGATCTTTTGACTAGCAATGTAAAAGAAATTAAATTAATATATTTCAATATGTATAGTAAGTTACCTTAGATAAAATAGGATTAGATAAGTAATCTAAACTATGTGCTATCTTTTGTGCACAGAAAAATTTAGCTGTTATTAGAATGGAATCGATGCAAATGGACTTTGGAAGTGATAATATGGATTTCAAAAATATAGAGATAGATGATCATTCTTTTGAACCAAACAAGAAAATCAAGCTTACAAATGAAGAAGAGTATTCTGAACATCCTCCTGTCGTCTCAACTAAGGAAGATATGTTTCATTACTTAGACTACCATGATGATGAACTTAGGTTTATTATGGAGCTGATACACAAATCTACTTTAGAATATATTGATTATCAGAAAGAGTTGATTAAGAAAATGGAAGAAAAATTCACTGCTTGGGTTATATCTAATGAAACTAGAGATACAGATGATTTCATAAACTATGTGAATGAGCTGAAGTATGATATTATGAGCGAGCATGAGATGGTAGATCCAACTTTTTGTGAAGAGCAGCTGTTGAAGTATGCTTATATGCATAAAACATTTGAGAAATCTTTGTTTCCTTATTCTGATAAACAAAGAGAAATGTTAAGAGAACTTAAGAAGATAATAGAGTATGCCACTGAAAACTTAAGTAATATGGCTGACATATTTTTACTTGAAAACTTTCAAGATTTCTTCAATTTGATGAGGGCTAGAGAGCATATTGGTTCTGGGAAATTTTTCATTGATTGCACGGTTGAGTTCTATGTTCAAGAAATTGTTGATGAGTTTTACTATGGAGAATGGGACGAAATAACACGTATAATTCTCGAGTACTTTTCTGACGAACCAATGGCGAACTTGATCACTTATGCTAAAAAGGAGTTGCAGCTAGCTTACAATGGAGTTCATTACAATCAGAGAAATAACCTTTTTCATTTAGGGTTATCTGAAATTAATTATCAGTTAGTAGATACTTTTAGGTATTCTGGGTTAACAACGGAGCATCAAGAAGGATACTATATGAGAATCTTAAAGGATATAGGAACGGCAGTGAGAACCCACAACACATATGATTATCATGATATACATTTAGGTTTCTACGGATTATTGGATTCATTAAGACATAATCATGTGGAACGTGAAACAAAGATTGAAGATGATTACATGATTACTGATGAAGATGGAAGAATAGCTAAAAAGGTAAGAAGAGTAGCTGCTACACTCATAGAAGTTGAAGGTGCTGAAAAGATTCATCATGAGAGTTTCTCTGAATATGCGTCGCCAATACCCGAGATAACGAATAAGATCTATTTGTGCTTTCGAAGAATTTATCCTGAGAATTTTGGAAGACCTGTTAGTGGGAATTAGGCTTGAACATCTAGTATCATTTCTGAAGATCATTTGCAATCTCACTGTTTTTAATAACTAGTTGAATTTTTTCTGTTCTAGTTGAATTTTCCTGTTTTAGTTGATTTTTCTTGTTTTAGTTTAATAAGTGTTTAGGATTTGAATGTTATTTGGATATTAAAGTTTACTGTTTTTAGTTTCATATTTGATTAATAGAGAGTTTACTGTTTTCAGAATTATATGATCATCTTTATTTGTATTAGCTACACAAATATTAGAAATTTTAAGTAATCAGAATTAATTTTTACACGAGTTGCAATAGTGATAAAAATTAAATTCATAATTACTTAAAGTGATTAACACAAATAATTTTGAAATTATGCTTAACATTGTTTACAAGATTGCAGATATATTAAATATAATATTTTTGGTGACAAAAAGATTGAAACAAAATTTGGAATTCGATAAAGTCGACAATTGAATTTCCAAACAGTGGATGAGTCGACGCAATCATTGATTAAAAAATCTATGTATACCAAGGTAAGGTTTATTATATCTATTACTTGTGACAACCAACAGCAATACAGGTACTTATATTGATTGAAAATACGAACTTCTTAAAACGATAAGTTTCTTTATTCATTTATTATTTAGTTGCTAAAAATAAGAAACAATTTCTAAAATGCACATAGATTATGTTTTGTAGGTATGTTGTAATTGTAATACATCAGATTGTTATTATGTATTACGCAACTTATATAATTTTATTCGTATATTTCTAAAAAATAAATTATAAAATTATCAAATTATACACGGGCTAAATTAAGTTCTAAATAATGTTGGATTGAATTAAATAGCCCAACAAAATTTAAATGGGCCGATAAAGGCCTGGGCCTCTTTAAACCAACCGGCGGTTGGATACTTTTTCGATCAAAAGCAAAAAACCCCTCATTTCTGCCATTTTAACACACACACACACCTACACACACATACGCTCGGATATACACCACGCATTCATCATTTCATCATCATCATTCTCGTATTTACAATCAAAGGTACAATTTACATTTAGTTTTTGTGTTTTTATCATTTTTTAATTCCGAAAATATACATTGATTATGATTGATTGCGAATTGGTTAAAAATTAGTTATTAGTTACTTTGAATGTTTAGGATTACTTAGAAACTAGTTAGGATTAGTTAGTTTATGATTTGGTGGTTCGAGGTTTGATTGCGGAATAAAAATTGATTGCGGATCGAATAAATAGATTAGTTTCTAATATTTAGGTAAAATACATTTGAGTAATAGTTAGATAAAGCTGAAATGTGAAATAAAATTTTACAAATTTAATTTTAATGATATAAAAATAAAACGACTAAACTTTGGATTCAATAAAATTTTGGAATAAAATTCAACTTCATATATATATTTGACTTTGAATTACAACTTTACGATTCAATATATATTCAAAACAATATAATTCTTAAAAATTATTACATTTTAAAACTTTGAGATTCGATATGACTTTCGAAATAAAGACATATATGAAATTTAAAATTTTAGTAGGCGTTACTAAGTTGCATTATTTAGTTTATCATTTATAGGAGGCGGAGTATTTATAGTCAATATTTGAAAAATACACAGGTGGGTATAGAATGGCTAGCCGAAGTACTGCTTGCATGAAAATTGACCAACCGGCGGTTGGGATATCCAACCGGCGGTTGGCCAACATTTTCAGCAAATGCATGCAACCGATATTATTTTACACTAACACGTTGTTTAAAGTTTTATTTTTACAGTTATGGCTACTAGACGACAGCGTGGACGTGCACTCTTAGACAGAGAGGATTTTCAGCTACACCCATATCTACGTTTTGAGCATGAGTCCATTTCTGCTGAGCGTAGGGCGGATTTTTCAGATCAGTTGCTGGAGTATATTGCTCAGCCTGTTGAGACACCGGATGTTTTGGACTGGTCAGTTATGGAGAGGGTGATAGATCCACGTAGAGATGGAGAGACTGGGGATGCTACTCTGAGGAGATTGATGACTCAGAGTTATATTTTACCCTCAGGTGATGTTGGTTTTGTTTATAATGCTTGGTTACGATTATTTCAGATATGTGAGATTATCTATAGGGAGTTGGTTATAGAGTTTTATACTACCCTTAGGTTTGATTCCACTTCTAGACAGTTTGATCAACAGTTGATTACTTTCTACCTTGGAGGTCAGCCTAGATCCATGAGTTTGGTAGAGTTTGGAGTTGCTGTGGGGCTCTATACACTATATGAGCTCCACAACCGTTCTTTTGTAGAGCATTTGACTGCGGGTATGATAGAGCAGTATTCGTCGGTTGAGATAGCCGAGTATTGGAGACAGCTAGCTATTGTTGTTTATGGGGATAGAGCACCTTCAGATATACATATGAGGAGCCCGGTTCATAGGGTTGTGCATGGATTGTTAGCATTTTCTATTTGTGGTAGGCATACGGGACCTGAGAAGGTCTATCAGCCAGATTTCTTTTATTTGCACACTATGATTCAGGGGACGCTTATAAATGTTCCTTGGATATTAGTTCATTGGATGACCACAGGAGCGACTAGGTATAGGCTTACTAGTAGTTTGTGTGGAGGACAATACATTACGAGGATAGCTAGATATTATGGTATGACAGCGGCTGATTTCTTGACTTGCACACCGGTTATACCAGGGATGTCCTTGCTAGGCGAGGACAAGTTGATTGAGTTAGGGATTCTTTAGGAGGGTGTACAGGAGGGAGTATTGTTATGGACGCCTGAGGTTGCACCTGGACAGCAGCCTGTACATAGAGCGAGATTGAGAGGACCACTTGTTCCACCACCACGAGTACCTGAGATTCCATTACCCGAGGGTGATTTGCCAGCAGGTAGAGGTAGAGGCCATGGTAGAGGCCGTGGTCGGGGTGATATGTTAGATGATATTCAGCAGAGGTTATAGATGATTGAGATTGCTCATGGTAGGAGGTTTGATAGGTTTGAGCAGAGATTTACCAGGTTTGAGCAGAGATTTGATAGGTTTGAGAGTGAGAGCTTTCGCAGGTTGATTATCAACAGGGGTTATTACAGCAGCTGTTGAGAGATAGATCTATTGAGTTCCAGCCATATGTTCCGATAGTATTTGATGATGGAGCTGGACCTTCGAGACAGCTGGGGCAGGAGGATTCGGATGATGATTAGATTATTTTTGATTATGTTTGATACATTTGACATTTATATTTTGGATGGCTGTACTTATTATTACTTTTACTTATCACACTTATTATTATTATTATTATTATTATTATTATTGTTATTATTATTATTATTATTATTATTATTATTATTATTATTATTATTATTATTATTATTATTATTATTATTATTATTATTATTATTATTATGCTAATATGGTTGTTTATTTTTGATAGCGTTAGACTGGCAGTAAGTTCAGCACTTTATTTAACAAGTTTTATTTATTCATGAACTTTGTGGGTGTGTTCCCTGGAAACCCTCACGAGACTATAACTCGTCCACTCGGGATACCGAGGGGTTTAAAGGTTTATTGCATATGCTAAATGCAATCGTGATTAACTACGAAAGTGTGGATGTTGTATATTATTTTTCGAGAGATCAAGGAATCAACCAAGCAGATTTTTCTTAGCCAATGATGAAATTTATAATTTCAGTCAGGGGAGTTTTCTGTTCTATTTTTCTTTCCCTTACTCACTTTTGTTTATCAATTTTTATACAATGAGGGCATTGTATAATTTAAGTGTGGGGATAGGGTTCGTAAGAAAAAGAATTTCTTTAATTAATCATTTAAGTTTCTATTGTTCTTAAATTTTATTAAAAATTTAAAATTTTTAAGTGAATAACTAAGTATTTATTATTTAGAATACTTTTGTTAAAAGTTTTGTTTTGCATTTAAAAGTTTAGACTAAATGTGGATTAACTGTTTTGTATATATAACGTAAGCTACTTAATAAGGAGTAGTATATAGTTATATGATATGATGTACTAATAGGCAATCTATATGAAGATTTCTGAATTTTAAAAAAATTAATTAAATAACTTGTTTATTATTTTATGATACATAATATGATGTATGACATAAAAGTCTTAATTCTTAGATTTATCATGCGATAATTTTATATATCTTTATACTTATATGAAAACATCTGGGGGTCTACTAATTGTTTCCTCTGTTGTACGAAAGTACAGACCTGGTCTCTAATTAGTATTCTTAAATAAAGCAAAAAGAAAGAAAAATCTTTCAGAAATAAAAATAATAATAAAGAAAAAAATCAAACTATGTCGCTTTGTTGTACGGCTGTACAGACCTGTCACCGCTGGTTTGATTTAAATAAAACTGTTTTACCTGAATCAAGTTATGTCGCTCTGTTGCATGAAAATGCAGACCTGTTACCAATGTCTTGATTCTTAAAAATAGATTTCATATATTTATTTAGAATATAAAAGTAAATTGCATGATTAAGTTTAAGAGTATATCATATATGGAAATCATAAGTAATATACATACTAACAATAAAGAGTATATTCAGAAATATGAATGTAGATTGTTTAAAGTGGACAAATATATTAGTAATCATTCATGAGCTATATATTACATAAATAATAATAATTTTTATTTATACATTATAGTTATCCATGTTAATTAAATTGTTTAAATTTTTAATTTATGAAACAGATTTTTAGTATTGGTATTCTGATTTTTAAATATTAGTTTGATGCTTATTTTAATTTTCATTCAGTATTCTACTTGAGGACAAACAGAACTTAAGTGTGGGAATATTTGATAAGCATCAAATAGATAGTATATTTTATAGTAATTTATCCCTATATTTATATATATTTTAATGCATTTATATGATTTTAGATACTTATTTCGTTAATATTTGCAGAGATGTATTTTAATTAAAGATTGAAGAATAAGGAACGAGAACAAGTCCAAAACTGAAGAAAATGAAGTACTTGAAGAAGTTAGAGCTTAAACCTTAATGAATTGAAGACTAAAATGATAATATTGAAGAGTTGGGCCAAAATGAAGATTAAAATCCGTTAAAGAAAAGAAGAGAGTCCAAATAGAAGCCTGGCCCGAAGTTGGAATATTCTGGAAAGAAGGTCCAACTGGCGGTTGGGGTATTAAGGGATTAAGGCGGTGGAAGACGCAGAATTGGAGTAGGACTCAAATTGATCCAACCGGCGGTTGAAAAGTCCAACTGGCGGTTGGACTGGCGGTTTTGAAAACTATAAATAGAGGCCTAAGTCAGGGTTAACCATATACGATTCTTAGAATATAAAGTCGAATATTAGGGTTTAATGTCGACTTAAGGTGCGAATTTGGAGGCTAAGGAGCTAGGGTTTGAAGGTTTTTAACCCTAGGAAAAGTTGATTCGACAATTGGTTCGGTTTTTTTATCCTTGTAACTTTAATAACCTTATTGAGTTATTTATGGATATTGTTTATTTGATTTAATTGTGAATTAGGTTTTCATTATAATTGTTTGAAGGAATGTTTATTGAGATTATTATATGAATTTATGTTTATGTTGAAACTATATTATTGAATGTTTATTATACAAGAATTATCTGTATTATATTATATTAATGATTGTTCTTGACATAGTTAACTGATTTATATTAAACGAGGATGACCATATTAAGTTTTTATAAATTAAGTGATTGTGTTTATGTCTTGATCTTAACCTTATGCGATAGACGAAGAATATAATTCATTAATGTTAAGTAATGTTGTGATTCACGCCATACCGATAAAATTGTATTAATAAACTGCTGATAGATCGTAATAATTAGTAATACTTTGCGTAACCTTATGATTGTGTTGCTATGATGAAGATTAGCTTAAGCCTAAGTAATTTTCTACATTAGTAATTGATGACACGCAAAAAGTCATGTTTTTGTGTGCCATTATCTCACCATTTTAGCCCGATTATTAATGAAAACACTCAAATATGAATTTAAAAGTTACATTTCATTGTAATGGCTAAAATATAGACGATGTTTCAAGAATCAGCAAAAACAACCTAAAAATGAGTAAAACTGAGCAAAAACGATCATTGAATCTTCCGGTTAACGTATTCTAGCACTTTTTGAGCTAGACATGGAGTTAGGACCTCTAACTTATCTCATTGTCTTCGTTTTTCAAATACGATTTCAGGGATATAAAGAACGTTCAAAACGGACATCGGATGAAGAAATTACGCCCGAACGAAGAAACGAAGAACCGAGGAATCAGGATACGGGAGAGCTAGACCGTATACGGCCAAACTAGACCGTATACGGCCTAGCACAGACCGTATACGGCCTAGCTAGACCGTATACAGCCTAGCACAGCCGTATACGGCTTGTGTTCTCCCGTATTCACCCTACGCTCAACCGTATACGCTCCAGTTCTCCCGTATTTGCCCTAGCTCAACCGTATCGTGCGTTTAGGCGATAAAAATCTGATTTTTATTCGGGTTTGCGATACGGTTGTGCGTTTGAAGTTTTGGATACGGTCTACGGATACGGTTGTGCGTTGCCTATATATACAAGCCTCATTTCATCATTTTGAACACACTCTCAATCCATCAATTCACACTTCACTCTCTCACTACTCTCTCTCTAGATTTTATTTACGTTTTCATTTTCTAGTTTTAGTCTCTCTCTCTAGGTTCTCTCTCTAGTCTCTCTCTCTAGTTTCTCTCTCTAGAAACTAGTGGGAAGATTAGGGGGAGAATCCATCGCTTTAGGAGTAGCTATGTAATGTAATTCGTAGAAGCTAGCATTTGTAATACTTGGGATATTATTCGGAGAAATACAAGTGTTATTCTGCTCGCATTTATTTACCGGTAATATCTTCTCTTTCTTATATTAATTTGTCATAATGTTCTTGTTTGATATTTGTGATCTATTAATGTTGGAAATGTTTATTGCCATGCTTTGTGAGTAGTTTCTTGTATGTTTGCCATGATTAGGTATGATTAATGGAATTGTTAAACTCTGTATCTGTTTAAACTTATCATGTATCTAGACTTAGTTACGGATCACCCTTTCTAGTCCTTCACGTGACTATCACCTTAGCTGTAGGCCTAAGTTACGGTAGATATGTTATCTGTATGTTTGTACGAAGCCGTGTCTGTCACTGTAATTCGGCTGAAATACTGAGTATAGCTTTGGAAACACCACTGGTGGATTACAACGTGGAAGCTCCGGAAATAGCCGTATGTGCCAACACTGTGAACTACCTAGAGACCCTAGAATATGGCCTAGGAACCAATATAACTGTGGAAATGTTACAGTACACCGTCTGTCCACCCCTGGAACTGAAGCTATGGAAACATTTTCGAGATAATACACCGTACCTGTACCTAGGGATAAAAACTACAACATATTCCTGGTTACGTGGATCTGTGGAACTGTTTAAGTGTATTACATCGTGAACGGTGCCTAGTGTGGTACGCTGTGGAATGAGTATGCATTGTACACCGCTGGTGTTCCTAGGGCTGAATGACTGATTGCAAAGGAGAGTCTAGATCATGACAGAAGTAATTGAACTAATCAAACGTAAGGAATGAGTCTAGTGATGAAAGTCAAGCCCAGCAGTGGTTCAGAGTTCTTAAAACCCCTAGACTCTACAAAACTGATAGTTTAGAATACAAGGATAATGATCAGTACACGTTTAGATAATAACATTTAGACTTAGGTGTTAAGAACGGTCAGAATAACCCAATGGGCAGTCTGTTACCTTATTCCTGCACCCTTTAAGGGTCACTGTCTCCAAAAAGACAGGTGAGGGGGGTTGAGCAGCCTGTTCTGATTAGAATCACGATAGCCTAGGTACTCAGTGACATACTGATTTAGAATCTATCTAAAGAAGTAGGGTCCTAGTGTTTACATCTATAGTTTATTTGTCTGTTACCTAGATGTGCCCCATATTGAACATCATACCTAAATCATGGTGAGCCACGTCTCCGTCATCCTTAAGTGTTGCAATTATGCTAGCTTCCCTTTTATTTTATGTTTTATTAGCTTAATAAATTAGAAAACCAAATACAAACCTATCCAACTATTCAAAACCCAGCTTAATTACTAAGTTGTCTGAATGAGCTCTATTTCAATTCTACCGTCGTGAGGAACGACCCTGGATCATCCTTACCACTTACTAGTATCAGGTACTCGTACCAAGTATCAGTACGTTGTTCGGAAGGTTTAGGTTCCGGCAATTATAAATTCAAAACTACACCGTTGCAGCTGTTGCGTAACGACCGTTTCAGCTGTAACAGTAATTCACCAATAATAATAGCCAACAAGCAAATAGACATAAGTAAGTTTAATAAGTTTAGTAAATAATAGTTTGAATAATTATAATCTTCTATCCAATTGAGTATTCTTAAGTTGAACCTTAGACTTATATATTAGAATCAGTATCAAATTATAAATATGTTCGTTCGGAACTAAAACGTCCCCCTTATCTTGTATATTACTGTAATATTATTGTGAATAATTGTAAATAGTTGTAATTAGGAATAAATAGATAATTAGTTATAAATTAGTATCACGTTCCCTGTGTTCGATACTTGGACTTACTTATAAAGCTATATTATACGAACGGGTTAATCTTGCCTGAATTGTGTGATAGTATTATTTAGTATTTCCTTAATTTAAAACTTGTGATCATAATTGCCTATACTTAGCACACATCAGTCGCTAAAAACAGAAACTTGGAATGTAATTTTCACTAAGTTTACAACTTGGGTAACAAATTGAAATCACTTATTACAACAACACGACTACACATGATATATACTAATGCAAAGTATACAATGAAACAAACATAATGATAATGTCTTTTAAGAATTATTGTTACAAACTTTCACCAACGGGTCGTACACGTTTTTCGATAAACAACTTATTTAAACATACTAGTTGAGTGAACTAGCATAGGTGGACATTAACCCTCCACCTATATGATTAGCCTAAGTGGACATTAACCCTCCACTTACATAGATGGTCTTTTGAGACATCTACTTACACACAACCTTATACGTTTAGGACGTTAGAAGGTTGAAGTTTGGAACACACATTGCTTGCTTATTTGATTATTTGTTTGCTACTTGCTAAACTCAGGTGAGTTTCATAGCCCATTTTTATTTGTTTTAAACTGTTTTGGGGTGAGAATACATACAGAAACTTTTACAGATTTTAATTATGATTGCTAGAAACAGAAACAGAAACTTTCACAGATTTTACTTATGATTGCTAGAAACAGAAACAGAAACTTAAACAGAAACAGAACATATACTTAGTGCATGAGTAGCATAACTAATCCACCAATTCCTCAATTTCATGGTTCGTTAATTTCATAAAGCGCGAATAATTGTGAATAGATCTATTTGGGATTGACAATCCCGTCCGAGCTGGTCGCACCAGCTAACCCACGGGCGCATAATTATTTGATTCAGGATGTGTCCCGGATTAGACACATAGAGGCAACAGAATTTGTTAAAGCTTCGAATACATGAGCTCATGGCAATAGTACACAGGACTATAGTATGCAAAACTATAGTATACAGAACAGGATTCATACAGAAACTTTATTATTCAGAACTTGATTATTCAGAAACTGTACTATGTTACAAAAACTTTATTACACGGAATCTTTATGATACAGAACTTTATTTTACACAAAATCCTTACTTTATAGAAACTTCGTTCTACAGAACTATACGGAAACTTTATTTTTACAGAACTCTATTTTACAACAAGAAAAACATGTGTTTGAGTTATTACTTTACAGATTAAACCTATGAACTCACCAACTTTATGTTGACCTTTTAGTATGTATTTATCAGGTAACCCGCCGCAGTAGGAATCTTTTAGATAGCTTAGCTCGAGTCGCATTGTTTTCAAACATCAAGGAACTAGATTGCATTACTATATTTTGTAGTTATAGCTATGTAATTCTACTTTTATTATGCGAACTCCAGATACTTTAGTAAACATTTGAATCATGGAAATGTAACTTTTTTACAAACATCTCATGTAGAGGTCGTTTGCTTTAATCTTTGTGTTGTGATATTTAATTTGGTCGGCGCCCCCGTGACACCTCATACTTCCGCTGCCACGTGTTTTGGGGGAGCGACATACATGATTCTTGATATTTTGTTGGTGCTATATGGTCTTGTCGGGTTCTTGATGATTTGCCAACGGCCCTGAAGCACACCGAATGCTCGTTCCACACCTTTTCTTGCAGATTCTTGATATCTCTTGAAGCGCATTTCTTGTTGAGTTAGTGGATGCTCAAACGACTTGACAATAGTGGACCATTCCGGATAAATCCCATCGCCTAGATAATAGCCTTTGGAGAATTCTTAGCCAACAATCGTGAAATTTACGTTGGGAACTCTATCTTGTAGTTAATCGCTGAACAAATCCGGTTAATTTACGTTAATGTCATTGCTCGAACCCGCTGGACCAAAGAAAGCGTGCCAAATCCACAAATTGTAAGAGGCAACAGCTTCAAGCATGATCGTTGGACAACCTTGATTACCTCTAGTGTATTGACCTTGCCATGCCACTGGGCAATTTTTTCAAGGCCAATGCATACAATCGATGCTTCCGAGCATACCCGGTAGGGGTGTTCAAAAAATTCCGAAACCGAAAAACCAAACAGCAAACTGGGTGAACCGAACCGAATTTTATGTTAACCGAACCGAAATTTTTTTGTTTTTCGGTTTGGTTAACCGAACCGATATTTTTTCGGTTTCGGTTCACACTTTGGGGATAATCGTTTAACTGAAAAACCAAAAATTTTAAATAATTATTTTTAATATGTATATTTTCTAAAGCTATATATATAGTTATATACTTAATTATATGACATGGATGTTAGGTAATACACTATATTTATATACAATTATTATAAATCAACACTATTTACTTATTTAGTATTTACTATATTTATTATGATACATGATACATGATACCTTTTTGAAATTGGAAGAATTAGAGAATAGTAAGTTTATCTTCCTATTATAGTTTTATATAGCTAATAAGGTGTTGTTTTATAATATTCTTGATTTCTTGATATGTTCTCTTTCAATTACATTTGTTATACTATGTTAGAGTAAATTCCATAAATGGTCTCTATGGTTTACATTGATTTACGAAAACAGTCCATGTACTCTTTTTTCAACGTTTTCGGTCCAATTACTTTGGATTCGCTCGCAAATGGTCCCTTATGGTCCCTAAAGGGACCATTTGTAAGCAAATCCAAAGTTAGACGGAGGGACCATTTGCGAGCAAAAATTCAAAGTTAAGGGAATCCAAAGTTAAGGGACCATTTGTGAGCAAATGCAAAGTTATTGGACCGAAAACGTTGAAAAAAGAGTACAGGGACTGTTTTCGTAAATCAATGTAAACCACATGGACCATTTATGGAATTTACTCTATATGTTATAGTAATATGTAAGTTATTGTTATCTACTATAGGTATGGCAGATTTAGAACGAGAACAACCAACAATTGAAATTGATGAATCATCATACATAATAGTGGAAGATGAAGTTCAAGCCTCTTGAAAGATCGATGAAGGGACATGTATCTTTGTAAAAAAAATGGGGGATCAAGATTCAAGGGTATAGTTTGGTGAAGTGGCTGATACTTTTTGGTAAGAGTAAATTCCATAAATGGTCCCTGTGATTTACATTGATTTACAAAAACAGTCATTTACTCTTTTTTCAACGTTTTCGGTCCAATAACTTTGATTTTGCTTGCAAATGGTCCTTAAGGGACCATTTGCGAGCAAATCCAAAGTTAAACGGAGGGATCATTTGCGAGCAAAAATCCAAAGTTAAGGAACCATTTGAGAGAAAATCCAAAGTTATTGGACCGAAAACGTTGAAAAAGAGTACAATGACTGTTTTCGTAAATCAATGTAAGCCACAGGGACCATTTATGGAATTTACTCTTTTGGTAAAGAACTTCAACTTAGATAATGATATATAAGTTTGCAAGCTACGGATATGTATCTTTTGTAATTTGGTGACATATTTAACTATAAACATACACCAATGGATGTTGAAATATATTTGGATATGTGTTAACAAATATATTTTGATGATTTTGTATGTGTGCTATTCATTTTTTAATATGATTTGTAGATAAGAAACGGTTAGTTGGTTAACCGCATAACCGAACCGTAGAAGCCGGTTAACCGATTACCGGTTAACCGAACTTTTGGTTTCAGTTCAAGAAATTGGTGAACCTAATTTTCGGTTAACCGGTTCGGTTACCGGTTAACCGAACCCCCGGTTAACCGTCCATGAACACCCCTAATACCCGGAAATCTATGCAACTCGACATGACGCTGATGTAAACGTTGCACATCTTGTAGTGTTGGTTTTCGTAAATACTCGGTTGAGTATAGATGAAAAACACATTTGCAAAAGTTATCCAAACAATCGTATGATGTTTGTTCACCCATATGTAAATACTCATCAAACGTATCAGCGGCACAACCGTATGCCAACTGGCGTATGGCGGAAGTTCATTTTTGCCAAACGTTAAAACCATCTCTACCGGTTGCGTCAGGCCGTTGAATAAAATATGTAAAGTATTTAGGTACCGGCATTTGGGAGTATGATATAATACCTTGACATATATGGAGAAATAATGACTTGCTCATTCGATAACGTCGACGAAATATATCCCCCATAAACATTGGACGATCGACAAAGTAGTCTAGATACAAATGTTCTACCATTGCTTCACGATCTCTAGGAAAGTATCATCGGGGTGCTCGTGGTATCACATGAATATCATCTTTGTCGGACGAATCAGAGTCTATCGAATTTATTATATCGATAGCAGCCGTCGGATCGAAAACACACTTGATCGATTGCAAATCTTCTAGATAGGAATCAGAAGACATAGTGGAGTGTGTAAATTGTATGAATATATATATGAGAAGTGTTTTAATTGAAGTGTGAATTGTTTGGAAATGAGAGTGTATTTTATATAGTTAAAAGGAGAGTTTTTTTTTATGTAATTAAAATACCGACGGCTACTTTTGTAACCGTTGGAATATATATATATATATATATATATATATATATATATATATATATATATATATATATATATATATATATATATATATATATATATTCAAACGGCTCAAAAGTAAAAAAAAAAAAAATTTTAAACTTGCGCGGGACTCACACGTTGCAACCGATGAAGCGTCGGCAAACCGAAGGAGGATACCGACTGACCGAAACGACGGCTCCGTGCCATCGGCATCGGTTTCAACCAACGTCTAACCGACGGCACCGTTGGATGTGATCTTATCTCACTATCACCTTAATTATACTTTTCCTCTTTCAATACATACATTTACATTTACATTACATACATATAAGAATTAAAAAAATAAAAATAATACTTTATAATAATTACTCCATTAATTTTACCTAATTGAAATATACCTCGAAGTACATTGTACAATTAGGTGGTTCACAAACATATCTCTCTGATGTATCTACATGTTGTACGTTGAAGCTCTATTATCTAGTTAGAGCATCCCTAGTGGTGTTTATATGTGCAAGTCCGTAATGACATGGTTAGATAAAAGGAGAGTTAGACGTATGGATCAGAGAGAGAAAAACTCAAATGGGCCCCTCACTACTTATTAACCATTTTAGTGGTAATATGCATAGACCACTCCTAACAGTGAACATGAACTGAACACTTCAGTTTGTGCCACATCAGCGCTATATCAGCAGAACACAAAACTGATACAAACTAAACATTTCACTGCCAACAGTGAACACTTCAGTTTTTTTCTGGACCCCACACATTATTTACTTTTATTATTTAAACTACAAAATAAAATAAAATACTTTATATTAAATTAAAAACTTTATATTAATTAAAAATAAAACATTACATTAATTAAAAATTAAAAACATTACAATAAATAAAAAAAGTGCATTTATTGAAAAATAAAATGCGACTAATTAAATCTAATACGGAAGTTTGGTGGGAGGTTCGTGATGTAACGTAAAAAGTCATGTTTTTACGTACATATTTCCGCACTTTTTGGACTAAACTTTAGTGAATACATTTCAAAAAAATTATTATTTACCAAAAATCACTAAGGTTGTCCATTTATAGGCGTTTGCGATAAAAATCAATAAAAACATCCTTATATCGAGCAAAACAGAGCAAATAAAGCCACTCCAATTCTTCCTTCTTACTTATCTTATGGAAATAGCTCTTAATGGATATTTTATGATTCCATAGGAAAATACGATACCGGAGAATCAAGAATCATGGAGAACGGCTAAAGAACGAAGAAGATAGAGCATTTACAATACAACCGATCGTCATCCGGAATACGCAAAAGCTATCCACCTCCAAATTTGGCAAACTTAATGTCATTAGAAGCGTAACGGAAAAACGAATCCAACGGCACAAGAATCAAGTGAATCAGGCTTAGAACGAAAAAGATACGGGCGAAACAAGCAACGAACGGAGCAAGCGGAAGACGAAAGGCAAATGACCCCCCCTAGGGGCCGTATATGGCACCTTAAGGGCCGTATACGGCACCCTAAGTGCCGTTTTCCTGCTCTTTTGCCTTGGTAAATGGCCCCTAAGTTCCATTTGAACCCCCTAGTTGCTTGCTACCCCCCGTTGGCGCTTAAGGTCTTGTTTCTTGTGCTTTAAAGATTGTACCAAGCCTTCACCTCCTTCCCTATAAATGCCAACCTCATTTCCAATATACCTTCATTCACAACTTCTCTCTCTCTCTCTAGAATTCTCTCTCTAGGTTTTCTTTAGTTTCTCTCTCTAGTCTTTCTCTCTAGTTTCTTACTAGAGTTTTAAACCCTTGGGCTAGTGAGATGATTAGGGAGGGAAACCTTTCCTTTTCTTTTAGATTAATTATGTAGTTAATTAGTAGAGGCTATCTTATGCAATGCTTGGATATTATACGAAGAAATACAAGTGTTATTCTGCTCGCAATTCGTATCGGTATCTTCTATCCTTTCTATTATTAATTTGTCATATTGTTCGTGTTTGATGTATGTGATTTATTAATGTTAGAAATGTTTATTTCTATGCATTGTGAGTAGTTGCTTGTATGTTTTCCATGATTTAGATAGTAGTGGTAATGTTGCTTTAAATATACGATTGAAAACTTGTGGTGCTGTTTAACTATACATTTATGATTTCAAACTAAACTATCGCTTTTCCTCCAATAAATGTGGTTAGAACCTTTATGGCAATAAGTAGCTAACCTTGTTCAAACGGTCACTACCTATCTATGTTTTCGAAAATAAACATGGTCTGATTATGAAGCTGTGAAAATACTGCCTAACTTATCGTATAGTACACCGTGAATTAATCAAGGATTTATTGGGCTGGGATTTATTAAGTGAACGGGTTGTTTAGCTATCATAGATGGTTTCACTGTAATACAAGCTTAGATATATTGAGTTCAGATAGCCGTAAAGTATGTAATACAGGGAAAGCCCTAAAACGTCCGAGTATCCGGTATAGCGTTGGAACTACCTTTGGTGAAGTACAATTTACGTGGAAGCCGAGGAAAGGCCGTAGGCTGTACACTGTATTGCATCCTGGCGTAGTCTGTGATCCAGGAAAGACCATAAAACGGGTGAATATCCGGTATAGTGTTGGAAACACCTCTGGTGGAGTACAAATACGTGGAAGCCGTGGAAAACCCTGTAGGTTGAAGACTCTATCACAGCCGAATAACGCTGAACTCAATCATAACCATTAATGTTTAAGTTAACAGTCACCACCTGTCTTAAATCTTAAATGCCTTGCCTAGCTTAGATGTCTTTGTATGTGTTAAAGAAAGGTCATTGGAGAAATTGCGGACTGTCGCCCTATTCCTGCACCCCAATCTGGAGGGTCACTTGGTCTCGTTAAGAGACGGTGTGGAGAGTTTCAAGGCAGTCCGATCTGATCAGAATCTTGATAGCCTAGTACTCAGTGACATACTGATAAGTTCATCCGATCAGTAGGGTGCGAGTGTTTACACTACAAATCATATACGCGAAAGCAAGACACAAATCTTTAAAAGACATTTTCAAGCAAAAACATCATCCCAGCTATCCTAAGTCATGGTGAGCCACGTCCTCGTTATCCTTAAGTATTATATATGCTAGTCTCCCTTTAGTTTTATGCTTTATTAGTTTTCTTAGTTTAATTAGATAAAACTCCAAAAACAAACACCCTTCCAGTTATCAAAACCCTAGCTTAATTACTGACTTATCAGAACTAGCTCTGTTTCAATTCTAACGTCGTGAGGAACGACCCTGGATTATCCTTACCACTTACTCGTACCAGGTATTCATACCAGTTCCAGTAGGTAGTACGGAGGATTAGGCTGCCCCCGACTATTATAAATTTTAAAATTACCACCGCCGTCCGTTGGTAGCCGGTTTCGCGACCAGGGTGAAACCTGACCGACCGCTGACGGTACGA
Organism: Helichrysum umbraculigerum; assembly: GCA_949592205.1. Lineage (NCBI taxonomy): Eukaryota > Viridiplantae > Streptophyta > Magnoliopsida > Asterales > Asteraceae > Helichrysum > Helichrysum umbraculigerum. The sequence continues at coordinate 170,820,634 of CATIUR010000001.1, forward strand.
CAGTTCGCAATGTGTTGGATAAGAGCTTCGCGAAGTTGATGATGCACGTCACGGTCGCATATTTCCTTATCCATACGCATTTGTGTTTCAACCCTTTCTTGCCACGAGCGTTGGGGTGTATTTTCCGGGTTCACCAAATAGTCTTCCTCAGGTCGACACATGTTTCGTTCATTGTCCTCGGTTATCATGTTGTGTAAAATGACATAACAATACACGATTCGGCTTATTTTGTTGATGTTATATGGTCTAGGAGGGGTGTTGATGATTGCCCAACGGCCTTAAAGCACTCCAAATGCTCGTTCCACATCTTTTTTAGCAGATTCTTGTTATCTCTTGGACCTCTTCTCACATATGGTTATCGGATGCTTAAACTTCTTCACAAGCGTCGTCCATTCTGGATATATTCCGTTAGCGAAATAATACCCTTTCTTAAATTGTTAACCGGTAATATTGAACACAACTTCAAGAGTTCTATCTTGTAGTAAGTCTTTGAATAAATCGGATTCATTAAGAACGTTGAGGTCGTTGCTCGATCCCGTAGGGCCAAAGTAAGCGTGCCAAATCCATAAGTCATGAGAAGCAACCGCTTTGAGCATGATGGTTGGATGACCATGATCACCTAGGGTGTATTGACCTTGCCATGCCACTGGGCAATTTTTCCAAGGTCATTGCATGCAATCGATACCTCCGAGTATACCCAGAAAACCATGCAACTCCGCATGTTTTTGATGTAAACGTTGCACATCTTGGAGTGTTGGTCTTCTTAAATAATTGGTTGAAAATAGATGAAAAATACACTTACAAAAGTTGTCCAAACAATCGTACGATGTTTGTTGACCCATATGTAAATATTCATCAAACACGTCTGGTGCACACTCGTGTGCCAATTGGCGTAAGGCATAAGTGAGTTTTTGGTAAACATTAAAACCAAGTCTACCGGGCGCGTCTAGAACTTGTTGAAAATAACTGAAATATGTGGGCAATGGAAGATGGCAGTACGATAGTATACCTTGACATATACGGATAAACAACGGTCGACTCATCCGAAAACGGCGCCGAAAGTAATCTAGAGGAAATGTTGGCCCCTCGGCAAAGTAATCTTGAAATAAGCGCTGACAAGGCAGCTTCTCGATTTCTAGGTAAAAATCTTCTTGGTGCACGAGGTATACGGATTAATGGATCGGCATCATCGTCCGAATCGGTATGCGTGTCTTCCGCTTCTAGCTTGTTGAGTCTAGCGATCGGATCGAAAATTTGAGTGACGGCATGAAAATCTTCCTTATCGGAATCGGACGACATTTAAATTGAAAGTATGAAAGATGTGTATATATTTGAATTGAATTGGAATGAAAGTTGTGTGTATTTTTGAATGAATGTGTGTATGTTTTTATACAATGGAAAAAGTTAGAATTTTTTTTTATTATTTCAAAGGGTAATATTACCGTTTTTAATTTAATTTAATTTTATTTTTAATTTCAAATGGTCAAAAGTATAAAAAAACAAAAAAAAGGTGCACGCGGGCCCCACAATTCACCGTCGGTACTCGTCTAAAAACTGAAGCCACCAACCAATGGCCAACCGACGTACCGTTGGCACCGTCGGTGGCCAACCGACGGCTCGACCGACGACCGTTGGCACCAGTCTAAGAAACCAACGAATAATGACAAACATGTAATATAATAATAGTAATTATATTCAAGTGGGCTCCAGCTATGGGCTTGTGTAAGCTTATAGGAGTAGAGGTGTAAGTTTATGAAAAGTGGTGATTTATAGAAGGTTGACGTTGTCGCACCCCCAAATTCGTACAGCGGAAGCAATTCTGGTCAGGGCGCTTGTTATCAAATATCATAACACCAAGATACAACGAATGACCTCTAAATGAGTCGTTTTGAAAAATAGTTACATTTCCACAAATAAAAATGTTTAAAAACATAGTGTTTTCGATACAAAAGTACAGTTTCCTAGAGTCCGAGCAAGGGGGCGGGAGATTCTATTACATAACCATAATTACAAAAGATAATGCTAAGAATCTCCATTAAATGCAATGTAGAAATCATGCGACTCTAGCTAGTGTAGCCTGGAGTAATCCTACTCCTGCTGGGAACCTGAGAATACATGTTAAAATTGAAGGGTTTTTAATAGAATTATACGTTATAAAACTTTAATCTTTATTTACAATAAATATAACTAATACGCGGAAGCTTATAAAATTATTTAATCATGTAAGAACGAATTCTTACATCGAGTGCTCGGCAAGAACTTCAAACTTCAACTCATTGCCAAAGTACGAGCGGACTTATCTTGATCTTCACTTGAAACCTTGAAATCGACTACTACGGGATACGTTAGGTATCCACCTTTGATTCACAGTTGAACGGTTGGTAGAAACCTAAGTGTATACTGTTAGGAACTAACCCTAACACAAGAACACGATCGAATCACGAACTCGAGAACCCTTGGAGGGTTGTTCGACTTTCGGATTGTGTGGGGTGGGGCCGGTCGACGCACAAGAGAGGGAGAGGAGAGGAGAAAGTGTTAGGGTATTATCAACTAACAAATGAAACCTCTAACCCTTTATTTATAGTTGTAACCCAACTTGTTTTCCAAGTTATATATAATTACACTATAAACCCTTTAGTTTAATACTTTATTAAACTAATCCCAAACTTGTACATTTACAATTAAAACCTCGCAGTTTAATAATAATTAAACTAGCTAATTTATTTACAAAACTAATTATAAATAAATCCTTTTATTAAATAAATAATTACACTTAATTATTTATAATAATAAATGTCTCAATTGCGTTCGACCAATTTATTCTTTTCACTTAAATGAATGATATCAAATATCTATTTATAGTATCACACTACTTGTTCGGTTGTGCTCATCGGTGTAACCCTGCGGTATTCATGTGAAACTGGATTTGATATATTATATTATTTATGTTAATATAAAGCACATAATATTTCAGACTCTCAATATTAGCATCGGTCAAATATCATGTACCTAAGGCGGTCCCTACCAGGACACTTAGGTTAACCAGATCAATGAAGCAATCACTCCTCGTAGCTTTTACAGTCTAGCTGAAATAATATTCAAAACGGTGAGGGTATGGCTATATCCTTTTTGCAGTTTCTTAAGATATTTTAGAGTATAAGGCATGGACCGTATCAACTTTAAAATACTCAATTCTTATTTTTCGATTACAGATTTGCACCGACTAAGCAAGTGACTTATCACTCGAGTATGGCCATACATTTCTTCAGTCCAAATCATCGACGGCCTAGGAGATATCTCTCTTGCTTTTATACAAGAGTTGCAAAGTCTCATCTTGCGAGTTAAACTAGAAATCACAACATGTGTTCTTCGTCAGCCAACGAATAACCGTTATGGATGCTCATTTACGAACACCGTAAGATCTCATTAGAAACCAACTAGGTTCACATGCGAAAATCTAACCTGCTCAGGTCATAGGATAGTGCGCCACGATTATGAATACCCATGACAATGGTCCACGAAGTATTCACTTAATATGTGGGTCATTCCAACATTTAATTGCATTAAGTGCTAGTGATCAAGCATCACAAATTAACAGTGATTGTACCTTATCTGCATGACAAGTTGCTTATTAAAGCTGTAACATACCATCTTTCACTATAACCGATCGCCCTATTGTAGTTCCCACTACAATAAACGATTATGGATACGTATCTCATACACTTTAGAATAAACTTGCATTTATACATGGATACTAAAATATACTAAATATGAACAACATGAAGGTCTCTTCATATCTCAATGAGTCATCCAACCTTAACATGCTACAGTTCATGGTTTCGGAATCGGGTTGTCATGTATGAATATAATTAGAACTATTTCCAATCAATTCATATTAACTATATTTATTAACATATATTTCTCTAAACATAACTTATTAAATATCTACCCACTAATCAAAATCTTAAAGACTTTAGATTTTATTTGTTGTAGCTATAATTCAAATCTTTGTTAATGTTATCCAATGATCATTTAATATGCACACCGAAGTAAAACATATTGGATTATGATATTATTTATACAAAGCATTTACTATGACTAACCATTAATTCAACTTAATGAAATTGACTTCACAATGAATTTGATGTTTCCAAATACTTGGATTTTAGAAATTTCTTTTAAACAATTATCAAACATTTTTAAGTCAATCCAACAATAAATTTTAATTCTTCAACAATAATATTAACGAATTAATGTTCTTGTGAGATTTTAAAATTTCCATTTAACGCTCCCACTAAATCAAACAATACTCATGAATCCAATTTCTACAAAACAAATCTCATGATTCCTTTTAGAAATGATTCAATATATATGCAAGGTATACATTAATCAAATAAACTAAGTCTTTGGTTTCATGATGTATTTATAGAAAACACATTATCAATTTATTTCTCATAGACAAGAATAAATCAAACCATAACAAGTTTATTATTTTAATCTACTATGATTAATCGACAATTCAATTAATTGTATCTAATAAGTTTAGCTAACTTATTCATACATCTTTCATGCATATAATAGATTCAACAATCTAGAAGTATTATCATTTAGTGCTAATATAAATCAAACCTTTATATCATATGACAACGTTTGTATTCAATAATTATATAGATATCAACTAATAAATAATATTTATTTAATGCATTACTCATGAACTAGTATCTTATAAAGATAAGTTCTAAATGAGTCACGCAATAAGATTGTTACATGTGGATTTCATTTTGGTATTTAAACACGAGTTTTAACATAAAAATCATTTCAAAAACTTTTAAACACATTTCAAACATTGTTTCACAAACCAAACTTTAATATTAAATAATGAAAATATTAAGTATCTAAAAACAGATATCCAAGCTCAAAACGAGCAAACCATAATGTGAAAAACAATGTATGAAATAATATCCCAAAATTCAAAATGAACTAATGTGCTTATAGCACTTATTCTTCCACATCCAAGCTTCTTGAACCAACAACGCCATCTCCATAGCTCCATTTCAAGTGCTCCATCACTTCTTGACCCCTACAATAAAATTTGTACATATTAGATCAACCATCTAATATAGTCATATGAAGTAAATAAACAATCCTTTATAGGATATCAATACTAACCAGAACTCTCAACACCATTCCTCTTATCGGCAAGATAATCGGGACAGTTCCTCCTCCAATGTCCAAGCTTATTACAATGAAAGCAGTGATGCTCGGCTTTGGACACTTTGGCTTTAGGTGCTGGTTTTGAAGTTGAATCACCATTCTTCTTCTTTCCCTTGTTGCCACGGAATTTACGCTTCTTCTTAACACCCCCATCACGGATCATTAACACGTCTTTATGCTTGATATGCTCCATATCCCTTTCCGCAGTTTTCAACATTTGATGCAGTTCGTGGATAGTTCTTTCCGTGTTGTTTATATTGTAATTGAGCACAAATTGCTTGTACTCCTTACTCAATGAAGCAAGAATTATATCAATAGCTAATTCTTGTGGAAAGGCATGTCCAAGTCTTTCAAGACGTTTAAGATACCCAATCATTTTCATAGCATGGGCACTCACATCAGATCCCTCGGCCATCTTGCAACTATTCAAATCCTTAGTGGCGTCGAACCTTTCGGTTCTAGTAGTGGATTGAAATGTATCTCTCAATCGGCAAATCAAATCATACGCCGAAGTCTCCATGTAATTAACTTGGAGCTCGGGAGACATAGTAGCAAGCATCAAACATTGCACATCGAGAAGATCGTTCTCATGCTTAGTATGAGCATTTCTAACGTTCTCGACGGCATCGTTTGGTGGCGCGGGACCAAGAGGTGTCTCGAGCACATACCACTTTCGTTCATGGCGAAGGACAATTTGAAGTTTCCTTTCCCAATTACGAAAGTTAGGCCCGGTCAGCTTATCCTTTTCAAGGATCGAACGAAGTGACAAGTTCATGGTATTATTCACGTTAATGTTGTTATTAGCCATCTACAGTAAAACAAACAAACTTAGTTATTCCGTTTTAAACTCTTAATAATTCATAAACCCTAATAGAACTATTAAGCTAGAATCCGACATTCACACTAAAGTGCGCCCTCAACGAAGGCTGCAATGACACACAATAGCTTTTTAGGTAGATCACATATCAATTGCATCACATATACAACTTCTAGACTCTTGCGATTCTAAATTTTAATGTTTAAGTATATTTAATCTCAACTTACACCTTGGGCCAAGTCTCATTTGGAATCACCAATAGACCAAACCATTTGCTAACTGTGAGGAACCGGCCATCTTTTCAAGTGGATATCGCGGCCCTATCACTTCTCCCTAATCGAGTGCAACCATGCCCACCCACAGAGGCGGCAAAGGACACGGAGTCGAGTTCGGTATGAATGTCCACAAATGGAGGGTGGTTACGGTCTAAATTAAATAGGGTTTTAGGTCTTAATTCTCTAATTTTATTTAAAATTTTAAAACTAATTAAGTAAACCTAATCAAAACTAATGTCACTAAAACAAGTTAGTATTTTTGAAAAATACTAAATAAAGTTTTAAGAGGTTTAAATAAAATTGACATGTTTTTAAATTAATATTGTTTAAAAAGTTTGTTTTAAAAGAAAATATAATTTTCGGTCAAACATGTTAATTCTATTTAAAAGTTAAAGTCAAAGAAGCAATAAATCAAGAAACTAATTAATAGATAATTGTTAGTTTATAATTCAATAGAATTGTAAATAGACAATTATTAATTATTGTATTTGATACAAAGATAAGGTAGATATGATGGAACTCGTAGTTTGCATGTAATGAATGGGTGCGTTTATTAAATAATGCATGTATCTAATTAAACGCCCTAAGCAAACTATAGTTTAAGATTCCATTATAGTTTTATAATTTTGATTATAATTGTTTCATGTGTTGTGACCATAGCCGAGGCAAATAGGGATGGCACCCGCGGGTCGTGGGTATGAATATGCTAGACCCATCACCCGCCCGTGACGGGTTTTTGTACCCATCACCCGCCCATGACCCACTAACGGGTTTACTTTTTACACCCATACCCGCCCGTGACGGGTACCCGTGGGTCACGGGTAACCCGCGGGTTTATCTAATATAAATGTTTTATCTAAAATTTCAAAAGATTTTATATTATTTTAATGTAGAAGAATGTTTTAAAAAATGTTTAAATCAATAGATCGTATTTTAAACGAATTAAAATTGTTAAAATTGAAGACATGCGGACTAATAGTTCGATAACTATCAATTTATTTGATAATTTTTCTTGATCAGTTGTTAAGTTTGATATTCGAAATATGAAAACTATACTTTTTAATTTGTATAAGAACTGTTTTATTATATATTGTTCAAATTAACCACTATATATAAATATATATTTAATAAATTATACAAATCCACTTGTAGATATATATAATGTACTATGCAGGTTTGCGGGTCGGGTTTACCCGCGGGTACAAGTTCATACCCATCACCCGCTAACGGGTAGAAGTTTATACCCGTAACCCACCCATGGGTAAAAATTTCACAGGTTTACCCACCCATGACGGGCGGGTACCCATGGGTCGTGGGTTTTTCTCACCCATTTGCCATCCCTAGAGCCAAATTTGACCTAATATATGAACTGTGTGGTTGTGTTTATTTTGGTTGTGTTGTAATTTTCTTTTGGTTTAAGGGGAGACCTGCGTGTCACTTACAACCCCATTTACTTTGTAATTTTATTTTATGTAAAAGGGTAGTTTTAGTTTTATGTAAAATGTATTTTTCAAATTTCATTTGTAAAATCTAAATACAAAAGAAGATGAAGTCCAAAAGAAAAGGAGCAATCAAAAGGAGTCTTTCGGTTCCATGGTGTCACGAGGAGTCATTGAAGATAGTGGGAGCACGAATATCAAGATTGCCAACCATGTGTCATGTTTGTCCCTTAGGTTGACCCTTGGTTTCGTGTTGGCTCATGGAAACCAAACATAGATTATGACAAGGCTATGGCACTTTGAATATATGCTTTTGTTTATGTCCTTATTTATTTTGTTGGTTGAATGAAATAATGTATGAATTATTAGATAATTAATTAGGACATAATAATAAAACATTAGGTAATGTGATATCATCTAGTAAAGATGTTTATGAAACATTGATTCCTCTAGGATGAATACATTATTAGAGACTTAATAAAACACTTGTTTTTATAAGAGATATATAAAACTAGGAAATGGTTTAAATTTAATGATTTCCTAAGGGACGTGTTTTATTAAAACTATTATATATAAACTCATGCATAATTTATATTTTTTTAAAATTAGTTTAAGAAAAATACCGAAGTAGGTTTAATTAGAGAATTAAACTTTATTTTAGTATTTTTCAAAAATACTAACTTGTTTTAGTGACATTAGTTTTAATTAGGTTTACTTAAAACATTAATTTATACAAAAATAGGATTTCACATAAAACCTAATTTGTATAATTTCATTAATCAAAAACTCCAAGTTTCATAAACCCTAGATTTTGATTAATCACATGTTTTACGGACCCTATCTCGATTCTTTTAACAATTATTGTATTATTCCAAAATCAATATCTTTAGGTTTAATAACCCTAACCTCGATTTTGCTAAAAGATAAAAAATATCCTAGCCAAAGATCGACTAATCCATAAGTTTAATTAAATTGACTTTTGCTAAAGGTCTCGTATCTTTGCAACAATCAATTTATATCTAGAGTTTCATAAACCCTAGTTGATCACATCAATGGATTAAGAAATTGATTTTTTATGGGTTTGAAAAACCCTTACAAAAATCGGCTAATACAAGTTAGTCAAACCCTTGTATTGATTTCTTGCTCGCTAAGTTAATTGCTAATTGTACTAGATTTAGGATATCAAATACCTAATACCTATGCCTAAATCGTTTTTCCTAGGGGTTTAGGCAAACCCTAAAACGATTTTAAGCAAAAATAAACCCACACAATTAATTATTAACTTTAAACAAGAAGAAACGACCGTTAGTTTTCGGGTTAAATTATTTAAACTATTGATCAAGAAAACACGATATGTTTTCGGTTATGGTGTTAAACACCATATACCAAAAATCGATCAACAAGGTTTCACATAAACCTTGGAGCAATTTTGGTACATCCAAAACACACCTATTTTAGATCAATCGCGAAAAACCAATTTATACGCGTTGTTTAATAGTTAACAAACTACACAGTTTAAACCGATTACAAGAAAGGTAGAAGAAGAGATAACAATAATTAAAACTTAATAGAAAGAAGCATACAAGAAAACTAATTGCAGTTTTATTAGAAAATTACATGGCTCTGATACAACTGAAGGGTTTTAATAGAATTATACTTTATAAAACTTTAATCTTTATTTACGATAAATACAATTAATACGCGAAAGCTTATAAAATCATTTAATCATATTAAATAAAACCCTTAGCCAAGATCTATAATTTTCACTAATAAAACATGTTTGATATTTAATTACAAAAGATTAAGAACGAATTCTTACATCGAGTGCTCGGCAAGAACTTCAAACTTCAACTCGTTGCCAAAGTACGAGCGGACTTATCTTGATCTTCACTTGAAACCTTGAAATCGACTACTACGAGATACGTTAGGTCTCCACCTTTGATTCACAGTTGAACGGTTGGTAGAAACCTAAGTGTATACTGTTAGGAACTAACCCTAACACAAGAACGCGATCGAATCACGAACTCGAGAACCCTTGGAGGGTTGGCCGACTTTCGGCTTGTGTGGGGTGGGGTCGGTCGACGCACAAGAAAGGGAGAGGAGAGGAGAAAGTGTTAGGGTATTATCAACTAACAAATGAAACCTCTAACCCTTTATTTATAGTTGTAACCCAACTTGTTTTCCAAGTTATATATAATTACACTATAAACCCTTTAGTTTGATACTTTATTAAACTAATCCCAAACTTGTACATTTACAATTAAAACCTCGCAGTTTAATAATAATTAAACTAGCTAATTTATTTACAAAACTAATTATAAATAAATCCTTTTATTAAATAAATAATTACACTTAATTATTTATAATAATAAACGTCTCAATTGCATTCGATCAATTTATTCATTTCACTTAAATGAATGATATCAAATATCTATTTATAGTATCACACTACTTGTTCGGTTGTGCTCATCGGTGTGACCCTGCGGTGTTCATGTGAAACTGGATTTGATTATTATTTATGTTAATATTAAGCACATAATCTTTCAAAAATGGGTCAACACGAATGTTTGTGAGCTCACAGGTTTAATCAGTCAATCAGTAAGTATGAACCACAAGATTTTATCAGTGTTTTGCAACTAAGCAAAATGTAAGTGAGTGTATGTATATACCATTGCCATGAGCTCATAGTCTGTAACGCCCCTAAATTCGTAAGTTTTAAATTATATAACATACGTTTTAATTGTTTAAGTTGTAAGTTATAATATATATATATATATATATATATATATATATATATATATATATATATATATATATATATATATATATATTAAATGTGCAATGTGTTAAAATATAATTGTGTACTAGAAATAGTAAATAGGACTTAACTTGTTAAGTTAATAGAGTTATAAGGGTAGAAAGTATCAAAAGAGTGAAGAATGGGTGAGATTATGAAACTTATTATGTTGAAATTTACTGTACGTTCTCATTCTTTCCTATTACTGAAAATTAAACATACAGTATGTGTGTGTGTGTGTGTGTGTGTGTGTGTGTGTGTGTGTGTGTGTGTCTGGCGAAGTGAGGAAGAGAGCAAAGGGAAGAAGAACATCAAATTCAAGCTAGGGTTTATACAAGTAGTGATTCTAACTTCTAATGTATTACTTCTAAAGTATATATAATTCCCTAAACTCTTTAATTTAGTGTTAAGGTTTAATTAGAATAAACCCTAAGTGGAAGAAATCTATAATTAATGATTCAATTAGTGTTATAAAGCTTCATATATGTTATTAATGTAATTTCTAAGTTTCTAAATTACTATGTAAAAGAATATATATATATATATATATATATATATAAATGGGTGTTTGATGATTTTGTATGTATAAAGAAATTTGATTAAGGAAAGTTAAGAAGTTGTTAAAGAATGAAATTTAACACCCCTTTATGTATGTAATCTTGTAAAGAGGAAGTGTATTATAGAGATGTTAGTGGGTGTAGTGACCTTAACACCTAAAGACATGAAATTAAGCAAGAAGGTTTAAGAGTTAAGTTGTGTTGCTAAGCAATTTACATGTGTTATGTGTTTAGGTGATCAAGGTGCTTAAGTTAATTGAAGTAATTCTCAAAATCAAAACAAAGTTAAGTAAATGGATAATTGTGGAAGTAAGTGATGCTTATAGCATCACTTGTGTTAAGATGTTAATTGTTCACAATCAACATGTGGAAGTGTTAAGGATCCTTAAAATGTGGAAGTGTTAAGTTTAAAGTTATTTGTTTACTTACTAAGCAATGTGTTTATTGTGTTAAGTTTAATATTTTGTAGGTGATTCAAGTGGCAAGAAAGATGATTTGGGCAAGAAGCCCGTGGGAAGCTAGTGGTGGCTTGTTGCTTGGTGGTAACAAGTTCTAATCCCTTTTTGATCATGCTCGAATACTAATATGCACCCCTTTGTAAAACTTTGAAGAAACTTGTTTTGACACTTTTAATCTCACCTATGAGTTGTAAGTAATGTTTTGGAATATGTTAAAGTTGAAAATATGTGGTGAGATTGACAGTTGTAAAGTTTGTAAGATATGGTTGGATAAAGTATGGTTAATTAGTATGTTGAAAGTTAAAGATTTGTGGAAGTGTAAGTTTTAAAGAAATATTAATGTAAATGTGTGACTTTGACTTTATGAGGTCAAATGGGTAAGAACTGGTGAAAGTGAAGTGATAAAGTAGGTTATAAACCAAACGGGTCATTTGGTGCCCAAATGGGTCACCAAATGAGTGAAGGGTCAATTTAGGCTAAGTTGATGATATGTTAAATGTTATTGTTGGAATAGACTTAATCTGTATTGTTAAAAATGTGGTCAAAAGAATAAAGTCAGAACTTGTGTGAATTAGAATATGACATGTCATGAAAAATGGTCAAAAATGACCACAAATTGGTCAATGGTCCAGATTTTGTTAAAACGTAAATTTGGAAAAAGTGTGAATTAGGAAACGTTTATTTTGTCATGATATAAGTGCCTGCATAATTTGGTATTCCCATGCCTTATAGATTAAGAGTTATGTTGATCGAAAGTTTAGATTTTATTAGCTAAGTGCAGGAAATTAAGTGCAGGTTTGTAGGACAGGCAGACTACTCGGCGGGTAGTCATGTACCCGGCGGGTACTAATGTTACATTTCTCACAGAAAGTGACCCAAAATCGATTACCCGGTGCGTACACTTAGTACCCGACGGGTACTCTAATTAGCCGGCGGGTACAAGCCTTACCCGGCGGGTACCCAGCTGATTTATGTGATCTTCATTTAGCTTGTAATATGATATTCAAAGTATAACAATTTTGATGTTAAAAATTTAAATAAATTAAGTTATGATGTTGGGACGATAATAAATGATATAAAAAAATGTTCTAAATTTTCGGGGTATTTCATAGTCGAAGCTTAACCCGTAAATAAGTAATGTACAACCAAGTACAACATAGTGCCCCCGCGAGTGCCTAATCCAAACACTCGTACGAAACAAATAAAAGTCGTCCGTTTCTACAGAACGGTTCGTGGTAGCGCTACTACCCCGGGCGGGGAGGGTCAGTCCCAAATGGATCCATTTACTAATATTCGCGCTTAAGTCCATAACTAACGAAACTATGATGGGAGGACTTCAGTGGATTAGAAGGTTACTCATGCAATCCGTATAAAAGTTAATCAGTAGTACTTGTGTTCATATGTAAAACAGAGCAATGTATCTCACCCCAATAGTAAAATAGTAAAAACGGGGCTATGAGACTCACCTGAGTCTTTGCTAGTAAGCGTTTAAATTAATAAACGTGTATCCAAAAACAATAATCAATTAGTAGGTTCTCCGAACCCGCAACCTTCTAATGCCCTAAGCACGTAAGGTTGTAAGTAAGTGGATGTCTCAAAAGACCATCCATGCTAGTTGTCCACTCAACTAGTTATGTCCAAGTATTATCGTTTGTTTTAGAAAAACGTATGCGACTCGTTGGTGAAGTTTGTAAGTAATAATAATTTCCTGAAGACGTTATTATTATGTTTTGTTTCATTGTATACTCATAAAAGTATAGATATTGCATGTTGTTTAGTAAGTGTTGTACGAATTCGACACTTGGTGAAATCTAGTATTTCCAAACAGACTGTTTAGCGACACAAGGTGCGACATTAATAAGGGTTGCGACATAGGGGTCTGTGTCGCATGGTATGTAATTCAAGTATGAGTGCGACATAGTGATTGTGTCACTAAGTGTAAGAATCCGATTGTGCGTTACACCAGGGTTATGTCACAAGTTTGCGACATTGGGGTCGTTGTGACATACAGGCTTGTGTCGCAATCAGATGTTGCGACATAGAGGCTTGTGTCGCAATGGCTTTGGGCCAAAAGCGACACAAGGACCGTTCATACTTTACGTTTTGTGAAGAATGATCAAACGTGCTCGGTTTGACCCGAAACTTTTACACGATACTTAAAATGTCAAAATACTTTAGGAAAATAAGTTTCATGAACTTTGGTAAGCCCGAAAGTGTCGTTTTATTCAATGCACCAAAACAGCCCCTATGTTATGTTTTTATGATTTTTAGTCGCGTTCGGGTCTCGTTTTAGATAAGTAAATGGTCGAGATAAAATCCAAGAAAAATCTATGACATACTTCTATGTCTAAATTACTTAACTTAATTTTTCTATAATTTTTAATCAAGTACAAATCGCTTAATAATTCAATAACCACACAAGTGTCCAGTAGCTATATTTTCCAATATACGCTCGTTTTTTGGTTTATAACTTGAGTTTTACAAAACTTTAGAAAACGTGCAAATTGGAAAGCTAACAAAATTATCAAACTTTTCCCACTGGTCTCATCAGTTTTTGATTCGTGGTTTACGAGATATGCTTATCCTAAGTTGACTAAAATTCTGACTAGAAAGTATAGCCTGGATATGTACTTTTATATCATTATTTAAAAATAGGAAATAAGCTCAGAAAAATACATGGCTTAAGGATTTGGAAAGTAGACTCGTTGAACTTGAGTTTAGAGCTAAGAAACGTTATATTTGGTTAAGAAACAAGTTAGTTATCATAGATCTAAGTCGATCTAAACTTTTGTCTAGTGGTTAAAGCTATTATCCAACAGTTTTTCGAATTATCTTTTGGTTTTTCTAGTGGAGCTTAGACATAAACTAGTAAAATGAAGCACTATCATGTTTGTAGACTTTATCCAAGGAGGTTAGAAGGGAAAGTCGTGATTCTTACCAACGAAATAGCAGATCTAAAGTCGAAATCATACGAGATGTGCAGCTGCTGTCCTCTTGTGTGTTCTTCGTGTTTTCCTTGCGATTTTGTGTACAAGATGATGATAGATGATGATGGTTATTGTTGGTGGTCCTTGGTAGTGACTGAAAATCGTGGGGAAGGGGGTGTTGGGGCTGGAAACCGAAAGAGAGACAAGAGAATAGAGAGAAATGGTGTGTGTTTGAGGTGTTGTGAAATGAGAGAGTTAAGGAGGTGTGATGGGGTTTTAAAAGGGGGTGTATGAAGCCGGTTTGGGCCTAGGCTCTCGGGTCTGGGCCGTCTTACTCATATGTTTGGGCTCGCGACTCGTTCCTTGATCGGTTAAATGTAAATCGTACGCGTTAATGTTTAATTAATATACGTTTAGTTTTCGCGTTTTGGTTTAAATACACAAACAATATTTTAGATTGACTAAATATTTCAAAACGCTTTATTTTAGGTTACCAAACTATTTTTCGGATTTCGTTCGGGTGTCGGGTTCGATTCGCGCATTTTCTCGCGTACGTTACGTTTTACACCAAACGTAATAGTTTTTCGTTTATATTATTACAAAATAATGATACAAGGTAATTAACGACTATTTTACCATAAAAATAGATTTACGTTACGTATGAAAAGGTTCACCAACGGCCGTGTGTGTCGGAATCCATCCGATAAAATTGCGTAATTATAATTAATTACGTACGTGTATATACTAAAATATACAAAATGTTACAAGTAATTAGTCCTATTTCAAACTAATACAAGTAATTACAATCAAGCTTAAGGTAAATTAATATGCTTAAGTACGGGTTGTCACAACGTAGTAATGGTATGGACTGGGTGAAGTCCATAGCATTGTGGATGGTCTTATGCTCAATCGTAAGACAATGAGAAATGGGAGAGGCAAAACCTCGCCCATAATAGGCCGCGTTCATTCCTTCCCATCGGTGTAACAGGGCGACATGCTAAATTGAACACTCCATTCAAGAGTTTATTATATATATTATATATATATATATATATATATATATATATTACTTTCCTTTTATTTGATTGGTTCAAAACCATGTTTGTGGCTCATTTGAAGTCCGATCGAGTTGAACTTTGAAACACTCCCCTAAAAGTCACCGTGCCAAACTCCAGAGTTCAAGCACTTTTGTTTTTGTACATAGACCCTGCCATTATTGGTTTTGGTCCTGTTATTTAAGGGAATCCCGGTATCAGAGCACGTCAGCACTCTTTATATTATACATTATAAGCTCTTTGTAACGGTTGAAATCATTCAGTGGCGGGTTTATACTGATTTTGTATAATTAGGGTGTTGGGTTCTTTGTAGCAGGAAACAATATCACGGTTACTAGGCACAATAATTATATTTTGTATAAACCAATTTAGGTGGTAGTTAGCAATGTTTAGAAATAGAACATAACCCCAATTAAGTCATTTTTTTTCTTTTTTCATTTTATGAAATTAAAAATCTTTTGTTATAAATGTTGGTTTGCAAGTGATTTTTTTCCCTTCACACTTAAAATTTTTAAATGTGAAGATTATATGTTTTTTGCTTCACATAAAATTTGTGAAAGTTGACAATGAAGCTTCACACATTCATAAAGTTATATGAAACTAAAAAAATAAAACTTTACAGTCAAAAAATTTCTAAATTTTTGTGAACAAAAATAAAAGACACGAAAACTTTTTGGAAACAAAAAAAAATAATGGTTCACAATAATAAACGTAAGTGAAACGAAAAAAAATAAAAGTTCACAACTAAAAAAAGTTGTGAATACAAATTGAGATCATTTTTACCGCTTTTATTTTAACTCATTATTTTCACCAGAACACATCCGTATATGTGTGTGTGTGTGTGTGTGTCTAAAATGTTTGCCTAATTCAGTTTTGGTTATCGGAATTCGATTTGGGTGGACCAAATTGTCCAACAATTTTCAAATTTCAGTTGTCTAACAAGCTTGAACTTGAATATGGACTGATTCACATACTTGGTTACAAAACTAGCAGTCAAAAACCTAACCAATGAGCACCTCAATAATATAAATTTAACCATGCTTGCTTTTATCTTCTACTTGTATCGTAGAAAACTTGCTACTATCTATCTATCTCTATATTAGTGACAACATTATAATAGCAATTTTGAAACTCAACCATTTGGGTGGAAAATGTTGATAACCAGAAAATCAACATCTATGGCTATGAGGGTGTTTATGTTCGAACCCGAGATATTGTGTTATTTGTGACAAAGATACACATATCTATCTATAACTAAACTTTATTCCATTGGTCACAAGCAAGTAAATGGTTATTAATCAAACAATCTTTAAAACTTTAAATAATACCTAAACTTCAGCAGGATGCATTTCAACAAGTACACGTTATATAAAAGGTGGTACATTTCCCATAGGTATTCAACGTCGAAAATCTGAAATTTCAAATATCTAGAAATTTACAAGTTGAAATTGTTTCGAGCAATTAAATTAAAATATTAGATAAGTACAAATAAACAACCAAAACAATGGTAAGGTGTAACACCTCAAAATTTAAAGTATTGTAAGAAATATTATTTTAGATATTTATTATTATTTTAAGTGGAGTAAAATAATAATAATTGTAAGTCAGTTTTAAAGTTTCAGACAATGATAAGTACGGAGAGTAAAATTTAGAGAAATAAGGAGATATGTACGTACGGTTACATGTTTATCTCATTTCAATTCTAAAAAATTCCAGAACCTTAACTGTGAAGAAACAGAAAACGCAGGAAGCAAGCTAAGCTTCAATTTCAATTTTTAATCTTCGAATTCAAGCTAATAATCTTCAAATTCATCATCTCCATCATCTTCCTTAACCATTAGTAAGTGATTTCTCCATGAATTTAACCTAGGTTTTTAGGTTTTGATGGGTTTTGTATAATTAGTGGAATTAATCCGAAATTAGCGTTGGGAGTTGAGTTAGTTGGTGTTAATTAGTGTTATTATGAGTATTGGTAAACATAAAACAAGTTGTAAGTGATTAAATCACAACTTGTGTTCTTGAGTAAATTCATGGGTTTTGCTAAATCTTTGTGAATTCAAGCAATAAGCTTAAAAGTGTAACTAGTGATGTTAGTAGGATGGTAAAATGATGTTGAACAAGTAACTAAAGTGGTAAGTTAATTATGAGATGTTTGAGTTAAAGATTGATTATGAACATGAAAGATGAATTTGATTAGTTTAATGAAAAGTGGTCATGGTTTCATGAGTTAGTGATAACTCAAGTGATCAGTAGTTGAAAGAGTTGTTATGGTATGATGATAATGATGAAATAGTGAGTAGTTGATTAAAAGTTTAGTTTGGTTAACCCAAATGGGTGATGGGTTAATAATTTTGATTAGTTGATTATGATGATTATTAGTTACTAAATATGTTGTTATATTTATGTGTTTTATGATAGGTGCTCAAAGAAGTGATTTTCATAATGAAACACCCCGGATTTTTTTTATCATATTCATAACCTCAATCCAAAAGTATTACTCTTTATTTCTCAACAAAAGTAAAGCATATTCAAATGATTTATAGTTATACAAGCGGGGGTTTCTCTGTATAGAGCATGATTAAATAAGAGATTGACTTACTAATTACATAGTAAGTCCCACCAGAAGTCGTCCTCGGATCTCTGTCTCAGAGTGATACCAATATATAGTTGTACCTACAACACAACACACAACAATAAAAGAGTAAGCGATAACGCTTAGTAAGTAATAGTGATCTTTACCACCATCTCAAATAAGTATAAGCCTCGTTCTCGTAGTTGTTAAGAAATAACAAGATCATTGATCATACTCGAAAGGTGAACTCCAATTACATGATATTAATCTTACTCAAAAGATTTATAACAACAATTGTTGATCACATTCAAGTGACTCAACTACTATCCAATATTGGTCACACTCAAGTGACCAAAAACCATATCACTAAGTAACTCATCTTAGTTATAACTCTGCTCGTATTAGTAATTTTCGTACAACAATTACTACACTCAAGTAGGATTAATATCTTCTATATAAAATACAACACCTCTTAGAAACTCCCACAATTTAATTTTATAGTTAACATATATTTACACACCTAAATACATCTTTAAAACCCCAAAAAGTCAATTTTTTATAAATACTGAGGGAGTACTCTTAATATCTACCGGGTACTCAATCTCGAACCACCTTCTGTGCACGTTTAAAACTTAGTACCCACCGGGTACTTAACCTACCCGCCGGGTAGTTCATCCATTGCTCAGGCCTGCACATTTTTGACCCAAAATATAAACTTTGGACGCACATAACTTTTTACTCGTTAAGAGTTAGACCACCAAATTTTGCAGACACGCACAAAATGTAACTTTCTCTTTTTACACTTTTCCAAATTTTACAAAAATGATGAATTTGGACGTAGGACTAATTATCGCCCATTTTGGATCATTTTTTGTGACAACCCACATTGTAAACCATATGCAATCCGGTTTGGGCATTTTGCCCACCTTACAAACAACTCAATTAAAGTTTAGAACTAGCAACATATCAACCATAATATAAATCCAACCCCGATCTAACTCAAGTGCCCATTTACGACCCATATGGATACTTTTCGACCCGTATGATATTTTTACTCTTTCAACATAAATTCTATAATTATATCCAACTTTTTATCAATATCATCAACTCAATAATAATAATAATCAAATACTCAACATAATCAAGACTCATGACAATTCACTAACAAAGAATCACTTCAAATCAATAATTCTCAATTCGATCATTAATATCTCTAAGAATATGTCCCGTCTATCTTTTAGACATAACTTAATCTCACTATTCGTCTCTTTTACTCAAATGATTAAATCTCATGTGTCAAGGCATGATCATTGAGGTTTCTCAAGTCTCAAGACCATCCTTAAATTCCACCTTTACGGATACACACATTGAGCACTCTCATGTGTCTCAATGGCCTTACTCAATTATACTCATTTTGCCTTCTCGTTAAACTCATTGTATAAAAGCATTAATCAATTATACTTACCATTTAGTCTCATACATAACACAATATATTTATCAAACTTCGGAACCAATTACTTACCCCGGGCTCGATTTGAAGAATGATTAGCAACCTTTCCGACTGGATTATCACCTAATCAATTATCACATACATAAGGTCACATAACACAATAACTCAATATTGGCTAATTTCTCATTTAACAACTATCTCATTCCTCGTATATATTAACTAACCAAATTCTCATTCATTAGTTAGATAATTTCCCATATACAACTAATTAAATTCTCAATTTCAACTAACTTGATTCTCATAATATCAAATATCTTAAGCGATCGTTTATACTCTTTTCTCATGAAATTCTCATACATATAGTTAGATTTACTATATTTTAACAACAATAACTCTACAATAACATCTCATCATCATCAACTAAATCATAATAATACTCTAGTTTCATCACATTCATCAAATCCTATAATTAACACCAAAACTCATCTCTTTAACATATTAATAACTCATTTATACTCAAGGAAGTTCATCTATACTTAATAATCATCAACTAACACTTCTAATTAACAAAATCCATCATTTTTCTCAGAACCCATAAATTGGGTTCATCTCAAGAATCACCAATTCATCAAATTGAAAGGTTAAATGAGTTGTTCTTACCTCAAGGATCACGAATACGTAAGATTAGGGCTTGAATCTTCAAGAATTCGAGCTCAATTTGATGATCTCTTTCTTTGTTTTCTCCCTCTCTTTCTCGTTCTCTTTCTCTGTCTCGATCTCTCTCTCTCTGGAACAAAAACCACGTCCATACCTCTCTATTATTGAGGTGTGGGTTTACTTAAGTGTATCCGACTTGGACTATTGTCCTATTACACCCCTCTAGTCTCGGTATTAAAGTTTTAAATCGTAAGGCTCGTTTTCTCTTAGTTTAAACTCTTTACTCATATAAAAATGTAAATGCTCAATATAAAATATTATTAATAGCTTAACTCTTTTAAACTTTAAAAATCGTGAACTTATAAAATTTGGGGTGTTACACATAATCAAGTGATAAAGTGCATAATTGCCTAAAAAGCAAAGGTGAGTGACATGGGAATTCAATGGGTAATGGTTGTTTGTTCCAGATTGCATACGTGCAAGAGGTTCACATAATCAATGAAAGTGATTAGTTATACTTTGTTTTTATTTATTACTGATTAGTGTTGAAAGGTGTAGATGGGGCATAGTTGAGATTGTTTGGTAGTTAATGGTTAATGTATATTAGCTATGGTTATGAATAGATTGATTAGTAAATTGTTGATTAGTGTAGAAAGATGTGAAATGGGGCTCGATTTGAAGAATGATTAGCAACCTTTCCGACTGGATTATCACCTAATCAATTATCACATACATAAGGTCACATAACACAATAACTCAATATTGGCTAATTTCTCATTTAACAACAACTATCTCATTCCTCGTATATATTAACTAACCAAATTCTCATTCATTAGTCAGATAATTTCCCATATACAACTAATTAAATTCTCAATTTCAACTAACTTGATTCTCATAATATCAATTCTCTTAAGCGATCGTTATACTCTTTTCTCATGTAATTCTCATACATATAGTTAGATTAACTATATTTTAACAACAATAACTCTACAATAACATCTCATCATCATCAACTAAATCATAATAATACTCTAGTTTCATCACATTCATCAAATCCTATAATTAACACCAAAACTCATCTCTTTAACATATTAATAACTCATTTATACTCAAGGAAGTTCATCTATACTCGATAATCATCAACTAACACTTCTAATTAACAAAATCCATCATTTTTCTCAGAACCCATAAATTGGGTTCATCTCAAGAATCACCAATTCATCAAATTGAAAGGTTAAATGAGTTGTTCTTACCTCAAGGATCACGAATACGTAAGATTAGGGCTTGAATCTTCATGAATTCGAGCTCAATTTGATGTTCTCTCTCTTTGTTTTCTCCCTCTCTTTCTCGTTCTCTTTCTCTGTCCCGATCTCTCTCTCTTTGGAACAAAAACCACACCCATACCTCTCTATTATTGAGGTGTGGGTTTACTTAAGTGTATCCGACTTGGACTATTGTCCTATTACACCCCTATAGTCTCGGTATTAAAGTTTTAAATCGTAAGGCTCGTTTTCTCTTAGTTTAAACTCTTTACTCATATAAAAATGTAAATGCTCAATATAAAATATTATTAATAGCTTAACTCTTTTAAACTTTAAAAATCGCGAACTTATAAAATTTGGGGTGTTACACATAATCAAGTGATAAAGTGCATAATTGCCTAAAAAGCAAAGGTGAGTGACATGGGAATTAAATGGGTAATGGTTGTGTGTTCCAGATTGCGTACGTACAAGTGGTTCACATAATCAATGGAAGTGATTAGTTATACTTTGTTTTTAATGATTGCTGATTAGTGTTGAAAGGTGTAGATGGGGCATAGTTGAGATTGTTTGGTAGTTAATGGTTAATGTATATTAGCTATGGTTATGAATAGATTGATTAGTAAATTGTTGATTAGTGTAGAAAGATGTGAAATGGGGCTCGATTTGAAGAATGATTAGTGATGTGACGCAAAAAGTCATGTTTTTAAGTATGATATTCCACACTTTTTGGACACATCTTTAGTGAAAACATTCCAAAACAATCATTATTTACTAAAATTCACTAAAGTACTCCAAATATAGGCGTTGCTACAAAAATCACCGAAAACGTCCAAATAACGAGCAAAACAGAGCGAATAAACAACAACCAATTCTCACACCCTCATTTACCTTATTATAAGCACATTCTAACCTTATGGTATGTTGTAATAGGTAAAAACGATATGGAAGAATCAAGAATCATGCAAATTGGGTGAAGAACGGAAGAGATACGGCTTCTACAGATCGTTAAAAGTCATTCCAAACATGCTTGAGCTACACTCATCCAATTTCTATGAAATTGGTACCATTAGAAGCGTAACGGAATTACGAAGCCGTGAGCGAAAGAATCGGGTCAAAGGGACGTGTAACGAAGGAGATATGGCCGTTTTAAGCAATGCAGAAAAGCCGAAACACCACGTATACGGCCTTGGCAAGCCGTATATGGCCTATACACACCGTATACGGCCTTGGCAAGCCGTATACGGCCCCCTATACCCCATATACGGTTTTTGGTGGTCTAGGGGTGGCTTGGTTGGCTTCCATCATGCTTGGTTTGCTTGTACGATGCGTGTCGGTGCTTGTACGTATCAATTCCTTTGGCTCCAAGTTTGGCTTCAACTTTGGCTCCAAGATTGGCTCCATGGCTCATTACTTTGGCTCCAAGTTGATCTTCACCTATAAATAGATGGCCTCCTCCACCATTTCATACACACCTCACTTCATTCTCATTTCTCATTTCTCACTTTCTCTCTCACACATTCTCTCTCTAGCACTACTCTTAGGAGTTAGAGGAGAATTATTCTTGTAGTTTTTCTCTCTCTAGCACTACTCTTAGGAGTTAGAGGAGAACTAGAGAGAGATTAGTTATGTAGTTAATTAGTAGAGGCTAGCTTATGTAATGCTTGGATATTAATAAAGAAATACAAGGGTTATTCTGCTCGCAATTCGTATCGGTATTATCTATCCTTTCTATTATTAATTTGTCATATTGTTCTTGTTTGATGTATGTGATTTATTAATTTTAGAAATTTTTATTGCTATGCATTGTGAGTAGTTGCTTGTATGCTCGCCATGATTTAGATAGTAGTGAATATATGATTGGGATAATATCGTTATGAAACAACGGAGGTAACGTTATACGGCTTTCATTTGTATAGCGCCGGAAACATCACTAATGTGTGGAGTACGGAACGTGGAAGCTATGAAAGTCGTGGGCACAATCCGTTGTGGAATAATGTTCCCGATTATTATATAAATGGGAGTTGTTTTACTTTGTTATCAGTCTAAACTTATCCTGAATATAGACTTTATCGTTCACCCTTTCCAGTCTTTCACGTGACTATTGCCCTTAGGATAAGACTTTGCAAACCCGAATACTATGTAAATATAGTTATCTGTGTTACAGTATGAAGCTATGAGACTCCGTTAAATGGCACTGTACTTCGTATAGCGTTGGAAACACCTCATGTGGAGTACAAATACGTGGAAGCTAAGGAAATGCCGTAGGATCATCTCATCGTGGATTACCTAGAAGTCACCCTTCTAGAACATGGTCTAGGATATATAAAGCTGTGGAAATGCTAAACCTTAAAAGTACTGTACACCGTGAGTATACTTAGATTTATACAAGCTGTGGAAATACTTAATGCACTATACACCGTAAGTATACCTAGGGATGAACGACTGATTGTAAAGGAGGGTCTAATTCAAGACGGAAGTATTTGAGCTTAACTAATAGAACATGAGTTTTGAAAAGAAAGCAAGGAGTCGGCTGTATTCCCAGATGCTTAAACCCCTTAACTCTTCATAACCGAAAGTTTAGAATAACATAGTTAAAAAACCAGTACACATTTAGATGACACATTTAGGTTTAGGTGTTAAGAAAGGTCAGAGTATCCTTAATGGCAGTTTGTTACCTCATGCATGCACCCCGGAGTTATCTCCAGAGACTCACTATTCCGTAACAGGGTAGTTGAGCAAGGGTCACTGTACCGTCACAAGGGCAGTGTTGGGGGGTTGAGCAACCTGTTCTGATCAGAATCACCATAGCCTAGGTACTCAGTGACATACTAATTTAGAACCGGAACTAAATAAGTAGGGTCCTAGTGTTTACACCTAAGTTTATTTGTTTGTCAACTGAATGTGTCCCCATATAATCATCATCTCTGCACATACACTATCCTAAATCATGGTGAACCACGTCTTTGTTATCCTTAGGTGTTACATATGCTAGTCTCCCTTTACTTTTATGCTTTATAAGTTTTAGTAGTTTAACTAAGATAAAAACCAAAAACAATCACATATCCACTTATTCAAACCCTAGCTTGAAAGTTAGTTTATCGGAACGAGCTCTGTTTCAATTCTACCATCGTGAGGAACGACCCTGGATCATCCTTACCGCATACTCGTATCAAGGTATTCGTACCAGTACCAGTAGGTAGTACGGAGGTTTAGGCTCCCCCGACTATTATAAATTTAAAACTACCACCTGACGCCGCGCCTAGTGGAAAGGTCTGCAACGATAGGAAGCAATTCCTGAACCGACCGCTGGGTGTGCGTCAAGTTTTTGGTGCCGCTGCCGGGGACGGTAGTACGATTCGGAGCCTGTTTAGATAAATTAGTTTTTAAGTTATCCCTTTACTTTTTGCCCGTAGAATAGCGTATTTAGATTAGATTAGCTTAGCTTAGCTTAGTTTAGATTTAAAACACTTCTCACCTCAAATATAATTCTTAAACCTTCTTCAAATGTCGTCCTTACTGAATACTTGGGTAGAAACAATAATAGATCAATTGCAAAGTCTTGCTCAAATAATTCAAATTGGATGTAGGATATGCGGTGTTCCCCACTTTGACGGAGAATGTGAAGGACATACGATGTTAGCCATAGGACACTTAGATTCTCAATCAAACCCCTATAGCCCCACTCAACATCAATCTCAATCTTTATCATTCGAAGTCAACCCACACTCCACATCTAATACACTCAACATAGACTTGCACTCAACTCTAAGCAGTGATCTAATTGAACCCGTTACCCAAGTAGTCGATGAGAATGTTGTTACGAGATTAGAGACGTCAACGGATACTGTCCCACCTCCATGCCCAGAGTACAACATTATCATTGACCAAAAGACCATAGGATGCAAGGTGGGTTTTGCGTCAGGGTTGCCCTACAAACCATCTCTCCACCACATAATGACGTATACGTCATGGAGTGATATGGACACCTCTGACCAACCCATTCTGACAACCCGACCCCAGGAGGTATTAGAAGTTGAGAGATTTGTTATACCTCCGGTAGAACAATTCCCTTACTTTGAATCATCTCCTCATATTGGACATCCCGTGACCTTAACTTTCCTTAAACTGTTAGGTATGTACCAATATTACCACTTGTGTCTACTAATGGATGCAAGGAAGCCGCCAGGATTGCCTGATAAATAGTGTTAGAGTCAAGCTAGAGACTCGAACAAAAACAAGCGCTTCTCGGGAGGCAACCCGTGTCTAACATAGTTTTAGTAGTCGTAATAGTAGTTAATTTAAGATAAGTCGTAAGCTAACCCAAATAAGTAGAGAATGATCCCTAAAATGAATGTTTCTAGTCTTCTCTATTTTTATGAACAAAAAGGATGTTTTGCGAAATTACTTCATTGAAATTTTTGTCAAAACTTAAAACTTCCTACTCCTACTTGTTTGAACTTTATTCTTAGTATCCCTTTCACTCACAAATATGGAAACCTATTAGAGTTAGGGGCCTTAGTCATCTTACACACCCACTGACATGTTTCGAGCATTTGAGGTACCTACATATATTTGTGTGAACAAACATGAAATACTGATGCTTAATCTGATAAACATGATTTGTATGTCAATATGTGTATTATGCTCGAACTCGTTTAAAAATGTGTTCTTTGGATATCTCTATACTTGGCTACCTGATTCAACTGATAATACTGGTATTTCCATATCTGATGTTTGTGCTGCAGTGAAATTATAGGCAACTAACACTTGTAGTGTGCGATTAGACTCTAAGTCATACACTGGTTTGTTTCATCTTCAAAGCATTCACTTTGATAGGTCATTCGCAAACCAGTGAATCTATGATTTGGATAATAATCACTTGTTTGTTAAGATCACGTTTATTTGTTCTACTTGTTCAAATGCTAAACAAACAGGGATTGCCGCCTATGGGTAAAGAATCTTTGAGAATAATGGAAAGGCAACAAGGGGATCTTGTAGTTCATTAAATTTGGAAATCTTTGGAGCATTGCTTTGAAGGGAGAAGAGATACCTCTTTCAGACACATAAATGATTTCTAGTTGTCTATGAACTAGTTCATTAAGTAGATCAGCTCAACATTCACAACATTCACAACATTCACAACATGTACCCATATCCTAGAGTTAAACCTTAGAACATCCTTGATTGCTAGCATAGTTTTGTATGGAACCCCAAAACATCATCCGTCATCACAATAGCCACCCACATTCACCCATCCATCCACCCATTCAGACTTATCACCACCACCATCGGGAACCATTCATCTGCTATAGTAATGTCACCGCCTACAAGTATACACAGAAACATCTCAGAGATATAGGCTGACGTAGGAATGGCTATCAAAGGATTAGATATGGGATTGATCTCTGCTGATAAGAACAACAATCAGATTCATTGCATCAGTTATCAGCAAAGATCTCGGGCGATAGAGATTTATGGTCATTGGATTCAGCACTTTCAGATCATTAGAGAGTCATTTACATCTCTTAATGATTAGGATCCTCGTCCAGTTATCTCTATCCAACATTCGTGTTTCAAGGTTGACTCTGCTTGTGTCCGAAAAATGACATCACTTCACATTATTTTCTATCGTTTTGGAAGTTGAGCTCTCGACTATAACAGCAGCGCTGCTCGGGAGGCAACCCGTGGAATAAGAAGTGTAGAGAGGAAGTGTCAACAAGTGAAGAAAATCTCCGACTATCCTTCACACTTGGACGTACCAGAAATACTTTCTGAAAACTTCTGCAGATTTACAACTCATTTGCAAATAAACCACTGTCTCAGAAAATAGGAAATAACTTTGAAAACTGATAATTCATGTGTTTCGAGCATTTGAGGTACTTGCATACTACTTTTATGCATTATGCTCGAACTCGTTTAAAAACACATGTTTTATAAAACTGATTTGTAATAGAAAACATCTTTTCAAATTCTGAGACAGTGATTTCTCTTTCCTTTGCAATAAAAACTGAGTTTGTAAAAATGGTACGTCCAATGTGTTCACACTTACGAGATTAGTTCACAAGAGAATGATGGATGAATAAAACCAATAGCAAGACGCTTGAAGCCGTGCCGATCTTCATGGATGCAGAAAAGGATATTGGCAACATCTCTTTTCAGCAATTTCAGACTTTCAGCTTCAATGCAGCTCGTTATCTGGGGAGTGTCCTTATCCTTTATCCACTTTTGTTTATGATTCTATATTTTGTTTGCTTTGTTAGTTTGTTATGTAATCTATACTCTATCCTAAGCTTATCACTAAGTGTTGGATTCCGGCCCAAAAACAAACACTTGAGAAACATTTTCTTACATGTTCAAACTCTAAGTGTGGGATTTTACTTCCAGTAAATCTCAACTCAAGAGAACATTAGGGACAATGTTCCTCTAAGTGTGGGATAGCAGGTATAGAATACCTTGGTTAGTTTTTTTTTATGATTTTTAATGTCCGAAATAGTAAACTCAGAAAATGTTCCTCAAATTTTTCAAAATTTTTCAAGAAAATTAAAAGTATGAGCTAAATCTATTGATTAACTCTGCTAATTTTGAGCCAAGATATCTTTTGAGAGGAGCTATTTTCAGATGTGAGTAATATATTTCGGAGTCTAGGGAAAATAAGGTAGAAATTGCTTAAACAAGAAATAATAATCTGATGGAAGCATGACGAAGCACATACAACCCTATTTGCAGTGAGGTATCTTGAGCCTAATAGCATTCATCTTTAATGCTTCACTAATCATTTCTTGTGTGTGCCGATGCATGCATCTCTGAATTAGAACTTGCTCTTGACATACGCTTCAAGACCACATTGGTGTGTACCGTACGCGGTATAGGTGCAATTAAATGACCTTGACATTCCCTAGGATTTAAACCCCTTTTCACATATCTCTTCAAGCCCAAAACCCTTTCCGATACTCACTTTTAGTATCGATGATCCACCTAGTAAACCCTGTTGAGCCTAAACCTTTCGTTTCATAAAACCCTCATTAAACCCTACTTCCCAAAAAAAATCCCCAAAACTTATCTTAGAATTTCTGAGGTTATGAGGAACATCTTTTAGAATATCCGCTTCACTTATCCTACCACTTTCGTGTTCTTCAAAAGATTATCTCTCTTGAGAATCCCTGGTGCATAAAATTGGCACCATGAAAAGACTCGAAATGTTCAAGATAAGGGATTTCTGAAAGAATCAAAAGAAAAATATCCTTGGAAATTCTCTGGCAAAGAAGTTCTGAAGAAGAAAAAGAAAATAGAAAAATAGAAAAAAGCAGAAAAAGAAAATAGAAAAGAAGAAAAAGCAGAAAAGAAAAGAAAAATAGTTCCGCAAGAATAAAGCTAAGTCCTTCAAAGTATCATCCTCGCAAGAAGAATATGATAGAAGACCGATAGCTATCTCCTTTCCGTTCTAGAATAAAGTTGTTCATGATCTCAGTTGTTTTAAGATAAGCAACCCTTAAAACCCAAAAATACCACTATCCATACCCTTTACCCCTCACCAAACACTACAACCCTCATGAATGTCTTGGGATAATTAGCACCGTCCTCACCTAAGTGGTGGAGATCCGATTCTCGATCAAGCCTATGACGATGAGTGCTGCATGACTGGCTATTTGAGCGATTTCGTTTTTTCTAGATTGATAGGAAACCCGATACACTTTGAGTGAATTGAGTGACCACCTTTAGTGAGATCGCCTAGTCATGTGTACTCCAAGATCATGAGATTTGAAAGTATGCCTAAGAGAATCTTTTCTTGTTTAAGGAAGGATCATCTTATCTTTCCCTGTATTCTTGAAATTATCTTACTTACATCTGAAAGTGGTAACTCTTAAAAATGTTGTGACTCGCTCTAAAATGTTTTAAAAATGTTTTCAAAAACTGAGTGTTGCTTGAGGACAAGCAACGTCTAAGTGTGGGATAACTTGATGTGACGCAAGAAGTCATGTTTTTAAGTATGATATTCCACACTTTTTGGACACATCTTTAGTGAAAACATTCCAAAACAATCATTATTTACTAAAATTCACTAAAGTACTCCAAATATAGGCGTTGCTACAAAAATCACCGAAAACGTCCAAATAACGAGCAAAACAGAGCGAATAAACAACAACCAATTCTCACACCCTCATTTACCTTATGATAAGCACATTCTAACCTTATGGTATGTTGTAATAGGTAAAAACGATACGGAAGAATCAAGAATCATGCAAATTGGGTGAAGAACGGAAGAGATACGGCTTCTACAGATCGTTAAAAGTGATTCCAAACATGCTTGAGCTACACTCATCCAATTTCTGTGAAATTGGTACCATTAGAAGCGTAACGGAATTACGAAGTCATGAGCGAAAGAATCGGGTCAAACGGACGTGTAACGAAGGAGATATGGCAGTTTTAAGCAATGCAGAAAAGCCGAAACACCACGTATACGGCCTTGGCAAGCCATATATGGCCTTTACACACCGTATACGGCCTTGGCAAGCCGTATACGGCCCCCTATACCCCATATACGGTTTTTGGTGGTCTAGGGGTGGCTTGGTTGGCTTCCATCATGCTTGGTTTGCTTGTACGATGCGTTTCGGTGCTTGTACGTATCAATTCCTTTGGCTCCAAGTTTGGCTTCAACTTTGGCTCCAAGATTGGCTCCATGGCTCATTACTTTGGCTCCAAGTTGATCTTCACCTATAAATAGATGGCCTCCTCCACCATTTCATACACACCTCACTTCATTCTCATTTCTCATTTCTCATTTCTCACTTTCTCTCTCACACATTCTCTCTCTAGCACTACTCTTAGAAGTTAGAGGAGAATTATTCTTGTAGTTAGTTCCTCTCTCTAGTTTCTCTCTCTAGCACTACTCTTAGGAGTTAGAGGAGAACTAGAGAGAGATTAGTTATGTAGTTAATTAGTAGAGGCTAGCTTATGTAATGCTTGGATATTAATAAAGAAATACAAGTGTTATTCTGCTCGCAATTCGTATCGGTATTATCTATCCTTTCTATTATTAATTTGTCATATTGTTCTTGTTTGATATATGTGATTTATTAATTTTAGAAATTTTTATTGCTATGCATTGTGAGTAGTTGCTTGTATGTTCGCCATGATTTAGATAGTAGTGAATATATGATTGGGATAATATCGTTATGAAACAACGGAGGTAACGTTATACGGCTTTCATTTGTATAGCGCCGGAAACATCACTAATGTGTGGAGTACGGAACGTGGAAGCTATGAAAGTCGTGGGCTCAATCCGTTGTGGAATAATGTTCCCGATTATTATATAAATGGGAGTTGTTTTACTTTGTTATCAGTCTAAACTTATCCTGAATATAGACTTTATCGTTCACCCTTTCCAGTCTTTCACGTGACTATTGCCCTTAGGATAAGACTTTGCAAACCCGAATACTATGTAAATATAGTTATCTGTGTTACAGTATGAAGCTATGAGACTCCGTTAAATGGCACTGTACTTCGTATAGCGTTGGAAACACCTCGTGTGGAGTACAAATACGTGGAAGCTAAGGAAATGCCGTAGGATCATCTCATCGTGGATTACCTAGAAGTCACCCTTCTAGAACATGGTCTAGGATATATAAAGCTGTGGAAATGCTAAACCTTAAAAGTACTGTACACCGTGAGTATACTTAGATTTATACAAGCTGTGGAAATACTTAATGCACTATACACCGTAAGTATACCTAGGGATGAACGACTGATTGTAAAGGAGGGTCTAATTCAAGACGGAAGTATTTGAGCTTAACTAATAGAACATGAGTTTTGAAAAGAAAGCAAGGAGTCGGCTGTATTCCCAGATGCTTAAACCCCTTAACTCTTCATAACCGATAGTTTAGAATAACATACTTAAAAAACCAGTACACATTTAGATGACACATTTAGGTTTAGGTGTTAAGAAAGGTCAGAGTATCCTTAATGGCAGTTTGTTACCTCATGCATGCACCCCGGAGTTATCTCCAGAGACTCACTATTCCGTAACAGGGTAGTTGAGCAAGGGTCACTGTACCGTCACAAGGGCAATGTTGGGGGGTTGAGCAACCTGTTCTGATCAGAATCACCATAGCCTAGGTACTCAGTGACATACTAATTTAGAACCGGAACTAAATAAGTAGGGTCCTAGTGTTTACACCTAAGTTTATTTGTTTGTCAACTGAATGTGTCCCCATATAATCATCATCTCTGCACATACACTATCCTAAATCATGGTGAACCACGTCTTTGTTATCCTTAGGTGTTACATATGCTAGTCTCCCTTTACTTTTATGCTTTATAAGTTTTAGTAGTTTAACTAAGATAAAAACCAAAAACAATCACATATCCACTTATTCAAACCCTAGCTTGAAAGTTAGTTTATCGGAACGAGCTCTGTTTCAATTCTACCGTCGTGAGGAACGACCCTGGATCATCCTTACCGCATACTCGTATCAAGGTATTCGTACCAGTACCAGTAGGTAGTACGGAGGTTTAGGCTCCCCCGACTATTATAAATTTAAAACTACCACCTGACGCCGCGCCTAGTGGAAAGGTCTGCAACGATAGGAAGCAATTCCTGAACCGACCGCTGGGTGTGCGTCAATTAGCAACCTTTCCGACTGGATTATCACCTAATCAATTATCACATACATAAGGTCACATAATACAATAACTCAATATTGGCTAATTTCTCATTTAACAACTATCTCATTCCTCGTATATATTAACTAACCAAATTCTCATTCATTAGTTAAATAATTTCCCATATACAACTAATTAAATTCTCAATTTCAACTAACTTAATTCTCATAATATCAATTCTCTTAAGCGATCGTTTATACTCTTTTCTCATGAAATTCTCATACATATAGTTAGATTAACTATATTTTAACAACAATAACTCTACAATAACATCTCATCATCATAAACTAAATCATAATAATACTCTAGTTTCATCACATTCATCAAATCCTATAATTAACACCAAAACTCATCTCTTTAACATATTAATAACTCATTTATACTCAAGGAAGTTCATCTATACTCGATAATCATCAACTAACACTTCTAATTAACAAAATCCATCATTTTTCTCAGAACCCATAAATTGGGTTCATCTCAAGAATCACCAATTCATCAAATTGAAAGGTTAGCTCAATTTGATGATCTCTCTCTTTGTTTTCTCCCTCTCTTTCTCGTTCTCTTTCTCTGTCCCGATCTCTCTCTGGAACAAAAACCACACCCATACCTCTCTATTATTGAGGTGTGGGTTTACTTAAGTGTATCCGACTTGGACTTATTGTCCTATTACACCCCTCTAGTCTCGGTATTAAAGTTTTAAATCGTAAGGCTCGTTTTCTCTTAATTTAAACTCTTTACTCATATGAAAATGTAAATGCTCAATATAAAATATTATTAATAGCTTAACTCTTTTAAACTTTAAAAATCACGAACTTATAAAATTTGGGGTGTTACACATAATCAAGTGATAAAGTGCATAATTGCCTAAAAAGCAAATGTGAGTGACATGGGAATTAAATGGGTAATGGTTGTGTGTTCCGGATTGCGTACGTGCAAGAGGTTCACATAATCAATGAAAGTGATTAGTTATACTTTGTTTTTAATGAATGCTAATTAGTGTTGAAAGGTGTAGATGGGGCATAGTTGAGATCGTTTGGTAGTTAATGGTTAATGTGTATTAGCTATGGTTATGAATAGATTGATTAGTAAATTATTGATTAGTGTAGAAAGATGTGAAATGTGAATAGTAAAGATTAGTTGTAATTAGATTAACTAACCCATGGTAGTTATGGTTGTGATTAGAATGGCTAATTTATATTTGCTATGATTATGATTAGATTGATTGTTTCTTAATTGTAATAATTGCAAGATATCATGAATAGTTGAAAGAAGTTGTTAGTAACTGTTCAATGGTAACAGATGATCAGATTTGCTAACTTATGTTAGCTTGATTAGATTAGCTAATCATGTTAGCTATTGTGATTAGACTAGCTAACTCATGTTAGCTAGTGTGATTAGAGTAGCTAATTTAAATTAGCTACAGTTGTGATCAGATGTTGCAGCACATGTGCTTAGCCGAAAGATGAAAGCAGATCCGATAAGTAAAAGATTTGTCTCTATGATTGCCCAGTAGTCATTTGTTTAAGCAAATATGTATTATTGATATTGCTATATGTTGATTAATTTTGAGAATTATTCATTTAATTGCTTATGTACTCACTAAGCTATATACCCTGTTAAGTGTTTCATGTTGTAGGTGCTTGGTTCGGTTGAACCAATTGGATAGAAAGAGTAGATTGTGGTTGCGAGAAGGTAGCGTGGATAAGGAGCTTGCTTTATGATTAGATAAGCTTCTTATTCTTTTAAATTATCGTTATGAATGGCCATTGTGTAAATCGCCCTAAACAAGTTTTGATGAAATGAAGAGATTAAAGTGTAAAACGGTAACAATAGACTTTTTACTGTAAGTACGCGATCCCACTTCTCTTATAGGATCGCGTAAGTGATATGATGAATATATAATGTTACATTTTGGACGTAGGGCTTTACTAAATGAGTTTTATAAAATAAAAAAAAATTGGGGCATTGGCTAAACCTCATATAAGGGGCAGTCCATCTCAACTATTGATTTTTTCGATTAAGAGCACATATTCACTGCATTTTTAAAATTATTGCATTATTAACGTATAATAAGATGCAATGAATCTAACGTAATATGCAGTGTTTTTAAAATATAGTAAATCTGTACCATTGATCAAAGAAATCAATGACCGAGAATGGACCTGCCCCTTCCTTGCACCCTGTTGCCCTTTTGATGAGGCTCTAATCCTACATTTAAAGACATTTTGTAGGGGTGTTCAGAATATTCGTATCCGAATCCGATATCGAATATCCTATTTATCGGATTTGAAATTACCCGGAAATTTAAATATTCGAATATTTGGGTATCTAAAATGCAGGTATCCAACGTTTTGGGTTTGGGTAGGGATTTTCAAAATCTGGAGTAATTTGGATATCCGAATATCCTAAAAATAGATTTTTAATACAATTTTTAGATTTATATTAATATAAATTTGTTAAATTTTAGTAATATAACCTAAATCTTGTAATTATTAGGTGAAAGATTTGTCAAATAATCGGTGCTTATATCTTTAAAAACCACACTAGTATACATTTTGAAAATGTTTTTAGTATTTTTGATCAAAAAATTGAATTTTCTTTCATATACATATATTTTATACTTATACAATGTTAACTTTAGAGTTTGGATCAAATGAGAACATATAAAAAATAAGTACGTTTAAGAACACATCTTAGCCGTTTGTTCATGAAATCAACGGTTTGAAAAAATTGGAAGTATTTTCCATTTTAAAAAAGACAAAGGATATTATAGGTAATAAGGAAAAAAAATGTTAACAAACAAAGAATTATTCCACCCACGTAACATCTATGTTCCTTGAATCTCTCACCCCACTACCTTCAACTTCAACAAAAACCTCTACACCTTTTTCTCTGCATATTACGATTGATAATTAACTCCATCCAAACATGGTGATTTTTTATAGGTTGTTGTGCATTTATTTTTTGATGTTATCATTTTTACTAATTACTCGTTATAACATATTAAAAATTTACCTTCGTTGGTTTTAAATTTGTGCATCTTTGTATTTTTTCACCGATTTACACAAATGCTCAACATTTTCTCCTTTCTAGTATTTGTGCATTAGTTTGCTCTATTATTTATTAAGCATCTATTCGATTCAAGATAGAACTTTAAGATGCACGAGATGATATCAACTGTGCATTTATTACCATTTGTATCAAGATTGATTTTAGTTTTGAAGGATGAAGAACTGAATTTAAAGGTATTCATTTACGATTAGAGAGTAGCATATTAAATGAAATCTCATTAAAAAGAAAACTGAATGGATTTTTTAAAATGAGCATAAAAATCGGAAGAGTCAAAGGCAATCTGAAAAATTGATAAGCCAAATGACAATCATACCCCTTGTTCTAAGCGTTCTTATTTGTTAGGTGTTCTTATTGGAACTTTACCCTTTAACACTATTACTTAAATTCTTATAAATGTAAATATGTGTAATTTTATTTTTTTTAAGAAATGTAAGAAAATATATTTCTATTTTCATTTGGTTATTTGGATAACCCGATATCCGTATCCGATTTTTCGGGTATCCGAATTTTTAGATAGAGTTTTGGATACTGAAATTTACTATACAAATTTTCGGATATACAAAAATGAACACCCTTAATATTTTCTACATCTTTAATGTATTTTATAAAATAAATTAAATAAAATTACATAAATCATCTTTATGGTTTGGTTCAAATTTCACTCGTAGTCCTTTAATTAAGTTAATTGTGGTGAAATGTGAAAGATGAAAATGATGTTTGTGCACCTAATAATGTATATATACATATTATAGATTTTTATAATTTATAACAACTCAAAAAATTTAAAAGGATAAAAAAGCTACACATGGTTCTTTTTAATGGAGACTTAACAATCGTTAGTAAATAGATTGATGCAACAAGATTTTAAAAGAAACAATGATTAGTGTGATTGAATTTATTAAAGCAAAGCGAATGAAATTTAAACCAAACTATAATGACAGTTTATGTAATTTTCTCAATAATTATTACCGAGTATTATTATACTCTTATTATACAAAGGCATAAGTAGGCATGGCAATTCTCATCCGACCAGGTGGACATCCATCCATCCAGATCCATTTGTGATGGATATGGACGATCTAAATGAATGAATAACGGATATGGATACAGATATGGATGTTTAGTGGATCGGATATGGATTACATTTGTGATCCATGGATTCACCCGTTTCACCCGAAATACACACACACACATAAATTACATATCCACATACATATAAACCATAAACTATTAAGGTGTTATTGAATATATAAAGTCGTAAATTTTAAATATATAATGTATATTTAAGGGGTTTTTTTGTATTTTATATTTAAATAGCAAATCGAAATGCATAAATCTATCGCGCTGAGTCAAGTTTTGCTTCCAATCATATAGTGAAATCACAATTCACGATAGATGACAATCAAAACATGTGTGATTAACCGATAAACATAAAGAACACAATTACAATTGTCAAAATATATGTTTAGTTGTAATTGTAACCAATTATGCTTAATTGACGACAATGGTTACATGCTTTTATAAATAGATTTATATTTGCTGGTTACATGCTTTTGCGGTATGTTACGTTATATTTATTTTTTTGTTACAATATTTGCTGGTTTCATTTCATATTAGGAGATTTTTTTAACATTTGTTGAATATCCAACGGACATCCATTAACCCGCTTAATCCATCCGATATGAATATGAATGGATAAATTAAAATTAAATAAATATATATATTGACAAAAATATTTAAATAGATACGAATGTGAATATTTCATCATTCCGATCCATATCCGATCCCACGTAAAAAACCAAAGCTTACATCTTGTAAATTGTTAAACCCTTAAAAACCCTTTTGAATAGAGAAGTTTTCCACATCCATCATCCATCATCTCGTCAGCTGCTGCGGCTACCGCCACCCGAAAACCTAGTTGCCGTCAGTATGAGAGTTAAGGTTATTTCTCGTTCTGCTGATGAATTCACACGGGAACGAAGTAATGATCTTCAGGTATTATATGCTATATCTTTCGATTGTTAGAGTTTTTCAATCAATTGTTTATTTATCTTCTTATAATAATAACTAATAATCAATGGTGTGTGTATTTGATTGATATCAGAGGGTTTCTCGGAACTATGACCCAAACCTTCGTAGTCAGGAAAAGGCAGTTGAGTATGTTAGAGCCCTTAATGCTGCCAAATTAGATAAGGTAACCCTAACTTCATATCATATATATATACGTACAAACATACATACATTTTTATTATAGATAGATGAATAAAGAATTGTTTTATGTTTGAATTATTAGGTATTTGCAAGACCCTTTATTGGAGCTATGGATGGGCATATAGATGCCATCTCCTGTATGGCTAAAAACCCTAGTCATTTAAAAGGTTTATTCTCAGGTTCTATGGATGGAGGTAATAATCTACCTTCTCTTTTACCACTCTTTCTACCTATTACTTTACTTTTATATATTCAATAGATTTACTTATATGCTATTTTTTTTGGGGCAGATATTCGTCTATGGGATATTGCCTCAAGGTAATACTTTCAATCATTTAGTTGTTTACAGTTCACACCAGTCGCATCTCTCCATCATTTCCCACAAGGGGTCACAAAAACCCATCTTAATTGAAATCTTGGACTGCAAAAAATTGCTAGTCACAATAATTACTAATGCAATACAAACAAGTTAGACCGACGAGAATAATAGCAAGTATTCGTTTTGTTAATGTCTAATACATTCTTAGATTTATATGATGCTACTGTATGGCCTAAAGTTAACATCTTGACCACCTTCAAGATGTTCATGAATCTGTTAGCTGAGCTTGTACAACTTCTACTTTAGTGAAAAGTCCTTCTCTGAGTTTACTTTAGAAATCAACAACATTTCATTACACGAGAAGAGCGGTGTTTCATTTTTTGACAATGGAATTCTTATGAACACATTACATATTAGTGACAGCATTATAATAGCAATTTTGAAATTTATATTGCATAATTAGATTGATACATGATGTTGGATCGTTGATCCTTGTCTTCGATATCGTTTTTAATTTGAAAAGACCTAACCGGAGTGCGACTTTTATGGTGTGCACAGTGTTGGATGAAACACTGCTCTTTACTCATGTTGTGCTAGCTGATTATACTTGGAGACTGATAGGACATGGATGCGAAAAACCCAATTATCGAGAAATGCATTTGATGTTGCTCTTTGGTGTGACAACTTTATAATAAATATAGTACTATCGTTTACATTTGCCATGTTTCATTCAGAGGAAGCTGATTACTTCTGTTTATACGCTGACCGTTTTTTCATTATTATGTAGAAAAACAGTATGTCAATATCCTGGCCACCAAGGTGCTGTACGTGGTTTGACAGTATCAACAGATGGACGTATACTTGTGTCATGTGGAAATGATTGCACGTAAGGCCAATGTATTTCATTATAGACTCGATATTGGGGCAAATAAGTTAGTCTGTACCTGAACTATTATATTAATGTGCATCTTTACTCAATTGAATCAGTGTTAGACTATGGAGGATTCCTCTTGCAAGCGGCATTGAGTCAGAAGAATCATCTGATAGCTCAGATAAGGTCAGTGCTAACATAAGTCTTAACTATCTATTAAGTGATCTCCTTGCTCATTTTAACATGGTGTGCCTTTCTGTTACTGCAGTCACTTGCTTCCTATGTTTGGAAAAATGCTTTTAAGTAAGTGTATTGTTAAATTTTAACAGCAGTCTGATTTTTTTGTTTTTTATACGTTGAACTTTACTTTCCACATGAGCTATATGCTTCTTGTGATTTGAGGTTGCCAAAAAGGTCGGGTTGGGTGACAGATAACAGGTATAAATTTGGTACTGGTCAGGCATGATGACCTGAAACACGGTTTTTATAATAACAAATAATTATTGTATCAGATTGTATCATCTCAACAGTTGTATATTTTCTATAAGATGGTTCAGGAGGTTTATGCAATGAAAGTACACTTGGTCTTTGGGTAATTTTTGACCTGTCTGTTTATTTATTTGTGCTGATAGAGGTGAAACATTATTAATCAAGACATTTATATTGCTGAATTGGCACCTTTAATTGTGACTATTTTCTTATAATTCCTTTTAATTAACTATGGCTAGTACTTTTTCAGGGGTGTGGACCATCAGTGGGAAGGCGGTCTATTTGCCACAGTTGGTGCTCAAGTTGATATATGGGATCACAATAGGTAATGATCTGGGCTCGGTTAGATCTTTAGTACAGCGTTTATTATTTTTTGTTACTAATTATTATGCACATGTAGATCGCAGCCAGTTAGCAGTTTCAAATGGGGAAATGACACAGTTATTTCTGTTCGTTTTAATCCTGGGGAACCAAATATTTTGGCAACATCTGGCAGGTATGCAAAATATATATATATCCGCATAGCACCTACATGATGTAATTTTCTGTATGGTTAAATCTTAATTTGTGATGATTTATTTGTATAGTATGCGTGTTCAGCATTGACTGTTGTGGGTTTAGCATACTAAGTAGCTTCCAAAAATACTAGCTGATGAGTGATATAAGTAAATCTGTCAATGTTTATCTAGTTCCACCCTCATGTGATTGAGGGTATATATCTACTGCTATTTTTTTTTTCACTAACTTGCTACTTATTTGTTCGGGTGTCTAGTATCCAAATTCCAAACCTCTTTCTTTCTTTCTCTCTCTTCACCATTGTTCATCACCAAAAGCTTAAAAGACCCTACACCTGTTTGTGTATAATTCAACCTTTTTTTGCCTTTAATATCTCTCTGGTCAGTAATGTTTTCTTGTTCCCTTTTCATTCTTTCGTTTCCTATCTTTGATCTTGTTTCACATTTGTGGTCTTCTTCTGTTGTTGTTTGGACAGGGCTTCATGAACTTGTTTTTGTAAATCATTCTGTTTTACATGTACCATCACTATATTGATCCCTTTTGCTTATTATATTATAAGAGCAGCTCCTAGAATATAACCATTTGTCAGATGAAGTATAACTTCAAGTGTCAGTATATCACCTTTTCAATATATTTTTTCTGCTGTGTTGTAAGACCTATACGGCTGTTATATACACATAACTATTTATTATTTGTATGTAGCAAGTTTTCCTCATAGTATGATCCTTCTGTATACTTGCTTCCTAACCAGTAACCACTATACATGTTATTTCCCAATGGTGGATGTCACTTGGTCAGGCTCTTCAAAATGTGTCTTGCATATAACCATTGTGTTTTACATGTGTCTGTGCATAGTCTCTGTCTATGCTATTATGTTATTGCACCATTCCGATATCCCTCTTCCCTCAAAGACTCACATTTCTTTCTTCTCATGCAGTGATCGAAGCATAACAATTTACGATCTTCGGACATCGTCACCAGCAGGAAAACTTACCATGACGGTCTGTATACAATTTGTCACTTTAAATTTCCAATCTGTGTTTTTTCTTTATTATTGCGTACTTTGGTACTTGAACATCACACAGTGGTTAATTGTTCAATTGGGTATGTGTCCGCATGTGTAAAAAGCCCTATTATGTTATGGGAAAGTTGATCACTATTTATACTAGAATATAATGAATGAAAAAATGCTTATAGCAATATTCAATTTATTGTATGCTTGAGTTTTGAGACATTGTTATTATCTTCACGAGTCTTCTTCTCTAGATGTGGGCATGTAGCAAAGCTTTAAAACTAGGGGTATCTCCTTGATAATGTATCATTTTCACATGTCTTCTTCTCTAGGATGTCAAAAGACCCCTTATTTTTTGTTACTACAAGTATCAGTTTAGTATTTAATATTGATGCAAATAATGCTATACTTTGCTGTGAAAATTATGCATTAACGTCTAGGTTATCTACTATGCTCCTTTATATCAACTCGGTTATTTATTTTTTCATTATGCAGATGAAAACAAATTCTATTGCTTGGAATCCCATGGAGCCCATGAACTTCACTGCTGTAAGCACCAAATCAAACTACTGGCATTTCTCACACCCCCAAACCAGCAAAATACAATCATAAGTCTTAAATAACTAAAAATGTTTCTGTTAGAAGTTAAAAAGAAAATTGCAACTAAATTTGTTATTATTGCAGGCAAATGAAAATTGCAACTGTTACAGTTTCGATGCAAGAAAATTGGAAGAGAAAGAGGCCAAATGTGTGCACAAAGATCATGTGTCTGCAGTGTAAGACAGCTACAATGTTTATATTTTCAATACATTTGTTCAGAGGCTGATATTTACTCTGATAACTTTGCAGTATGGATATTGATTACTCGCCAACAGGCCGTGAATTTGTAACTGGATCTTATGACAGAACAGTAAGGGGCTGTTTACTTTTTTTCGCATAAAGTCCCATATGGATATAGAAGGCAGTATCGGTATTTTTTTGGGTGATAATTCGTACACCACTAGAAATTATTCGTACATCATTTATCATTAAGTGTGCTTTATACTGTTGTACAGTACAACACCATAATGCACAGTTAATGTTGTATGGATAATTTTTGGTGGTGTACAAAATGAATAATGTTTTTTCTCATTAAGTCCTTATGTATATAGAAGTGTGTGTGAGTTTTTGTTTATTTATTTATTTTTTGTTTGTTTTGTTTTGTTTTTTATAAAGTGGTGAAAGAATCCAATTCGAACTCATATGTTTCTGGATATCCTTAGGTAAGGATTTTTCAATATAATGGTGGACATAGCAGGGAAATCTATCACACTAAGAGGATGCAAAGGTCTGTCTCCTTGCTAATTATAATGTGTTTCTCGTTTCGTGTGCAGTGTGCCCTTATGTATAGTGTAACAGTTGTTTCTACCTTGCTATATCTTGGCATACATATATTTT
The DNA here is from genome assembly GCA_949592205.1 of Helichrysum umbraculigerum. Classification (NCBI taxonomy): domain Eukaryota; kingdom Viridiplantae; phylum Streptophyta; class Magnoliopsida; order Asterales; family Asteraceae; genus Helichrysum; species Helichrysum umbraculigerum. The sequence continues at coordinate 170,862,700 of CATIUR010000001.1, forward strand.
GGACCCCAACACTTAATACTTGTTCAATGCAGCGTCTTCTGTGTTAAGTTTAGTGGTGATGCGAGTTATATTATCTCGGGTAGTGGTGACACTAATCTTCGACTTTGGAAGGCTAAAGCATCTGAGCAAATGGGTGTTGTAAGTTTATTTCTTCTTGGGTTTAGTCATTGTACAGTCTTGTTTCAGCAATTGAACTTAGAATTGAACACTTATGCTTTCGGTTATAAACAACCTCACTATAAAGAACCTGTTGGTCTTACTGGTGTGTGTGTGTGTGTGTTTTCTCTTTTGGGGTTTGCTTCATATTTATTGGTCATGCTCCAGTTAGTTTGGGGAATGGTTTATTGTGGTGTTAATGGATTTGTGGTGCATCCCGGTTGTATTAAAGCTTGGTGTTGTGTGTGCAGATTCTTCCACGGGAACGTAAGAAGCATGAATATATGGAGGCTGTGAAGAATCGTTACAAGCACCTTCCTGAGGTTAAACGTATATTAAGGTATTGCCGATTATTGCTCCTTTGACTTGTAATATATTTGCTTGCTCAAGTAGCCCTCAAAGAACCACACTGGAGTTGGTATAGTTGTCCATCCTCTAGGTCGCTTTAAAACTCACATGAGGACTATAGGTGGTGAAACGTGGTGGGGGACGTGCGGCCGGGGGGGGGGACTACCTGTTTGGGTCACATTGGATTCGGGTCCCACTGTTCAATTTCAACAACTCTTTTTTCTCACTATCAGATTTTTCAACAACTCTTTTTTCTCACTATCAGATTGAGTCAATTTTCAAATGTGTGTAGGCAAATCATATATCGTTATTAATTAAAAATATTATATGTGTGTGTGTGTGTGCGCGCGCGTATATACCTACAGATGTTATCTGAGTAAGGATTCAATTCATCAATATACGAATCGAGAGAAATAAGAGAAGGATTATATTGCGAGACTGGCAGCACATTATATAGGTTAATTAACAATCTGAGTGAAAATCAATCAAAAAAGAGGGCAAAGTGTAGAAGTGATAAAAGATAAAATAACTGTATCATATTATTATATAAAGTATCAATTGGAGGTTTGGGGTAATTTTAATTTGGTATGTTAGTATGTTACAAGCTGAAGAAGATTAGGTGAAGAGCACTGTAGAAAATGTTCCAGTAATAACAGGTTTGAAGACTATGACCCAAGATGCCTATTTGACCCAATCTTATTTGCATCTTTGCCAAGTATGACCCGCAGAGGTAATAAACAAGGCCCAAAAAGACCCACCAGACTTTATTAATAGTCCAAAATAGCCTAGTTTTTTGTCTTTCTGGGTAAATTTTGCCAGCTCTAATGCTTGACGTACTCATGTTTAATTCCGTCTAGCTTTATACAAGGTTCACCCTATAGTGCATGTGTGTATAGTTGTCAATCCTCCGGGCCACACTAAACCAGTTACCTGTTTTATATCAACCCGTTGTATCTTTTACCTAACCGACTCGCATGTTGATATCATTTTTCCATTTTGATGTCGATACAGGCACAGACACTTGCCAAGACCAATATACAAGGCAGGCTTGCTTAGACGTACTATGGCTGATGCGGAGAAGAGAAAAGAAGATAGAAGGAGAGCTCACAGTGCTCCAGGAAGCATGCCAAAGAAGTCTGTACGTAAAAACAGAATTATTCAATATGTCGAATGACAGTATGCACTGTGCTACTCTACTGGAGATGCACACGTTTCTCCCTATTTAGTTTTGTTATCTCTAAGGGGCGTATGTTGAAGGAAAAAGAACAGATGCAAATTAACCAACTTGTTTTAATTTGTAATACAAAGAATTATCTTAAATACGTCTGTCTTAACCAAGTTCATTATTCATTTGGGTATTCAAGCTTTTAGGCATCATACATGCATACATATCTTTTAAGCTTGGTAGTCAACTAGCTTTTGAACTAAGATGAAATTGATCATCATTCTTGATAAAATATAAATAGGTATTTTTAATGATATATAATGCCTGTATGATAGGTTAAGTTGTTGGCTAGCTGCAAAAGTTAGAGATTTGGGCCACAAAACTATACACAATATAAAACATCCATTTATAAGACATCGAAAACGAGACAATAGTGTACGGACTGATTATTATAAAATTAATCTGTAATGTTAAATCTCATTTCCCCTTTCTATCAATTTTATCACAACTATGAATAGTAATCACAAATTTTACACTTTCTACCCCTTAAAATTTTATATTTTATACCCCTTAAGTTGTAGCACTTTTTAATTTTTAACCCTTTTTGTTTCAATATTTTTAAACTTTTTACCCTTAACTTTTAGTATTTTTTCATTTTCTACCCTTTAACTTTATAATTACCACCCCTTAAGTTTTAGTGTTTCTCCATTTTCTCCCCTTTAAATTTTAGGTACTTTCCATTTTCTTCGTCTCAACTATTATGACTTCTCCATTTTATACCCTTTAGTTTTTAACATTTTTCATTTTCTTCCTTTACATTTTAGATTTATTTTCCCCCATTTTTTTTTAACTAACAACTTATATATTTTTTTCTCTTTTCTTACAACAAAGTTTTATACTAATTTTACTACGATAAAATTATACAAATAATTGCAAACGATAATTTAAGTTAATATTTTTATGTAGTATTCTATTAAATTTGTATTAGGTTACATTTTTCAATTATACATACATATTAGTATAATAAAAAAACAGCATTCCAAAAATATACAATTAAAAAATAACCATAAAGAGATTATACCTTCGTCAACTTAAATTTTTAAATGAAATTCATATTGTAGTTTAGGAATTTACTTTTTAACCCCGTCGTAAAGCGCGGGTAAAAAATACTCGGATATATCAATTTTAACCTACTATGAATATTACTTATTTTGTCTTATTAAACTAAACTATAAATATATATATTTAGTATAAGAAACAATATCAAAGGAACATTAACAGGTTGGTGGTTTCTACGTCATGCCTACTTCGAAGTCCACACATGTTCAATTCTGGGGCATGTTTGGTTTTTTCCCCGCTTCAATATTTTTTAGTTGTTGTTATTGTATATTTGTATATATATCAATATTATATATCTATATTTTCACTAGGTCCATATTAATTTGTTAGATTATATTGCCATTAAGTCCGTTTAAATTTATTTTTTTAGTTGTTATTATTGTATATTTGTATATATATCAATATTATATTTCTATATTTCCATTAGCTCCATATTAATTTGTTAGATTATATTGCCATTAACTCCGTTTTAATTTGTTAGTAAATTGATGTATGAATTTTCAATTTCAATGTTATATTTAAAGCAAATATTTTTTATTTTATTATAGTTAAATGACATAACCAAAAAAACCTTAAAAAATGCTCTTTTGTACTTGACGAAATACAAAAGATATCGAGTATGACATAATTAAAAAATTAATATTGATGTATGACTATTATGACTTCTCCATTTTATACCCTTTAGTTTTTAACATTTTTCATTTTCTTCCTTTACATTTTAGATTTATTTTCCCCCCCTTTTTTTTTAACTAACAACTTATATATTTTTTTTCTCTTTTCTTACAACAAAGTTTTATACTAATTTTACTACGATAAAATTATACAAATAATTGCAAACGATAATTTAAGTTAATATTTTTATGTAGTATTCTATTAAATTTGTATTAGGTTACATTTTTCAATTATACATACATATTAGTATAATAAAAAAACAGCATTCCAAAAAAATACAATTAAAAAATAACCATAAAGAGATTATACCTTCGTCAACTTAAATTTTTAAATGAAATTCATATTGTAGTTTAGGAATTTACTTTTTAACCCCGTCGTAAAGCGCGGGTAAAAAATACTCGGATATATCAATTTTAACCTACTATGAATATTACTTATTTTGTCTTATTAAACTAAACTATAAATATATATATTTAGTATAAGAAACAATATCAAAGGAACATTAACAGGTTGGTGGTTTCTACGTCATGCCTACTTCGAAGTCCACACATGTTCAATTCTGGGGCATGTTTGGTTTTTTCCACGCTTCAATATTTTTTAGTTGTTGTTATTGTATATTTGTATATATATCAATATTATATATCTATATTTTCACTAGGTCCATATTAATTTGTTAGATTATATTGCCATTAAGTCCGTTTAAATTTATTTTTTTAGTTGTTATTATTGTATATTTGTATATATCAATATTATATTTCTATATTTCCATTAGCTCCATATTAATTTGTTAGATTATATTGCCATTAATTCCGTTTTAATTTGTTAGTAAATTGATGTATGAATTTTCAATTTCAATGTTATATTTAAAGCAAATATTTTTAATTTTATTATAGTTAAATGACATAACCAAAAAAACCTTAAAAAATGCTCTTTTGTACTTGACGAAATACAAAAGATATCGAGTATGACATAATTAAAAAATATAAATATATACATGTAAATTTCTACCCGGTGCAAATATTATAAGTTTTTTTGAATGTATGGTTACTACGGAGTATAAGCTAACATGCATGTACATTGTTAAAAAAAATTAAATACATCAGATATAAAAGATAGGTATTTCTCGATAGTAAGCACGGGTGATGAAATAACCAATTATCATCGTCATCTCTTTAACATACGTACATACGACTTACAAGTATAATTTAGTCATGCTAGATATATCCCGTCGCAACGCGAGGGCATTATATATCTTGTTTATATCATAAGACTTGTTATTAAGGATGTGCATTAAATGTGAAGAACTAAAAATATCCGAAGATCGAGGAGAAACCGGACCGTAACCAAAAAACCCGAGGATATATGGTACGGTCGATGGTACATAACTTCATATTTTATTAGATATTTGACCGAATATCTGTATACATTCATTAAAGCATATAACTCCCTTATCTACCGTTATAAAAAAAAAAAAAAAAAAAAAACTGCTCATCCAAATTCTTTGTTATCTATGTGAGACTCGGTTGGTTATTTAAATCATGTTACATATATGTTTATACACCTTCATGGCTTCATAGTCTGTTCCCTTATAAATTTTATATCTAAATTATATAATGGTCAACATAACCATCACCAAGGTGGTCTATTGGTTAACATCCTGATACCCGATTAAAAGAGGTCTCGAGTTCAAACATCTATAGCATTACGTCTTGGGGTGATTATTAAAAGCGTTGGATTGTTTATTTAACCGATGTGGTCTATTGTTTATTTTTCTTAAGCCTTTATATTTGGATTTGTTTATCACTTACTAAAAAATATACTCCTTTATTTAATCATTATTTTTCAAGCTTCAACCCTTAGAGTGCCATCAATTTAGACTGTTTCACAACTGAATAAAATCATATATGAAAATGCTTCTGTAGTTTTTTACCTTTGAACCTGCAAATAATTCTCATGTAAACCGGTGATTGAATATTTTCCACCTCAACGGTTACTAAACATCGATTAGACACAAAATGACAATAAGATCGCACATAAGCAATTGGGTCGGTCTTTTTGACCGAACCAAGAAAACCCTTTTTGGAACCGAACCGAACCACACTGATGACATATGGTCCCGTCCTCAGTCCAATAATCTGCTACAAATCTGACCCTACCTCTATAATTTATATATGCCAAACTGTTACTTAGACGTTGATTAGTCTTCAGCGTCCCTTTTACCTTTGTGGTCTCGCTGCATGTGTTGTGCAGCGTTCCTTGTAGCTTGTAAACCTTTATTAGTGTACATATTTACGCTGATCAAACCTTGAAGACTTGCAGGTTATTAATAGATGCTGGAAGTCACTAAGCCTTTGTCTCAAGTCGAATACTGAAGATAGAGATAGAAGATTTCTGATTGAAGTGGAAGATCAATAGTTATCTCAACTACTCCAGCAACTATTTCCAAAGAAAAAGTACGCAGGTCTGACAAATACCCGTGTACTTGAGAAGGCGTATTCTACAAGATAGATATTAGCCGTATAACCAGCGTACAATAATACAAGAAGTCAACTACTTTCATTTGCAGAAAAAGTACATTACTTTTTCTGTAAGTATGTATTAATATATTTTAAACACCTTCCCTAGGAATAGTCATTAAAAATTTGATACTTCCCAACCATATTTATCAAATCTTTAAAGATTATTCAAACGGTTAAAATATCATCTCTCGGATAATATTGAGGGTTTATGGCTATAAATACTCATCTCAACAACCGTATTGAATACACCTTCAACCACATTAAATATAACCTTTGATCTGTATCAGCCATTTCTGTTAGTTAACGAGCTTTGTGTCAAAACTTTAGAAGTGTTGAGATCACAGATAGCCGTCAGCGTCCTTGGCTGAGTGACTTGTTATATTTAAATTTATCATCAAGTTACAATTACTTAGATTATTGTGTCTTTTCTCTTCCGCAAGTGATAGTTGTAAAGTATTATTTGATTCAATCAATAAAATTACTTTAAACTGGAAAAGTTGTATTCCCCCTACAATTAATTGTGTTAGTAGTTATTAGTTTATTTACTTAAACGGGACTAACATACTAGATACCCGCCGGGTACCATTAATATCAACCGGGTACTCGAGCTACCCGTCGGGTACTCAAGCTATCATCCCGGTAAAAAACTCTTTTCCAAAACAGAAACAAGTCTCATTTACAAATACAAACTACCAGCCGGATAGTTCATTCCTGTAGCCACTTTTGCACTGTTACAAAATATAAACCTGCATAACTCTTAACTCGTAATTAGTTAGATCCTCAATTTTTGCAGGCAACTTACTTATATCATAATAAAAATTCTTTATTTTCTCAAATTTCGCTTTAACGGCATATTTGGACTATACTCCAAAATTCCACCCATTTTGACCATCTCAAAACTAACAACTTACTCCAATTGATTTATGGTTTATGACAACCTACCAAAGTGTTACATTACTCATTTTGACTAAATCTTTATTCAATCTCAACTAATAACAACTTTGATGTGCAAAATCTAGTCTTAAAATTTATCGTTGATAAGTAAACAAGAAAGTACCGTGCTAGACCAAAACACAACCGGGCAGTGGACCCTATCGTGTGGTAGTATAGTTTGGTAAGTTCGGGTTCGAACACAGGGAATGTGAGTTTAAGAATTATATTCAAGTGCAAGCAATTTATACAGAAAAGTAAATGTGGGGGGTTTTGTGACCGAGTTGTCACGTTGCTTAAAACTACAATCTTTAAACTAAACTAGGCAAGTGGACTCTTAAGAGTCAAAGTGGTCGTTTGGAAACTTTCGTATAATAAAAACAATACTTGCTTGGACTATTTCGCTAATGATTTCGGGGTGTTGAGTTATAACCAGTTTATACAATGCATTTGTAAATCTTAATTAAGCATAGGATTAACGTTCGCTATCACCTACAAACCTTAACTTTAATCTACTAACCATACAATTTAATCTAGTAACGGACATTCGTCATGGTTACCGTCTTGCACATTTGAGCTCTAATTATCCCAACCCATTCCAAAACTACGTTCGCAATGTTTGTTCAATTACTTATAGACAAATAATCGATGATAACTTACCGAGTAGAAAACGTTCGCTATATCCACTAGTAAATCACCAAATAAGTTAAAACAATCAAACTAAGCTCAAATGCACAAGGTTCGCGATTAAACATAAAGTCAATTATCACAAGTTTATAATTCATCCAAAATGAAAGACGTTCGCCATATTCATCAACTCATACGTTTTAGCTCATTTGTGTAACTCATACCAAATTTCACAACCGCAAACAATGGCTCATTCATACATCGACATACAAATGACAAGTATTATAACTAATAACAAACGTTCGCTATAATCACAAGTTAAAAACACCAAATAGTTCCACAAATTGATTGAGCTAAAACATATAAATTCAATTTTCATGGAGGAATTGTAAACTCAAGCATAAAAACCCAAATTAATATACCCCTAATCTCTAGCTATTTCATCCAAGCAAGTAAATAAAACTAGCCACTAACAATCATACTCAAACTATCACAAATAATAAGTGAAATTAAAGGAAACATAATTATATTGAATAAAAATGCAAACCGAGTGATTACAATGTTTGGATGATGATTCTTCGTGTCCGAATGATATAATATGATGAGATATCTTCAAGGTGATGAAAATGGCTTGAAAACCCTAAAAAATCGCCATGGAGGCTGATATTTTCGGAGATGATGAGTTAGGTGAGAAATGAGGAAGAAAGGGTGTTTAAAGGGTCAAAAAGTGCTCTGCCGACACTAGAACCCGGCTGCTAAACACCCCTACACGGCTGCTCCTCTAGGCTTAAAATGAAGAATTTTTTCTGTTACCGATTTTTGAAAAGAACCCGGCTGCTTCCCTATAGAACCCGGCGGCTTCTCCTATTTTTCAGCAGACCATATTTTTCAGATTTGTAGATCTCTGAAATACGAACGTTTGGCCGCCCGAATCACCTCAATCCGAGTTCGTATGAGGGAGATATGGCCAAAACGGTGCAGCATAGCCAAATCTGAAAACTCTTTCATCGTTTCATCCATTCTTTCTCAATCTTCAACCTAAACACATGAAATCAATTTCCAACTAAATAAGTACCAAAAGTTCATGAAATCGACTAGAAACAAGTACAAAAACAATGATATCGCGAGAGATAAACATGTACAAAACGAGCGATATCAAACTTCTTTACCCATTTGAACACCTAATGATCCAATTGATAAAATTAATCTATTAAAACACTCAATTCCTCATTATAATCAAATCGACAATCTGTATTAAATACTTAATAATATTAACATAATCAATACTCGTGATAACTCATTAACAAGAAATAGTAAGTACTCAAGGTTATTCAATTCAACATTTATACATTTAGCTTGTTGTTCAAATTCTCTTTTAGGCATAATATTATCTCATTACTCATCGCTTTTTACTCAAGAACTCTAACCTCATGATGTCCACGCATGGTCATTGAGGTTTCTCATGTGTCTCAATATCAACAAAGAACAATACTCATTATTTAATTTCATACATAATATAATTGTAAGCATCAAAACAAATACCCATTACTTACATCTCGATCGTGCTTGAAGGATGATTAGCAACTCTTTCCAATTCTCTTATCACCTAATCAACAATCATACACATATATGGTTACTTTCTACTAAAATGATAAATCAAATAAGCCAACACCCACATTCCTCTATTAACTCACACACACACACACACACACACACACACACACACACACACACACACATAAAAATACCTTCTCAATTCAAAACTTGTAACATCCTCTCCAGTGGCCTGGTATTTTTCTATTTAAATCGAATAATTAATTGTTTTAGATAATTATTTGTTATAATTGTGCTTACTGTGAAACTTGGTAAAATAGGTCTTAGGACTTATTGTGGTCAATAAAATGTCGCTTGATTTAAATTATTAAAGTTGACGGAACAATAAAATAAGTTTCTCGTATTTAGTAATTAAGTTCCAGACAATAGATTTAGAGCGGGTATTAAATACCCAATGTTGTAGGTCGGTTTTATGAAGGACCGACCAAACCTTTGGATCACTTTACCAAATTTTATTTTCTTTCATCCTCTTTCATTCCATTTCAAAAACCACAAACCCTAACTATTAAAATCAAGTAGAATCATCAAACTAGAAAGGGATTGGGGGTTGTAATCTTCAAGTTATCATCATCCTCATCACCTAGTTATCATCTTCGTGTTCATCAATCTATTGTAAGTTTATATATTTCAAAAGTTCATATGAAAAATAAATGATGATTTGAATAATTCTTGGATATTATTGTTGTAATAGATGTTAGTATAGCATTAGAAGCTTGTTACATATGTGTTCTGCATGATTGATTCGTATTTGGGGTTTATGGATTTGAGTTGCTGGGCTGTGCCATGATCGAACGAATTTTTGCTGGGTTTTTATGCTGAGGCCGATCGGCTATGCCAAAGCCGATCGGTTATGCTTTAAAAGCCGAACGGCTTCTTTTAGCCGATAGGCTTTGATAGTTCAAAATCACCTCAGAACTTGGACCTCGAATTAAAGTCTGAAAATCAACAGGGGAAGCCGATCGGCTATGGCTGAGCCGATCGGTTATGATGTCTAAGCCGATCGGCTATGGACGTTTAAGCCGAACGGCTATGATCAAAAGTTTGAAATAAAATAGTTAAATTCTTTGAAATGTAATTGCAATGTATAGGTGTATTTGGAAACCAAATATACAAGATAATTATGTTACGATCTAATTATATTACTGATTGTTTAATAGTATAAGTATTAGCGTAAAGTCGTTAGTTGCTTAAGTACCCCTTATTAATGACAAGTTCTAACTTGTGTTGTTGCGTGATGTTTCAGATACCCCAAAGACTCAGTGATTAGTAGCTGGGTGTGTTGACTGCAAAGGTATCGGTGAGTGGATTCAGAGCTCACCATTTAATTTAGTTGTGATCATTTGATTGCAACGAATAAACGTGTATATGTTTTGTTGCTTAATTGATATACCTTGTTGACTATAAACCTATGTGCTATGTGTTTGGCCTTCGGGCATCAGTTGTTAACGAGGTCAACGAGTTGTTTAAATGGTTGGTTGAACTAGGTAGGGGTTGAATGAATGATACAGAGTCATACTTCATTTGTTGTGTGTATAGATTCTGTATTTGAGTTCAACTACCACTAGTTATCGGTCTCGTCCGTATGGCCATACGGATATGGTTGGGTAAGTGTTCTTGGGGAGCCACCCGGGCATTATGGTTATCCCCAGAGCCACCGATCCTCGTTAAGTTGTTGTTGATTTGTTGAATATTGTATTGCGGTTGTTTGAAGCGATTTTATGATTATGCTAAGTTAGATGTTGTGTTATGAACTCACTCACTTAGCTTTGTGCTAATCCCTCGTTGTTACTTCCTGCAGACTTTTGATTTGAGCATGCGGGTGGGTAGCAGGAAGGTCAAACCTTGGAAGAATGGAATGTTTGATATTCAAGCTACTCTGATTATTTTGTTGTAACTCAGTTTAGTTTATATAATACCCCGACATGCTAATCTTTTGAACAAGTTTTAAGTGGTAGTAACTTAACCATCTAAACTGTTTTGGTATTTTGGAAAATATGTAATGAAGTAATGTGTTTTATTCATCTTCGCTTCCGTAATTTATATAATATTATTATTATGAAATGAGGGGTGTTATAAGTTGGTATCAGAGCATGGTTTTGGGGTAATTGAGCATTGTAGAATGTTCAATCCCAAAACTGTAGCGTGGTATGTCAAACATTCCTGGGTATGGGATTTAGCATTGGTTGTGAAATTGTTAGTAGATAGGTACTAACGATTAACAAGTTTCAAGTGTTGTGTTGATTTCAGAAATGGCAGATGACGAGCAACCGACCACCAACCCCAATAATGCCTCACGGTATATCGTTCCTCCTGTTGCGACTAATGTTCGTGAAGGTACATCTCATCAAGGAGGTGAAGAAACCAATAGGGATGAGTATATACATGAGATAGAAGATGAATTGATATTTCTTAGAGAGTTTAAAAGGAAAGCTGAGGAAGTTGCAGCTAGGCAACTTTTGCAACAACAATCTTCAGTGTTTGGTGCAAGTCCTTCTTCCCAAACCAATAAGATGTGTACTTTTAAAACTTTTATGTCTTGCAAACCACCGGAGTTCCATGGGAGTACCAATCCAACTGTGGCTTTAAATTGGTTAAGGGATATGGAACGCAAGTTTGATGTGATTAGCTGCGAGGAAGAATCTAAGGTCAAGTTTGCTGTGCAATGCATGAAGGATGAGGCGATGATTTGGTGGGATTCAATTACTGGGCATTTAACTTCACAACAAAAGGAATCTATTCGATGGAATGAATTTCACCAAGTAGTGCGTAACCAATATTGTTCTGATTTTCATATGGCACAAATTAGGAGGGATTTTGTGAATCTTCAATTAACGGATAATATGACCATGGAAGAATTGATAGCTCAATTTACCGAAAAACTTCGATTTGTACAACAATGGGTTCCGGAGGAGAAGACAAAGATAGAGCAGTTTGTGGATACTTTACCCCATAACTATCGTACTACCGTGAGACTAGCCACTAGTTTATCTCAGGCTTTCAATCTTGCACGATCGGTGGATAGTGATATTAGAGGCTCTCGTGAAACTCGATTTAGAGATAATTCTTCAAAGTCTAGAGCGGATTCCTCTAGTAAAGGGAAATCAAATTGGCAAGGTAATCGTCAGACTAAGAAGTATGTTAGCAAGAGTAGTTCGTCTGGAAGTTCGAATTGGTGTAGTACATGCAAATCTAGACATTCGGGGCCGTGTACTCCGCAAACAAATAAGTGTCTGAAATGTGGTGATCTTGGTCATGAGATAAGAAATTGTCGTTATCCGAACTTCGTGTGTTGGACTTGTAAAAAGGAGGGACATCGAGTGGGTCAATGTCCAGAGGCGGGGAAAGCAAGGTCTGGTTCGGTCGGGAGTTCGGCATCTTCCGGGCAGAAAAGGAAGAATCCTCCACCAGCAACCAGTCGGGCTTTTCAAATGACAGTCAATGAGGCTGTGCATACAGAAGATGTTATAACTGGTACATTCTTTATAAACTCTGTACCGGCTCGTGTTTTATTTGACTCTGGTGCTACTTGTACTTTCATATCTGTATGCTTCTGCGACAAGTTGAAATTAGTGCCTACTGTGATAACCAAACCCATAGAAGTAGAAATTGTTAGTGGCAAACTAGTTCCTGTTACCACCTCGGTGACTGGAGCTAATATTGTGATTGATGACCAAACTTTCCCTATTTCATTCTTGTTGATGCCAATCCCTAGTTTTGATGTAATAATTGGTATGGATTGGTTAAGTCAGAATAGGGCTAGTATTGATTGCCACCAAAAGTTGATTAGGATCCCAATCTCCGATGGGTCATACGTTGTGGCTAGAGGAGAACGGGATGGTATGTCTATTCCCCTAATTTCTATGATGAAGGCTAGGAAGTCATTATCCAAAGGATGCGAGTCCTACTTAGCCTATGTAGTTGATGCTAAGCTTGAAAGGAAAGTTATATCCGATGTACCAGTTGTGTGTGAATATTCTGAGGTATTCCCTGATGAGTTACCTGGATTGCCACCAGTTAGGGAAGTTGAGTACCGTATTGATCTTGTACCTGGTTCGTCGCCTGTAGCTAAAGCTCCCTATAGGTTAGCGCCCTCTGAGATTCGTGAAATGATGAATCAAATACAGGAACTGTTGGATAAGGATTTTATCAGACCTAGTTCTTCGCCGTGGGGTGCACCAGTATTATTTGTGAAAAAGAAAGACGGGTCTTTGCGCATGTGTATTGATTATAGAGAGTTGAACAAGAGAACTGTAAAGAATAAGTACCCTCTTCCTAGAATAGATGACTTATTTGATCAGTTGCAGGGTTCTTCAGTGTATTCTAAAATTGATCTGAGATCGGGTTATCATCAGGTCCGTGTTCGTGAGGAGGATATTCCAAAGACGACATTTCGTACTAGGTACGGTCATTATGAATTTTTGGTTATGCCTTTTGGTTTAACGAATGCTCCAGCTGTATTTATGGATTTGATGAACCGGGTTTGTAGACCTTTCTTGGATAAATTTGTTATTGTTTTCATTGACGATATTCTCGTGTATTCGAAATCTGAAGATGAGCATGCTTTGCATTTAAGATTGGTTCTTGATACGTTGAAACGAGAACAGTTGTATGCCAAGTTTTTTAAGTGCGAATTTTGGATTCGGGAAGTTCAATTTTTGGGTCATGTAATTTGTAAAGATGGTGTGAAAGTGGATCCAACCAAAGTTGAGGCTGTGATAAATTGGAACGCCCCAAAGACTGCTTCGGAAATAAAGAGCTTCCTTGGATTAGCGGGTTATTATCGGAAGTTATAAAGGACTTTTCTAAAATTGCCGGTCCTTTAACCAAGTTGACCCGTAAGGATGAGAAATTCGTATGGACTGATCGTCAGGAGTATGCTTTCCAAACATTAAGACAAATGTTGTGTCAGGCACCGGTGTTAGCATTACCAGAGGGTTCCGATGATTTCATTGTTTATTGTGATGCTTCTTTTTCGGGTTTGGGCTGTGTTCTTATGCAAAGGGATAAAGTTATTGCCTATGCTTCTCGTCAGTTGAAACCGCATGAAAAGAATTATCCCACTCACGATTTAGAACTTGCAGCGGTTGTTTTTGCCTTAAAACTTTGGAGACATTATTTGTATGGAACTCGATGTGTTGTTTGTACTGACCATAAAAGTCTGCAATATGTGTTTTCCCAAAAAGAGTTGAACATGCGTCAAAGACGATGGCTTGAATTAATCAAAGACTATGATTGTGAAATTAGATATCACCCAGGCAAAGCTAATGTGGTTGCGGATGCTCTAAGCCGAAAGGGTGCTTCTGATCGAATCTTTTATTTGAAAGTGAATGTTTCCTCTGACTTGATTGATCGAATCAAAATTGTACAATTAGAAGCTTTGTTGGATCACAACTTAAAGTCCGAAATTATGTTGAAAAGAAAAGATGAACTAGTAGACGATTCAAGAGGAGTGAAAACTTTTAAGTCTCGGGTGTGGATTTCTTTACTTGGCGGAATTCGGGATACGATTTTGAACGAAGCTCATAAGTCTAAGTTAACCGTTCATCCCGGTAGTACACGCATGTATAATGATTTAAAACCTTTGTATTGGTGGCCCACGATGAAGACTGACATTGCACGGTTTGTTGGTAATTGTCATATCTGCGCGCAAGTTAAAGCTGAACATCAGAAGCCGTACGGATCACTGAAACAGTTGGAAATTCCCGAGTGGAAATGGGAACATATAACCATGGATTTTGTAACTAAACTGCCGCGTACCATTCGAGGTAATGACATGGTTTGGGTTATCGTTGATCGGTTGACAAAAAGTGCGCATTTTCTTGCTGCGAGTGAGACAACTTCTTTGACTAAGCTCGCCCATTTGTATCTAAATGAAATTGTATCACGACATGGTATTCTTGTGTCGATTGTGTCAGACCGAGATTCCCGTTTTGTTTCTCATTTTTGGCAGAGTCTTCAACAAGAATTGGGTACCCGTGTAAATCTAAGTACAGCGTATCATCCTCAAACAGACGGTCAATCGGAACGAACGATTCAAACATTAGAGGATATGCTTCGTGCCTGTGTGTTGGAATATGGAGGTTCATGGGATTCACATCTTCCGTTGGTTGAATTCGCTTATAACAATTCGTATCACTCAAGTATTGGTATGCCTCCGTATGAAATGTTGTATGGTCGTCGCTGTAGAACACCGACATGTTGGTTGGAAGCCGGTGAGAAACAGTTTGCTGGACCCGACATTGTACAAATGACCGCGGATAAAGTTGCCATTGCACGTGAAAAGTTGAAAACCGCGCGCGATAGACAGAAAAAGTATGCGGATCCGAAAAGGCGACCGGTTGTATTTTCTGAAGGTGAGCTAGTCTACCTTAAAGTTTCCCCGTGGAAGGGTGTAATTCGTTTTGGAAAACGGGGAAAGTTGGCACCTAGATACATTGGTCCATTCAAGATTCGGCAAGTGGTTAACGACCAGTCAGTGACATTGGATCTTCCTCCTGAGCTTTCGGGTATTCATAGTACGTTTAATGTGTGTTATTTGAGGAGGTGTAACATCGAAGACCAGTCACAAATACTTCCTTTGAAGGATTTAAAAGTTGATAGAACTCAAAAGTTAGTTGAAGAACCGGTAGAAATCCTAGATAGGAAAATTACCAAACTTAGTAAGAAACAAATTCCTATGGTACTTGTAAAGTGGAAACATAGTTTAGGGTCCAACTTGACTTGGGAGTCCGAGGAGTCGATGAAGTCCAGATATCCTGGATTGTTTGAGGATGTTGAGATTTCGGGGACGAAATCTCCTTAAGGAGGGGAGATTTGTAACATCCTCTCCAGTGGCCTGGTATTTTTCTATTTAAATCGAATAATTAATTGTTTTAGATAATTATTTGTTATAATTGTGCTTACTGTGAAACTTGGTAAAATAGGTCTTAGGACTTATTGTGGTCAATAAAATGTCGCTTGATTTAAATTATTAAAGTTGACGGAACAATAAAATAAGTTTCTCGTATTTAGTAATTAAGTTCCAGACAATAGATTTAGAGCGGGTATTAAATACCCAATGTTGTAGGTCGGTTTTATGAAGGACCGACCAAACCTTTGGATCACTTTACCAAATTTTATTTTCTTTCATCCTCTTTCATTCCATTTCAAAAACCACAAACCCTAACTATTAAAATCAAGTAGAATCATCAAACTAGAAAGGGATTGGGGGTTGTAATCTTCAAGTTATCATCATCCTCATCACCTAGTTATCATCTTCGTGTTCATCAATCTATTGTAAGTTTATATATTTCAAAAGTTCATATGAAAAATAAATGATGATTTGAATAATTCTTGGATATTATTGTTGTAATAGATGTTAGTATAGCATTAGAAGCTTGTTACATATGTGTTCTGCATGATTGATTCGTATTTGGGGTTTATGGATTTGAGTTGCTGGGCTGTGCCATGATCGAACGAATTTTTGCTGGGTTTTTATGCTGAAGCCGATCGGCTATGCCAAAGCCGATCGGTTATGCTTTAAAAGCCGAACGGCTTCTTTTAGCCGATAGGCTTTGATAGTTCAAAATCACCTCAGAACTTGGACCTCGAATTAAAGTCTGAAAATCAACAGGGGAAGCCGATCGGCTATGGCTGAGCCGATCGGTTATGATGTCTAAGCCGATCGGCTATGGACGTTTAAGCCGAACGGCTATGATCAAAAGTTTGAAATAAAATAGTTAAATTCTTTGAAATGTAATTGCAATGTATAGGTGTATTTGGAAACCAAATATACAAGATAATTATGTTACGATCTAATTATATTACTGATTGTTTAATAGTATAAGTATTAGCGTAAAGTCGTTAGTTGCTTAAGTACCCCTTATTAATGACAAGTTCTAACTTGTGTTGTTGCGTGATGTTTCAGATACCCCAAAGACTCAGTGATTAGTAGCTGGGTGTGTTGACTGCAAAGGTATCGGTGAGTGGATTCAGAGCTCACCATTTAATTTAGTTGTGATCATTTGATTGCAACGAATAAACGTGTATATGTTTTGTTGCTTAATTGATATACCTTGTTGACTATAAACCTATGTGCTATGTGTTTGGCCTTCGGGCATCAGTTGTTAACGAGGTCAACGAGTTGTTTAAATGGTTGGTTGAACTAGGTAGGGGTTGAATGAATGATACAGAGTCATACTTCATTTGTTGTGTGTATAGATTCTGTATTTGAGTTCAACTACCACTAGTTATCGGTCTCGTCCGTATGGCCATACGGATATGGTTGGGTAAGTGTTCTTGGGGAGCCACCCGGGCATTATGGTTATCCCCAGAGCCACCGATCCTCGTTAAGTTGTTGTTGATTTGTTGAATATTGTATTGCGGTTGTTTGAAGCGATTTTATGATTATGCTAAGTTAGATGTTGTGTTATGAACTCACTCACTTAGCTTTGTGCTAATCCCTCGTTGTTACTTCCTGCAGACTTTTGATTTGAGCATGCGGGTGGGTAGCAGGAAGGTCAAACCTTGGAAGAATGGAATGTTTGATATTCAAGCTACTCTGATTATTTTGTTGTAACTCAGTTTAGTTTATATAATACCCCGACATGCTAATCTTTTGAACAAGTTTTAAGTGGTAGTAACTTAACCATCTAAACTGTTTTGGTATTTTGGAAAATATGTAATGAAGTAATGTGTTTTATTCATCTTCGCTTCCGTAATTTATATAATATTATTATTATGAAATGAGGGGTGTTATAAAACTCATCATTTGATTAAAGAAGCAAAAAAGATAGGGGTTAGTGCACACAAATGTAACAAACTATAGTTTGACATTCATTGTATGTGACGAACTACTTGAGCCTCCATTGTATGTAACGAATTTGTAATTTATTTACAGTGTATGTATTTTGGTCAGATTAATGGTTCTAAGGGATGCCACGTGTCGGCTTATATAATCGACTCGTGGAAAAAGTATCATAACTTACATACAATGTAAGGAAATTACAAGTTCGTTACATACAATGGAGGCCCGAGTAGTTAGCTACATAGGAAGTTTCCAAATTTTCCTCAATTTATTCAAGCCCAAACGTCAATATCAATCTTCTAAAATTTTAAAGTTGACTGTCAAATCTGTTACACCCCGCCAAACGATAATTACGGTTAACGAGAGTTAGTTTGCGGAAGCTTAGTGACGTGGCGGGGGTGCGAGCAGTAATACAACCAACAAATACATACATACTCAGAGCATATGGTTATTGCAGAACGGTAAATATTAAGATGCCAACAGTAATAAGTTTTTACAAAAGATTACAACTTAAGAGTTGTAATAGTAGTGGTAATGTTGGAAAGCAGTATTTCATAAAATACATAACATCAAAAGTAGATTTCATGGGTATGACTGCAGTAATTGCAGTTATACCGGGGAAATCCAAGTATCCCAAAAGTAATGGCATCCTAACATGGTCCAGGGTAGTCCGTCCTGATATGCATGCAGTTCTTACTTACGCTGCTAATTCCCTGAAAAACATAGAGTAAAACGTCAACAAAATTGTTGAGTGAATTCACATGTTTATATGTAGTGTAGGAAACACAGGTTATTACAATTACGTATAACATTTCCCAAATAACAGTTTATAGGAAACACAGGTTATTTAATAATAATAACATTTCCCAAAATGATAGTAGTTATCTGTTGTGTAGGAAACACATGTTAACCTAAATAAAAGTTAACATTTCCAAATAAGTCATAGTAGGAAACACAGGTTGAACCAACCAAGGATCAACATTTCCAAAACAGTAATCGTAGGAAATCAATTCCTAAATAGTAGTTTCGTGTACGTGGGAATATCTAGACGGTGATCCCTCGAAAGGTGAGCTAAACCTGTCGAGTAAAGTAACGCGACCTAACCCTATAACCAAACCATGACAAGTAATAGTTGTTTGCCAATAGGACATGTAAGTATACGCTCCGCTCTAAGTTGGAGGGTCGTCACTGCGATAGTACTATCCGTATACTCAGTGGCTAGAGTCACCTAGCTAATGGTTATAGTCTGTAGCCATAAGGACTTTTATGCACTACATCGTTAGCCTAGGTCCGTACTAAGATTCGTTGTCTAGATTCCCAAAATAATATGAAAACAGCTTTTCATAAATAGTAGTTCAAGTAATCGTATGAAATATCATTTCATAAGCAATTCAAGTAAATACATACAATATTTAAATCAGTTATCGCATGCAGTAATACATACAATTGCTATGTTTTTCACCCCAGATTTTAAAAGCATTAAAACAATGAAAAAGGGGCTGTGAACTCACGATGTAGGTAGTGATGTGATAGCTAGCGAGGAAGAGTAGCATCGTCCAAAGGAAATCAACCTATACAAAATATAGGGGGGTAAACATAAGTATGTTGATAGTTTGTCAAATTATATTAACAATTTGATTGTGTTAATGAAATTGTAAATTTCTTAAATTGTATAAGTCGTTGATGATTGACGTTGAAAATAATTAATGTTTTCCAATTTGTTCTTTGTCAAATCGTTCAAAATGTGCAAGTATATACACATTTCTACTTATTAGTTGTATATGTACTAATACATACATACATATATATATATATATATATATATATATATATATATATATATATATATATATATATATATATATATAATTTGTTGTTGTCATATACGTATATATAATTGATTCATTATATATATAAGTGTAGTTTGTTTCAAAAACATACTTTCATTTCATCCCCAATGTTAATAAGTATATTAAATGTCCGCACGTTTATATATATACATATACATATACATATACATATACATATACATATACATATACATATATATATATATATATATATATATATATATATATATATATATATATATATATATATATATATATATAAAAGTTGTCGTCGTACATAAGTACATATATACACGTTGTTATATATATCAATTTGTCGATCATATAAAATATGAATTTCATTCATCGTAACTATTTCCATTTGTCACTAAATAAATGTTGTTGTTTTAAGTAATCGTTAAAGGTTTATATCCGTTTAATTTAAAAGTCAGTGGCAAAATAGATAGGGGGATCCGCCGGATCCATGGCGGATCCGCCGGATCAAGTTAACGTGTTCGAAACCCTACTGATCAAGTCATAAGGTTACGGATCTGATCAAAATGTGTTTATATGCGTTATGCATCCAATTTAAATCGTATGCACCTAGTTTTATTAAAATTCTGCCGGATCCGTAGGGGATCCCTGGGTAATCCGTTGGATCCGTGGGTGATCCGTGGGTGATCCGCCAGATCCGTGGGTAATCCGCCGGATCCATGGGTAATCTGTGGGTGATCCGCCAGATCAATGCAGGATCAGCCGGATCTTGCACATTTACAGTGTCTGATCGAAACAGAGCATCATATACACTTGTTTATTTTGGTTCCCTTCCTTTATTTCAAGGTCTCAAACGTTTATAACACCAAAGTAGTACATATTAACAAGTTTTATACGTATAGATTTCGTGTCCCTAAGTTTGCTCATTCAAATTTTGTTCTTGAAAGTTTTTAGTTCATCCATCATCAATCATTCAAATTATCAAGTTTTATACATGGATTTTGTTGTGTTTATGCTCTATAATAGTAAATTTATGTAAGGAAATCAAGGAGTAGAAGTTTTCTTACAAAGATGATGATGGACCGAATGTTGATGATGATACGGTGGAGATGATGATGATGATAGAACGATGATGATGATCACAGGAAGGTGGTGATGAGGTGAAGGTGGAGATGATTGTGGTTGATGAAGTGTTAGTGAAGAAGAAGAAGAATTTCAGCTGCTGCTGCTGCCCCCTGCTTCCTCCGAGTTGATCAAGAACAAGTACAGTAATCTCAAATAATTTGAGTTTGGTGGATGAATTGTGTGTGTGTGTGTGTGTGTGTGTGTGTTTAGTCTGATGAAGGAAATGAGAGGGAATGGGCAGGGGTGGTACCAGAAAAAATTTCAAGTGGGGGCAAACTCGAAGGGTGTTCGTTACACCAAGTTTTAGATTATGCCGAGTTTCAACTTATAGTGATTTTTTTTCCCGAGTAGTTATGTATGCCAGTGTTATTTCGATACGAAGCCAGCTTAACTAAAAAGGAACTTGATTTTATGTTGCTTTTCACGAGTCTGTGCCTCTAAGAGTCTTGGCATTTCCTAATTCTTATTGTAAAAATAAGTATAGATTATAATGAACTCATTCTACTTATAGATTTCTAATGTACACGTAGATTGTGGTTGCTATGAAGAGACATTGACATAATAGTAAGTTTTAACAATTATGTTTTTCTTAAGTAATGGAAGTTTAATTGTTTCATGAATAGAAAAAGTTGGAAATATCTGGGAAGAAAAAGAAGGGAATAGAAAATAAACTAGAGGAAAAAAGACGAAAAGAAATATGCAAACTTTAAGACTCGAACAGGTCACCTTCCGGCAGGGACGGAGACAGGGCGGGGGCAGCGTAGGCAGTAGCCCCCACAAGAATTTTTAAATTACGTAAAAAAGAAAATTTTTTAAGGTATTAATTACATTTTAAAATTTTCGCCCCCACGAAACTATTAAAGAAATAAAAAATAATTTTTTTCGCCCCCACTATCGGGAATTCCTGGCTCCGTCCCTACCTTCCGGCTACAAACTCAATGCCTTGGCCACTCATCTAGAGACGGTTATCAAGTAATACTTGTAGCATGTATATAATATACTTCTTACAGAAAGTTTGGTGTGTGCCAAAGCCCACACTGCCCACACTGTAAAACCGCCATTGGGAATGGGAGTATACATAAAATATGTAAACGGTATGGTGAGATCACAGTGTTTGGTTCCTCCAATAATTGAAGTTTGGTGACATTTTTGGTCCGTTAATTTCGAGTACGGGTATAATTAGTACAATATAAAATTTAACATTTTATATTTTTATTTTGTAGATGCTCTCCTTGTTCGTTATATAAAATTAGAATAATGAGATTTTCATTATTTTAAACTGTTGTACATTATTAAAGTTCTGCATGCTCGATACGTGTTTAAAACACAATATTATTTCGCTTTACAAATTTTCTCGCATATTATTTTGATTAAATAATAATTCGAAATAGTTCTGAGAACTTTTTGGAGACATTTTTCGGACTCGCGTTTCACTAACTATTTAAGTATTATATTATGTAATTATATAAATTACAATTTTTACAATACTTTTCACGTTATTATTTTGGGCTCGCTAGACTTATATCACATCATAGGTTTAGTTTAAAACAATGCAGAGAATTAGCGTAAGAAATGCATGTAATTAAGTATAAATGTATACCTAATTTGGAGGAGTGTCACAAAATCCTTTCCGTGATTGTTGCATTATTCTTCTTTTTATTTTGAAAATCACCATTGTCAATCACGTTTCTTTCCAAATGGGGCATAGCATCTTCGAATTAGGTTTTCTTATCATGAAAATATTAACATCCGGAAAAACTTTGATTTGATTTAAGGGCTATACGACTTTCTATTCAACTGTTGACGAAAATGGTCATAAGGTTTATAGTTTCCACAATGCAATCGTCGATAATTATACGCAGTGTCGTTGAATTTTAGTTTAACTCTTATTTTTAATTTTCAGTTTATCTTAGTACAATAACCAAATATGTATTGACTGGTTAATTGCGATTTTTTAGTGTCTTGAATGCAAATAAGGTGTTCCATCAAATTTCAATGAGGACTTCGGCGATCAGGTTTCGATGTTAGATTCCTTATTTCAATTTGGTTGGTCGTTCTTCCCTTCATGTCTTGCTTGATTTGACGACCAAACCTACTTATGTCAATTCAAAGTTTCAAATATGCTTAAGTGTTAGTGTATCAGATAAGCATGATAATATTTTCTCTCATTATATTGGAGGGGAATGATCTCACTGTAACTTATAAATAATTAATTTTTGATGTCACATTTCGAAGTATTAAATGAGTATATATTTACTCGGTCGTGCATCACAAGTAATTTTTTTAATTACATCATTTTATAATTTGTAAGACATATATATTATGATTTATTATTTAGTTGTCCCTAAAAGCATATTTGTAGCTTATGGGAATGTTACAATTAATTTTAAAAATGCACTACTTATTAACGATCTTTTAGTATTTGAAATTATTTATCAATAATAAATTGAAAAACTTAAATTGGCCGATGATTTTGCCAAGGGCAAACTTTATTTGTCCACAGGTAAATACACAAAAGACAAAAATATTATACGTTTGTGAATTTTGAGTCATCCTAGTTTTTTTTTTTTAATAATTAATGGAATGGAATTGTAAGATGGGGTATTGTTTATTGAACACGTGTCGTATATATATAGTCCACGTAAGGCCCTCATTTCTAATCCAAAAGAAAAAACCAAACAAACCTTCATTTCCACAATTTGCCATCGTTGTCTGTATCTTCAAGTAAGATTTCTGTATCTTCTATAAAGCTTTTAATTTGGTTTTCTAGGGTTTTGCTTTATTTCAATTCCCAGGGTTTCATAACGAAATCGTTATCTGATATCATTTCCTGTTTACGGCTTTAATTTTGTTTGATTAGGCTTTCGATTTAGTGTCTAATTTACGATTATGATATTAGGTTTTCAATACGAGTAGTTCTTTCACCCTCATCTGAATTGCTGCTTATCTGCGACATATGTATCACTTACCATTGGTGTCCTTAAACTCTTACCGCTGTTGTCCCTAATTATCTATTATATATATATATATATATATATATATATATATATATATATATATATAATAATCATAAAAACGGTTAAGTTATGCTGTTAATTACAACTCCAATCCTGTAATGGGTTTTCTTTCTTTAATCAGGTGAAAGAGAAAGGTTGTAATGTTGTTCAATTACTGGATACAGGAAGCAGTAAGCACTCATTTGGCACTCACCTAATTTCAAAAGACTAGCCAAATCTCATTGTGCATTTTGTTAAAATGATATATCTTATGATGAGAATCGTGTAGTGTATGTTATTCACTTGCACTTAATTGATAAGTATTTCAAGTTTGATGAGAGAGATCACGATCTTGTTACATTTTTCTGTTCTCGGTGGAATCTATTTGTCGTTGTAGTTAGCGACTTAGTATGATACAAGTATGAAATAGGTCATGCCACTTTGTATGATATAATTATGAGATAGTTCACGGAAAAAGTCCTTTGATTACATCTTTAGTTATTTATAATATCATATCATATCCGAACGTGTTTAACAGATGTAGAAAATTGTATCAAAATTCTTAATGGTATCATACTATCATTCAAAAATATTTCTTCATTATGCGCTCATTATATCCTAAGACTATCTTAACGGCGGTTATGTTTACTTGTTAATTATTACGGATTAGTATCCATTAGGTTTTGCTTTCTTTTCATCCCCATATCTAAAGTACCATGATATACATCTCTAACATAAGATATTCTTTGCACTTATGTTGTTGTCGTCTTATGTTGGATAGTAATTGTATGTTATTTCCCGTTCAACACTGATTCCAAGCAGACCGTTTAATAATATACTGTTTCATGTTTTAGGATCTCAAATTTTTTTTATTATCACAAATGGAAGCTACCGGTGAAGCAAAATTAGGTAACTTATTGGATGCAATCCAGCCTCCACGTCTTGAAGACGCATGTCTCGAGGACTGTGCACTTCCTCCAGACTCCATACAAGAAGCCTTCCTGAAGGCTGCAACTGTTGTGCGATCACGTAATTTCCACACCTCCGATGACGAAACAGAAGAAGAATGTGTTAACGACCCGTGGCCCAGAAATGGATCTTCAGGAGATAAACTTACAGTGATCGCAAATGAGGCTGATCCTCCAGGCACTTGTGTACCAAAGAAAGGTGGTGAGTTACCCGCTGTGATTGGAGACGATGTAGTCGTAGGCGACAGAGAGAGTATGCCGGATAAGGTGGTGGGACCGGATGTGCCAAATGAGGCTGAAAAATCGTGTGTTGATGGATTACAAGGGTTAAAGATAGGAGAGAAAAAAGATAATATAGGTAAGAAAACTGAAACTAACACAGAATCAAATGAGGATGAAGATGAAGATGAAGATGATCAAGGGCAAGTCTTGGCCGAAGTTTGTATATGATGAGTAAATGTTTGCCTTTTGTTTCTAGTTGTCGTTATATTGTATGGGAATAATATAACCATAAAACATGAGAAGTTTGTATCTTTTTTGTTCCAAGTGAACACGATATATAGCAGTCAATGACTATTATGAAACGATGTACCAAGTCTGTATATGGTGTGTTTGTTAATGTAGTTTAGCGTTTACAATTCTTGATCATGATTGATTACCAAATGATGGCTGAACATACAACTTACTTTGATTTGAATTTTGATTCTTTGAGCATATTTGCAGATTATAACGAGTCAAAACTGTCAAAAGACATCAAGTTTATTTCAAGCTGAAAAGATCTACACTACACGGATTGTTAATTACAAAGAATAAAAATTAACGGCACGTTTGGTTACGGAAAATTATTTTCATTTTTCCTTTTCTATTTTTCTAGAGTCGTGTGTCCGTTGAAAAATTAAAGGAATTTAGAAAATGCGTTCAAGTGTAATGGACGGAGTTTCCATTTTTACAAAATGGACAATAAGATAACTATAAATCATGATATGCATTTTTCTTTAGAAAACTTTTCTAAAAAAAAAAAATTTACAACTTGAACACGCTTTATAAGTTTTCAATTTCCTTAAAAAAAATTCAGGAAAATTAACAAAATCCAAAAAAAGAGGGAACTCATCCAAATACAAGCTGCTATTTGAATTTGAAAAAATGCATAGCCAAACACACAATGACCCAACCAATACCATGCATGGAGGCCATGGGTGTAGTAATGACGTACCCAATGTCTTGTTGCCTCGAACAACAACTCAATAATCGCTTCAATCTCTTCCGTCTATGGAACAAAGAGGATTTCTATAACGAGAATCCCGGTTCAATTGGAGCCGTTGTCGGAGACACGAATGTGGGTGCCAACCAGGAACTAATAGACTGTTACCTGCTCTAGAGATATCATAAGTAATTAATAAGCTTAGCTAATACTCGTATTATATTATACGAGGTATGAGACTTTGAGTTATGACCTGTGTAAGTGATTTCTAATTAATTACCATTATCATTACCAATATCTATATAATAATAATAATAATAATAATAATAATAATAATAATAATAATAATAAATTATTATTATTATTATTATTATTATTATTATTAGTATTATTATTATTTATTATTATTATTATTATTAATATTATATTATTACTCCGCATTAATTATCTTAAATAAATTAAAGGGCAAGTTGGTGCTATTATATCCAAAATCCATAACATGTTAGGATGTACGTTATAATGGAAATGAAAATACTCATCCCTCCAATGCATATATACAGTTTTCGATCATTTAATTGAATTTAAAATTGTCAATGACATTTTTGATTTAATTTATGATATCTCTACTTGAGATATATATATATATATATATATATATATATATATATATATATATATATATATATATAGGGTAGTGATCAAGAGGGAAGTGTCTTTTTGGGGGGAAGGGGGAAGCGTTAGTACGCATCAGGAAGCATATTACAATTATCAATCAAAACGTCAACAAAAAATTATTTTTATCGGTAAATAGTAATCAAAATCGATGCTATAAAGAATATTTTAACGAATGAATTTCATTTTTAAGTCATAACATTAATTGATTAATATTTATTTAATTAATTGTTAAGATGCAGTGTGATGCATATTAACTAAGATGCATCGCGATGCATCATAAAACTTCACATTATTTGAAAAATATTTTTATTGTTAAGATGCATCACAATGCAGATTAACTAATATGCACCGCGATGCATCTTAACGGATTTGGATCAAATATTCATAAATCGATACTATAACTTGAAGAAAAAATTTATCAAGGAAGCTTAACATTTATAACATCGATTCTGATTAACATTTACTAAATTTCAGTTTGCTTTTTTCGAGATTAGTATAGGTGAAGGTAATATGCTTCCTGATGCGTACTAACGCTTCTCCCTTCCCTCAAAAAATGGACTTCCCTCTGGATCATGCCACTATATATATATATATATATATATATATATATATATATATATATATATATATAGAGTAACATGATCAAAAAGAAGGAAATTTAGGGAGAGAAGAGGGAGAATGATTTTTTGTTACTATGATTCAGTATATTTATTGCTAAGATTTAATTTTTCATTAATAAAATTTTACATTTTATTTCTTTGGTTCAATAATTTATTAATAAGATTTAGTCTTTTGTTGCTGTGATTCAAAAGTTATAGTAATACAAATTTGAATCTTAGAATAAAAATATTGAATCTTAGGATAAATATACTGAATCATAGTAACAAAAAATCATTCTCCTTCTTCTTTCCTTAAAAAAACTTCTCCATACATACATACATATATATATATATATACATACATATATATATATATATATATACATACATATATATATATATATATATATATACATACATATATATACATACATATATATATATATATATATATATATATATATATATATATATATATATATATATATATATATATATATATAGGCTGTTCATTTTGAGATAAGTTTAAAATTAATATTTTCTAAATTGACAACTCTTAACTATTAGCAGTGGCGGAGGTACATGGGTGCAACGGGTTGCCAATGCTACACACCAATTTACCCGAAATTTTGATATAGATATAAAGGTTACTGTTATCCTATATATTTGCTACCCTGTAAATATGTAATTAATTTGTTCATTAACAAAGTGGTTGGAATCATTCTTATACAAAGTCTAAGTCATGTGTTCGATACTATCTTCTAACACACTTTAAATGTTTTTCATATCACATTTTGGTAACTCTATAGTTAATCATCATTGTTCTCTAATTTTCCTCAAGATATTAAACAATATTCAAGCTTAAATGTTTGTTTTCATTAGAGCTTATTTTTAAGCCAACAATCTTATAAAGTTACAAGTCTTATTTATTCAACAAATTTGTAACTTTAGATTTCAACCTTGATCATGTATGACTTGACTCTTGATTACCTAACATCAAGGGCGGATGTAGGTGTTTAGCACCTGGGTCAAGTGACCCATGTTAAAGTCAAAAGAAATTTACGATCTACTACATATATTAATCTATGAACCAGGTTACAAAACTAAATGGACCTACCTTGCCTATGATAAAGTGATAATAGCCCAAGTATTACTAGTTTATCCTATAAATCCCAATTCCTATCCTTAATCCCTGAAGACAAATATAGAAAATAGAAACGTTTGAGTGGCTCCTTCAATGAATTTTATGTTTTATGCACGTTTTGACGACCCGACCCATTTATTTTCTCAATATTATTGTCACCGCAATCAAACAATAGAGTCAAGTTATTAATGAACCATGTGAGTTTATCCTCTAGATCCGCCACTGCCTAACATCCATTTTACGACAATGTTATCCGATACATATTTGATTTTCTTATTTTTAGGTATTTGTTTCTATTTCATATCCAAGTCTTTATTTCAATTATGAAGCTTAACAGAGAGGGTTATGATCTTTTAGGGTACAAACACTAAATTTAAATCAAATTTTATCTTTAATTGATTGATCCATAAATTATTTTTTTGCTACATGTGACTAATATTTCTAGATCCGCCACTGACTATTAGAACATCCTTATATGCTAATAATAATTAATGATATTTTTTTTTCGCTTCTTATTATCAACATTTTTTCCTATTCGGATTTTTTTTGTCAACTAAACAACCAGATCTATTATTTGTAATCGATATATGATTACCGATTATATTGCTTAAGATATAGATTTAATCATAAATAATTTAGTTTCAAGCACCATTGAAAATTCGAAGTAAGATACAATGTTAGAATTTGATCATATATATTTTTCATACTTATACAAATTAAATAATTAATTACATGAGATATGGATTTAATTATTATTAATTAATCAATGAGTAATTGACTTGAGCATTTCAAAGACTAGTTAATTATTCATTCTATCTACTTTCACTCATCATTTTCTCCTCGAAATTTGACCAGTTAGTAACGTTGCGTTATTCGTGGCTGGAATGGGATCTTATTGTGTTGCAACGTACGTGCCTATATATGTACTACACTAGTATATTTATTATTATCTGAACAATCTTTTCACAAACAAACCCTCATGTTTCTGACATTTTTCACGAGATCCTTATGGGTCATAAAACTATACAAATATAGTCCTAATCAAAGTATACTATATATGCATCCATCAGTTTCACACCAACACATAACAAATTGTGAACCATATCATTGATTTCTCTATCAAAGCCATGCAAGATGGTACGTGCTTGAGTTAGATGCTTATATTTTTATTATGGTAAGTATTTCATAAGTATTCAATATTGATTTCTTGATGATATTTTATACAACTTTCTAAGAGATTATACGTGTTTTCATTATATATATATAGAATAGAGTTAAAGCTTTTTTGTATTTCACAAAAGGGGAAGAAAAAAGCTCTTGTATATCAATTCACATGATATTCATGTATCTTTTATATTCAATGACCGATTATAAATCTTATACTAGCAAATACATTCACACACTGTCTCGTGCACATAGATATATCAATGAGTGAATATTTACAAGATAATGTTTGTATCTGTTTATAGTAAGTTTGAAAATTCACAATGAAAGGTTAAACCCCAAAAATCAAAACAAGAATGGAAATATGGTTGTTAAAAAGGTGGTGTTGATGTAAAACATCAGAAACCTAAAGGGTTGTAATATAAATGTATAATAATAATAATAATAACTTTTAGTAGTATTTTTTGTTTTGTATTAATAATAAAATCCAAGTAAGATCTCTTGCTTGCGATTCCATCGAGGAGAAAGTTTCACCCCCCCCGGGCCCACCTTCTTCTCTCTTTTCTACAATTTCAGAATCAAAATAATTAAATAAATAAATAAATAATCCTCTGCCTGCCTGCACAAACTCATACATATACAAATGCCAACACCATAAAAATAACAATAATTTAATTTATGTAAAAAAAAAAAAAAAACAAGAGCATATATCCATCATCCATCCATCCGAAAATAAAATGAGATGGGATGAATCCCATGTTTCTTGTTTTCACCAGCTAAAATAAACCTAGCTAACAAAACAATGAAGAAAAAGGCACATATTCACCCCAACCACAGCAACGCTATTTTCATTGGTATCGGAATATTACATCTTTGCCACCGTCGCCGTATCCATCCCCACCATCTTCTGCCATTCATCTCCGCCGTCGCTGCTTCTATTTTGTTTCTTTTTGCTGTTCTATCATTTTCTTCACCACCAATCACAATCAATACCCATCATCATGTTACACCAACCCTACTGCAGGTAATTACTACTCCACTATTTATCAAAACAAAAATCTCATTTTTATTTATTTCTGAGGACCTAATCAATCATTACTGTATTTCGATCGATTCATGATACCCTATTTATTTATTTATTATTTATATATATAGTTTGATGATCATGATTTCGAGGTGCGGTCAAATGCCGGAAAGCCGACAGCTTTTATTGTTCCGGTAAGCGTTACATTGGATTTGTTCTGTTTATTGTTTTTTTATTTACATTTTACTAACTACTACGGAGTATATTTTATTCAATTCCTTCAATATAATGTTTTATTTGACTTATTATTTTTATATGAAATGAAATTTGAAGCCGTCAAGTATACAAGTGGGTGCTCGCCGGAATCTATGGACGTCTAGTCAATCGCAATTCTACTACGGTTGCTCCCAAAAAAGTCTTAACTTTCTAGGTTTCTACTAGCTTTTAATTTTTTATTTTTATTTTTAAATATGTATCAGCGTAAATAAGTAGTAGTAATATTATTGGCCATTATCTGATTTTGTACAAAAATTATCTATCAGTAACAAATAAAGACAGATTGATTTGTAACAGTCTTTTTTTGTCTTTTTTATTATTATTATTTTATTGTTAATTAATAAAATAATAAAGTAAGGGTTTTTTTCCAATTTCTATTTCTATTATCATTATATATATAGATATATATTTTTTTATCAACTACGGAGTACCTTTCTTCCATAAATCAAGATAAATTATTCTTTTGCATTCGCTACTAATAATGTGAAAAGGGTTTTAACATTATAATCTGTTGTTTATGTTTGAATGTAGAAGCTAAGGCGAAAACTAATCCGAGTCGGTTTTTACTGATCGCTACGAGTGGTGGTTTGAACCAACAACGAACAGGGGTATGTAGGATATTACAAACACTTAATTGTTTCATACAGAGTATCATGCATATATTGTAGCAACACCTACTATACTAAAAATTGACACACAGCAATATAATATAATATAATATATATTGGTGAAAATATTATATACATATGCAGATAACAGATGCCGTGGTGGCTGCTTATATACTAAATGCAACACTTGTGGTCCCTAACCTTGATCAAACATCATATTGGAAGGACCAAAGGTTTGTGTACATTGTCCACACTTAGCTTTTTGATGATTTTTGCCTTTTTGGAATTTTCTCCCAAGAATTTTTTATAATTTAGGAACTTAGCACGGTTCTCAAGGTAGATTTTTGTTGTTGTAATGATCGAGGTCCATTTTATTTATTTTATTTACTGTATTATGCAGTAATTTCTCTGAAATCTTTGATGTTGACTGGTTCATATCCTATCTCTCCAAAGATGTTAAGATTGTAAAACAACTTCCACCCACGATCAATGGGAAAGCTGTAATCCCATATAGAACTCGAGTACCTCGTAAATGCAATCAAGGATGCTATCAATCTCGTATGGTACCTCTTCTTAACAAGAAAAAGGTACTACATTTTATAGTTTGAATTCTGCACTTAATGTTTATATTTTCAATCTAAAGATATTGATCTTGATTAGCTTCTTTTGTTGTAGGCAGTTATGCTTACAAAATTCGATTACAGGCTATCAAACAGGTTGGCTACAAATCTACAAAAGTTGAGGTGTCGAGCTAATTATCACGCTTTGAAGTTTACTGACCCGATTGTCGAAATGGGGAAAACGTTAGTCGAACGTATGAGGAAGAAAAGCAAGCATTTCATCGCTTTGCACTTGAGGTACATACTGTATATATCTTACCAGTTAATTTTTCTTGATACTACACTCGTTACTAAAAAATTCAAAT
The DNA here is from genome assembly GCA_949592205.1 of Helichrysum umbraculigerum. Taxonomy (NCBI): domain Eukaryota; kingdom Viridiplantae; phylum Streptophyta; class Magnoliopsida; order Asterales; family Asteraceae; genus Helichrysum; species Helichrysum umbraculigerum. Next base: position 170,895,163 of record CATIUR010000001.1, read on the forward strand.
ACTTAGATACGAATCTGACATGCTCGCGTTCTCCGGATGTTATTATGGTGGTGGTGACAAGGAAAGACAAGAATTACAACAAATTCGAAGAAGATGGAAAACGTTACATGTAAGTCTTCATTAACAGTTTATTTAACAAAAGGTTGACAGAGATAGACAAATAATGAAAATCGATACATCTTTTCAATGTAGAAAAGGAATCCAGATAGGGAAAGGAGGCAAGGAAGATGTCCATTGACTCCTGAAGAAGTCGGGCTTATGTTAAGAGCATTAGGATATGGTAACGACGTTCACATATATGTGGCATCCGGTGATGTTTATGGAGGTGAAGATACATTAGCACCATTGAAAGCTTTGTTTCCAAACATTCACTCTAAGGACACAATCACAACCAAAGAAGAAATGGCACCATTTTTATCATATTCTTCACGTATGGCCGCTCTAGATTTCATTGTTTGTGATGAGAGTGATGTTTTTGTCACAAACAACAACGGTAACATGGCCAAAATGTTAGCTGGTAGAAGGTACAAATTCAGTACGTACTAGATTTTCAATTTACTTTAAATATTCTTCATAGTATATACATTTATTTTGAGTCGTACATGTTTGTGAATATAGGAGGTACTTTGGGCATAAGCCAACAATTCGACCAAACTCTAAAAAGCTTTGGCGTCTGTTTCTGGATCGGGGGAACATGACCTGGGAAGAATTTTCAAACACAACACGAGGTTATCAGATTGGGTTCATGGGTGAACCAAATGAGGTTAAACCAGGGAGGGGAGAGTTCCATGAAAACCCCGTGGCTTGCATATGTGAAGACTCTGAGGCAAAGTCAAAGTCGAATCCTGACGCTGAATACAATGATACAACGGATGAAGAACAAGACGGTTCTGATGAGGAAGATGTTGATCAGAACGAAAACAGGACTCGGGTTCAGAGGTTGGCTACCAAAGATGAGACAGATTCGGGTCTATTGGTTAACCCAGAGAACCACGAGCTTGATGAGATTTTTTCTGATTGATTACTTACCGGTAAATCTTATACGAAGTAATTTTTACACAATTCTTCTTTCTTGGGTCATTTGGTTATGTCGACAACATTTTTGGGATATATGGTACACCAAAGAAATTTGTATAGAGGGGTCTAAATGAACTGGCCGGTTATCTGTATTTGTTCATTTTTCTTATATGTTTCATGATTAGGATAACATGATTGAATTTCGAACAAAAGCAAATTGCACTAGACTTTTTAAAAACCTTGTGAATGGACGATACTTTAACATGTTTGTTGTTGATTAAGCGAATACTTAAACAAAGATGAGTGTGTGTGTGATTTCTAGTTTTGTGATGCACATGAAGGGTGTCTGGGCCACATTGTGTACATGTTGGACGGGCCATGACCAACCCCAACTTCGATCAGTGCAGTAGTAGTAGTAGTAGTATACTGTAGTATTTATTTGCTTACATTTCTCTCATACCAAAAGCAATTTGAATTTAATCAATTGTATTTACGGCAATTTGATCAATCTAAACGCGGGGGTACCTATTTTTGAATCTATAATGCTGGTGATGAAATTGACTGAAGTTAAAAACCAAGCTTACCCTACAAAAATACTTACAGTAATTGTGGGCCTGAGAAGATGGGTCGGGGCAGGAACAGTTTGGGTCGAATCATGGACAATCCAATATTCCAATCTGTGTGCATTTTTAATGTTGTAAGTGGAGGTGGGATTCATTCAATCCAAGATTTCAAACCAAGAATGAACCCAATACTATTTTTAACATTATAATTAAATTATAATTATAATTATTATGTCCGGAAATCATAATCTCCAATAAAAAAAACTTTCAATTAATAATAATTCCTAGTAATTATGTTTAAGCAATTACAGCAATTAATATTACCATATTTTTTTTTACTTCGATTAATAATAACATAATAATTGTAAATACTTATAACTATAATAATAACTAGTTTAGGACCCGCGAAATTCGCAGAATTATCAATGAATAATACTTAAGTCACCTCGTATATATGTATGTCCGGACTAAGTATATATATATATAGCGAAATTATCAATGTACATTAACGGTCAATAAATAACGTCTTTTTAGCATATGAAGCAAAGGTAATATATAATTCTTCATAAATTTGTTAGGTTATGCTTGTTACAACTGTGAGAAATCATCCGAATAATTACTCGAACAATGTATGTTATATTCAAGAAATTAGTGAAGACTTTTTGGATATACTTTTCAAGAAAAATGTAAGTTATATTCAAGAAAATAGTTAAAGCTATGAGATTGTTATTATATTTTCAAGAATTTTAACATGCAATTATTTTTTAAATATAGATCTGCGTGATAGTATAAACGAAAAAACAAAAGCCAAAAACTTAATATTTTTGAGATAAAGTTCATATATAAATTTCATTACACTTCTATTGGCAATTATGTGATGTGATCAACCTTGCTTGTATCATAATCATTATCAATAATAACGTTATCATCTTTTGCCTAATAGATTTCACCCTTTATAACTTTATAATTTAAAAAGTAAACTCGGGATCAACGCTAACTCAAGAAGATACCTACCTAGAAATATATACTTTATCTTCTTCCAAAGTTAACTCAAAAGTAAGCTTTCTATGATAATCCCTGACCCCCCAAAGCTAAACACATTATGTAAAGGGTCCGTGCATTGCATACTCTGGTGCAAGATACCCACTTCGTAGTAAATCAAGAAGGCCATGTTACGTTAAACACATACACTTACAACGTTGGTAAATTGTCAGTATTTATCCTTAAAGACAATGCACACACAGTTGTAAGTTTGACTCATTGATCCAAGAAGGATGTGTCCTGAAAGTTCATTGTATGACAGATAACCGTGCAGACTATAGAAAGAAGAAGAAAAAAACTTATACCAATAGCCCTATACAAAAATTTAATCATCACAAAACTTGATTCACATACTAATGGCTTATTGAAATCGAAATCGAAATCGAAATCTAAATCCTAAATTATGTAAGGATTGATTGTATTCAGAATGAGTCTTTATCATAAACTCATAATTCAGGTTATGGAGTGATTGAATGAATCAATCAGGGATATCAATTACACCCAAGAATGAGGTGTCCCAGAAGTCCATTCTATGACAAAAAACCGTGCATACCATAGAAAGAAGGCTTATTGAAATCGAAATTGAATTCTAAATGGTAAATTACGTAATGATTTATTGTATTCAAAACACGTCTTTGTCATAAATTCAGAATTTAGGTTTGACTCATTAAACCAAAAATTGGAAATTAAAAATTGATAAAAGAATTCGAAAAATGCGATCGTATAGGAATTTATCTAAAATAACTTATTAAGGTTTTTTTTAGGGAAAAAATAAAGAAGATTGAATGAGGAGTTTAAATTATGCAAGAAATAATGAAGTAGTTATTAAATTTAAGTTTTTCTAAAATATTTGGAAGGGTAATCTACGATTAAGAAAAAAATAAAGGATTTATATTGTAACTATAGAAGAATGCGATCGTATAGGTCTATAGGAATTTATGTAAAATAACGTATTGAGGCTTTTTTTCAGGAAAAACATAAAGAAGATTGAAGGAGGAGTTTGAATTATACAAGAAATAATGAAGTACTTATTAAATTTAAGTTTAGCTAAAATATTTGGAAGGGTAATCTACAATTAAGAAAAAAAATAAAGGATTTATATTGTAAATATTGTAAGGTTTGTATATTAGTCTTTTTAGCACTAATAAATAAGAATTAGTATGTCATGTTTTAGATCAAGGGTGAATTTATATAGAATAATCTTCCATCTAAGTGTTAATATTTTTTCAAGATTTTTCTTACATATATTAAGATAGATAGATAGATTGTATTTATTTTATTTATAATAATATACATAAAAGAAAACAACTTACATTACATAGATAATAAATCATAATTGTTGGTTACTACAACAAGAAATATTGTCCAAAAGGAGAATTATAGTTATCATTTTTTATGGTAATTACTCATTGATAGTCCCTATTATTTTATTTTTTTTTGTTATTGTTTACATTGATATATATACTACATGTAAGTTAACCTATAGCAATTAACTGATTCAATTTAGATAAAATAGTATTTGGCTAAATAACTAAAATACATTTTACATTGTTCTTGTAATTTAAGAGATACATGCTTTACTTTAATTTAAGATGTATTATTCTTTAACTAGGTGACTTCATTATTTAATACCAATAAAAAACTTGGGAATGGAAACCAATTAGAGTACTTCAATTTATTAAAACCCAATTTCATTCACATTTTTATAATAAAAGACCACTGATGGTGTGCCCCATACTTTAGGCTTCCAACATTGCTACACTCATGGACTTCAATGTTGGGCATGCCCCCTTCCCCTTTTATAAGGGGGAACCCTAGCTGCAAATGACATTAAACATGACAAATAATAGGTAAGGGCAGCCTCCATGCTCCCTTCCTCTCCACCATCTTCATCATGATGAGCCTTGTTCACCACATAAACCCATCTCTTTAGATGATACAAATATCGATTCTTACCACCCTTCACCTCGTTCTATACGGGTTATTGGTGTTAGCCACGTCAACCAGAGGGTAACAAATCGATCCAACTCAAACCGCACTCAAGCTAACTAATGCTTGATCAACCACCAAATATAGATCTATTGAGTGAGAGGGAGGTAATATATTTCATTATATTTTGTTCGTCTTGATATTGATAGGGATCCCCATTCATTCCTAAATCTCTTTATTTTACATTGATTATATTCATGAGATTTTGAAAATACAAAAATATTTTAGTACATGTTAATCTTAACATTTTACTTAGGTTCATAGTTTAAATATATATTAGTCAAATAGTTGTAGGTACACAGGTACATTTATACCGAATACATTTTCGAGTTAAAACAATTGCACTTACAACTAATGGTACTAAGACGATTATAAATTCCTTAACTTATAATAGCTTATTTGAGACTTGAAACTCTTGCAAGAATAGAAGAACATGTTATTACTCAATTGTGTATATTGTGACACTTATTTTATAATAAAAGAATAACACAATTACTGATATGAAACTAAATTAATGCATGATATATATATATATATATATATATATATATATATATATATATATATATATATATATATATATATATATATATAGAGGGTAGTGATCAAGAGGAAAGTGCCTTTTTGGGGGTAAGGGGGAAGCGTTAGTATGCATCAAGAAGCATATTACAATTATCAATCAAAACGTCAAAAAAAATTATTTTTATTGGTAAATAGTAATCAAAATTGATGCTATAAAGAATATTTTAACGAATGAATTTCATTTTTAAGTCATAACATTAATTGATGAATATTTATTTAATAAATTATTAATATGCAGTGTGATGCATATTAACTAATATGCATCGCGATGCATATTAAAACTTCACATTATTTGAAAGATATTTTTATTGTTAATATGCATCACAATGCATATTAACTAATATGCACCGCGATGCATATTAACGGATTTGGATCTAATATTCATAAATCGATGCTATAACTTGAAGAAAGAATTTATCAAGGAAGCTTAACATTCATAGCATCGATTCTGATTAACATTTACTAAATTTCAGTTCGCTTTTTTCGAGATTTGTATGGGTGAAGGTAATATGCTTCCTGATGCATACTAACGCTTCCCCCCTTCCCCCAAAAAAGACATTTCCCTCTGGATCATTCCACTATATATATATATATATATATATATATATATATATATATATATATATATAGGGGAGTTCATATGAAAACCATCAAAAAGTTAAGAACCATGAGAACCACTTTTTAATTAACATAACAAAAGGGGTATACTAGTCTTTTCTAATTTTAGGCAATTAATGATATTATGGCGATAAATTGAATCCCGTACGTTCTGTGTCAGTTTTATTTTATATTATTTGATTTATTTATGTTAAAACATGTACCAGCAACCCATCACTCTCTCAAGATGAGCCATGAATAATCTAGCAATTTCATCCCACCATATCATAATGAACATGACGTATGATTTAAAGATGAATATTTCGGTTTGTGAGTATGTGTGTACCATCAGTTTTTTATCAACTTTATCACTTGTGGATTTGCCTGTTTTATGAGTGTGCACATTTTTAGACATGTGAATGGATCACTTTCATTGCCATTTTGTTCTGGGTCCGATGTGCACATATGAACGGACCACTTTCGTTCATGTTTGGTTACAGGTCCGATGTGCACAAATGAACGTGTCGTTTTCATTTGGCCCACCAAGCAAATATGAACGTGACATTATCTTTTGACCCGCTGTGCACATATGAACGTTTACGTATTAAACAACTCGGATCACTTAACATATGAATGGTTACGTATTTACGATTCGAGTCTGACATGTGCGCATATGAACGGTCTACATGTGTTCACATACGAACAACCCTTCATTCCCTTTTGGTTACAGGTCCGATGTGCACAAATGAACGTGTCGTTTTCATTTGGCCCGCCATGCAAAATATGAACGAGACATTATCTTTTGGCCCGCTGTGCACATATGAACGTTTACGAATTAAACAACTCAGATCACTTAACATATAAATGGTTACGTATTTACGATTCGAGTCTGAGATGTGCACTTATGAAGTTATGAACGGTCTACTTGTGTTCACATATGAACAACCCTACTTATCGTCTATGCACATATGAACAACTTGTACTTCCTGATCTTCGTTTACGATTTAACAACCCATATCACTTAATTTGAAGATGAATAATTTGGTTTGGGCGATTGTTAACAAAACTACACCAAATTAACTCTTTTCAGCAAATTGAAGTAAATTGAAACATAAATGTTATAAAAAGTATCATTTAAAAAGGATATAAATTAATAAATGAATAACCGATACTCAGAACTTTTGTAGTGATCGAGAAACTGAGAATCATGAACAGAAACCACCAAGATTTAAAAAAAAAAAAATCAGACCCCGAACAATGTTGATTACATTTGTTCATAAGTTCATCGTTTTTTTTTTTTTTTTTTTTGCAAACCTGAAGCCCAGAAGTTGTTCAATCTGCATTCAAAAGGGTGATTTGTAACCGTCAAGTTGTTTGTCTTGCCCGAGAATACAAAGAGACTATATTACCCTTTCAATTAATTGGTATATTAAACATACTATTAATTATTTAGAATTATGCCATTCAATATACATCCATTGATTTTTTTCATCTAAGAGTTACAAATTGGTTCTCATGGTTCTTAACCTTTTGATGGTTCTCATATGAACTCCCCTCTCTCTCTCTCTCTATATATATATGATTTTTTTGTAAAAATTGTAGTTTATTACTTAATTAATTAATGTCTTACTCAAAAGTTTAAATGACCGGGGGTTTTAAAAATAGTTAATAATATTAAAGGGTCATTGATCTAGTGATATCATGGTGACCCATTTAATCATGAGGTTGAGGTTTCAAGTCCTGTAGAAGGGACATTGTATATATATTCGTGGATTGATGTATATGGTAGTGTGGTGTGTGTCACTACTTATCTTTATTTGAAAGGTTGAAAAAAAAGGGCTAGTTGATAATAAAGAATAAATATTGAATAAACATAACACTTGGGCCAAGGTAGAACTTGGGGTTTGGAGAAAGCCCAATACTTAGTTTATCGGATATAAAAATGGAGCAATACAATAAGGAATAGGAATAAGAATAAAATAGAGCGAGTGAAGAGAAATCTCGTAATCCAATTTGGATGGGGTGACGTGGAATCACTCACATCTCACTCACTGTCCATTTGTTCCTCCCTCCCCTCTTTCTTTTTTTTTCCTTCTCTTTTCTCTCCTCAAAAACATAAACATAAACATAAACAGTAAAATAGATATGGCATCAACTAGAATTCAGGCGCGCTTATCTCACAGTCAGTCACCGGCAGTTAACCGGAACAGTTGCCAGCTCACCAACGCCAATTCGCTGACGTGGAGCCGTGCCTTGGCTCCTGACCGCCTTCTTTCCGCTGTCTCTCATTCTTCCCAGCCAATTATTATTAGAGGTATGTATACTCTACTAGTACTGTTCACTAATTAACTACAGTAATAATAATTCATTTACAGTTGTACTAAATGTTGATGAATTTATTGTTTTTCGGGGGTGTTTTGACTTAAGGTTAGCGAGTCGTAAAAGATGAAACTGCTTCCTTAAGTTGATTAGGGAATTTAGATTGATGTTGCTAATTGGTGTATCGTTAGAATTTGGTTTAATGCATTTTTGATAAGTGGTTGTTGTTGGGTCTGAGATGTGGATCGAGTAGGGTATGTCCTGCTTCATTTGTGATCAATTTGTAAATATTACTCGTATATGGTTTGGTGTTGATATAATTTGCCCTTTGTAGAAAGAAAAAAAAAATGTTGATGCTTGCAATTAAATGGACTTGGGGATATGGAAATCATCCAGCTTAATATGACTCTATAATTAAAAATTAAAAGAAGCTTTATGTGCTATCGATTGATTTTAGAGTGATACCCGATATGAGTCTGTCTATACATGATGGGATTGATAAGATACTGTTAGTAATATATGTCCTAAATGGTATCCATGCTTTGACATATAATTGGAGATTGATTTCAAATTTCATGATTGAAACTAATAGGAGTTGGAGGGGCTGTGAAACCATTGATTACATGTAATGCTGGAGGGACAACAGCAGCAAATTTGGCACCAGGAACACCAATAAGACCAACCAGCATCATGGTTATCGGAGCTACCGGAACTTTAGGAAGACAGGTTGTTAGACGGGCACTAGATGAGGGATATGATGTGCGTTGCCTTGTCAGACCAAGACCTGCCCCTGCTGATTTTCTCCGTGATTGGGGTGCTACTGTCGTCAATGTAACCTTCCACTACTTGTTTTCATACCACATTTACTTATTTACCCGAGTTTCATCATTTTTATCCTTTAGGGTGATTTGACCAAACCTGAAACAATACCAGCAACATTGGTTGGAGTTCATACTATTATTGATTGTGCCACCGGGCGTCCAGAGGAACCCATCAAAACCGTATGATCTGCAGTCTTATTTGTTACTACATACTTGCAATATACGTAACATAGTTTCTGATCAGCCCTAGTTAATCTATTCTTTCATTTTAGGTAGATTGGGAAGGAAAGGTTGCTCTTATACAGTGTGCTAAAGCAATGGGAATTCAAAAGTACGTATTCTTTTCAATTCATAATTGTGACAAGCATCCAGAAGTTCCACTGATGGAGATCAAGTATTGTACCGAGAAGTTTCTTAAGGACTCTGGCATAAACCATGTTGTCATCCGCTTATGTGGTTTCATGCAGGTACAACACTACCTCACCTCCTCTAAGTAGATTCAATCTTATAGGCTGCTTCCAATGTTTTTCTATAGAATAGTCTCGGGAGTCCCAGCATTGAGGTATTATTGGAAATCTTTGAATCTATGCCTATAGACTCATAGGGTATGAAACATTTAGTAGATTTCTTTTCTTTTTGTCTCATGACTAAGGACAAGATGTATATCTTGAATCATAAATGCCCAACAAAGTTGCAGAACGGTCGATTCTAAATTTTTTATTTTAATGTTCATCATTATAGAAATTTATGCGCCATGAGTAACACTGAATAAAAACATTCATGGAAATATTTCTAAAAAAGACCGCCAAATAGTTATATCGAGGTGGTAACTCGAAATATGTCATGTTATGCTATTTCTTTTACTGATTGGCTCTAAAACTTGGAAGGGAAAGTGATGCAGCTTTTATTTTTATTTTTTCCGCAGGGGCTCATTGGACAGTACGCTGTACCCATATTAGAAGAAAAATCTGTATGGGGAACGGATGCTCCAACACGGATAGCTTATATGGATACCCAGGTAGTTTTATGTGATTTTTAATCTTATCAAATCCACCTGCAGTCTGCAGAGCAATATTCCTTCTAAAACAATTAGTGACTTCTTTCAGGATATAGCTCGTTTAACATTCATTGCGATGCGAAGTGAAAATGTTAATGGGAAACTTCTTACATTTGCCGGGCCTCGTGCATGGACAACCCAAGAGGTAATTAGATACCTTCCTGTTTATGTAGAAGGTTAATAAAGTTGGGTTTTATTTATTTACCAGATGTATTTGAAGTCATTTAGAAGTTCCAACACTAACGCAACCTTGTCACTAGGTGATAACATTGTGTGAGAGGCTAGCTGGACAAGACGCAAATGTGACTACGGTACCAGTTTCTGTTCTGAAATTCACTAGGCAGCTAACTCGTTGTTTCGAGTGGACAAATGACGTTGCAGACAGATTGGCATTTTCAGAGGTGAGTACATCTCGACCAAACTCCCATTGTAGGTAAAGGGCGAGGCGTTTTGGAGGTTTGCCCTCAATGCTTCATATTGACATTGTCTATATGTTGTTGTTTGCAGATTCTCACAAGTGATACTGTATTCTCGGTACCAATGAATGAGACATATCAGCTTCTTGGAGTGGATCAGAAAGATATCATTACATTGGAGAAATATTTGCAGGATTACTTCACAAACATATTAAAGAAGTTGAAGGACCTCAAGGCACAATCCAAGCAAAGTGACTTCTACATATAAAGTAATTAATCATCTTTGTGTTTGTACATGAAGCTGTTTGTTATTCAAAGACCACATATTACTCTGTAACCAACCATAAAAGGGGTACATTTTTTGTATATTTTAATTCTCTTGTTCTGTATGTCTTCGAGTCAGGCCAATAGGAGATGTTCGGTGCGTAACATATACCATGTCATGAAAGACACTTGTTCTGTAATTTGTGAAATGCAAAATAGCAAACTGCCTCTAAGGACTCCCGTCAAAACCGAAGCTTAACAGGATTGGTGCATAAGTTTTAACTTATCAGCTTTTATCAATGAGTGAGCATTTAAGCTGTCTTCCAAAAGGTTGATTTTCCAGCAACCCAAGACACGCCACGTGAGACTGCCTCAGACCCATCATGTAACGAGGAAATCAAGCTCACCTAACAGTGCGGCTAGCTAGATGCTTGCCCAACAACTAATCTACCATTAGCTTTCTTAAAAATTAGGTTTATCTTGTTCAATATGGGATTGAACCTTAATATTTCTCGGAAAAAGGTTGTTTTGACGGGCAAACCTACCCTGGATCCTTTGTATCCGATGCAACCTTTTCCCGAAGAATCGCACCTCATACAATGTTCAGTTATTTCATGTGAAAACGTACAGAGTTGGGATTGAAACCAAGACCTAATTCACAAAAGCCATCCTTTTCGCGTCTTAATGATGTTTGCACGGAAGCAATGATACAACTAGGCCGCCTTAATATTTATAAATGCCTCTATCCACGGAACCAACTAGTAATTACTCTAAACGCTGGAGGCATTTTATTTATTTTATTTATTTATTTTATTTATTTATTTTATTTTTTTGGCGAAAATGAAAATTTATATATAAAACGGCTTCAACAAATATTGAAGACCGCAAAGAATACATGAGAAAGATTACAAGAGGCGATAAGCAAAAATCCGGCCAACAAAAGAAAAAAGGAGCATCTAAGCGTTAAAAATAAACAACCATGGTTGGACCTCCCATATGTAAAACTGATGGGAATGACAAATCTCTCCAACTGAAGCCCACACAAATGATTTCATTTTGATGTCGCGAACCATAGAAGTCCAACATAAGTATTTGTCTTTAAGAACCGCCTCGTTCCTTGCATTCCATATAGTCCAAATGGTACACGGACCTATCAAACCCCAAAACTTCCTAGCCTTTATGCCCATCCCTTGATTCCAATCGCCCATAAATTTCTCAAGAGATGAGGGAATAATCCAATCGAGGTTCCACCATTTAAAAAGAGCGGTCCAAATCCGATGCGACCATGCACAATGCAGTAAAAGATGATCAACAGACTCTGAAAACTCGTTGCACCACACACAATAGCAATCGTCTTCTTGAAAATAACACCTCTTTGGTTAAGATGTTGTTTAACACAAATTCGACCTTGAATAGCAAGCCAATGAAACCCTTGAACTTTTGATGGAAGTTTAGAATTCCATATATAACTAGTCCATGTGGGGCCTGTTGAGAAATCCAGTGATTGTAACATAGAAAGACCATTCAGAAACCGAGTATGTACCATTCGAAGAGGGTCTCCAGATGATAGAATCATGACGGGTAACATCAATATAAGCTTCTTTAAGAAGAAGAAGTAACGACTAAAATTCAATACTTTCATATAATGTCAAAGGCCTAAGAAATCCAACGTGCCATTCGGTTTGTGACAATTCATAAAATGAGAAGAAATCAGAAACTTTTCCAAACCGATTGTTTGATATCATATACAACTCCGGATATTTGCTTCTTAAAGAGGCTGATTGAATCCACACATCATTCCAAAATGAAACCGTTATACCATTCCCGCATTTCCACACCCAATTTTGGGGGCCTAAAATTTCAAACTTAGAATTAGTATGTTGTAAGCGAATTATATCTCGCCATGTTTGCGATAAACTAGAAGTACTTGCACCAGAGACATTTATCATCAGATTATGAGAAATCACCGACCTATACGAATTGCGAACAATCGTCTTCCACAACTTTTCATTGTTATCATTTAAATTTGACCACCACTTTGCAAGAACACAGAGATTTTTTATCCGTAGAGGGATGATTCCTAGACCTCCATGAGCTTTCAGGCGACATACCATTTCCCACCTAATCAAACAAAGCTTCTTCTTAGATGCATCTCCACCCCAAAGAAAGTTTCTACGCATCTTTTCTAGTTTAGAAATTATCTTTTTTGGAGCTTTAATGAAACGTCCCAATTTTTTTTTTTTTTTACAATACTCAATTAATTCGTACTCACACAAAATGGGACCTTCATCGTATAGAGCATGATTATAAAAAGGGATCGACTTACTGACGCCACAGTAAGTCCCACCAATAGTCGTCCTCGGATCCTCGTCCCAAAGTGATACCATTATCCCACTTTTACCTACATCACAACGCAACAGTAATAGAGTAAGCAATAATTTTTAGTAAGAAATGTTGAACTCTACTATAATCTCAATAACAATGTACAACCTCATTCTCAATTTATAAAACCATAACAACATTGATCATACACTAATGATCAACTCGAATAACGAGATATTAATCTTACTCGAAATATTGATTACAACAAATGTCGGTCACTCGCAAGTGACCCAACTACTATGCAATATTGATCACGATCAAGTGATCAACTCCAATACCATTAAATAACTCATCTATGGTATAAACTCTTATATCGCAGTATAAATAATTAGTATTAAAATTTGGACTCAACCAAATTGATCAAATTATATCATATATTTCAAATATCGAAACCAGAAACTGTAAACTAAAACAGTCACTAAAAGTGTTAGGAACACTTATGCATTTCTGAAATCTGCACAATTTTCTTCACAAGTACGCGATCCTGGAAAAGTCCTGGGATCGCGTATTTACACTGAAAAATCGACCGTGAACCTTTTCCTCTATAATACGCGATCCTGGAAATCATGTGGGATCGCGTATTTACTCTTAGGTTCGACTGTGACCAATTTTCCTTATGTTACGTGATCCTAGGATTACTCTGGGATCGCGTATTTACACTTGACAGTAGCCATGAGTAAAACTTAGATTTTAAACCAAATTCGGATGCGCATATCTCTTAACTCCTTTATAGTTATGACTCGAAACTTGGTGGACACCTCCACGATACCAACACGAATGTTTCCCTTTTTGCACTTTCCAAATTTCACAAAACTTGCGAATTTGGACATAGGACTAATTTATAGCCGTTTTGGGCCATTTTTGGGAACAACCAATATCACAAACCATATGCAATCTGGCTGGGACATGTTGCCCACGTCACAAACAACTCAAATCAAGTGTGGAACATGTTTCATATCAACCATACCACCATTTCAACTCTAAGTACACAAAGTGCCTAATTTCGACCCGTTTGGACACTTTTTTACCCATTACACAATATCACTCTTATTATCAAACTCTTGATCAATATACATGCCACAACAACTATAATACTTGAATACTCAATAATATTAACATATCACATCCTGATAACTCAATAACAAAGAATGATAACTACTCAAAGTTACACAATACAACATTTACATATTTACTTTATTGCCCGATTTTTCTCTTAGGCATAATATAATCTCATTACTCAACTCTTTTACTCAAAGGATTCAACCTCGTGGTGTCAAGGCATGGTCATTGAGGTTTCTCAAGTCTCAAGACCACCCTTGAATTCCACTATTAAAGATTTACACATTGAGCACTCTCACGTGTCTCAATGCCATTACTCAATTATACTCATTTGCATTCTCATCAATCTCATCATACAAAAGCACTAAACAACTATACTCATTTATAATTCTCATTAATCTCATCATACAAAAGCACTAAACAACTATACTCATCATTTAGTCTTATACAAGACACACTTATATGTATCAAACTCAGGGAACCATTACTTACCTCGAACTCGATTTGAAGAATGATTAGCAACCTTTCCGACTTGATTATCACCTAATCAATAATCATACACATACATAGTTATTCACTACTCAAAGTGATTACTCAAAACAAACCAACACTCCCATTCATCGACTTACTCATCCTCACATTTTAACATGAACATATATGATCATCTCAATGGCACACCACTTATTTAAACTCATTACTTACACTCATTTCTCATGTTAACTCTTGTGTTTTTAACAAAACTTCACTAACACAATCAAACTTCCATACTTCAACTCATAATCCAAGGTTAATCCAACTAGTAACTAATCACCTTTCTCAATCAAATTCTCATATATATAGTTAGATTAACGATATTTTAACAAAACAACTCAACATAGCATCTCATCATCATCAACTACGTCATAAGAACCTCTAGTTTCATCACATTCATCAAATCATGTAAATAACACCAAAACTCATCTCTTTTAACATATTAATAACTCATTTGTGTTAACTAACATCATTTAACACTAATATATCAAAATACCACTCTTTTCTCCAAAACCCAAAAATTTGAGTTTATCTCAAAATCACTATTTCACAAAATTGAAAGATAAGACGAGATGTTCTTACCTTTGTGATGATGAATATGCAAGAATCAAGCTAAAATCTCCAAGAAATTTGGATCAATTTGATGAACTCACTCTTGTTCTTGGCTCACTTTCTCACGATCTCACTCACTCTGTGTTTTCTTTCCATTTCCAGACAAACCCATGCCATACCTCTCTATTATTGGAGGGGTATGGCTTATTTAAGTGTATCCGACTTGGACCATTATTCTATTACACCCCTCTAGTCTCGGTATTAAAGTTTTAAATCGATATCCTCGTTTTTCTCAAATTTAAACTCCTAACTCAAATGAAATGTAAATACTCCGTATTAATAATATTTATAATTATTTAACTCTTTTTAAATTTAAAACATATATTTACAAAATTTGGGGTGTTACATTTAAACAAAGACATGTAGTGTAATGGAAGATCGGATAAGACTGCATTGATCATTGTAACTCTACCCCCAAACGACAAGCATCTACCTTTCCATCCCGAGAGCTTCTTTTTGAACCTTTGAAGTATGGGATTCCAAGTTCTTAAACCTCTAGGATTACTTCCAATGGGAATTCCAAGATAATCAATTGGGAAAGATCCAACTTTGCATTGTAGCAATTGTGCGTAATCTGAAAGTTCATTTGGATGTATATTCGCCCCATAAATAGTGGTCTTTGAAGGATTTATTTTGAGGCCAGAAACTTGAAAGAAGAAATCAAGTATGTCTTTTATTCTTTGCAATTCTTGGAATGAAGGGTATGCGAAAATCACTGTATCATCTACATATTGAGAATGGTTGATTTTTCCATTTTGCCCGTAACGAATACCTTGTAGCAAACCTCTATTCAGCCCATTTGTTAGAATTTTGCTCAAAACCTCAGTAACCAGGATGAACAGGAACGGGGATAAAGGGTCTCCCTGTCGTAAACCCCTTTTCATTGGATTCTCATCTATAGGCGAACAGTTAATGAGAATAGAAAAACGAATATCTGATAAACAAGCTGATAACCAAGCGATAAATTTGCAACCAAAACCCATTTGTTCAAGAGTAGCAAGAAAAAAGGAATGCGATATATTATCATATGCTTTGCAGAAATCAAGTTTTAGAAATATGACTTGTTGCTTTGATCTTTTTGCTGAATGCCAAATTTCATTCACGAGCATAACACCATCTAGCAATTGTCTTGAGGGAACGAATGCATTCTCATTTAGGCTAACAAGATGTGGGAGGACAGTTCGTAACCGATTTGCTAACGTCTTTGCTATTATTTTATATGGGGCGTTGATCAAGCTAATGGGCCTCATCTGAGCCATTTCTTTGGATCCGTTGTTCTTTGGAATCAAGACAATGAATGTTGATTGAATCCCCTCAGCAAAGAAGCATTGACATGAAATTGCATGTCGCACCCCCAAATTTACTGTGCGGAAGCGAATCGGGTCAGGGCGCGACTAATACGGTAATCGCAGCATAAAGATATAATGAACGACATCTACATGCGTCGTTTACAAAAATACATTGATCAATGTAAAAGTTTACAAAGGTTATAATATTACACAAGCTCGCATTTCAATATAAGAGATTCTAAGGCATAACTACTTTTACAAAATATAGTAATGCATGAAAATCTCCTGAGGTTTGCATGTGACTCGAGCTAGAGTATCTTGAGTGAGCAGACCTACTGCTGCAGAGAACCTGAGAATACATGCTTAAAGGTCAGCTAAAAGCTGGTGAGCTCACAGGTCTAATGATAAAGCACAATGTATGAACTACAAGATTTAAGTAATGCTTGAAATCAATCAAATATGTGTGTATATTACTGCCATGAGCTCATAGTTGAGCTTAACTGAGGTGTCGGGATCACAATCAAGTGCCCGATCGAGGATGCCTCCTGCGAGTGCCTAATCAAACAACTCGTATGAACAAATGATAATGCGTCCGTTTGACTAGTTGGGGCTTCCAACCCGAACGGGGATTGTCAATCCCATATGGTACCATACACTAACATTCACGCTAAGATCTATATTAACAAACTATGATGTAGAGGGCTTTCATGATTAGTAAAACAACTCATGCAGTCAATATATCGAGTTTTGTAGTTGTGTCCACATGTAAATAAAACAGAGCATGTATTCTCACCCCGGGAGTAAAAGTAGTAAAAATGCGGGGCTATGAGACTCACCTGAGTCTGATGTATCAGTGTTGCTACAAGCAATGATATGATGTCCGCAGACTGTAACCCGCTGGCGTCCTAAACGCGCAAGGTTATAACATAAGTAGATGTCTCAACAGACCATCTATGCTAATTGTCCACTCAACTAGTAATGTCCAAATACTTTGGTTGTTTGATTGTGTTTTGAAAACATGTACGACCCGTTAGTAACGTTTGTAATAACAATTTCCAAAGTATTATTATTATGTTTGTTTCATGGTATACTCATAAAGTATATGTATTTGCGTGTTAGTAATGTCGTATAAAGTATATTGATTATAACCCGTATTTAGTACATAGTTAAAGAACTTTATTTTAGTAACAAATAGCTCAGTTCGCAAGATCTCAGTTCGGCTCGCAAGATCAAGTCATCGACTCGCAAGACAACTAGTCAATGGGTTCGGTTCGCTACGCAATTCTCATCTCGCATCCCAAGTTCAGATCGCAGGTCAATGGTTCAGTCTGCAAGACTCAGCTCGCAGGTTAAGTTGCCAATCCAGGTTCGGTTCGCCATGTTTCAACTCGCAGTAAGGTGTGCGAGTTGAATTTGGGCTCGGTTCGCAGGAAAAGCTGTGAACGTTTTCCTTTTTTTTAAAGCTTGGTCAAACCTGCTCGGTTTGACCCGAGACTTTTAGGGTAGTCTTAAATATGTTTTTAAGGCCCGGAAAAATTATCGTTACGTTTCGTGTTTAACCCGAAGTGTCGATTCTTAAAACATTTCCAAAACAGCCCCTGGGCTTTGTGTTCTCAGATTTGTCACTCGATTCCAGACTCATTTTCGACAACTTAAACTTCGAATTAAAATATGAAAAAAATCATACATATTCATCTACATCTCTAGTATTTTATAGAATTTTTCCATATTTTTGGGGCTCGTTTGGTTAGTTAAATAAAATCGCAAAAGACTAAAGGTCAAATTCCAGCCAAAATATACCTTTGTTCATAAATCGATTTTTATAGCAAAATCGGTGTATTTATGGACCGAGCCAAAGAAGAACTTTTTGTAACCAACATCTTTAGGAAGATTTTGGCTCAAGTTTCATGTATTTATTTGGTCTAGAACTCGAGTAATGGCTAAAAGAGTGAGACGAAATTTCTGGGACAGAAACTGTGTTTGTATATATGTTTGAAAAACGTTTTTTTAACGCTTAGTTTGGACATCATCTTGTTAAATGGACAAGTAGACATATAAACAAACATATTCCCAGTAAATCTAGCTAAAGTTTTGTGAGTTTCTTATAAGAAAATGATGATCTAAAGTTGGAAATGAGATGAGATGAACTCCTTTTGCTGCCTTGCTTCCTTCCACTTGTTTTCCTCTTCAAAAATGTAGATGAATGATGGTGGTTGTGTGATGGTTGATGGAGGTGGTGATGGTGCCGTGAGTAGAGGGAAGGAGAGGGAGAGAATAGAGTTTAGAGAGAGAGAGATGGGTGCAAAATGAGGGAAACGTGGAGGGGTTTTTGGGGTTTAAGGTCAACAAACACAACCCACAAAACATGAGGGTGTTTGGGCCGGATTCTAGGGGCCCCACAAGGTGTGGATGTCTCACTTTTTGGTTCTCCAATTTGCGCTCCGTGCGGTGTTCGTTTCTCGATCGTTTAAACGTATACTTAGGCGTTAAACGTTATATACACGTGTTTTAAATAACGTTTGAATTTCGATATTTTTAGATTGTAGTATTACTCAACAATACTTGAAAACATTCTATAAAATGTTTTGTTACAATGTCGGGTTCAGTTTACGCGTTTGTGTTTCGGTTATTAAATCGCGTGACGTTAAATTCGTACGTTTTTGTTATCGATATAAAACACAATATTTTAAATGAAGGTTTTAATCAAGATAATTCATTTCAAGTTATGAATATAAAATTTTATCTTCGTTCGATTGTCGGGCGCATTTCGCGCGTTTTTGTCGCGTACGTGTTATTTTATACGATACGAATCATGTGTTTAAATATTATCGAAATAATATTTAGTAATTTATGAGGTTATTAAATAATTTCATATTATCTAATAATTTGGTTCACCAACGTCCGTATTGTGATGTGTCGGATTCCCTCCGATAATGTAATGCACGATTTAAATTAACCGCGTACGTGTGTATGTATTCCAATATACATAATGATACACGTAATTAGCCTAATACATAACTAATTACATGTATAAACACAATGATTAGGTACTAATTACTAGTCCTAATTTGTCGGGTGTCACATTTCATCATCATCTCCATCAATTCCGATTTCAAGCATTGCCACCCTTTTTTAAAAAAACATCAACG
This sequence comes from Helichrysum umbraculigerum, assembly GCA_949592205.1. Classification (NCBI taxonomy): domain Eukaryota; kingdom Viridiplantae; phylum Streptophyta; class Magnoliopsida; order Asterales; family Asteraceae; genus Helichrysum; species Helichrysum umbraculigerum. The sequence continues at coordinate 170,914,851 of CATIUR010000001.1, forward strand.
AGAAACCATCAGTGTAACACCCCCAAATTTAGTGATTTGCGGAAGCATACTTGGGTGTTACTAATCAATATACAAAGCACAAGATATACAGCAAACGACCTCTAAATGAGACGTTTTGTAAAATAATTACATTTCATAATTAAATCGTTCGAAAACATATAGTTTTCTTTACAAAAATATGTAAGCCTAGAGTCCGCGTATGTGGCGGGAGATTCTATTACATAACCATAGTTACAAAAGATAATGCCAAAGAATCTCCGTTAAATGCAGTTTGGAAATCATGCGACTCTAGCTAGTAATCCTGGAGTGATCCTACTCCGTAAGTGTACCTGAGAATACATGCTAAAAAGGGTCAACCAAAAGGTTGGTGAATCTCACAGGTTTATCAGTAAATAATCAGTTTGAACACAAGATTTCATCAGTAGTGCCCGTAGGCGTATATCAAGTATTTGCAAATCTCGCAAAAGTAAGTAATCAAGTTATACCGTTGCCATGAGGCTCATAATCGAAGCTTAACCCGTAAATAATCAGTTGCTCCCGTGACATGCTCGAAATTGAGCAAGCATAAGTAAACGAAATAATAGTCGCCCGTTTATACATAACGGTTCGTGGTAGCGCTACTACCCCGGGCGGGGAGGGTCATTTCCCTAATGGATCCATTAACTACTGTTCGCGCTTAAGTACATAACTAACGATATATGATGGAGAGACTTCAGTAAATAGTAAGTAACTCATGCAATTCCGTTTGGCATAGTAAACAGTTTAGTACTTGTGTTCAAGAAAATCAGTAGCATGCATCTCCCCCGATAAGTTAAAACAGTAAAAGTGGGGCCGTAAGACTCACCTGAGTCTTTGCAAGTACGTTTATATCAATAAACGAGTAAGTAATATCAACAGTAGGTTCTCCGAACCCGTAACCTTCAAATGCCTAAACATATAAAGTTAAGTAAGTAGATGTCTCGCAAGACCATCTAGGACACAACTCATTATGTCCAAGTGTTTGTTTAGTAATCCGTTTGTAGTTTGAAAACAAATAAGGCCCGTTGGTGACGGTTTGTAATAATGATTCAAAGTGTTATCATTATATGTATCGTTGAATCAGGTTTCGTTATTAGTAAGTGTTCAACACTTAGTTGTGAAAAGTATTTACAACATTTAATGACGGGGGTCCGGGGGCAGCGCCCCTGGTAGCGGGGTCCAAGGGGCGGCAGCCCCTGGCGGGGTCCAAGGGGCAGAGCCCCTGGCTGGGGTCGAGCTGCCAGGTCAGCTTGGAAAATTTTTATTTCTACTATATTGCTTTGACGAAAAACGCATCTGGATCCGAATTTGGGTAAAATCAGGTGTTAAAATCTTGGTTCCGACACTTAGTAACAAAAATCTGAGTTTTCAAGGTTCTGGTTTGTGCGACGTAAGGTGCGACGTAGGCAGGTACGTCGCATGATGCGACCTTCGCAAATCAATGCGACGTAGGGGGCGACGTCGCTAATGCGACGTTGCTTCGGTTTGCGACGTTAAAGTCTACGTCGCTACGTGCGACGTCCGCAAATTAATGCGACGTAAGGGGCTGCGTCGCTAGTGCGACGTTGAGATTTTTGTGCGACGTAGGCCGCGACGTCGCAGAGGCCCCTGGCCAGGTGCGACGTAGCGGTCTGATGGCCGGAAATTTAGTCGAAAACGAGTTTCCCGGTTTCCGTTGGGTCCAAATCTTTTACCCAACCCAAAAATGGACATAATAAGCCTATTTAAACCATAAACTAGTAAAAATGATCAAAAACGAGAGATGTCGGGATTTGTCGGAAACTTACAAAATGCCGAAATGAAAATCCGGAAAGATAGCGTTGTAGATCGTGAAGTGGTGAACGTTTTTCTCCAAACGGGTGGTATGATCCGAGTGCTTTTTGTGTTGTTATTTTGTGAAATTGTAAGATGGTGGTGGTGATAGTGATAGTGAAGTTGGTGATTGAGAGAAAAAGAAAAGAGGAAAGAGAAGGGAGAGGTGAGAAATGGAAGGGAAAAGGAAGGAGGTGGGGGTTTTGTGTGAAAGCCCCCATTTTCAGTCCGCGTCTCCGCGCTCCGTGCGGTGTTCGTTTCCTCCGTCGTTTAAGCGTAAATATTTATTTCGCACGTTAATTATTCATTTAAAAAAAGTAAATTTTGTTAAGTAATTTAATTGGATTATTTTTCTAATCTTTAAATAAGTTTGTGTAATTTGTTTTTAAGTCGCGTAGTTTTAGTTGTACTAAATAGGATAATTTGGGAGTATTACTAAGATGCTATTCCGAATGTTATGATGTTTTTAAATAATGTTTTATGCTTAAATTTAAAATGTTTCACCAACGTCCGTATTTACCGAATCGAATTACATTCGATTTAAAACTGTGTACGATTAAATCAAATCGCGTATTCGTATATACTCATCAATATATATTTTGTTACATCAATTAGCCTAACACAGAACTAATTACATGTATTTACAGAGAATTAGGCACTAATTCTAGTCCTAATTTGCTGGTTGTTACAATCAGGTCCGGGGGATTTATTACCATCAAAAGAGGTAATTACATTACTAATTTCTTCAACTGAAAATTGGCGCTCTATGAATTCTGCTGATTGCTCACATAAGACAACAACATGTATTTGAGACCAATTTATGGGGAATTGAGGGTGTAACTCTGAAGAAAACGTGCTAGCAAAATGATCAAGAACCAACGTTTTGATAATATGAGGATTTTCTTCCCAACTCTCTCCAATATTAATGCCTGCGATATATGAACTATTGGAACGAATTTTAGACACCATATGGAAGAACCTTGAGTTTTTGCCCCCGAATTTCAACCAATTAACTTTTGAAGTTAACATCTTTTTGTTGGAATAGTGTCCAATATCATAACTAATTGGTGAGACTATCATTAATGGTAAAGTCCTTTTTGGGTTGCCCTCAATAAACAGTCAAGAGAAAGATGAAGGATAATATTAATTGTATTAATATTATAATTGTTTGGTTAATTAATAGTAGTTTATTAATTAGAAAATCAAAAGTAATTAAATAAAGCGGAAGATTCTGGAATTGCACTTTAGCCGGCGGCTAAAGGGTTTAGCCGGTGGCTAAACCAAGAAAGATAAGGCGGTAGAGATCGCAGACTTGGAGTCCAAGGCAAATACCTTTAGCCGGCGGCTAAAAGTCAAAATCTGCAATTTCAGGGTTTTCTCTACAACTATAAATAGGGGCATCCTATACCTTCATAACATACGAATTTCATACGAATTTCTCTTGGGTTTTTGGGTGTGAAGCATTAGAGGTATTCTACTTTGGGTACTTGCCTCCAAGTAACGAATCTCTGCTGGTTGGTCTACGCGTGAGAAATAGGTTTTCTCTAATGTTAGTGTTTTCCTTATTTCTTTATCCAATTTGTTTATTGTACTATGTTGTTAAAGTTAAAGATCCCTTAGGGTTTTAGTTTCCTAATTGCCTTAGATTATTAGAAGTTTTATTATTCCGCTGCGTTATGATAATGTAGTTAGGGAATAGAAAACCCAACACTTTTTTGATAGGTTGGAATCATTGAACATGGTATTTGACACAGAGTTTTCCATCGCCATAATTCTATCCAGTTTGCCAGCTGTCTACAATCAGTTTGTAATATCATATCAGATGAATATGAATGAGAGAGAAGGCTCAATAATGGAACTCCACAATTTACTGCAAACTGCTGAGCAAGGAATCAAGAAAGATGATGTGTCCGCTGGCTCAGCAGCTCCTGTGTTGACTGTTGGTCAAAGTGCAAAGAAAAGAAAAAGGTCAAATTCAAATTGGAAAAGAAAGACTAATGATGGAAAGTCCATTCGTAGGTCTAAGAAAGGGACCGACTCTGAAATTTCACCTGTTAGTGACCCAAAGGAAGCAGTGTGCTTCTGCTGCAACACAAAGGGGCATTGGAAGCGTAACTGCCCAAAGTACCTGAAGGACCTAGAAAATGGAAAGGTTGAGAAGAGTATTCACTCAGGCATGTTTATAATCGAACTCCATAATACCACAACTTCTAATTCATGGGTTCTGGATACAGAGTGTGGTAATCACATTTGCACTGTATTGCACGGGCTAAAGGAAAGTAGAAGTGTGAAGCATGGAGAGCTCAACTTGGTTATGGGAAACAAAGGAATTGTACCTGTGACGAAGATTGGAAGATTTGAGCTCATGCTGAATTCTGGAGTTATGATAGATTTAAATAATTGCTACTATTCGTCAGAAATGACTTGAAACATTATTTCATTTTATGCTTTGTTTAAAGATGGTTATCATTTTTCTTTTGATAATGGAAATGGAGATATTTTGGTTTATTTAAATGATTGTTTTGTTTTTAAAGCTTCTCCTTACAAAGGCATATATGAAAATGTTAAATGTGTTAGCAATGTTATTTTAAATGTTGATTCGTCTAATGAGCTTGATAATATAAGTTGTGGCATTATCGTCTTGGGCACATAAACAAGAAACGCATCGCCCAACTCCAAAAGGATGGAGTGTTGGAATCATTTGATCTCAAGTCGGATGATGTATGCGAATCTTGTTTATTAGGCAAGATGACTAAATCACCATTCACTGGATCATGTGAAAGAGGTGAAGGACTATTGGATTTGGTACATACAGATGTATGTGGACCATTCCGATGTGCCACAAAAGATGGAAATCGATACTATGTTACATTTACCGATGACTTCAGTAGATTTGGACATGTTTATCTGATCAAACATAAGTCGGATACTTTTGAGGTGTTCAAAAGATATCAAAACGAAATAGAGAATCAACTGGGCAGAAAGATAAAGGTACTCCGATCCGACAGGGAGGAGAATACCTTAATATCGAATTTCTCAATCATCTTAGAGATTGTGAAATAGTTTCACAATTGACTCGTCCTAGAACACCGCAGCTTAATGGTGTTGCTGAAAGGAGAAATAGAACCTTGTTAGACATGGTTCGATCTATGATGAGTCGGGCAACACTTCTGATAAGTTTCTGGGGTTATGCATTAGAAACGGTCGCCCATATCTTAAATCAAATACCCACTAAGAAAGTTTCAAAGATACCTTATGAGATGTGGAAGGGAAAAAGACCTTCTCTTGGTCATATCAAAATCTGGGGTTGTGAAGTTTATGTTAGACGGGAAACTCAAGATAAACTAGACTCCAGATCTGAAAAGTGTATTTTCGTCGGTTATCCACAAGAGTCGTTTGGATATTTATTCTACAGACCCAAGGATAATGTGGTCTTTGTAGCTCGATGAGGAGTGTTCCTTGAGAGATAAATGATATCTAAAGAGGACAGTGGGAGTAAAATTGATCTTGAAGAAATTCAAGAATCTACCGATGAAGAACCTATAATAAACACTGACATTCAACAAGAGGTGGATACACCTGTTGAACCTGAAGACATATCCTTACACGTTTGCAGATCTAGTAGAGTTAGCAATCCTCCTGAGTTCTATTATGGTTACCAAATAGAAGAAGAGGATAAGATAAGTGATAGTACACTGGCTGAATTGGATGAGCCTGCTAACTACAAGGAAGCGATGGCAGGCCCTAAGGCTGCTAAATGGAAGGAAGCTATGAAAAGTGAAATTCAGTCCATGTATGACAACCATGTTTGGAATTTGGTTGACACTACACCCGGTCTTAAGACGGTGGGTTGTAAGTGGATCTTCAAGAAGAAGACAGACATGGATGGGAAAGTACACACTTATAAAGCTAGGTTGGTAGCGAAGGGCTATACTCAAACCTATGGGATTGATTATGAGGAAACCTTCTCACCAGTAGCTAAGATTAAGTCAATTAGGATTATGCTAGCCATAGCTGCATTTCATAACTATGAAATTTGGCAGATGGATGTCAAAACCGCTTTCCGAAACGGGAAACTGACAGAGGATGTGTTCATGGCACAACCGAAAGGTTTTGAAGTTGCAAAGTATCCTAATAGAGTGTGCAAGCTTGAAAAGGCCATTTATGGACTTAAACAAGCCTCTCGTAGCTGGAATCTCTGCTTCCATGAGAAAGTCACAGAGTTTGAATTTTCTAGATGTGAAGATGAGTCATGTATATATGTCAAGTTCAGTGGGAGTATTGTAGTATTCTTAGTGTTATATGTGGATGATATACTGCTCATAGGAAATGATATCCCAACTTTACAAAGTGTAAAAGTCTGGTTGGGAAAGTGTTTCGCTATGAAAGATCTTGGAGATGCAGCATATATCCTTGGTATAAAGATTTATAGAGATAGGTCAAAACGCCTCATAGGACTCAGCCAGGATACGTACATAGATAAAATATTGAAAAGATTCAATATGGAAAATTCTAAGAAAGGGAATTTACCCTTGAATCATGGTATTAAGATCAGTAAGGATCTGTGTCCAAAGTCTGAGCAAGAATTGGACAGAATGAGTCGAATCCCATATGCTTCGGCTATAGGATCGATCATGTATGCCATGACGTATACAAGGCCTGATGTCTCATTTGCTTTGAGCTTAGTGAGTCGACATCAGCAGAATCCTGGTGAAGGTCATTGGACAGCTGTAAAGAATATTCTTAAGTATTTGAGAAATACTAAAGACAGGTTCTTGGTTTATGGTGGAGAAGAGGAACTTAGAATAACGGGTTATAATGACGCTAGTTTCTAAACAGATAGAGATGATAGTCGTTCACAGTCTGGTTGGGTATTCCTACTGAATGGGGGAGCGGTGACATGAAAAAGTTCTAAGCAAGATACAGTGGCAGACTCCACATGCGAGTCTGAGTACATTGCGGCTAGTGAAGCAGCAAAGGAAGCTATCTGGATGAGGAATTTTATTGGAGATCTTGGAGTTGTTCCAACTGTACAAGATCCTATTGCTATATTATGTGATAATGAAAGTGCAGTCGCCTTGAGTAGAGAACCCAAGGATCACGGAAAGTCAAAGCACATTGAAAGGAAATACCATTTTGTTCGAAGGAAAGTCGAAGAAGGACATGTAATTGTGAAGAGTATAAGATCAGAAAAAATCCAGCTGATCCGTTCACAAAGCAACTAGGAAAGTCCAAACATGATGAACATGCTAGGAGCATAGGTTTAAGAGATAATGTAAAGTTTTAGTTATTAGTTTGAATTTGAAACGTTATAAACAATGATGGAAACTGTAATAGACTTGGTGATTAAATAATGGAGATTTTTAATGGGAAGGAGTTCTACCATTTACTATTGTTTGTCGTTGTGTTTCAGTTTTGCATGTTTAGACACCACTTCCAGAGTAATAAGTTCTTACTCAAACCTCCTCAGTCGATCACACTATAGGAAGTATGTGGTGAATTAAGACTGTCATGGAATGTTAGTAGATGTCTATGGAGATTAGACATGGCATGGAGATTGATGCAACACTCATGGGTACTTAATGGGGATTTAAGTATAGGAGAAACCCGCACTTAAAGAGATCACTTCATGGATTAAATCACGAGTGATTTTAAGATGATAATATCTTCTATTCTTAAAATGGAGATACATGAGTATCAAGTTCTTCAAGTCTGTTATACTTTAGTCTATTCAAACGATGTGCGTAAATGCAAGTTATAAAGGGTATGCTAGGTATGACATGATGAGTTGACTAGTGCTATGTAGTCGATATTTATTTGTTCCTTTTGCCTAAAATGGAAAAGAGATATCATGGGCCCTCTAATGATTAAAGTTTGACTCTAAAGTGCTAGGCCTGGCCGAGACTAAGTTGATAGTTAAGTAGTCTCATATAGTCAATATAATCGGAAATCAGAAAACATATATGAATCTTGAGATTGATTATAATCCATGTCTCGGTTCATAAGATATCGTGAAACAAAGGAATGGTTGATCACTTATCTAAAGGACTGACTCTAAAATGAGATTCAGAGTTCGGCAGTTGCGATGGATGGCACACTTTACATAGTTAATGAGATATAGGCTTAAGACCAATAGTAGTTGATGATTTGTCCAAGTAGTGTCCAATATCATAACTAATTGGTGAGACTATCATTAATGGTAAAGTCCTTTTTGGGTTGCCCTCAATAAACAGTCAAGAGAAAGATGAAGGATAATATTAATTGTATTAATATTATAATTGTTTGGTTAATTAATAGTAGTTTATTAATTAAAAAATCAAAAGTAATTAAATAAAGCGAAAGATTCTGGAATTGCACTTTAGCCGGCGGCTAAAGGGTTTAGCCGGCGGCTAAACTAAGAAAGATAAGGCGGTGGAGATCGCAGACTTGGAGTCCAAGGCAAACACCTTTAGCCGGCGGCTAAAGGGTTCCGGCGGCTAAAAGTCGAAATCTGCAATTTCAGGGTTTTCTCTACAACTATAAATAGGGGCATCCTATACCTTCATAACATACGAATTTCATACGAATTTTTGAGGGTTTCGAAAATTCGACTTTCTCTTGGGTTTTTGGGTGTGAAGCATTAGAGGTATTCTACTTTGGGTACTTGCCTCCAAGTAACGAAGCTCTGCTAGTTGGTCTGCGTGTGAGAAATAGGTTTTCTCTAAGGTTAGTGTTTTCCTTATTTCTTTATCCAATTTGTTTATTGTACTATGTTGTTAAAGTTAAAGATCCCTTAGGGTTTTAGTTTCCTAATTGCCTTATATTATTAAAAGTTTTATTATTCCGTTGCGTTATGATAATCTAGTTAGGGAATAGAAAACCCAACACTTTTTTGTTTCTTCCTGTCTACGCAACTGCCTTCTTTTGCACTTTGCCTCTGCCAATTGAGTGGACTCTTCCATTGTCAAGTCTCTTTGGTCTTGAAGTTACCCTAAGCGTTTAATTTGGAGATTCAATTGTTGAGAGAATTGTTGGTCCTTATTAAACACTTCAACATGCCAAGTTTTGAGATCATTTTTCAGCATCCTTAACTTCTTGGCAACTGTAAATGCAGCCCACCAGCATAAAATGTATGGGCTCCACTTCTATTCATGCATAGCCAGAATCTGTTGATTGGAAAACCAGCCGTTGTAAAATTTAAATGGCTTCGGCCCCTAGTTTTGAAGTTGTTTTCCCCATATGATAGGGTTGTGATCGGAAGTTTTCTTATCTCCCGCTATCAACATTGAGTGAGGCCAGTGGTTGATCCAACTAGCATTGAGCAATACTCGATCAAATCTTGATCTTTTTTCTCCCGATCCTTCCCAAGTGTATTTCTCATTATTTAATGGTTGATCAAATAGATTTGCTTGCGAAAGAAAGTTGCGAATTCGCGGCCAATAGAAACAAGCACCTTAGTACCATACCACGTCGATATGCATACCAAGTCAACAACTCTATGCTAGCAAAGCTAGCTAATCTCTACAAGGTTGTCCATTCCACATAATTCAACAATATTAATCCATAATTAGAAACAAGCTAAGATACAAGCAAACTACCACTTGATTGTGCAAACCTCTTGCTCAGAAGCAATCCAGAAATACACAAGTATTACTCAATTAATCCCTATAACACTCACCTTAGTGTTTAAATGATGATTTACAACAAGTGATCAACGAAAGCTTTCCACGTCTTTAACACCTAAATACATCATACATAACAACATAACAACACATTTAGACACTAGAAATCAACTTCTACTATCAATCATATTCAATCCCACCCCACTATGGGTTTGCTTATATTGACTTTCAATTTATCCAATCAAAACTACAACTTCTATAACCAAAATATTCAAATGTTTAGTTACTAAAATTTCTATTTCAATTCTTGTTCAAATCATTTTTTTATATCATAATAACCATTCCAAGCTCTCTTAAAATAAACTAACTTAACTTACATAACTTTTAGCATAAACTATGAAAATTACCAAAAAATACTTTCTTGTGATTCTTCACCTTTTGGCTTAAAACCAAGTTAATAACCATCCCTAGAGTACTAATTATCACTAATTTCATACACATAAACCCTAATTTCGTATTAGAATCGTTAATTGCTTAAAACCCCATAGAAACCCAATTTATAAGTTAGAGAATGAAGAATCTTCACTTACTTAGGGTTTATGGAGGATGAATTGAATCTTGGACACTTGAATTTAAGGATTGGAATTGAAATTGAAGTTTGGAAATTGTTCCTGCGATTTTTCTTGCCCCTGGAATATGTCTGGAAGTGTTTGGAAGATGAAGGTGGATAATCACTTATCTGTACGTACGTATGTATATATCTATCTGTTAATTTTATTCCCTTAATTCATATTGTCTGGAACTTAGAAACCATTCACATCATCTAATTTATTATTTCACTTATATAATAATACTTTAAAATAATTATACACTCGCTCACTAAAATAATATCTCAAAATTTGGGGTGTTACATATCTCACCTTAAATAGTAATAATAATAATAATAATAATGATGATGATGATGATGATGATGATGATAATAATAATAATAATAATAATAATAATAATAATAATAATAATAATAATAATAATAATAATAATAATAATAATAATAATAATAATAATAATAATAACAATAATAATAATAAAAACATGAATGTTGTTGTAGAAACTAAAAAGGAGTCTTATCTTAATAAATTATATATAGGAAACACATTTATGATGTCATCATTCTAATTACCCCTTAATATCAATTTGCAAACTCTATGAATAGTAACTCTTTTGTTTTTTTCTAAACTTAATATTGTAGATAAATTATATGTATATCAAAGTGTTAATAATAAAATGAGTAGATTAAGTGGTTAGTCACAATGAATTTATAGCATGTGATGCAAGTTTAACAAATGTAGTTGGCATTTTTATTTCTTTCATTAGTTTTTTTTTTTTTAAGATGTCAATTTTACATTTTTAATATTTCTTTTATTAGTTTTTTTTAAACATGTGAAATTTACATTTTGAATATTTCTTTCATTAGATTTTTTTTTTAAACATGTGAATTTTATATTTTGAATATTATTATCAATGTTTTTTTTCAATACTTTAATTTTTATGCTATAAAATAAAAAAGAAATTATATTTGTATACATATTATTTATAGAAAAATAATATATACTTTAATTTCTAATTGGTTATCAACATTTAATACAGTTAGTCTAACATAGTTTCAGTTTATACTAACTTTAAATTATGTGAGCTAATACGTAACCGGTGAGTTACTAAGAATTTTAAACTTGTATACAAAATTTAATATATAAATAAAGTAAGCTCTAATATATATTTTTAAATACAATTTCACATGCAAAATAACTACGAACGCATACATATGTCTCATGCGAAATTTGAACGATCACTCTATATGTTTTAAAACAATATTAGGCTAAATGTTCTCTTATTTAAAATCAAGTATACATGATATATCAAAATAGATATAAATGGTATTTTATCCCGACGCAAAGCGCGGGCAATAATCATCTAGTTAAATTTCAATTTGTCAATTAAGTCTTTTAATTATAATAAATTTTAAAATAAGATCCCTAACTTATTAATAAGGATTATATTTATTCAACTACTCATTTACATATAAAAAGAAATTTAATTAATTAATTAAAACATTATTCAAATTGATATGTAATCTTTCTATTTTCAATTCACCGAGTATGAATAAAATATTTGAAAATGTTACTATAAACTTAAAATAATTATTTTTTTCACTAACTTGGTTTCAAAAACTTTTAATTTTTTAATCTCTACTTATATAAATTCATTTAAATAAAGTAATATTATCATGAATTCAACTAAAATGCTACGTATACATATTAACTTATACACTTTATTATTAGAAACACGATACTAAATACGAAATTTTATATTGAAAATCAACGGTCCGTGTATATACACGGATTTAAAGTCTAATATAGAAAACAAGGGTAGAGCGGACGAAAGAAATAAATCATGCAAGTAAAATGTGGTTAGACTCTAAACAATGACTGGATAGTTTTTGGGGTAAAAGTTGAAGTGATAGTAAGTTTGGTAGGGCAGTAAAAGGGGTAGGTGACTAGAGTGTTAGGCCCCCACCATGCCTTAATTGGATACTTGAAAGATGCTGTAATTTGTAACTTTGTAAGCAATCTATCACTAGATCAGACTAGAAAAACATTTACAACTCCAAAACCTAATAATAATAATAATAATAATAATAATAATAATAATAATAATAATAATAATAATAATAATAATAATAATAATAATAATAATAATATCTCGATTTTCCGTAGATTAGATTAATGACCCATAAAAGGGGTGATATGGAAATCCTATCCCAATATAGAAGTAATTACTTTAACTATGGTACCTAATATTTAGGCTTCAAGCCTTCAATCAAGATATATAATATCTACATACAATACAATGACCAGGACCCTCATGACGCTTGTGTATGTTTTTTAAAATATAAATTATAATCTTTTTCTAAATATAAATATTATATTATCACAAAAAAAAAAAAAAAAAAGGTAATAGGTAAACAAAAGATTTGGAAAGTTGCAAAGAGTTAACAATAGTGACCGTTGTATGCATTTTCCTAAATAAAAAAATGAAGTGATTTGAGATTCTTGAAATTTTGTCTTCTACTACCTTTAGAGGTGGCAATTTTAGACCCATTGGTTAATTTTAGGTCAATTTGGTTAATTTTTAGGAGGGGGTGGGTTTGTTGGGTCTCCTCCCCATTTTTTGGATGGGTCTAAATGGGTTTTTCAATATAACCTCTAATTATGTAACAATTAACCAACGGGTTTAGACGGGTCTAGCGGGTAATTTTTTTTTTTTTCACCTCATTTCATTTTTTTCATTTTTCACTCAAATAAAAAAAAAAATTTTGGTGAACCCGATGACCCGACCCGACCCGAGACCCATTTGACCCGGACCCGTTTAGACCCATCCTTCTAAATGACCCATCTAGACCCGGACCCATTTAAACCCAAACTCATCTAGACCCGTGACCCGACCCGACCCATTCATTTTGCCACCTCTAACTACCTTTATTCTAAAAGTAAACTATAATAACGACAATATCCACGTGTTATTGTGAATTTTATATACGCAAAAAAATTGTCATAATTATTCTACCAAATATTTGATCAATCGTACGTAATACCTAAATCTTTTGACATTATAAAATTTTTATAATTGGATTCCTTGTCTTTAAGGTTATTATATTTTTCTACCATAAATTCGCAATGAAATACTTTTTATCAATGCACTCCGTAGTCTTAAAATATCAATAATATTTAAAATTATTTTTGTACTCCTCCTTTATTAGCTACACTTTCTAAAAGTAAAAGCTTTACAAAATTACAAGTTACTAAAAATTAAAATTTCAACCTTTACTACACACATTCATATTTAAAATCAAACAAAGCATATATATATATATATATATATATATATATATATATATATATATATATATATATAGGGTTGGGTTCTGGTGAGAACAAGGGGATTCTATGAGAACGGTAAGAACACATCTTAGCCATCCATTTTTTGATCAAAAATCCTGATTTTGGAGGTGGCAATTTTGTAAATACTTTGAAGTTTGATTTTGGAAGGTTCACATCACCTTTGCTCATGTGAAGTTTTTTTTTTTTAACTTCACATCATTTTGCTCATGTGAAGTTTTTTTTTTTTAAGCTTCACATCATTTTGCTCATGTGAATCTTTTTTTTTTATTTAGCTTCACATCATTTTGCTCATGTGAAGCTTTTTTTTTTAGCTTCACATCATTTTGCTCACGTGAAGCTTCTTTTTTTTTTAGTTTCACATCATTTTGGTGAGGTTAAGTTTAATATATTTTTTTTAACATAAGGTTACGATGCTATGAATTTTTATTTTTATAGATTCACATAGTTTTAATGAGATTAAGTAAATATTTTTTTGTTAACATTAGTTTTTGAAAAGATTAGTTTTTATACTTATCAATTCACTACTTCAAATATGTTGATTAACAAAAATTAAAGAAAACTTCACCATGTTAAAACTATTGTGAAGCAAAAAAAATTAAACTTCACATAGCAATCCTTATGTTAACCCTTAAAAATCAAACTTTAAAGTATTTACAAAAATGTCACCTCCAAAATCAGGTTTTTTGATCAAAAAATGGATGTCTAAGATGTGTTCTCACCGTTCTCACGGAATCTCCTTGTTCTCACAGGATCCCAAGTCTAAAAACGAGAAGAGCTTATAACCTTAATCGTTAAACATATTTATATATAATAACTACCCGCTGCAAAGCGCGGGTTGTGTGCTAATTCACTAAAAAGGTAAACTAGTGAGATTTTCTCATGTTCAGGTTCCTCAAAGAGGGCGAATATATATAGATTTACACGGTCTAACTGGGTTATCCCATTACCATTTTCGAACCTTTCCCTGACCACCCCAACATGTACGGTAGTGAGGTTCTTGTGAGGATATTATGGTATCAATCACTAGACCACCTTGATGATGGTTAATTAAATATGAGAAAATACTATGTACCATTAAAGTGCACAAATTAATGGTGATGTTATCTTTGGTGAAAAGAGTATTTGTGTGTACATAGAAAAGTTGACACAAAATATAATATATGTAATTTTATTTAAATACGCATTTGCTAACATCATGTTTGTATTGTGTCGTCAACACCACGAATAATATCCCAATTAAATATTGATTGTTACAAGGTAATTGAGCTGATTGACTGATATATAGTTGACTTTTAAATTAAAAGAAATTGTGAAGCAATGATGATCAGAATGTGTGGTTGGACTTTGGAGTCAAGGCTAGGGTTGGGTGTATATATAATTGGGTTTGAAAGAGAGGTGATAGATACGGTATGATTCATGCATTAAAACTGTGGTAGTATTATACACTTGTATATACACATGCTCAAGTGGGAGCTGTTGGGATATGACCACGTAATAAATAAACGCATGTCCGGAAAGTGTTCAAGTCTACGGGGTCACACGTATTGACACTTATGCTCAATATAATTGGTTAATATATATGTGAGATATATTAATTAATACGTTTACAAATAAACGTTATTAAAGGTTAATTGTATGTTTAATATTAAAAGAATATTCTGGAAACCAGATCCAACCGGCGGTTGGATGTCTCAACCGGCGGTTGGAACCTGATATGGAAGGCGGTGGATCACGCGGATATGAAAATGGATACTTGGGTCAAAAGCCAACCCAACAGGCGGTTGGAGGTCGGTTTCAGCAAGTATAAATAGAGCTCAAATCCCGGCTTTAAACCATAGGTTTTCAGAAAGCTTAATTCGACTTAAGGGTTAAGGGTACGAATTAAAGTTTGACTTTGGAGCTAAGAAGGTATGGTTTGAAGGTTTTCAACCCTAATGAAGATCGGTTCTTGTGTGGTTTGACCAAAGAAGAAAAGCACAAGTGTTGTGAGTGCTGTGAACGGCGTACTAGCATACCTATTGAGTTGCTGTCGTGTGTGCGATCGTAGAGAGGTTTTACTTTAAACCTTAATAGTTTATTGGGAGCTATGCTAAAAAGATACATGAATCTTTTCTTAACTAATTATATATACGTGCTCATTCGCTTCCGCAATTGTGTGACAATTTGATTATCAGTATCGTATACTCTAACATCTAGCCCAAAAACAAACATCTATATATCCATCCATTAGTCATTAGATACTAGCTAAGTAGCTAGCTTGGTTCTTGTCGATCATCTTACCTAATAAATTGATAATTGCTGTATAAAAAATTCAAAAAGTTATGAACATTGATCGAGCCTATATATATTAAAGATTCTCAAAGTTTGTGTGGTCATTGTGAAAAAAGTTACATAAAAGTTATCTGACGGATTCGCTACAATTATATATATATCCTACTTTTATAAAGCCCAAAATATAGTAAGTAATTAGTAGGACATGCATCGCATATCCTTTTAGATCCCTTTTATTATTTCCCTTTAATGCTTTCTGTTAATCTTAACTTTTACTGTATATATACCCATTATATTATATATATTATTTAAAATTAAAATTTAAAAGTAAAATTGTATGAGTATATTATTTTTATTTCAGGTGCACTTATATATGATTACCGGTAAACTTCAATTTCCTTGCAATATATACAGCAATGCAATTCCATAAAAAAGTGGGTGACTTTCGAGTTTTCATTTGAAATCACTTTAATTTTCCCGCGAAATCAGATGTTTTTTTGACATTGATGATTAAGTTAAAATTGCGAAATTCATCAACCTTCAAAAGGAAACCAACTTTTTGTCATCAGATAGAATCACATTTGTGCAAGAGCGTCATACGCTAACAAACTAGATAATCAAGCTGGCAATACTAGCTTGATTACGTATAAGCTAATCGTTTAGAGAAACTAAATAAGGCAATCACTTAACTTTGATGTTTTTATATATCAATACGTACTCTAAGAAAACAATACATTAATCAGTTAGTTTTATCATTTTCGATCTTCTAGCTACGACTGTTATAACGAAGAAAAGTAACATATATGTAGCGAATGTTATTTAGCTTTTAACAATAGATTAAACACATTGTCATTGCAATATTGCAACCATATCTGTATAAGCTTATATTATATAATATATATACATAGCCACTTAGGTTTTTACATAATGCAGTAATTATAATGAACGTAACATCTCTAAGTTATAATTGAACGTATATACATCACCAAAAACCAGATGATAATTATGTACGAGTACTGACTGCTAAATATGTTTTATATAGCTGCATGTACACTACAACTGAAAAAGATATCTCCATATTTAGTGATGTAGTTAATGATAAAAAGAGTAGCGAAGGGATGATATTACCCGTTAAATTATACTACTCCAGTAATTAGGAAGTATGTATCATGTAGTTAAGCATCTTTCCTTTTACTGTACAGAAGAAGAAGACAAGATTAATCAAAGTGGGATCCAAAGGGGTCCGTACACTTTTGTATATCATGAATCCAATCACATGCACTACATACATACTCCATTATTATTTGTACCAAATTGATTAAAACAAGCATCTGTTCTGTAACTCATACATACAGTAGTTTAGTATAGTATAGTAGTACTGTAGTAGTGTAATTAACAAGAGGTTGTACCGTACAAGTATTAAAAGCACAAAATAAACAAACCCCACGTACCGCACATTCTTTTCTCTAAACACATGGCAGGAATGGGAGTAGCACGGACTTCATCTTTATGCAAAAGAAGACATCAAATTAAACAAACAAAAAGGAAGAGATGATGTTAATTATCAGTGGCCTCTGACTTTGACCACTACATACATTTCAACCTAAAACAACTACTCCCTCCGTCCCGGAATAAGTGTCCTGTTTCAGATTTTGAAGTTTTTCCTTTTCAACTTTGACCTTAAATATATTTCTTTGTGTTATATAATACTTTATAAAAATTATACCAATGAAAATACATTTAAAACTCAATCCATTCATATATTTTGCATCAAGTATTATATAACACAAACAAAAATATATAAGGTCAAAGTTGAAAAAGAAAGACTTAAAAAGTCAAAACATGACACTTATTCTGGGACGGAGGGAGTACTACGTAAAATAAAATCCTATTTTTTAAGGGTCAATTATAATTAATTATTCGTACGCTATTAGTATTTTTCTCTATACGTCACTAAACATGTTTTAAGTAATTATATTTTACAATAGTCTAAAACATATTTAATAATATACACGGAAAAATTAGCAGTATACAAATCATCACTCATTTTTAAAATGTCCACTAAATGTAACATCCTCCGTACCGGTCTGGTAATTTCTACTTTAAATTGTTTATTTAATTGTGTTAGAAATTATTTGATATTAATTGTTAAATTGAGAAACTTAGATTAATAAGTCCCAGGACTTATTGTGAATAGTAAATTGTTGATTGTTGTAATTTACTATAGTTGACGGTAAAATAAAATAAGTTCTTGCAATTGATAGTTAGGTTCCAGACAATAGATTAAAAAGGGGATTGTTTTAAGTGGATACGGAGTCGGTTTAATTGATGAGCCGACTTATTTAAACTTTCCCAAATAGGAAAGTTCTCACTTTCCTTCAAAACTTTGAAACCTTAAAAATACAAAACCTAAAACCTATATATAAGTTTGAAATCAAACAAGTTAGAAGTTAATTGGAGCTGAATTGGAGCTAGTTAATCATCTTCCTAGCTACACCTTCTTGATTGTAAGTAAGTGAGTTACTATGATTATGTTTAAAGTTGCAAGTGTTTGATTGATATGTAAATCAAACTTGGAAAAGTTGATTTCAATGTTTTGAAATGGTTACTTGATGTTACTGATTGTTATAGTTCTTATTTGGATTGTTAAAATGATCATAGAGACTGATTTGGTAAGTTTTAATATAAGTTTTCGGATTTGGGTTTCTTGCTGTGCGATGGTTGCTGATACAGGGTAGGTACCCGGCGGGTAGAACCCGTACCCGACGGGTAGTTCGTCTAAACCAGGAACCCGGCTGGTAAATCGGGGACCCGGCGGCTACTCGAGGCTTTAAAACCCATTTAAGTTCTGTTACCATGAAAGTTAATATACCCGGTTGTTTTGGGTTGTACCCGGCTGCTAAACCCTGTACCCGGTGGGTATTTGGGCTACCCGGCGGGTAGTGACACGGATTGTGCAGTTTTTCTTTTTGTTGTAACATATGTGCTAATTATGATGTATATCAGTTAACATGCTTAATTACGTATACTGAGCATGATTAGGAACTTATTATAGTTATGTGAATACTATTTAGTTCCTTAAATTATGTTGGATATAAGTTAAGTATTGATGATCCTGATTACTAACTTATATTTGATTGTGATTCTCAGATCCTCCAAAAGATAAGTGACACTTGGATTCTGAGTTTGTGACTACAGAGGTATCGGTGAGTGGATTTGAAACTCACAGTTTAGTTTGGTTGTGTCAGTTTGATTTCAATCAGTAATTATAGGATTACTATTGATAGAATGTTAAATTTGAAATGATATGCCATTGGAATGGTTGATTGATTAGCCTGTGTGCTGGAATGTAGAATCCAGAGGTCAACTAGATTGTTGGTTGGACTTGATTGCTATTGTTGGTCAACACAGGGTTGCGTACATGTGTTGATGAAGATTAGCAATAAGTTAGCGGTTAATCACTGTTTTGGCCTATAGTTGATTTAAGTGTTCTGATAGGGCCACCCGGAACAGGGTCCTTAGGAACCACCGTTCCTCTTGACGATATTTGTTACATTATTGATTGTGAACAGATTGCTAGCTAAATTGAATTGTAGTTGATTATTCATTCACTTAGCTTTGTGCTAATTCCTCAATTTACTTAATGCAGGTTATGTTTATTATGTGGGTAGTCAGGAAGGGATGTTTTGATACTGGGAATGTTTGAAACTTGTAACTCTGATCAAGTTCGTTATAAACCATCTTGAAAGTCCCGTTTGCTTGCCTTGGATCTGATCGGATCGTTTGAGTGAATATATAAACGTATTAATCGAATCAAACACGCAATTCTCTATAATCTTTGTATATATTCACAATTGAATAATCAAGATTACAAGATACAAACTCACAAACTCGTTTTCTCTCCTCCTCACACACAAAAACGGCTCAGCCCCTTTTTCTCAAAATGTCTAACCCTAAAACTGAATATAACACGCCTATTTATAGTGTAATCTGACCTACATGCGACACTAGCTAAGTGTCGCATGAACCGACCCGTGCGACACTAGCTAAGTGTCGCATAAACACTAATTCTGTGTATATATTCTATTTCACTATTCGTTTACAGACTCGCATATACACACTAAACATTATACATACGTAGACTAATTGACTTTGACAATTACAAACGTTTGACCAACTGACTGACACACAAAATGCACCAACAAACTCCCCCATGTCAGCAGCTTGGTCAAATAAGTCTTCAATTAGTCTTCATCAACAAACTCTTTCCTGTCTTCAACTATCACAAGCTCCCCCATTGAGATAGCATGGTCTTCAAATAAAATCTTGATGTCCAAATTCATGTGACTGACACAAACTTATCAAACAATAAGATCTTCAAACTCAGTGACCATCTCTCAATCATCAGTAGTATCTCCAATAGAATTTGTCTTCACAGTCTTTGGAGAATAACCGACATCCTTTACATCTTCAATATTTGACTTTAACAAGATATGTGATATTTGAAGAAAATAACATAGAAATAAAATCTTTTTGTATTTTTCTTTATAAATAAAAAGTAAATAACAAAGATTAAAATAAATTTGGGGATAGGATTGTTTTAGGTCTGCTTAGGGATCATATCAGATCAACATGCAATTATTAGGAAATAGTAAGTGTTATTTCGATCACCAGTATATTTGTCCACTTTAAATTTACTTGACATATTTAAAGCACCTTTTATAAAAATTAGTTCAAGACGATTATCGGTATTGTTTGTCCACTTAAACATATTACATCCGTATCTGTGAGCTAACCTTTATTGTTGGTATGAATATTAATTTTGTGAAACCCATTATATGATATACTGATAATCTTTAGTAAAACACAAAACACTGCATATTAAACAAGGTAGAGATTACAAGACCAAGTTTATCTCGGCTTTCTTGTAACATACACTTGATATTTAAATTTAGGCATACATCAAACCGATTATAAAGATACTAGTGGCCCCAGATCTGTACTTAGTACAACAGAGGGTCCCTTAGTATGAACATAACAAGTTTGAGACTATTTGCATAACTAATGGATTCAGGTCTGTACGAGAGTACAACAATAGTCACCATTAGTTAGACTAATAATCATATTAATACTATATGCCAATTTTGCATTTACATAATGATTATGACAGCGTAAGGTAGTACCTTCATTTATCAATTAAGACTTATGTCATACATCATATAACATTTTTCTCAAAGTAATAAACAAGTTTTATTATTACTTCTTACTCACTCACAAACCGGTGTGTACCATGCCTACCGATACATCATATGATGAAGCTAATGTTTATAAAAGATGTGTTAAATATACCAGATAAACCTACTGACACATCAAACATAAACCTTAAAATTTCCATTTTTATGCATGTCACCCGATGTACTATCATATCCCAAGTTGTTTACAGATACAATCCAACAACTTTTCAAGAGTTAAGAATCTTGATGTTCACATTTTTAACTTTTAAAATTACTCCCCCTGAACATCAAATTCTTATCGCAACTTCAATTCAAAGGTAATCCCCTTAAACCTTAAAACATATATTTTTGTATTTTTTAATTTTAACAAATTTCGCAACATTGCATTTCTTTGATACTAAAAAGTACAAAGAATGGCTGTTGCATTAGTAACAAATAAAAATAGATAATTATCAAAATCACATATCAAGTCAAGTCAAATGCCTTTTAGCACTGTTACCACCTCGTAACATCGAAAATCTCATCCATCCAATCAAAATCATCACACATGAGCACTTTGAAAACAATCTTCCAAAAATATTCACATCCTTGCAGTCACTAAAAATATTAGCTAGTAAAAACCTGACTGCGCCACCACAAACAAGCAAACGTTAGTACTTATGGGACACCCAAGCCTTGATAGACTTGGGTTGTCCATGATCATCCATAACCATCACATCAATGAGTTTATGATATTTTAAAAACTCAGAGGATTTCATTGATGTGTTGTTTGTGGATTTGGGTTTCCAAACCTTTGTAGGTTCAGATGAGTTGTTTTCAACAATGTTGTGCTGTTGATCTTGAGGTTTACTAGGCACAACTTTGTTTACTCTTGCCATTGATTTTGGAGAGTTTGATGCACAACTAGATACAGGCGAATACGAACGACGCCTTGAAAAAGATTTTGAAAAAGAATTCCTGAAAGAGGAAGTTCTTGGCATCCCTCTACCAAACCTATCTAGGGATAATAACCGACAATCCCTAATTATATGTCCTTGTTGTCCACAATGGAAACAAGAACGTCGTTCAATGTACAACCTATTCCAATGATTACCCACAAAAGGTTGAGGTGGAGAATGAACTGTTGGAAGCTTAGAAGATGAGGTATTTACAGGACGTGAACACTTATGTGTACACGTTGATGTAGAAGCCTCAGAAGTTGAATAAGTTGATGTTGAAGGTTGTTCACTTTTAGATTTTACATTTGAATCCTTCATTTGATGTTGAACCCTTTTGGATTCATTTTCAACCTTGTTTTTACCCTTTGTATTTGAAACCTTTACAGTTTCATTGGTAAGTATATGATTTTCTGGCTTTACATTAACTTTTTCAACTTTGACTTCAGCCTCTTCCGGTAGATCCTCTATCTCAACACCCTCCTCTACACTAACTGGAGGTGTACTATCAGACTTAACAAAAGAAGGCAAGGGATACTCTGTCCGTTTAGTTTTCTCCTTTGCCTGCCTTTTGGGATTGGATGTAGCTTCTTTAGACTTTGTAGCTGGCCATGATGAGTAGTCAGCCACAAGTTCTTCGGTGCCTTCCTTAACAGGCAGAGGATAGTGATTAGTAGGAGGTGGAACTGAGTTATACCCTATTCCGGCCTTACTACTTGTATTTGTCCTCTGCTTGTCAACAATTTCATCGAAGATTTTATGAGAGTTTGAAAAACTTGTGATTCCCTTTTTAAAAGAGTCAGACTCAGACCTTAGCTCAGAAAGTTCTTTATTCAACAAATCAATTTCTGTTAAATAGCTTTTAATTGCATCTTGTTGACTAAAGACTTTTGCTTTAAAGGTTTGAGTATCTAACTTATAAGCTTCAATCTGCTTATCATAAAGTTTTTCATTAGCTTTTAGAAACTTATTTGATTCAGTAAGTTTCTCAACCTTTTCTCTCAAGTCTACATAGTCTATTTGAAAACATTTTAAAGAAGCTTCCAATTTAATACAGGATATGCAAGTAAAAGGTTTTTCAGATTCTGTTTCTACCTCATGTATCTTTGCCAAAAGTGCACTGTGTTGAACCTCTCCTTGAAGTGCACTAAAATCAAACGTTCCTGGATTAAACACCGACATCGCCTGTGGTGTTGTGTTCTTCTCTGGAGTCGTTGGTACTGAAGGTGTAGTGAATCCAGATGGAGGACACTTTTCCTTCAGACATTCCTTAGCAAAGTGTCCATGAGTCTGACAGATTTTGCATTTCACCTTGCTTTTATTAAAACCAAGACCTGTATCACCGTCATCATCCAGGTCTTTTCTACCCGTTCTTTGAAGAAACTTCTTGGTTCTTTGGGTTATCATGGCCATACTCCATTTGATGTCCATCTGCTCGAGATCGTCAGAATCGATCTGTTCAAAGTCTTCCTCAGTAAGCTGTAGAGTACTAGCCTTCTTGGAAAGGAAAGTCTCATAAGAGTTGAGGAAAGCTGCAAAGATTGTAGCATGATCCTCAGTAGCCTTTGAAGGAGCTGTATGAGAGATATAAGAAGCATATGAAGTGCTAGTAGAAGTAGATGCTGATGAGTTGGAAGTAGATCTCGAAGTATCATTTAGACTAGGAATTTGAATATTAGCCTCTGACTTCTTTTCTTTTTGATCGTAAGCCGCTATAAGAGCATCCCATAACCCTATAGAAGTTGCTTGATCTTTAAATTTATTAATCACAACTTCTGGCAAGCACTTGGTAATCATCTCATACGCTCTATTGTCGTGATCAAACTCTGCTCGTTCCTTGACTGACATTTGTGCTCTTGACTTAAGCACCCCATCGAGTCTCGGTTGCTCATATCGATCAATGGTGTTAAACCAATTCCACAGATTTGGATCATTGTATTCAATGAAATTGCATAACTTAATCTTCCAACTCGCAAAATCACTATAGAACAACGATGTAGAAGGAGGCATTTTCGCACCAAAAGCCATATCCGAAAACCGACAGAGTGTAGCGAAACTTTTCCGACACTAAAATTAGGTACTTTTAAGTTCAAAAACAAAATTTGGTACTACAAAAATTTTCACGAATTTCCCGCCAAAATTTCGTCCGAAAACGTCAAAAATTGGCCGGGTAAAATGAAACTTTTTTCAGCCTAAAATTGAACAGTTGTAAGGCTAAGGAAAAATTTTGGAAATGCAAAATTTTTCGGAGATTTCCCGCCAAAAAACTTTTTTTTTTTTTTTTTTTTTTTTTTTTTTTTTTTTCTTCCGAATCTAGCGCGACACTAGGTTAGTGTCGCTAAGAAGTGTCGCACTGAAGTGACGCACTGTAGTGACGCACGGAAGTGACGCACTGAAGTGACGGTATGAGACACTTGCTGAGACACTTGGTAAGTGACGCACTGAAGTACCGCAGAAAGTCAAATGGCGACACTCGATTAAGTGTCGCTATGTAGTGTCGCTAAAAGACAAGTGTCGCTATCAAGTGTCGTTGAAACCCTAATTGGCGACACTTAAGGAAGTGTCGCTATGGAAGTGACGCTAGTAAGGAAGTGACGCTGGTAAGTGACGCTATGTCGCGGCCAGCAGCCCCAAAAACCCCAAAAACGAATTTTTTCGAAACCCTAACGAAAATTGACGAACGAACGATGAACAGGGCTCAAAAATCAACCCAAAACACGATATAATCAACACAAATAACCCAGAAACTAATTATAATCAATTAATACCTTCACGAATCAACCGAAAACACTCAAAATAACGATTCGAAACCGACGAATCCTTGATTCTTGGCTCTGATACCAGTTGAAAGTCCCGTTTGCTTGCCTTGGATCTGATCGGATCGTTTGAGTGAATATATAAACGTATTAATCGAATCAAACACGCAATTCTCTATAATCTTTGTATATATTCACAATTGAATAATCAAGATTACAAGATACAAACTCACAAACTCGTTTTCTCTCCTCCTCACACACAAAAACGGCTCAGCCCCTTTTTCTCAAAATGTCTAACCCTAAAACTGAATATAACACGCCTATTTATAGTGTAATCTGACCTACATGCGACACTAGCTAAGTGTCGCATGAACCGACCCGTGCGACACTAGCTAAGTGTCGCATAAACACTAATTCTGTGTATATATTCTATTTCACTATTCGTTTACAGACTCGCATATACACACTAAACATTATACATACGTAGACTAATTGACTTTGACAATTACAAACGTTTGACCAACTGACTGACACACAAAATGCACCAACACATCTTTGTAATATATAATGCCCCGGTTTGTAGATAAATTAACTGTGTTTGGATTAGTAGTTAAACAGGTTGTATAAATGTTTGTGAAAAACTTCGAGCAACATTTTAATGAAATATGTATTGTAAGTATACGCTTCCGTGGTATCTAGCTTATGTGATTGATGCTAAGTTAGAAAAGAAGTCCCTTTCTGATGTACCGGTTGTTTCTGAGTATCCGGAAGTATTCCCTGATGAATTACCTGGTTTACCACCGGTTAGGGAAGTTGAATACCAGATTGATCTTGTTCCTGGCTCTTCACCTATAGCCAAAGCCCCTTATAGATTAGCTCCGTCTGAGATACGTGAAATGATGAATCAGATACAGGAGTTGTTGGATAAAGGGTTTATTCGGCCTAGTTCTTCTCCCTGGGGTGCACCTGTTCTGTTTGTGAAAAAGAAAGATGGGTCTTTTAGAATGTGCATTGATTATAGGGAATTGAATAAACGGACAGTAAAGAATAAATATCCTCTGCCTCGCATAGATGATTTATTTGATCAGTTGCAGGGATCTTCATTTTATTCAAAGATTGATTTGAGATCAGGTTATCATCAAGTTCGTGTTAGGGATTGTGATATTCCTAAAACTGCATTTAGAACCAGATATGGTCATTTTGAATTTCTGGTTATGCCTTTTGGTTTGACGAATGCTCCAGCAGTTTTTATGGATTTGATGAACCGTGTTTGTCGACCTTTTCTTGATAAATTTGTGATTGTGTTTATCGATGACATTTTGGTATATTCTAAATCCGAATCAGAGCATGGAATGCATTTGAGGTTAGTATTGGAAACCTTAAAGAGAGAACAATTGTATGCAAAGTTTTCGAAATGTGAATTTTGGATTCGGGAAGTACAGTTTTTGGGTCATATTATTTGTAATGATGGTGTTAAAGTTGATCCTTCGAAAATTGAAGCTGTAATGAATTGGAAAGCTCCGAAGTCTGCTTCAGAAATAAAAAGTTTTCTTGGTCTGGCGGGTTATTACCGGAAGTTTATTAAAGATTTTTCTAAAATTGCCGGTTCGTTGACTAAATTGACCCGTAAGGATGAAAAGTTTATATGGACTGAACAACAGGAAACAGCTTTTCAGACTCTGAAACAGTTGTTATGTCAGACTCCTGTGTTAGCATTGCCAGATGGGTCCGATGATTTTATTGTTTATTGTGATGCATCGATTGCTGGTTTGGGTTGTGTTTTGATGCAGCGAGATCGTGTGATTGCTTATGCTTCTCGTCAGCTCAAACCTCATGAAAGAAATTATCCTACCCATGATTTAGAACTTGCAGCAGTTGTGTTTGCTTTAAAAATCTGGAGGCATTACTTGTACGGTACCAAATGTGTTATTTGTACAGATCACAAGAGTCTGCAGTATATATTTTCGCAGCAAGAGTTGAATATGCGTCAGAGAAGATGGTTAGAGTTAATCAAAGATTATGATTGTGAAATTAAATACCATCCAGGGAAAGCCAATGTGGTTGCTGATGCTCTAAGCCGCAAGGTAACTTCTGATCGAGTTTATTTTATGCGTTTAGAAGTTTCTTCTGATTTGGTGGCCCAGATAAAAGCTACACAGTTAGAGGCTTTGTTAGATCATAATTTGAAATCTGAAATTATGTTGAATCGAAAGGAATTGTTATTGGATGATTCGAGAGGATTAAAAACCTTTCAGTCTCGTGTTTGGATTCCTTTGTTTGGGGGTCTTCGGGATGTTATTCTGAATGAAGCCCACAAGTCCAGATTGTCTATACATCCGGGAAGTACTAAAATGTATAATGACTTGAAACCTTTGTATTGGTGGCCTACAATGAAGATGGATGTAGCAAGGTTTGTTAGTTCTTGTCATATTTGTTCTCAAGTGAAAGCTGAACACCAGAAGCCGTATGGGTCGTTGAAACAGCTTGAGATTCCTGAATGGAAGTGGGAACATTTGACTATGGATTTTGTTACCAAACTGCCTAGAACTGTCCGTGGAAATGACATGGTTTGGGTTATTGTTGATCGATTGACCAAAAGTGCTCATTTTCTAGCTACCAGTGAAACTGCATCTCTGAGTAAGCTTGCACAGTTGTATATGAATGAGATTGTTACTCGGCATGGTATTCCGTTATCGATTGTATCTGATAGAGATCCAAGGTTTGTATCTCATTTTTGGCAAAGTTTGCAGCATGAGTTGGGTACCAGAGTGAATCTTAGTACAGCTTATCATCCTCAAACAGATGGTCAGTCAGAACGTACGATTCAGACATTGGAGGATATGTTGAGAGCTTGTATTTTGGAGTATGGTGGTTCTTGGGATTCTCATTTGCCATTGGTTGAGTTTGCTTATAATAACTCTTATCATTCTAGTATTGGCATGCCTCCATATGAAATGCTTTATGGACGCCGTTGTAGAACTCCAACTTGTTGGCTAGAGGCAGGTGAGAAGCAGTTTGCAGGTCCAGACATTGTTCAAATGACAGCTGATAAAGTTGCAGTGGCTCGTGAAAAGTTGAAAGCTGCACGTGATAGACAGAAACAATATGCTGATCCTAAACGTCGACCAGTTACTTTTGTTGAAGGTGAACTTGTTTACTTGAAAGTTTCGCCTTGGAAGGGAGTAATTCGGTTTGGAAAACGTGGCAAATTGGCTCCTCGATATATTGGACCATTCAAAATTCGTCAGATTGTTAATGATCAGTCTGTTACATTGAATCTTCCTCCAGAGCTTG
This sequence comes from Helichrysum umbraculigerum, assembly GCA_949592205.1. Lineage (NCBI taxonomy): Eukaryota > Viridiplantae > Streptophyta > Magnoliopsida > Asterales > Asteraceae > Helichrysum > Helichrysum umbraculigerum. Next base: position 170,942,731 of record CATIUR010000001.1, read on the forward strand.
CTGGTATTTATGACACGTTTAACATTTGTTATTTGAGAAAATGTAACGTTGAAGACCAGTCTCAGATTCTTCCTTTGAAAGATTTGAAAGTTGATCAGAGTCAGAAGTTAATCGAAGAACCAGTAGAACTTCTTGATAGAAAAGTGACTAAACTTAGGAAGAAACAGATTCCCATGGTGTTAGTGAAATGGAAACATAGTTTAGGTGAAAACCTAACGTGGGAAACAGAGGATAGTATGAGATCCAGATATCCTGGATTATTTGATCGTGATGAGATTTCGGGGACGAAATCTTCTTAAGGGGGGGAGAGTTGTAACATCCTCTCTTCTGGTCTGGTAATTTCTAATTTTAAATTAATATATTTCATTGTATTGGAAATTATTTGATATTATTTGTTTATTTGCGAAACTTAGTTAAATAAGCCTCAGGACTTATTGTGCTTAGTAAATTATTGATTGTTTTAATTTACTATAGTCGACGGTGCAATAAAAGAAGTTTCTCGCAAATGGTTTTTAGGTTCCAGGCAATAGATTGAAAGGGGACTAGTTTTAAGTGGATGCGGGTCGGTGTTAAAAATATGAGCCGACTTATATAATCTTTCCATTTTAGGAAAGTTAGTAACTTTCCCTTTTTGGAAACTATCAACCCTAAAGCTAAAAACCTAAAACCCTTCAAAACCCTTGCAAAACAAGAGTGAAACCAAGTGAAATTGGAGCTGTGATCATTTGCTAGTTTAATCATCATCACCTTCTAGTTGTAATTCTTAGATTGGTAAGTTCTTGATTTTGTTTAATTCATGATTATGATCAAGTATCGTCTTTGAATCAATAGGTGTTAAATCAATGTTATTACATGTTATAACATGCATATATGATGATATGTGAGCTAAAAGCTGCTGCTGTACTCGAATTTTAGTTAGTTTGCATAAAATTCGTAGTTGGGTTTTGAGCTGGGCGAAGCTTGCTGGTGCAGGGGGTGAACCCGGCGGGTTTCACCTGTACCCGGCGGGTAGTATGCCTAAACCGGGGACCCGGCGGTTAAAACCCGTACCCGGCGGCTCCTATAGCCTTTAAAACGCGATTAAGTTCTGTTACCGCAACTTTTAATTCACCCGGTGGCTTATTCATGTGAACCGGCGGGTTGTATGCGGAAGCCGGCGGGTATGTACCTAAGCCGGCGGGTTGTGTGGTATTCCAGAAATGTTTTGTTTAACTTTTAAGACTTGTTCTAACTTGTTGTTTGCAATGTAAATTGTACTTATTAGCATAATAATACATGATAGTTGTTGTATTTAGGAACTTATGATATTTGTAATGTTAATTGAGTTAAGTTCCTAATGATTTAAATTAATGTTATTCAAGTGTTATGATCTTGATTTCTAACTTCTACCTGATTTATGATTCTCAGATAAGCAGAAAGCTCAGCGAGATAAGACAGCTGAGTAAGTGAAACGAGATAATCAGGTGAGTGGATTTGAGACTCACAGTTTGATCTGGTTGTGTCAGTTTGATTTCAATCAGTAATTATAGGATTACTATTGATAGTATGTTAATCTTGAAACGATATGCCATTTGATTGGTTGTTTGATGAACATTGAATTGAAGTGTATAATCCAGAGGTCAACTAGATTGTCAGTTGGACTTGATTGCTAATGTTGGTCAACACAGGGTTGCGTACATGTGTTGATGGAGATTAGCATTTAGTTAGCGGTTAATCACTGTTTTGGCCTACAGTTGATTTAAGTGTTCTGATGGGGCCACCCGGAACAGGGTCTCTAGGAACCACCGTTCCTCTTGACGATATTTGTTGCATTATTGATTGTGAACAGATTGCTAGCTAAATTGAATTGTAGTTGATTATTCATTCACTTAGCTTCGTGCTAATCCCTCAATTTACTTCCTGCAGGTGATGTATATTATGTGGGTAGTCAGGAAGGATGTTTTGATGCTGGGAATGTTTGAAACTTGCAACTCTGATCCTGTTTGTAATAAATAACGTTTTATAGTATATAATGCCCCGGGTTTGTAAACATGTTAACTATGTTTGTTTAGTAGTTAAACATATTGTATAAAGAGTTGCGAAAATTTCTAGTAGGTTTTTAATAGAATATGTATTTAATGTAGTCGCTTCCGCCAAACTTAATATTATATTGTTGTATTAAATGAGGGGCGTTTTAAGTTGGTATCAGAGCAATAGTTTGGGGCAATTGAATATGATTGAATGTTCAATCCTAAACTTTGATTGTGTTGTGTCAAGCATTCTTGGGAATGGGATTATGTACTGAATGTGAAACTGTTAGTAGAATAGGTGCTAACGACTAATGAATTGTAAGCTGTTGTGATGTTTACAGATATGGCGGATAACGAGCAACTACCTGTTAACCCTAATAATGCCTCAAGGCCTGAAGTTGCTGCTGAGACTCATGATGACCGGAATGAGAATGCTGGTACTTCTTTCCATGCTAGAGAGGAGGTAGAAAGGGACCAGTATTTGCTTCATTTGGAAGAGGAAAACCAAGCACTTAGAATGTATAAACAACAAAAAGAGGTTGAATCTTCTCATCCTGTGTTTGGTACAATTTCACCGCCAAAGCAAAAGGTGTGTTCCTTTAAAACCTTTATGAGCAGTAACCCGTCTGTGTATTCGGGTAGTACAAATCCTTCTGTAACTATGGATTGGCTAAGAGATGTTGAGAAGAAATTTGAAGTTTGTCAATGTGAAGAGGAATTGAAAGTTCCTTATGCATCTCAACTTTTGAAAGGAGCAGCTATGAATTGGTGGGATTCGATTACTTCTGTTTTATCTCCTTTTCAGAAAGCATCTATCCGATGGTCAGATTTTCGCAATGAAGTTTGTAAACAGTATTGTTCCAACTTTGATATGGCTCGGATTAGAAAAGAGTTTATGGATTTGCAGTTAATTGATAACATGTCCATGGATGATTTGATAAATCAGTTCACAGAGAAACTCAGGTTTGTTCAGCAGTGGGTTCCCGATGAGAGAACTCAAATAGACCAGTTTGTGGGTACTTTACCAAATCATTATCGAACTACAGTGAGGTTAGCTAATTCACTTCCTCATGCTTTCATGTTAGCTCGATCTGTTGATAGCGATTTGAGACCTCAAGAGATGCCAAGGAAAGAGGTGACTTCTCAGAAACCTAAAAGTGAACCTTCTGGTAAAGGTAAACAACGGTGGCAAGGAAATCAGCAGGGTAAGAAACAAGAAAGTCGTGGTGGTACTTCTGATCGTCCCAATTGGTGTATTAAGTGTAGAGCTAGACATTTTGGGCCGTGTACTGTGCAAACCACTAGATGTGTAAAATGTGGTGTGATTGGGCATGAAGCCAAAGATTGTGTTTTTCCTACTTATGTGTGCTGGAATTGCCATAAGGAAGGTCACCGTGCAAATCAGTGTTCTGAGGCCAAGAGACAGGGTTCGGGGACAGTTGTTGGTTCATCAGCTTCTTCTGGTCAGAAGCGGAAGACTCCGCCATCTGCAGTTAGTAGGGCTTTTCAAATGACAGTTGATGAAGCTGTCCATACGGATGACGTAATCACGGGTACTTTTCTTGTAAATTCTGTACCAGCTCGTGTTTTGTTTGATTCTGGTGCAAATTGTTCGTTTGTATCTGTGTACTTCTGTGATAAGTTGAAAATGATGCCTACTGTGATAACAAACCCAGTTGAAGTAGAAATAGCTAGTGGCAAATCGGTTCCTGTTACCACCTCGGTAATTGGAGCTAGTATTATGATAGATAGCCAGACTTTTCCAATTTCCTTTCTGTTGATGCCAATTGCTAGTTTTGATGTGATTATTGGTATGGATTGGTTAAGTCAGTATAAAGCAAGCATAGATTGCCACAATAAGCTGATTAGAATTCCAATCTCTGAAAAGTCATATGTCGTGGCTCGAGGAGAACGGGATAATGTTTGTATACCTTTGATTAGCATGATGAAAGCTAGGAAATCCTTGTCTAAGGGCTGTGAATCGTATCTAGCTTATGTGATTGATGCTAAGTTAGAAAAGAAGTCCCTTTCTGATGTACCGGTTGTTTCTGAGTATCCGGAAGTATTCCCTGATGAATTACCTGGTTTACCACCGGTTAGGGAAGTTGAATACCAGATTGATCTTGTTCCTGGCTCTTCACCTATAGCCAAAGCCCCTTATAGATTAGCTCCGTCTGAGATACGTGAAATGATGAATCAGATACAGGAGTTGTTGGATAAAGGGTTTATTCGGCCTAGTTCTTCTCCCTGGGGTGCACCTGTTCTGTTTGTGAAAAAGAAAGATGGGTCTTTTAGAATGTGCATTGATTATAGGGAATTGAATAAACGGACAGTAAAGAATAAATATCCTCTGCCTCGCATAGATGATTTATTTGATCAGTTGCAGGGATCTTCATTTTATTCAAAGATTGATTTGAGATCAGGTTATCATCAAGTTCGTGTTAGGGATTGTGATATTCCTAAAACTGCATTTAGAACCAGATATGGTCATTTTGAATTTCTGGTTATGCCTTTTGGTTTGACGAATGCTCCAGCAGTTTTTATGGATTTGATGAACCGTGTTTGTCGACCTTTTCTTGATAAATTTGTGATTGTGTTTATCGATGACATTTTGGTATATTCTAAATCCGAATCAGAGCATGGAATGCATTTGAGGTTAGTATTGGAAACCTTAAAGAGAGAACAATTGTATGCAAAGTTTTCGAAATGTGAATTTTGGATTCGGGAAGTACAGTTTTTGGGTCATATTATTTGTAATGATGGTGTTAAAGTTGATCCTTCGAAAATTGAAGCTGTAATGAATTGGAAAGCTCCGAAGTCTGCTTCAGAAATAAAAAGTTTTCTTGGTCTGGCGGGTTATTACCGGAAGTTTATTAAAGATTTTTCTAAAATTGCCGGTTCGTTGACTAAATTGACCCGTAAGGATGAAAAGTTTATATGGACTGAACAACAGGAAACAGCTTTTCAGACTCTGAAACAGTTGTTATGTCAGACTCCTGTGTTAGCATTGCCAGATGGGTCCGATGATTTTATTGTTTATTGTGATGCATCGATTGCTGGTTTGGGTTGTGTTTTGATGCAGCGAGATCGTGTGATTGCTTATGCTTCTCGTCAGCTCAAACCTCATGAAAGAAATTATCCTACCCATGATTTAGAACTTGCAGCAGTTGTGTTTGCTTTAAAAATCTGGAGGCATTACTTGTACGGTACCAAATGTGTTATTTGTACAGATCACAAGAGTCTGCAGTATATATTTTCGCAGCAAGAGTTGAATATGCGTCAGAGAAGATGGTTAGAGTTAATCAAAGATTATGATTGTGAAATTAAATACCATCCAGGGAAAGCCAATGTGGTTGCTGATGCTCTAAGCCGCAAGGTAACTTCTGATCGAGTTTATTTTATGCGTTTAGAAGTTTCTTCTGATTTGGTGGCCCAGATAAAAGCTACACAGTTAGAGGCTTTGTTAGATCATAATTTGAAATCTGAAATTATGTTGAATCGAAAGGAATTGTTATTGGATGATTCGAGAGGATTAAAAACCTTTCAGTCTCGTGTTTGGATTCCTTTGTTTGGGGGTCTTCGGGATGTTATTCTGAATGAAGCCCACAAGTCCAGATTGTCTATACATCCGGGAAGTACTAAAATGTATAATGACTTGAAACCTTTGTATTGGTGGCCTACAATGAAGATGGATGTAGCAAGGTTTGTTAGTTCTTGTCATATTTGTTCTCAAGTGAAAGCTGAACACCAGAAGCCGTATGGGTCGTTGAAACAGCTTGAGATTCCTGAATGGAAGTGGGAACATTTGACTATGGATTTTGTTACCAAACTGCCTAGAACTGTCCGTGGAAATGACATGGTTTGGGTTATTGTTGATCGATTGACCAAAAGTGCTCATTTTCTAGCTACCAGTGAAACTGCATCTCTGAGTAAGCTTGCACAGTTGTATATGAATGAGATTGTTACTCGGCATGGTATTCCGTTATCGATTGTATCTGATAGAGATCCAAGGTTTGTATCTCATTTTTGGCAAAGTTTGCAGCATGAGTTGGGTACCAGAGTGAATCTTAGTACAGCTTATCATCCTCAAACAGATGGTCAGTCAGAACGTACGATTCAGACATTGGAGGATATGTTGAGAGCTTGTATTTTGGAGTATGGTGGTTCTTGGGATTCTCATTTGCCATTGGTTGAGTTTGCTTATAATAACTCTTATCATTCTAGTATTGGCATGCCTCCATATGAAATGCTTTATGGACGCCGTTGTAGAACTCCAACTTGTTGGCTAGAGGCAGGTGAGAAGCAGTTTGCAGGTCCAGACATTGTTCAAATGACAGCTGATAAAGTTGCAGTGGCTCGTGAAAAGTTGAAAGCTGCACGTGATAGACAGAAACAATATGCTGATCCTAAACGTCGACCAGTTACTTTTGTTGAAGGTGAACTTGTTTACTTGAAAGTTTCGCCTTGGAAGGGAGTAATTCGGTTTGGAAAACGTGGCAAATTGGCTCCTCGATATATTGGACCATTCAAAATTCGTCAGATTGTTAATGATCAGTCTGTTACATTGAATCTTCCTCCAGAGCTTGCTGGTATTTATGACACGTTTAACATTTGTTATTTGAGAAAATGTAACGTTGAAGACCAGTCTCAGATTCTTCCTTTGAAAGATTTGAAAGTTGATCAGAGTCAGAAGTTAATCGAAGAACCAGTAGAACTTCTTGATAGAAAAGTGACTAAACTTAGGAAGAAACAGATTCCCATGGTGTTAGTGAAATGGAAACATAGTTTAGGTGAAAACCTAACGTGGGAAACAGAGGATAGTATGAGATCCAGATATCCTGGATTATTTGATCGTGATGAGATTTCGGGGACGAAATCTTCTTAAGGGGGGGAGAGTTGTAACATCCTCTCTTCTGGTCTGGTAATTTCTAATTTTAAATTAATATATTTCATTGTATTGGAAATTATTTGATATTATTTGTTTATTTGCGAAACTTAGTTAAATAAGCCTCAGGACTTATTGTGCTTAGTAAATTATTGATTGTTTTAATTTACTATAGTCGACGGTGCAATAAAAGAAGTTTCTCGCAAATGGTTTTTAGGTTCCAGGCAATAGATTGAAAGGGGACTAGTTTTAAGTGGATGCGGGTCGGTGTTAAAAATATGAGCCGACTTATATAATCTTTCCATTTTAGGAAAGTTAGTAACTTTCCCTTTTTGGAAACTATCAACCCTAAAGCTAAAAACCTAAAACCCTTCAAAACCCTTGCAAAACAAGAGTGAAACCAAGTGAAATTGGAGCTGTGATCATTTGCTAGTTTAATCATCATCACCTTCTAGTTGTAATTCTTAGATTGGTAAGTTCTTGATTTTGTTTAATTCATGATTATGATCAAGTATCGTCTTTGAATCAATAGGTGTTAAATCAATGTTATTACATGTTATAACATGCATATATGATGATATGTGAGCTAAAAGCTGCTGCTGTACTCGAATTTTAGTTAGTTTGCATAAAATTCGTAGTTGGGTTTTGAGCTGGGCGAAGCTTGCTGGTGCAGGGGGTGAACCCGGCGGGTTTCACCTGTACCCGGCGGGTAGTATGCCTAAACCGGGGACCCGGCGGTTAAAACCCGTACCCGGCGGCTCCTATAGCCTTTAAAACGCGATTAAGTTCTGTTACCGCAACTTTTAATTCACCCGGTGGCTTATTCATGTGAACCGGCGGGTTGTATGTGGAAGCCGGCGGGTATGTACCTAAGCCGGCGGGTTGTGTGGTATTCCAGAAATGTTTTGTTTAACTTTTAAGACTTGTTCTAACTTGTTGTTTGCAATGTAAATTGTACTTATTAGCATAATAATACATGATAGTTGTTGTATTTAGGAACTTATGATATTTGTAATGTTAATTGAGTTAAGTTCCTAATGATTTAAATTAATGTTATTCAAGTGTTATGATCTTGATTTCTAACTTCTACCTGATTTATGATTCTCAGATAAGCAGAAAGCTCAGCGAGATAAGACAGCTGAGTAAGTGAAACGAGATAATCAGGTGAGTGGATTTGAGACTCACAGTTTGATCTGGTTGTGTCAGTTTGATTTCAATCAGTAATTATAGGATTACTATTGATAGTATGTTAATCTTGAAACGATATGCCATTTGATTGGTTGTTTGATGAACATTGAATTGAAGTGTATAATCCAGAGGTCAACTAGATTGTCAGTTGGACTTGATTGCTAATGTTGGTCAACACAGGGTTGCGTACATGTGTTGATGGAGATTAGCATTTAGTTAGCGGTTAATCACTGTTTTGGCCTACAGTTGATTTAAGTGTTCTGATGGGGCCACCCGGAACAGGGTCTCTAGGAACCACCGTTCCTCTTGACGATATTTGTTGCATTATTGATTGTGAACAGATTGCTAGCTAAATTGAATTGTAGTTGATTATTCATTCACTTAGCTTCGTGCTAATCCCTCAATTTACTTCCTGCAGGTGATGTATATTATGTGGGTAGTCAGGAAGGATGTTTTGATGCTGGGAATGTTTGAAACTTGCAACTCTGATCCTGTTTGTAATAAATAACGTTTTATAGTATATAATGCCCCGGGTTTGTAAACATGTTAACTATGTTTGTTTAGTAGTTAAACATATTGTATAAAGAGTTGCGAAAATTTCTAGTAGGTTTTTAATAGAATATGTATTTAATGTAGTCGCTTCCGCCAAACTTAATATTATATTGTTGTATTAAATGAGGGGCGTTTTAAGTTGGTATCAGAGCAATAGTTTGGGGCAATTGAATATGATTGAATGTTCAATCCTAAACTTTGATTGTGTTGTGTCAAGCATTCTTGGGAATGGGATTATGTACTGAATGTGAAACTGTTAGTAGAATAGGTGCTAACGACTAATGAATTGTAAGCTGTTGTGATGTTTACAGATATGGCGGATAACGAGCAACTACCTGTTAACCCTAATAATGCCTCAAGGCCTGAAGTTGCTGCTGAGACTCATGATGACCGGAATGAGAATGCTGGTACTTCTTTCCATGCTAGAGAGGAGGTAGAAAGGGACCAGTATTTGCTTCATTTGGAAGAGGAAAACCAAGCACTTAGAATGTATAAACAACAAAAAGAGGTTGAATCTTCTCATCCTGTGTTTGGTACAATTTCACCGCCAAAGCAAAAGGTGTGTTCCTTTAAAACCTTTATGAGCAGTAACCCGTCTGTGTATTCGGGTAGTACAAATCCTTCTGTAACTATGGATTGGCTAAGAGATGTTGAGAAGAAATTTGAAGTTTGTCAATGTGAAGAGGAATTGAAAGTTCCTTATGCATCTCAACTTTTGAAAGGAGCAGCTATGAATTGGTGGGATTCGATTACTTCTGTTTTATCTCCTTTTCAGAAAGCATCTATCCGATGGTCAGATTTTCGCAATGAAGTTTGTAAACAGTATTGTTCCAACTTTGATATGGCTCGGATTAGAAAAGAGTTTATGGATTTGCAGTTAATTGATAACATGTCCATGGATGATTTGATAAATCAGTTCACAGAGAAACTCAGGTTTGTTCAGCAGTGGGTTCCCGATGAGAGAACTCAAATAGACCAGTTTGTGGGTACTTTACCAAATCATTATCGAACTACAGTGAGGTTAGCTAATTCACTTCCTCATGCTTTCATGTTAGCTCGATCTGTTGATAGCGATTTGAGACCTCAAGAGATGCCAAGGAAAGAGGTGACTTCTCAGAAACCTAAAAGTGAACCTTCTGGTAAAGGTAAACAACGGTGGCAAGGAAATCAGCAGGGTAAGAAACAAGAAAGTCGTGGTGGTACTTCTGATCGTCCCAATTGGTGTATTAAGTGTAGAGCTAGACATTTTGGGCCGTGTACTGTGCAAACCACTAGATGTGTAAAATGTGGTGTGATTGGGCATGAAGCCAAAGATTGTGTTTTTCCTACTTATGTGTGCTGGAATTGCCATAAGGAAGGTCACCGTGCAAATCAGTGTTCTGAGGCCAAGAGACAGGGTTCGGGGACAGTTGTTGGTTCATCAGCTTCTTCTGGTCAGAAGCGGAAGACTCCGCCATCTGCAGTTAGTAGGGCTTTTCAAATGACAGTTGATGAAGCTGTCCATACGGATGACGTAATCACGGGTACTTTTCTTGTAAATTCTGTACCAGCTCGTGTTTTGTTTGATTCTGGTGCAAATTGTTCGTTTGTATCTGTGTACTTCTGTGATAAGTTGAAAATGATGCCTACTGTGATAACAAACCCAGTTGAAGTAGAAATAGCTAGTGGCAAATCGGTTCCTGTTACCACCTCGGTAATTGGAGCTAGTATTATGATAGATAGCCAGACTTTTCCAATTTCCTTTCTGTTGATGCCAATTGCTAGTTTTGATGTGATTATTGGTATGGATTGGTTAAGTCAGTATAAAGCAAGCATAGATTGCCACAATAAGCTGATTAGAATTCCAATCTCTGAAAAGTCATATGTCGTGGCTCGAGGAGAACGGGATAATGTTTGTATACCTTTGATTAGCATGATGAAAGCTAGGAAATCCTTGTCTAAGGGCTGTGAATCGTATCTAGCTTATGTGATTGATGCTAAGTTAGAAAAGAAGTCCCTTTCTGATGTACCGGTTGTTTCTGAGTATCCGGAAGTATTCCCTGATGAATTACCTGGTTTACCACCGGTTAGGGAAGTTGAATACCAGATTGATCTTGTTCCTGGCTCTTCACCTATAGCCAAAGCCCCTTATAGATTAGCTCCGTCTGAGATACGTGAAATGATGAATCAGATACAGGAGTTGTTGGATAAAGGGTTTATTCGGCCTAGTTCTTCTCCCTGGGGTGCACCTGTTCTGTTTGTGAAAAAGAAAGATGGGTCTTTTAGAATGTGCATTGATTATAGGGAATTGAATAAACGGACAGTAAAGAATAAATATCCTCTGCCTCGCATAGATGATTTATTTGATCAGTTGCAGGGATCTTCATTTTATTCAAAGATTGATTTGAGATCAGGTTATCATCAAGTTCGTGTTAGGGATTGTGATATTCCTAAAACTGCATTTAGAACCAGATATGGTCATTTTGAATTTCTGGTTATGCCTTTTGGTTTGACGAATGCTCCAGCAGTTTTTATGGATTTGATGAACCGTGTTTGTCGACCTTTTCTTGATAAATTTGTGATTGTGTTTATCGATGACATTTTGGTATATTCTAAATCCGAATCAGAGCATGGAATGCATTTGAGGTTAGTATTGGAAACCTTAAAGAGAGAACAATTGTATGCAAAGTTTTCGAAATGTGAATTTTGGATTCGGGAAGTACAGTTTTTGGGTCATATTATTTGTAATGATGGTGTTAAAGTTGATCCTTCGAAAATTGAAGCTGTAATGAATTGGAAAGCTCCGAAGTCTGCTTCAGAAATAAAAAGTTTTCTTGGTCTGGCGGGTTATTACCGGAAGTTTATTAAAGATTTTTCTAAAATTGCCGGTTCGTTGACTAAATTGACCCGTAAGGATGAAAAGTTTATATGGACTGAACAACAGGAAACAGCTTTTCAGACTCTGAAACAGTTGTTATGTCAGACTCCTGTGTTAGCATTGCCAGATGGGTCCGATGATTTTATTGTTTATTGTGATGCATCGATTGCTGGTTTGGGTTGTGTTTTGATGCAGCGAGATCGTGTGATTGCTTATGCTTCTCGTCAGCTCAAACCTCATGAAAGAAATTATCCTACCCATGATTTAGAACTTGCAGCAGTTGTGTTTGCTTTAAAAATCTGGAGGCATTACTTGTACGGTACCAAATGTGTTATTTGTACAGATCACAAGAGTCTGCAGTATATATTTTCGCAGCAAGAGTTGAATATGCGTCAGAGAAGATGGTTAGAGTTAATCAAAGATTATGATTGTGAAATTAAATACCATCCAGGGAAAGCCAATGTGGTTGCTGATGCTCTAAGCCGCAAGGTAACTTCTGATCGAGTTTATTTTATGCGTTTAGAAGTTTCTTCTGATTTGGTGGCCCAGATAAAAGCTACACAGTTAGAGGCTTTGTTAGATCATAATTTGAAATCTGAAATTATGTTGAATCGAAAGGAATTGTTATTGGATGATTCGAGAGGATTAAAAACCTTTCAGTCTCGTGTTTGGATTCCTTTGTTTGGGGGTCTTCGGGATGTTATTCTGAATGAAGCCCACAAGTCCAGATTGTCTATACATCCGGGAAGTACTAAAATGTATAATGACTTGAAACCTTTGTATTGGTGGCCTACAATGAAGATGGATGTAGCAAGGTTTGTTAGTTCTTGTCATATTTGTTCTCAAGTGAAAGCTGAACACCAGAAGCCGTATGGGTCGTTGAAACAGCTTGAGATTCCTGAATGGAAGTGGGAACATTTGACTATGGATTTTGTTACCAAACTGCCTAGAACTGTCCGTGGAAATGACATGGTTTGGGTTATTGTTGATCGATTGACCAAAAGTGCTCATTTTCTAGCTACCAGTGAAACTGCATCTCTGAGTAAGCTTGCACAGTTGTATATGAATGAGATTGTTACTCGGCATGGTATTCCGTTATCGATTGTATCTGATAGAGATCCAAGGTTTGTATCTCATTTTTGGCAAAGTTTGCAGCATGAGTTGGGTACCAGAGTGAATCTTAGTACAGCTTATCATCCTCAAACAGATGGTCAGTCAGAACGTACGATTCAGACATTGGAGGATATGTTGAGAGCTTGTATTTTGGAGTATGGTGGTTCTTGGGATTCTCATTTGCCATTGGTTGAGTTTGCTTATAATAACTCTTATCATTCTAGTATTGGCATGCCTCCATATGAAATGCTTTATGGACGCCGTTGTAGAACTCCAACTTGTTGGCTAGAGGCAGGTGAGAAGCAGTTTGCAGGTCCAGACATTGTTCAAATGACAGCTGATAAAGTTGCAGTGGCTCGTGAAAAGTTGAAAGCTGCACGTGATAGACAGAAACAATATGCTGATCCTAAACGTCGACCAGTTACTTTTGTTGAAGGTGAACTTGTTTACTTGAAAGTTTCGCCTTGGAAGGGAGTAATTCGGTTTGGAAAACGTGGCAAATTGGCTCCTCGATATATTGGACCATTCAAAATTCGTCAGATTGTTAATGATCAGTCTTTTACATTGAATCTTCCTCCAGAGCTTGCTGGTATTTATGACACGTTTAACATTTGTTATTTGAGAAAATGTAACGTTGAAGACCAGTCTCAGATTCTTCCTTTGAAAGATTTGAAAGTTGATCAGAGTCAGAAGTTAATTGAAGAACCAGTAGAACTTCTTGATAGAAAAGTGACTAAACTTAGGAAGAAACAGATTCCCATGGTGTTAGTGAAATGGAAACATAGTTTAGGTGAAAACCTAACGTGGGAAACAGAGGATAGTATGAGATCCAGATATCCTGGATTATTTGATCGTGATGAGATTTCGGGGACGAAATCTTCTTAAGGGGGGGAGAGTTGTAACATCCTCTCTTCTGGTCTGGTAATTTCTAATTTTAAATTAATATATTTCATTGTATTGGAAATTATTTGATATTATTTGTTTATTTGCGAAACTTAGTTAAATAAGCCTCAGGACTTATTGTGCTTAGTAAATTATTGATTGTTTTAATTTACTATAGTCGACGGTGCAATAAAAGAAGTTTCTCGCAAATGGTTTTTAGGTTCCAGGCAATAGATTGAAAGGGGACTAGTTTTAAGTGGATGCGGGTCGGTGTTAAAAATATGAGCCGACTTATATAATCTTTCCATTTTAGGAAAGTTAGTAACTTTCCCTTTTTGGAAACTATCAACCCTAAAGCTAAAAACCTAAAACCCTTCAAAACCCTTGCAAAACAAGAGTGAAACCAAGTGAAATTGGAGCTGTGATCATTTGCTAGTTTAATCATCATCACCTTCTAGTTGTAATTCTTAGATTGGTAAGTTCTTGATTTTGTTTAATTCATGATTATGATCAAGTATAGTCTTTGAATCAATAGGTGTTAAATCAATGTTATTACATGTTATAACATGCATATATGATGATATGTGAGCTAAAAGCTGCTGCTGTACTCGAATTTTAGTTAGTTTGCATAAAATTCGTAGTTGGGTTTTGAGCTGGGCGAAGCTTGCTGGTGCAGGGGGTGAACCCGGCGGGTTTCACCTGTACCCGGCGGGTAGTATGCCTAAACCGGGGACCCGGCGGTTAAAACCCGTACCCGGCGGCTCCTATAGCCTTTAAAACGCGATTAAGTTCTGTTACCGCAACTTTTAATTCACCCGGTGGCTTATTCATGTGAACCGGCGGGTTGTATGTGGAAGCCGGCGGGTATGTACCTAAGCCGGCGGGTTGTGTGGTATTCCAGAAATGTTTTGTTTAACTTTTAAGACTTGTTCTAACTTGTTGTTTGCAATGTAAATTGTACTTATTAGCATAATAATACATGATAGTTGTTGTATTTAGGAACTTATGATATTTGTAATGTTAATTGAGTTAAGTTCCTAATGATTTAAATTAATGTTATATTCAAGTGTTATGATCTTGATTTCTAACTTCTACCTGATTTATGATTCTCAGATAAGCAGAAAGCTCAGCGAGATAAGACAGCTGAGTAAGTGAAACGAGATAATCAGGTGAGTGGATTTGAGACTCACAGTTTGATCTGGTTGTGTCAGTTTGATTTCAATCAGTAATTATAGGATTACTATTGATAGTATGTTAATCTTGAAACGATATGCCATTTGATTGGTTGTTTGATGAACATTGAATTGAAGTGTATAATCCAGAGGTCAACTAGATTGTCAGTTGGACTTGATTGCTAATGTTGGTCAACACAGGGTTGCGTACATGTGTTGATGGAGATTAGCATTTAGTTAGCGGTTAATCACTGTTTTGGCCTACAGTTGATTTAAGTGTTCTGATGGGGCCACCCGGAACAGGGTCTCTAGGAACCACCGTTCCTCTTGACGATATTTGTTGCATTATTGATTGTGAACAGATTGCTAGCTAAATTGAATTGTAGTTGATTATTCATTCACTTAGCTTCGTGCTAATCCCTCAATTTACTTCCTGCAGGTGATGTATATTATGTGGGTAGTCAGGAAGGATGTTTTGATGCTGGGAATGTTTGAAACTTGCAACTCTGATCCTGTTTGTAATAAATAACGTTTTATAGTATATAATGCCCCGGGTTTGTAAACATGTTAACTATGTTTGTTTAGTAGTTAAACATATTGTATAAAGAGTTGCGAAAATTTCTAGTAGGTTTTTAATAGAATATGTATTTAATGTAGTCGCTTCCGCCAAACTTAATATTATATTGTTGTATTAAATGAGGGGCGTTTTAGATGGCCTGATTTTCATAATGAAGTTTGTAAGCAGTATTGTTCAAACTTTGATATAGCTCGGATTCGAAAGGAGTTTATGGATTTGCAATTAACTGATAAAATGTCAATGGATGATTTGATTAATCTTTTCAGAGAAACTTAGGTTTGTTCAGCAGTGGATTCCTGATGAGAGAACCAGAATCGAACAGTTTGTGGGTACTTTACCTAATCATTATCGAACATCAGTGAGGTTAGCAGGCTCTCTTTCCCAAGCTTTTATGTTAGCTCGGTCAGTTGACAGTGATTTGAGACCTCAAGAGGCACCAAGTAAAGAAATGGTTTCTCAGAAATCTAGGAGTGAATCTTCTAGTAAAGGTAAGCAGCGGTGGCAAGAAAATCAACATGGTAAGAAACAAGAGAGTCGTGGTGGTACTTCTGATCGTCCCAATTGGTGTATTAAATGTAGAGCTAGATATTTTGGGCCGTGTACTGTGCAAACCACTAGATGTGTGAAATGTGGTGTGATTGGTCATGAAGCCAAAGATTGTGTTTTTCCTACGTATGTGTGTTGGAATTGTCACAAAGAAGGTCATCGTGCAAATCAGTGTTCTGAGGCTAAGAGACAGGGTTCAGGGTCGGTTGTTAGTTCGTCATCTTCCGGTCAGAAGCGGAAGAATCCGCCATCTGCAGTTAGTAGGGCTTTTCAGATGACAGTGGATGAAGCTGTTCACACAGATGATGTTATCACTGGTACTTTTCTTGTAAACTCTGTACCAGCACGTGTTTTGTTTGATTCTGGTGCAAATTGTTCTTTTGTATCTGTGTGTTTTTGTGATAAGTTGAAAATGATGCCTACTGTGATTACAAACCCTGCGGAAGTAGAAATAGCTAGTGGCAAATCAGTTCCTGTTACCACCTCGGTAATTGGAGCTAGTATTATGATAGATGGTCAGACTTTTCCAATTTCATTTCTGTTGATGCCGATTGCTAGTTTTGATGTGATTATTGGCATGGATTGGTTAAGTCAGTGTAAAGCAAGTATAGATTGCCACAATAAGCTGATTAGAATCCCAATTTCTGATGAGTCATATGTTGTGGCTCGAGGAGAAAGGGATAGTGGGAGTATACCTTTGATTAGTATGATGAAAGCTAGGAAGTCATTGTCCAAAGGTTGTGAGTCGTACCTAGCTTATGTGATTGATAATAAAGTAAGGAAGAAATCTCTTTCTGATGTTCCGGTTGTTTCTGAATATCCGGAAGTGTTCCCTGATGAATTACCTGGTTTACCACCGGTTAGGGAAGTTGAATATCAGATTGATCTTGTTCCTGGCTCGTCACCTGTAGCTAAAGCTCCCTATAGATTAGCTCCATCTGAGATACGTGAAATGATGGATCAGATACAAGAGTTGTTGGATAAAGGGTTCATTAGACCTAGTTCTTCTCCTTGGGGTGCACCAGTTTTGTTTGTGAAAAAGAAGGATGGGTCTTTTCGTATGTGTATTGATTATAGGGAACTGAATAAACGAACAGTTAAGAATAAATATCCACTGCCTCGCATAGATGATTTGTTTGATCAGTTGCAGGGATCTTCGTTTTATTCTAAAATTGATTTAAGGTCAGGTTATCATCAAGTTCGTGTTCGTGAACAGGATATTCCTAAAACTGCTTTTCGAACCAGGTATGGTCATTTTGAATTCCTGGTTATGCCTTTTGGTTTGACTAATGCTCCAGCAGTTTTTATGGATTTGATGAACCGTGTATGTCGACCTTTTCTTGATAAATTTGTGATTGTATTTATCGATGATATTCTCGTATATTCTGAATCCGAATCAGAACATAAAATGCATTTGAGGTTAGTGTTGGAAACCTTGAAGAGAGAACATTTATATGCAAAATTTTCTAAATGTGAATTTTGGATTCGGAAAGTGCAATTTTTGGGTCATATTATTTGTAATGATGGTGTTAAAGTAGATCCTTCAAAAATTGAAGCTGTAATGAATTGGAAAGCTCCAAAGTCTGCTTCAGAAATAAAGAGTTTTCTTGGTTTGGCGGGTTATTACCGGAAGTTCATAAAGGACTTTTCTAAAATTGTCGGTTCATTGACTAAATTGACCCGTAAGGATGAAAAATTTATTTGGACTGAACAACAGGATACAGCTTTTCAGATTTTGAAACAGTTGTTATGTCAGGCTCCTGTGTTAGCATTGCCAGATGGGTCCGATGATTTTGTTGTTTACTGTGATGCATCGATTGCTGGTTTGGGTTGTGTTTTGATGCAGAGAGACCGTGTTATTGCTTATGCTTCTCGTCAGCTCAAACCTCATGAAAGAAATTATCCTACCCATGATTTAGAGCTTTCAGCTGTTGTATTTCCTTTGAAAATCTGGAGGCATTACTTGTATGGTACTAAGTGTGTTATTTGTACAGATCACAAGAGTCTTCACTATATGTTTTCACAGAAAGAGTTGAATATGCGTCAGAGGCGATGGTTAGAGTTAATCAAAGATTATGATTGTGAAATTAAATACCATCCAAAAAAAGCCAATGTGGTTGCTGACGCTTTAAGTGGCAAGGTAACTTCTGATCGAGTTTATTTTATGCGTTTAGAATTTCTTCTGATTTGGTGGGTCAGATAAAAGCTGTACAGTTGGAGGCTTTGTTAAATCATAATTTGAAATCTGAAATTATGTTAAATCGAAAGGAATTGTTATTAGATGATTCGAGAGGAGTAAAAACCTTTCAGTCTCGTGTTTGGATTCCTTTGTTTGGTGGTCTTCGGGATGTTATTCTGAATGAAGCCCATAAGTTCAGATTGTCTGTACATCCTGGAAGTACGAAAATGTATAATGACTTGAAACCTTTGTATTGGTGGCCTACAATGAAAATGGATGTAGCAAGGTTTGTTAGTTCTTGTCATATTTGTTCTCAAGTTAAAGCTGAACACCAGAAACCGTATGGGTCGTTGAAACAGCTTGAGATTCCAGAATGGAAGTGGGAACATTTGACTATGGATTTTGTTACCAAATTGCCTCGAACTGCGCGAGGAAATGATATGGTTTGGGTCATTGTTGATCGATTGACTAAAAGTGCACATTTTCTAGCTACCAATGAGACTGCATCTTTGAGTAAGCTGGCACAGTTGTATGTGAATGAGATTGTCTCGCGGTATGGTATTCCATTATCGATTGTATCTGATAGAGATTCGAGGTTTGTATCTCATTTTTGGCAAAGATTACAGCATGAGTTGGGTACCAGAGTTAATCTCAGTACTGCTTATCATCCTCAGACTGATGGTCAGTCAGAACCTACAATTCAGACATTGGAGGATATGTTGAGAGCTTGTGTTTTGGAATATGGTGGTTCTTGGGATTCTCATTTGCCGTTAGTTGAGTTTTCTTATAATAACTCTTATCATTCGAGTATTAGTATGCCACCATATGAAATGCTTTATGGTCGCCGTTGTAGAACTCCGACTTGTTGGTTAGAAGCTTGGGAGAAACAGTTTGCAGGTCCAGACATTGTTCAAATGACAGCTGATAAAGTGGCAGTGGCTCGTGAAAAGTTGAAAGCTGCACGTGATAGGCAGAAACAATATGTTGATCCTAAATGTCGACCTGTTACTTTTGTTGAAGGTGAACTTGTTTACCTGAAAGTTTCGCCTTGGAAGGGGGTAATTCGGTTTGGGAAACGTGGCAAGTTGGCTCCTCGATATATTGGACTGTTTAGAATTCGTCATATTGTTAATGATCAGTTAGTTACACTTGATCTTCCTCCAGAACTTGCTGGTATTCATGATACGTTTAACATTTGTTATTTGAGGAAATGTGATAGTCCCATACACGTGGGATCTGATCGGATCGTTCAATCGATTGTTAGTGCGGAATCCAAACAAACGAAACACAAACGTTTTCTCTATAATCTTTTGTATATATTAACACTTGATAATATAACGATTACAGATACAAACTCAAACCCTCGTTCTCTCCTCTCTGCACTCACACAAAAACGGCTCACACACACACTCACTTCGTCCAACCCTAAATCTGACTTGTAACTCACTATTTATATCGACCTAATGGGCCCTGCGACGTTAGGCCCAACGTCGCAGGCCAGGCCCAATGCGACGTAGCCCATGTCGTCGCAGGCCCAATTACAATGTCACCATTCTATGTATATTTCATTTACAGACTCGAATACACACTCTAAACACTATACATTCGTAGACTAATTGACTTTGACAATTACAATAGTTTGACCAACTGACTGACACACTAAATGCACCAACAAACTCCCCCTTGTCATCAGCTTGGTCAAATAAGTCTTCAATTAGTCTTCATCAACAAACTCTTTCATGTCTTTGACAATCAGACACTCCCCCTTTGAGATAGCATGGTCTTCGAAGAAATCTTGGTGTCCAAATTCATGTGACTAACATAAATTTATCATACAATAAGATCTTCAAACTCAGTGACCATCTCTCAATCATCAGCAGCTTCTCCGATAGAATTATCTTCACAATCTTTGGAGAATAACCGACATCCTTTACATCTTCAATATTTGACTTTAACAAGATATGTGATGTTTGAAGAAAATAACATAGAAATAAAATCTTTTTGTATTTTCTTTTTAAAGGAAAAGTAAATAACAAAGATTAAAATAAATTTGGGGATCGGATTGTTTTAAGTCTGCTTAGGGATCATATCAGGCCAACATGCAATTATTAGGGAATAGTAAGTGTTATTTCGATCATCAGTATATTTGTCCACTTTAAATTTACTTGACATATTTAAAGCACCTTTTATAAAAATTAGTTCAAGACGATCATCGGTATTGTTTGTCCACTTAAACATGTTACATCCGTATCTGTGAGCTAACCTTTATTGTTAGTATGAATATTAATTTTGAGAAACCTATTATATGATATACTGATAAACTTCAGTAAAACAAACACTGCATATTCACACAAGGTAGAGATTACAAGACCAAGTTTATCTCGGTTTTCTCGTAACATACACTTGATATTTATATTTAGGCATACATCAAACCGACTATGAAGATACTAGTGGCCCCAGATCTGTACAAAGTACAACAGAGGGTCCCTTAGTATGAACATAACAAGTTTGAGACTATTTGCATAACTAATGGATTCAGGTCTGTACGTGAGTACAACAATAGTCACCATTAGTTAGGCGAATAATCATATTATCACTATATGCCCATTTTACATTATGACAGTGGATGATAGTACTTCCATTTATCAATTAAGACTTATGTCATACATCATATAACATTTTTCACAAAGTAATAGACAAGTTTTTTTATTACTTCTTACTCACTCACAAACCGGTGTGTACCATGCCTACCAATACATCATATGATGAAGCTAATGTTTATAAAAGATGTGTTAAATATACCAGATAAACCTACTGACACATCAAACATAAACCTTAAAATTTCCATTTTTATGCATGTCACCCGATGTACTATCATATCCCAAGTTGTTTTACAAACACACAATCCAACATCTTTTCAAGAATTAAGAATCTTGCTGTTCACATTTCTGAATTAAATAATCAGAATTTTGAATATTCAGAATTACTCCCCCTGAACAGCAAATTCTTATATCCAATCCAAAAATACTCCCCTTAAACATTAAACATATTTTTGTATTTTTTAATTGAATAAATTTCGCAACACTGCATTTCTTTAATACTAAAAAGTATAAAGAATGGCTATTGCATCGAGTAACAAATAAAAATAGATAATTATCAAAATCACATATCAAGTCAAGTCAAATGCCTTTTAGCACTTTTACCACCTCATAACATCGAAAATCTCATCCAATCACAAATCATTATCGCATTCTTCCAACAATATCCATATCCATGCAGTCACTAAAAATATTAGCTAGTAAAAATCTGACTGCACCACCACAAACAAGCAAACATTAGTACTTATAGGACACCCAAGCCTTGATAGACTTGGGTTGTCTATGGTCATCCATAATCATCACATCAATGAGTTTATGATATTTTAAAAACTCAGAAGATTTCATTGATGCGTTGTCTGTGGATTTGGGTTTCCAAACCTTTGTAGGTTCAGATGAGTTGTTTTCAACAATGTTGTGCTGTTGAACTTGAGGTTTACTAGACACAACTTTGTTTACTCTAGCCACGGGTTTTGGAGAAGAGGATGCATATCTTGATATAGGTGAATACGAAGCACGCCTAGAAAACGATTTTGAATAAGAATTCCTAAAGGAGGAAGTTCTTGGCATCCCTCTACCAAACTTATCTAGGGATAATAACCGACAATCCCTAATTATATGTCCTTGTTGTCCACAATGGAAACAAGAACGTCGTTCCACAAAAGATTGATTCCAATGAGTTCCCTCAAATCGTTTTGGTGGAGGACAATACACAGAAGGTCTATGACCAGGAACATTTGTTGAACATGCACTCTTAGGAGAACATGTTGAAGTAGATGTTCCTGAGGTTGAGTTAGTTGATTTTGAAGGTTTATTCTTTTCAGATTTATCAACTACAACTTTTGAGGATTCATTGTCAACCTTAGCTTTGCCTTTGCATTTAAAATAATCATCATTTTCAGTTGTAATGATGAAATTTTCAGGTTTGACATTTATTTTCTCAACCTTAATGGTAGACTCTTCAGGTATATCTTCTACCTCAACGACCTCCTCAACACGAACTGGAGGTGAATTATCAGACTTAACAAAAGTGGGCAAAGGATACTCTGTCCGATTGGTTTTCTCCTTTCCCTGCCTCTTAGGCTTAGCTTCTTTATCTTTGGTAGCTGACCAAGACGAGTAGTCAGCTACTACCTCTTCGATCCCTTCCTTAACAGGCTTAGGATAATAGTTAGTGGGAGGTGGATACCCAAGTCCCGCTTTACTTTTATCTGTCCTCATCTTGTCAACCATTTCATCGAAGAGTTTATGAGAATTTGAGAAATTCGTGATTCCCTTTTTAAAATTGTCAGACTCAGACTTTAGCTCAGAAAGTTCTTTATTCAAAAGTTCCATTTCTTTAAGATAGCTATTAATAGCATCCTATTGGCTAAAAACTTTAGACTTGTATTTTTCAGTGTCTAACTTATAAGCCTCAATTTGTTTTTCATAAAGAAATTCATTAGCTTTCAAAAACTTGTTTGACTCGGTGAGTTTAACAACTTTTTCTCGCAACTCTAAATTGTCATATTGATAATTCTTAAGAGATTCAGTCAATGTTAAACAAGAAACACAGTTTATGGGTACCTTAGGTTCATCATGTACCGCATGTATCTTTGCCAAAAGCGCACTGTGTTGAACCTCTCCTTGAAGTACACTAAAATCAAACACTCCCTGAGAATACACCGTCATAGCCTGTGATGTTGTATTCTTCTCTGGAGTCGTTGGAGCTGTAGGAGTAGTGAATCCAGATGAAGGATATTTTACTTTCTCACACTCCTTAGCAAAGTGCCCATGAATCTGACAATTCTTGCATTTCACTTTGCTTTTATTAAAACCAAGACCTGTATCACCATCATCATCATCCAGGTCTTTTCTACCCGTTCTCTGAAGAAACTTCTTGGTTCTTTGGGTTATCATGGCCATGCTCCATTTGATGTCCATTTGCTCGAGATCATCAGAATCGATCTGTTCAAAGTCTTCCTCAGTAAGCTGTAGAGTACTAGCCTTCTTTGAAAGGAAAGTCTCATAAGAGTTGAGGAAAGCTGCAAAGATTGTAGCATGATCCTCAGTAGCCTTTGAAGGAGTTGTATGAGCTGTATGAGAAGTATCAGAAGCATATGAAGTGCTAGTAGAAGTAGATGCTGCTGAGTTGGAAGTAGATCTGGAAGTATCATTTAGACTAGGAACTCGAATATTAGCCTCTGACTTCTTTTCCTTTTGATCGTAAGCCACTATAAGAGCATCCCATAATCCTATAGAAGTTGCTTGATCTTTAAATTTATTAATCACAACTTCTGGCAAGCACTTGGTAATCATCTCATATGCTCTATTGTCTTTATCAAACTCTGCTCGTTCCTTGATGGACATTTGTGCTCTTGATTTAAGCACCCCATCGAGTCTTGGTTGCTCATATCGATCAATGGTGTTAAACCAATTGAACAGATTTGGATCTTTGTATTCAATGAAATTGCATAACTGAATCTTCCAACTCGCAAAATCACTATAAACACAAAGATGTAGAAGGAGGCACTCTGTTACCAAAAGCCATTTACGAATTTTCCCTCCAAAATCGAATTCAAAATTTTCAAAAAAATATCCGAGTACAGCGAAACTTTTCCGACACTAAAATGAAGCTATTCTAAGCCTAAAAACAAAATTTGAAATTACAAAAATTTTCGCGTTTTTCCCGCCAAAATTTCGTCCGAAAACGTCAAAAAATGGCCGGGTAAAATGAAACTTTTTCTAGCCTAAAATTGAACACTTTTAAGACTATGGAAAAAATTTGAAAACACACAAATTTTTCGGAGTTTCCCGCCAAAAAACTTTTTTTTTTTTTTTTTTTTTTTTTTTTTTTTTTTTTTTTTTTTTTTTTTTTTCGAATCTAGAACGAGGTTAATGTCGGAGAAAAATCGCAACGTCGCAACGGTACGTCGCAGAAGTCCGATGACTCAATTAAGAATCGAAAATGCGACGTAGCGTCCTACGTCGCAGTCCAACGTCGCAGAGGCTAGCGACGTCGCAGCCTACGTCGCAATAACCACTTAAGGTCAAAATAACGACGTCGCAGGTAACGTCGCAACTCTACGTCGCAAAATCAGTTACGTCGCACGCGACGTCGCACGTGACGTCGCAGGTGACGTCGCACAGTCGGGCTGCAGCGGCCAAAACCCCAAAAATCGAAAATTTTCGAAACCCTAACGAATTTCGAAAACCGAACGACGAACAAACCCAGAAAAACTCTTCAGAAAACGGAATCTTCAAGCCAATCAACCCAGAAACGAAGATTAAACAATAAAACCTTCGCGAATCAAACCGAAAACGTTCTAAAGCACGATCCGAAACCGACGAATCCTTGATTCTACGGCTTTGATACCAGTTGATAGTCCCATACACGTGGGATCTGATCGGATCGTTCAATCGATTGTTAGTGCGGAATCCAAACAAACGAAACACAAACGTTTTCTCTATAATCTTTTGTATATATTAACACTTGATAATATAACGATTACAGATACAAACTCAAACCCTCGTTCTCTCCTCTCTGCACTCACACAAAAACGGCTCACACACACACTCACTTCGTCCAACCCTAAATCTGACTTGTAACTCACTATTTATATCGACCTAATGGGCCCTGCGACGTTAGGCCCAACGTTGCAGGCCAGGCCCAATGCGACGTAGCCCATGTCGTCGCAGGCCCAATTACAATGTCACCATTCTATGTATATTTCATTTACAGACTCGAATACACACTCTAAACACTATACATTCGTAGACTAATTGACTTTGACAATTACAATAGTTTGACCAACTGACTGACACACTAAATGCACCAACAAAATGTAACGTTGAAAACCAGTCTCAGATACTTCCTTTGCAAGATTTAAAAGTTGATAAAAGTCAGAAGTTAGTTGAAGAACCAGTTGAACTTCTTGATAGAAAAGTTATCAAACTGCGAAAGAAACAGATACCTATGGTGTTAGTGAAATGGAAACATAGTTTAGGTTCAAACCTAACTTGGGAGACCGAGGATAGTATGAGATCCAGATATCCTGGATAATTTGATCATGTTGAGATTTCGGGGATGAAATCTTCTTAAGGGGGGAGAGTTGTAACATCCTCCGTACCGGTCTGGTAATTTCTACTTTAAATTGTTTATTTAATTGTGTTAGAAATTATTTGATATTAATTGTTAAATTGAGAAACTTAGATTAATTAGTCCCAGGACTTATTGTGAATAGTAAATTGTTGATTGTTGTAATTTACTATAGTTGACGGTAAAATAAAATAAGTTCTCGCAATTGATAGTTAGGTTCCAGACAATAGATTAAAAAGGGGATTGTTTTAAGTGGATACGGAGTCGGTTTAATTGATGAGCCGACTTATTTAAACTTTCCCAAATAGGAAAGTTCTCACTTTCCTTCAAAACTTTGAAACCTTAAAACTACAAAACCTAAAACCTATATATAAGTTTGAAATCAAACAAGTTAGAAGTTAATTAGAGCTGAATTGGAGCTAGTTAATCATCTTCCTAGCTACACCTTCTTGATTGTAAGTAAGTGAGTTACTATGATTATGTTTAAAGTTGCAAGTGTTTGATTGATATGT
Organism: Helichrysum umbraculigerum; assembly: GCA_949592205.1. Lineage (NCBI taxonomy): Eukaryota > Viridiplantae > Streptophyta > Magnoliopsida > Asterales > Asteraceae > Helichrysum > Helichrysum umbraculigerum. The sequence continues at coordinate 170,968,376 of CATIUR010000001.1, forward strand.
AAATCAAACTTGGAAAAGTTGATTTCAATGTTAGGAAATGGTTACTTGATGTTACTGATTGTTATAGTTGTTATTTGGATTGTTAAAATGATCATAGAGACTGATTTGGTAAGTTTTAATATAAGTTTTCGGATTTGGGTTTCTTGCTGTGCGATGGTTGCTGATACAGGGTAGGTACCCGACGGGTAGAACCCGTACCCGGCGGGTAGTTCGTCTAAACCAGGAACCCGGCTGGTAAACCGGGGACCCGGCGGCTACTCGAGGCTTTAAAACCCATTTAAGTTCTGTTACCATGAAAGTTAATATACCCGGTTGTTTTGGGTTGTACCCGGCTGCTAAACCCTGTACCCGGTGGGTATTTGGGCTACCCGGCGGGTAGTGACACGGATTGTGCAGTTTTTCTTTTTGTTGTAACATATGTGCTAATTATGATGTATATCAGTTAACATGCTTAATTACGTATACTGAGCATGATTAGGAACTTATTATAGTTATGTGAATACTATTTAGTTCCTTAAATTATGTTGGATATAAGTTAAGTATTGATGATCCTGATTACTAACTTATATTTGATTGTGATTCTCAGATCCTCCAAAAGATAAGTGACACTTGGATTCTGAGTTTGTGACTACAGAGGTATCGGTGAGTGGATTTGAAACTCACAGTTTAGTTTGGTTGTGTCAGTTTGATTTCAATCAGTAATTATAGGATTACTATTGATAGAATGTTAAATTTGAAATGATATGCCATTGGAATGGTTGATTGATTAGCCTGTGTGCTGGAATGTAGAATCCAGAGGTCAACTAGATTGTTGGTTGGACTTGATTGCTATTGTTGGTCAACACAGGGTTGCGTACATGTGTTGATGAAGATTAGCAATAAGTTAGCGGTTAATCACTGTTTTGGCCTATAGTTGATTTAAGTGTTCTGATAGGGCCACCCGGAACAGGGTCCTTAGGAACCACCGTTCCTCTTGACGATATTTGTTACATTATTGATTGTGAACAGATTGCTAGCTAAATTGAATTGTAGTTGATTATTCATTCACTTAACTTTGTGTTAATCCCTCAATTTACTTCCTGCAGGTTATGTTTATTATGTGGGTAGTCAGGAAGGGATGTTTTGATGCTGGGAATGTTTGAAACTTGCAACTCTGATCAAGTTCGTTATAAACCATGTTTGTAATATATAATGCCCCGGTTTGTAGATAAATTAACTGTGTTTGGATTAGTAGTCAAACAGGTTGTATAAATGTTTGTGAAAAACTTCGAGCAACATTTTAATGAAATATGTATTGTAAGTATACGCTTCCGTGGTAAATAATACAAAATTATTGTATTAAGTGAGGGGTGTTATACTAAACCTCATAACGACATGCCTGCCCATTTAACTTGTACACCATGTGTGTTGTACGTATACCAGTTTAAAAAGTAACAATTATATATTATTAAAGTCAGTGGTTAAATTGGTATATTCAGGAAGTTATCATGTACAGGGGCTGTTATGTAATATTTGTGAACTTGAGGTAGTCTAGTGTAAATTAGCATGGAAGTGTTAATTTAAGTTAGGGCTTATATATGTAAACGGTTATCACATTTTGTAAGTAAGTCATAGTAATGAATCTGTACGTATTTCTAATTCTGTTCATGTGTTCACCATTGCAAAGTTTATATGGTATCAGAGCTGCAATGGCGTTCTGAAACCCTAATTTTCTCAATATTTGTTTCTAATCGTGATAGATCGAATACAGAGTAATTGTGGCTAAATTGTTGTGATTCAATTTGAATTCTGTCATTCAATCTGTTGATTCACTTCTGAATCGTACAATTTCATATTTGATCTTAAATTCGGTTCAATTTCTTAATCGTTGCTTCCGCGCACTACTGTTCGTCATGTCGACTTCATCTGCTAATTCGTCTACTTCTTCTGGTGTATTGAATTCAACTGATCCGTTGTTCTTACATCCCTCTGATGGTCCTGGTTCTTTATGTGTTCAAGAGAAGCTTACTGGATCTCAGAATTATCGTTCATGGAGACGATCTCTTGAAATTGCTCTCTCAACTAAACTGTAACACCCCCAAATTTAGTGATTTGCGGAAGCATACTTGGGTGTTACTAATCAATATACAAAGCACAAGATATACTGCAAACGACCTCTAAATGAGACGTTTTGTAAAATAATTACATTTCATAATTAAATCGTTTGAAAACATATAGTTTTCTTTACAAAAATATGTAAGCCTAGAGTCCGCGTATGTGGCGGGAGATTCTATTACATAACCATAGTTACAAAAGATAATGCCAAAGAATCTCCGTTAAATGCAGTTTGGAAATCATGCGATTCTAGCTAGTAATCCTGGAGTTTCTCTACTCCGTAAGTGTACCTGAGAATACATGCTAAAAAGGGTCAACCAAAAGGTTGGTGAATCTCACAGGTTTATCAGTAAATAATCAGTTTGAACACAAGATTTCATCAGTAGTGCCCGTAGGCGTATATCAAGTATTTGCAAATCTCGCAAAAGTAAAGTAATCAAGTTATACCGTTGCCATGAGGCTCATAATCGAAGCTTAACCCGTAAATAATCAGTTGCTCCCGTGACATGCTCGAAATTGAGTAAGCATAAGTAACGAAATAATAGTCACCCGTTTCTACGTGTAAATCAGTACGTGGTAGCGCTACTACCCCGGGCAGGGAGGGTCATTTCCCTAATGGATCCATTAACTACTGTTCGCGCTTAAGTCCATAACTAACGATATATGATGGAGAGACTTCAGTAATTAGTAATTAACTCATGCAATTCCGTTTGGTATAGAAATCAGTTTAGTACTTGTGTTCAGGAAAAATAAGTAGCATGTATCTCCCCCAGTAAGATAAAACAGTAAAAGTGGGGCCGTAAGACTCACCTGAGCCTAGTAGTAAGCAGTTGAAAACTGTAAGTAGCGTGTAGGTTCTCCGAACCCATAACCTTTAAATGCCTAAACATATAAAGTTAAGTAAGTAGATGTCTCGCAAGACCATCTAGGCTAGTTGTCTACACAACTCGTTATGTCCAAGTATTTGTTTAGTAATCCGTTTGTAGTTTGAAAACAAGTATGGCCCGTTGGTGACGGTTTGTAATAATGATTCAAAGTGTTATCATTATATGTATCGTTGAATCCGGTTTCGTTATTTGTAAGTGTTCGACACTTAGTGTGAAAAGTATTTACGACATCCAATGACGGGGGTCCGGGGGCAGCGCCCCTGGTAGCGGGGTCCAAGGGGCAGCAGCCCCTGGCGGGGTCCAAGGGGCAGAGCCCCTGGCTGGGGTCGAGCTGCCAGGTCAGCTTGGAAAATTTTTATTTCTACTACTTTCCTTTAGTGAAAACGCGTCCGAAATCTGGATTTGGAGTAAAATTAGGTGGTAAAATTCTGGTTCCGACACTTAGTAAAAATCTGAGTTTTCAGGGTTCTGTTTTGTGCGACGTAGGTCGCGACGTCGCAGAGGCCCCTGGCCAGGTGCGACGTAGCGGTCTGATGGCCGGAAATTGTGCCGAAAACGAGTTTTCCGGTTTCCGTTCGGTCCAAATCTTTTACCCAACCCATTTTTGGACATTTTAAGCATGTATAAACCATAAAAACGTAAAAACATTAAGAATCGAGAGATGTCGGGTTTTGTCGGAAACTTACAAAATGTCGGATGAGAAATCCGAAAAGATAGAAATGTAGATCGTTGCGAGGTGATGCTTTTCTTCCAAACGGAGGGTATGATTCGGCGATGTTTCGTGGTGTTATTTAGCGAATTTGGTGATGAAGGTGGTTTGGTGATTGGGAGTAAAAAGAAAGAGAGAGAGAGAATAGAAAGTCGAAATGGGGAAAAAAAGGAAGAAGGTGGGAGGTTTTAACCTCCCATTTTCAGTCTCCGTCCTCGCGCTCCGTGCGGTGTTCGTTTTCTCCGTCGTTTTTCGTTAAATTATTTCTTTTATGTGTTTAGTTATATTTATAAAAATCACAAACCTTGTTAAATAACTTAATTAAATTATTTCCTTAAGTCTTTAATAGTTTAGATTAAATTTAATTACTTTTGTTTTTAAATCGTGTAAACTTTAATCAAGTGATACGAGATAATTTCTAATTATTGAAAAATAGCATTTTGGGTCATAATTGCGTTATTTTAGTTTATAAACATTTGTTCACCAACGTCCGTATTAATCGAATAGAATTTCGTTCTATTTAAGTCGCGTACGATTTAGATCAAATCGCAAAGTTGTATATATTTACCAATATATAATCCGATACATAAATTAGCCTAACACAGAACTAATTACATGTATTAACAAAGAATTAGGCACTAATTCTAGTCCTAATTTGCCGGTTGTTACATAAACGAAAGTTAGGATTTGTTAAAGGTACTGTTACTAAACCTACTGATGATCCAAATTTGGCAGAACAATGGGAACTTGCAATAACATGGTTATTAGTTGGCTCATGTCCTTAGTATGTGAGTCAATTGCTAAGTCAATCATGTTTATTGGCACGGCTTATGAAATATGGACTCAATTGGAGAAGCGTTTTGCTTTAAGTAATGGATCGAGAAAGTATAAACTGAATAAAGAAACATATGAAATAACTCAACAAGGTCAGTCAATTAGTGAACATTATACCAAAATGAAGTGTGTGTGGGAAGAGTTGGATTCTATGAATGAGTTGCCTAGACTTACTGTTATCTCAACTGAGATCTTTATGTTTTTTACTGCACTTAATGCTCAAAAGGAAGAACATAGGCTTTTTCAATTCCTAAATGGACTAGATGATCGTTTTAGTTCACAAAGAAGTCAAATATTGCTAGGAAATCCTTTGCCTAGTGTTGAGTCCGCTTGTGCATTGTTACAACAAGAGGAATCTCAGAGAGATATGTTTAGTGGCATTCATTCTACTGTGGAGTCTACTGCCTTATACAGTAAAAGTGAATCTAATAAAGTTGAGAGTAAGGAGAAATGTACAATCTGTGGCTACAAGTGGCATCCTCCAGAAAAATGTTGGGAGAAGGTAGGTTATTGTGACACCCCCAAATTTAATGATTTGCGGAAGCTCGATTTGGGTGTCACTAATCAATATACAAAGCACATAAGATATATATAATGAACGACCACTATATGCGTCGTTTTAAACTTGTATTAATAAAGTAAACGTTTACATCAAAAATAATGTTACATTAGCTCGGTTCCTGGAATTGAGAGATTACATAGCATAATTACTTTTACAAAATATAATAATGCAATTAAATCTCTAGTTGTATGTATGATGACTCGAGCTAAAAGTCCCTGCCTGTGCAGCCAACCTACTGCTGGGTACATGTGATAAATACTAAAACGGGTCAGCGAAAACGGTGGTGAGCTCACAGGTTTGTATGTCAATGTATAGTTGTAAGAACCGCAAGATTTATATTGAATTTAAAATGCAATTAAGCAAAATAAAAGTTATACAATCCATGAGCACATAGTCTGAGCTTAACTTGAGCGCTAGGTCCAATTAAGGAAACCTAACTGGTTTGCCTTCTACGAGTGTCTAATCCACACTCGTCTTCCCAAATGCTAATACATCCGTTTGACCGGTTAGTGGGTGCTAACCCGGATGAGGATTGTCAATCCCATATGATATCATATACTAACATTCACGCTAAAAAATTAGAGACTATGCTATAGAGGACTTTAAATTGATTAGCTTGAAACTCATGTAGTATTTGAAAGTTGGTACTTGCGTTCTACTCGTAAAACAAAACAGAGCAGTAATATCACACCCCTAGTTGTAAAATAGTGAAAATGGGGCCATGAAACTCACCTGGGTCTTGAAGTGTTTAATTTAATAAACTTGAAGTAATTAGATGTGAATCGATGTCCAAAGACTTGAAACCTGAATGTGTTCACGACACTTGATTGTTATTAATTGTACCGGTATCTCGAAAGACTACCTTTGTAGTTGTTATACAACTATATATATATATATATATATATATGTCCAAATTACTACAATTTGGTTGATTGTTTTGTTACAAGTTACTACGACTTGTTTGATTGAATTGACACAAGTTACAACGACTTGTTTGAATTTGAAGTATGTTTTGAAAACACGTACGGCCCGTTGGTGATGGATTTGAAATAATAATCTTTAAGTATTATTATCATGTTATTGGTGTTTTGCACTTACAAATGTGTTCCAATGTGTTTTATAAGTCGTATCGGATAAGTGTTTGAGGTTATATAGGTTCGACACTTAGTGAAATTTAGTTTGAAAACCTGCTGTTTTATGCGACACAACCATGCGACACAAAGGTAGTTATGCGACACAAGGGTTGTGTCTCATAGAAATGCGACACAAGATCTATACGACACAAGGGTTGTGTCGCATAGATGCGAGATGCTGATTCAACAGTGACATAGTGATTGTGTCGTATGAAGTTTGCGACATAAGATGCGACACAACGTTGTGTCGTAAAGGGTACGACACAAAAGGATTTATACGACACTAGGTACGACACAACGGGCAAAATACGACACTACATGCGACACAAGGCTTGTGTCGCATTGAAGAACACCAGCCCAGAAAGTCCGGCTGTCAAGATTTTTCCGGCCAAAAACCCAATTCAAAGCCGTTTTTAAGCTATAAAATCGTGTTCTACACTTTGTAATGGACATATATAAGTTATATAAACAACTAACAAGTGAAAATACAAAGAATCGAGAGTTTTCGGGATTTTGTCGGAAACTTACAAAGTGCCTAAATGAAATTCCGGAAAGATGAGAATGTAGATCGCGTCGAGGTGGTTCCTTTTCCGTAATTACTTTGCCGATTTGGTTGCGTTTTATGGTAGTTTTTAAGGGATTTAGGTGGTGGTTTGGGGTTGTGGTTTGAGAGAAAAAGAGAGAGAAATAAAAGATGGTGGTGATGTTGAAATGGGGAAAAGACAAAGGGTTCCCCCCCTTTGTCTCTTGGCCGGCTGGTGAGGCCCACCCAAGGTGGGTGTGTCCCAAATTTTAACTTCATGTAATCGCGCTCCGTGTGGTGTTCGTTTTCCCGATCGTTAAAACGTTTAAATATTTATTTTAGTGCACGAAATGTGCGTTTTAAAATACGAATATTTACTCAATATTTTCGTTGAAGTATTTTACCAAATACTTAATAACTATGTTATAAAATGTAACTCGTTTCGTTTGTTTGCGCGTTTAACATTTTAATTGTGTAGAAGTTGTTTGTACGACACGAAATGAATACGAAATATTATAAAAATAATATTTTGGATACAATTGTGTTAGTAAATAATATTGTATTATTTAATAAAATTGTTCACCAACGTTCGTATTTACCGGAACCGAATTACATTCGACTTGAAACTTGTACGATTTAATCAAAACGCATAATATTTGTATATATATATTCAACAATATATATTAGTTGATACACAAATTAGCCTACACAGAACTAATTACATGTATTAAAACTTGATTAGGCACTAATTTCTAGTCCTAATTTGGCGGGTGTCACATTCTCCCCCTGTTAGAAGAATTTCGTCCCGAAATTTAAGTCGAAGTCGTGTTTGTTGTTGAATCAGTGAAGAGTTGAGGATACTTGAGTCGCATTTGGTCCTCCCGTTCCCAGGTGAATTCCGGACCACGCCGCGAATTCCACCTGACTTTGACAATGGGAATACGACTTTGTTTGAGTTGTTTGACCTCACGGTCCATAATTTCGGCGGGTTCCTCAACAAAGTGAAGTTTCTCGTCGACTCGAATTTCATCGAGTGGAATGATAAGTGTCTCATCAGACAGACACCTCTTCAGGTTTGAAACATGAAAAGTGGAATGCACGCTGCTGAGTTCGGATGGCAGCTGCAATCGATATGCCACTGGACCAATCCTCTCGAGGATCTCGAATGGTCCAATGTATCTGGGATTTAACTTCCCTCGTTTGCCAAATCGGATTACGCCTTTCCAAGGCGATACTTTGAGTAGAACTCGATCCCCGACCTGGAACTCGAGTGGTTTGCGTCTCACGTCAGCATAGCTTTTCTGACGATCACGCGCGGCTTTGAGCTTGTTTTGAATTTCGACGATTCTCTCGGTCGTCTCGTGAATGATTTCTGGACCTGTGAGTTGGCTATCCCCAACTTCGGTCCAACAGATAGGTGACCGGCACTTACGACCGTACAGTGCCTCGAAAGGTGCAGCCTTAATGCTGGCATGATAACTGTTGTTGTACGAGAACTCGCACAATGGTAGGTGTTTTTCCCAGTTTACACCGAAGTCTACTACGCAGGCCCGTAGCATGTCTTCTAGCGTTTGAATAGTTCGTTCACTTTGGCCGTCGGTTTGAGGATGATATGCGGTACTCATATCAAGTCGAGTACCCAAGGATTTTTGAAGTGATTGCCAAAATTGTGAAGTGAAACGACTATCCCTATCGGAGATAATTGAGATTGGAACACCGTGTTTGGTCACGATTTCCTTCAGATAAATACCGGTGAGGCGTTCCATTTTGTCGGATTCTTTAATTTCCAGGAAGTGAGCAGACTTTGTGAGACGATCCACGATCACCCAAATGGTATCGCAACCGCTCGAGGACTTGGGTAGTTTGGTTATGAAGTCCATAGCAATTTGTTCCCATTTCCATTCAGGAATACTGGATTGTTGAAGTAAACCAGAAGGTTTTTGATATTCGATTTTGACCTTGGAGCAAGTAAGGCACTTGCTGACATAGGTGGCGATTTCAGCTTTCATGTTCGGCCACCAGTCGAAGTCCTTGATACCGTGGTACATTTTATCGGTTCCCGGATGTATAGAATATTTGGACTTGTGAGCTTCATCCATCACCAAGTCTCGTAGGTTCCCAAATTTAGGCAACCAGATTCGGTTTGAGAAATACCTAATCCCGTTAGGTTTGACTTTGAATTGTTTATCCATGCCCCACAAGGCTTCATTTTTGACGTTTTCGTGTTTCAAGGCTTCTAGTTGAGCAGTGAGAATTTGAATGTTTAAATTGTTGTGAATGGTCATACTGAGGGCTCGGACCCGAAGTGGTTTCACTCGCTCTTTTCGACTGAGGGCGTCAGCAACAACATTTGCTTTGCCTTGATGATATTTGAGTTCGCAGTCGTAATCGGTAAGCAACTCGACCCATCGACGTTGCCTCATGTTGAGATCCTTCTGATCGAATATGTGTTGGAGACTTTTGTGGTCTGTAAAAATTGTGCATCTAGTGCCATAGAGGTAATGTCTCCAAATTTTTAGTGCAAAAATGACGGCTCCTAACTCGAGGTCGTGGGTGGTGTAATTCTTTTCATGAATCTTGAGCTGTCGTGAAGCATAAGCTATGACTTTGTTTCGTTGCATAAGCACACAACCGAGACCTTGATGAGAAGCATCGCAGTATACCACGAAGTCATCGGTGCCTTCGGGTAATGATAGAATGGGAGCACTGCAAAGCTTTTGCTTTAAGAGTTGGAATGCCGACTCTTGTTTATCAGTCCAGTCAAACTTTTTGTCTTTCTGGGTCAGAGTCGTGAGTGGTAAGGCTATCTTGGAGAAATTTTCAATGAATCGTCAGTAATACCAGGCAAGACCCAAAAATTGGCGTACTTCGGTCGGAGTGGTGGGTGCTTGCCAGCCCTTGATAGCTTCAATTTTTGATGGGTCAACGTGAATCCCCTGACTGTCGATCACGTGACCAAGGAATTGAACTGTTTTTATCCAGAACTCACACTTAGAGAATTTGGCGTAAAGCTCTTCGTGTCTAAGTAGCTCTAGGATGGTTTTGAGATGTTGCGCGTGTTCTTGTTCGTTTCGTGAGTATATGAGAATGTCATCGATGAAGACAATGACAAACTTGTCGAGATAAGGCTTGCACACCCGATTCATAAGGTCCATGAATACAGCCGGTGCGTTGGTTAGGCCGAATGGCATCACTTGGAATTCGTAATGCCCATAGCGGGTTCGGAAAGCGGTTTTTGGAATGTCGGCATCGCGAACACGCAATTGATGATAACCGGATCGGAGATCAATCTTTGAATAACAACTCGATCCTTGAAGTTGGTCAAACAAATCATCGATTCGAGGTAATGGGTATCGGTTCTTGACGGTCAACTTGTTCAACTCTCGATAGTCGATACACATTCGGAAAGTGCCGTCTTTCTTTTTGACAAATAGGACCGGAGCTCCCCAAGGCGAAGAACTCGGCCTAATGAATCCTCTTTCCAGAAGTTCCTGTAATTGGGCAGACAACTCCTGAAGTTCGGATGGAGCTAAACGATATGGTGCTCGTGCCACCGGCACAGCACCCGACACGAGATCAATTAAGAACTCAACCTGTCTTGGTGGTGGTAGACCAGGCAGTTCTTCAGGAAAGACTTCAGGAAAGTCTCGGACAATTGGCACATCCTCAAGTCGATTATCCTCCGACTTTTTCTCTATGATGTGTGCGAGGATTGCGGGATAGCCCTTTTTCAGAAATTTGCGGGTTTTCAAGCAAGACATGATATTGAGTCTCGTCCCACCGGTCTCCCCCTGTATGATTAAAGTTCCACCGGTGGCGAGAGGTATACGAATAACTTTGTCACCACAGATAATTTCAGCCCGATGCTTGGACAACCAGTCCATTCCAATAATGACATCGAAACTTCCTATCTTAACAGGCATGAGATCTATTAAGAAAATTTTGTCGGCTAGATTTAAAGTGCAATTAGGGATCACACTCTTGGTTTCCATAAGTTTACCGTTTGCAAGCTCTACAGTGTACTTGACGTCTAAGGCAACTGGGGTGATGTCAAGTAGTGGGCAAAACTCATCGGAAATAAAACTCCTATCAGCGCCAGTATCAAACAGAATTGAAGCAGTTAAATTGTTGAGGAGGAACATACCCGTGACCACATTCGGGTCTTGACGGGCGTCCCCAGATTTGAGCACGAAGGCTTTTCCTTTGACGTTGTTGTTGTTGTTCTTCCGTTTGGGACATGCATCCCTGAAATGTCCCGTCTCCCTGCATCCATAACAGGTTTTGGGTTGTTGGTTGTTGTTAGGGGCTTGGCAGTCTTTGGATGAATGCCCGTACTTCCTGCAGTTGTTGCAAGGAGATTTGCAGGGGCCATGATGGTGGTAGTTACACTTGGAACAATATGATCTGTCCCCAGTGTAGGTGCGTTTGGGTTCGGTGTTGGTGTTGTAAGCTTGGATGACGTTGGACTTTTTGTTTTGGTGGCTGCTGTGGGATTCGGTGGATTTACGTTTGTTGTTGTTGGATTTCTCGCGGCTGACCACCAGTGCCATGAGCTCGTGTGCTAGCCTGATAGCACTTTCGGTGGTGGTTGGTTGTGATGAGGCGACACTTCCCTGGATGCTCTCGGGAAGGCCGCGGATGTATTTCTTAACCCCCTTTTTCTCCGGTTCCACCAGACTAGGGCACAGGGACGCGTATTGCTGGAACTTGATGGTGTATCCCTCAATATCGGTCCCCTGCATAGCTAGTTGCCAGAACTCCTCTTCTAATCGGTGTATCTCTTCCTCGGGGCAATACTTCTCTCTCAGTTTGTTCTTCAACTCGGCCCAAGGTAGTTGATTAGCTATCTCAAGACCCACAGAGTTGGCATGGGCGTTCCACCATGTGAGGGCTCCTTCCTGAAAAGTGTAGGCAGCAAACTTTACCTTGTTTTCCTCGGTGCAGTTGCATAGGCTGAAAACAGATTCTATGCGTTCTATCCATCGGCTCAAACCAATAGCACCTTCCGTGCCCTTGAAGTATAGTGGTTTGCAGCTCAGAAAGTCCTTATAGGAGCAGGGTCTGGGTGGTGGAGCATTGTTGGCTGTGTCCTCGCTACTGGGTGGTGGTGTTCGGGCAGCCAAGGCTTGGGTCACACTGCGGGCAATCAGCCCCGCGATCTCAGCTTCACTAAGGGTGAATTGTCGGCGAGGAGGCATGATGCTGAGCAAGAAAGAACAAGGAAAGGAAGTGAGTTACTAGTCCGAAATTCATGATATATCGCCACAGATGTACATATATAAAATGGTAATATACAATATCTCAAGGTAAAAATCAATAACGTGCGATAATTAATAGAAATCGTCAATTGATATTTCGAAGCCAAATGATTACAGACGATTTTGAGTCACAAGTTTCAAAAGTTACAGACTTAGATGTTTTACAAAAATGTCGGAAATTGTTACATCCGGTTGAATTACATAAACCTTACGAAGCATAAAAGAGTACAGATTCATTCTAAGCTAATTCCGGTGTAGATTGAGTTGCGGCAGCAGTGCATTGAGATGGTCCACAGACTCTGCAAGCCGGTTGGCCGTTCGGAGAGCGTCCTCGGTTTCCCTCAGACGCGTCTCGCACTCGCGCAACCTCACTTGTAATACAGAGATTTCATTTCGGTTGCCAATCACTTGGTTGTGGACAACCTCCATGGTTTCGACTGTTCCTTCCACCTGATTTTGAAGCGTGTTCATGTTGTTAACAGTGTGATCGTGGTCTTCGGAGACTTGCTCGATTCGTTCCATAGCTGTAAGTCTCCAGAGCTCACGGGTCTCTTGCAGCTCAATATCCATCTCATGGATTTGTTGGTCGTGATGGTGTACTCTAGCAGCTAAGTACGGTAGAGTGAAGTGAGTGGGGTACGGGCTAGCTCGAGGCGACGCGGTGTCCCTCCTAGCCATTCTCGGGTTTTGCGATCCATGTGGATAAGAGCGAGAGGAGCTGGGTGGTGTATTTGCCATTCTGAGACAAGGTGTGAAAAGAGTGAGGTCTACTTATGTATATATATAAGTATGTAACACATAACAGCCTAGGGTGTCTAGCACAGACTTGTTTTGAGTTCCGGTTCTCTCGAGGTCAGAGTCAACTGGTGTATTCTGTTCAGCCATAACTTTCTTCAGATCTTACATCATCTTTATTTAATTGTACATAGTTGATCAGGCTATGTTAAATTAAATTTGTATGCTGTAATCTCTGAACTGGTTATACCTACTGGGGAATACTGCCTAAAGGTCATAGTCTAGGCCCACTAAATGCAACCTAGTTCACTATAACCTTAGGCTCTGATACCAATCTTTGACACCCCCAAATTTAATGATTTGCGGAAGCTCGATTTGGGTGTCACTAATCAATATACAAAGCACATAAGATATATAATGAACTACCACTATATGCGTCGTTTTAAACTTGTATTAATAAAGTAAACGTTTACATCAAAAATAATGTTACATTAGCTCAGTTCCTGGAATTGAGAGATTACATAGCATAATTACTTTTACAAAATATAATAATGCAATCAAATCTCTAGTTGTATGTATGATGACTCGAGCTAAAAGTCCCTGCCTGTGCAGCCAACCTACTGCTGGGTACCTGTGATAAATACTAAAATGGGTCAGCGAAAACGCTGGTGAGCTCATAGGTTTGTATGTCAATGTATAGTTGTAAGAACAGCAAGATTTATATTGAATTTAAAATTCAATTAAGCAAAATAAAAGTTATACAATCCATGAGCACATAGTCTGAGCTTAACTTGAGCGCTAGGTCCAATTAAGGAAACCTAACTGGTTTGCCTCCTACGAGTGTCTAATCCACACTCGTCTTCCCAAATGCTAATACATCCGTTTGACCGGTTAGTGCGTGCTAACCCGGATGAGGATTGTCAATCCCATATGATATCATATACTAACATTCACGCTAAAATATTAGAGACTATGCTATAGAGGACTTTAAATTGATTAGCTTGAAACTCATGTAGTATTTGAAAGTTGGTACTTGCGTTCTACTCGTAAAACAAAACAGAGTAGTAATATCACACCCCTAGTTGTAAAATAGTGAAAATGGGGCCATGAAACTCACCTTGGTCTTGAAGTGTTTAATTTAATAAACTTGAAGTAATTAGCTGTGAATCGATGTCCAAAGACTTGAAACCTGAATGTGTTCACGACACTTGATTGTTATTAATTGTACCGGTATCTTGAAAGACTACCTTTGTAGTTGTTATACAACTATATATATATATATATGTCCAAATTACTACAATTTGGTTGATTGTTTTGTTACAAGTTACTACGACTTGTTTGATTGAATTGACACAAGTTACAACGACTTGTTTGAATTTGAAGTATGTTTTGAAAACACGTACGGCCCGTTGGTGATGGATTTGAAATAATAATCTTTAAGTATTATTATCATGTTATTGGTGTTTTGCACTTACAAATGTGTTCCAATGTGTTTTATAAGTCGTATCGGATAAGTGTTTGAGGTTATATAGGTTCGACACTTAGTGAAATTTAGTTTGAAAACCTGCTGTTTTATGCGACACAACCATGCGACACAAAGGTAGTTATGCGACACAAGGGTTGTGTCGCATAGAAATGCGACACAAGATCTATACGACACAAGGGTTGTGTCGCATAGATGCGAGATGCTGATTCAACAGCGACATAGTGATTGTGTCGTATGAAGTTTGCGACATAAGATGCGACACAACGTTGTGTCGTAAAGGGTACGACACAAAAGGATTTATACGACACTAGGTACGACACAACGGGCAAAATACGACACTACATGCGACACAAGGCTTGTGTCGCATTGAAGAACACCAGCCCAGAAAGTCCGGCTGTCAAGATTTTTCCGGCCAAAAACCCAATTCAAAGCCGTTTTTAAGCTATAAAATCGTGTTCTACACTTTGTAATGGACATATATAAGTTATATAAACAACTAACAAGTGAAAATACAAAGAATCGAGAGTTTTCGGGATTTTGTCGGAAACTTACAAAGTGCCTAAATGAAATTCCGGAAAGATGAGAATGTAGATCGCGTCGAGGTGGTTCCTTTTCCGTAATTACTTTGCCGATTTGGTTGCGTTTTGTGGTAGTTTTTAAGGGATTTAGGTGGTGGTTTGGGGTTGTGGTTTGAGAGAAAAAGAGAGAGAAATAAAAGATGGTGGTGATGTTGAAATGGGGAAAAGACAAAGGGTTCCCCCCCCTTTGTCTCTTGGCCGGCTGGTGGGGCCCACCCAAGGTGGGTGTGTCCCAAATTTTAACTTCATGTAATCGCGCTCCGTGTGGTGTTCGTTTTCCCGATCGTTAAAACGTTTAAATATTTATTTTAGTGCACGAAATGTGCGATTTAAAATACGAATATTTACTCAATATTTTCGTTGAAGTATTTTACCAAATACTTAATAACTATGTTATAAAATGTAACTCGTTTCGTTTGTTTGCGCGTTTAACATTTTAATTGTGTAGAAGTTGTTTGTACGACACGAAATGAATACGAAATATTATAAAAATAATATTTTGGATACAATTGTGTTAGTAAATAATATTGTATTATTTAATAAAATTGTTCACCAACGTTCGTATTTACCGGAACCGAATTACATTCGACTTGAAACTTGTACGATTTAATCAAAACGCATAATATTTGTATATATATATTCAACAATATATATTAGTTGATACACAAATTAGCCTACACAGAACTAATTACATGTATTAAAACTTGATTAGGCACTAATTTCTAGTCCTAATTTGGCGGGTGTCACATTCTCCCCCTGTTAGAAGAATTTCGTCCCGAAATTTAAGTCGAAGTCGTGTTTGTTGTTGAATCAGTGAAGAGTTGAGGATACTTGAGTCGCATTTGGTCCTCCCGTTCCCAGGTGAATTCCGGACCACGCCGCGAATTCCACCTGACTTTGACAATGGGAATATGACTTTGTTTGAGTTGTTTGACCTCACGGTCCATAATTTCGGCGGGTTCCTCAACAAAGTGAAGTTTCTCGTCGACTCGAATTTCATCGAGTGGAATGATAAGTGTCTCATCAGACAGACACCTCTTCAGGTTTGAAACATGAAAAGTGGAATGCACGCTGCTGAGTTCGGATGGCAGCTGCAATCGATATGCCACTGCACCAATCCTCTCGAGGATCTCGAATGGTCCAATGTATCTGGGATTTAACTTCCCTCGTTTGCCAAATCGGATTACGCCTTTCCAAGGCGATACTTTGAGTAGAACTCGATCCCCGACCTGGAACTCGAGTGGTTTGCGTCTCACGTCAGCATAGCTTTTCTGACGATCACGCGCGGCTTTGAGCTTGTTTTGAATTTCGACGATTCTCTCGGTCGTCTCGTGAATGATTTCTGGACCTGTGAGTTGGCTATCCCCAACTTCGGTCCAACAGATAGGTGACCGGCGCTTACGACCGTACAGTGCCTCGAAAGGTGCAGCCTTAATGCTGGCATGATAACTGTTGTTGTACGAGAACTCGCACAATGGTAGGTGTTTTTCCCAGTTTACACCGAAGTCTACTACGCAGGCCCGTAGCATGTCTTCTAGCGTTTGAATAGTTCGTTCACTTTGGCCGTCGGTTTGAGGATGATATGCGGTACTCATATCAAGTCGAGTACCCAAGGATTTTTGAAGTGATTGCCAAAATTGTGAAGTGAAACGACTATCCCTATCGGAGATAATTGAGATTGGAACACCGTGTTTGGTCACGATTTCCTTCAGATAAATACCGGTGAGGCGTTCCATTTTGTCGGATTCTTTAATTTCCAGGAAGTGAGCAGACTTTGTGAGACGATCCACGATCACCCAAATGGTATCGCAACCGCTCGAGGACTTGGGTAGTTTGGTTATGAAGTCCATAGCAATTTGTTCCCATTTCCATTCAGGAATACTGGATTGTTGAAGTAAACCAGAAGGTTTTTAATATTCGATTTTGACCTTGGAGCAAGTAAGGCACTTGCTGACATAGGTGGCGATTTCAGCTTTCATGTTCGGCCACCAGTAGAAGTCCTTGATACCGTGGTACATTTTATCGGATCCCGGATGTATAGAATATTTGGACTTGTGAGCTTCATCCATCACCAAGTCTCGTAGGTTCCCAAATTTAGGCAACCAGATTCGGTTTGAGAAATACCTAATCCCGTTAGGTTTGACTTTGAATTGTTTATCCATGCCCCGCAAGGCTTCATTTTTGACGTTTTCGTGTTTCAAGGCTTCTAGTTGAGCAGTGAGAATTTGAATGTTTAAATTGTTGTGAATGGTCATACTGAGGGCTCGGACCCGAAGTGGTTTCACTCGCTCTTTTCGACTGAGGGCGTCAGCAACAACATTTGCTTTGCCTTGATGATATTTGAGTTCGCAGTCGTAATCGGTAAGCAACTCGACCCATCGACGTTGCCTCATGTTGAGATCCTTCTGATCGAATATGTGTTGGAGACTTTTGTGGTCTGTAAAAATTGTGCATCTAGTGCCATAGAGGTAATGTCTCCAAATTTTTAGTGCAAAAATGACGGCTCCTAACTCGAGGTCGTGGGTGGTGTAATTCTTTTCATGAATCTTGAGCTGTCGTGAAGCATAAGCTATGACTTTGTTTCGTTGCATAAGCACACAACCGAGACCTTGATGAGAAGCATCGCAGTATACCACGAAGTCATCGGTGCCTTCGGGTAATGATAGAATGGGAGCACTGCAAAGCTTTTGCTTTAAGAGTTGGAATGCCGACTCTTGTTTATCAGTCCAGTCAAACTTTTTGTCTTTCTGGGTCAGAGTCGTGAGTGGTAAGGCTATCTTGGAGAAATTTTCAATGAATCGTCGGTAATACCCGGCAAGACCCAAAAATTGGCGTACTTCGGTCGGAGTGGTGGGTGCTTGCCAGCCCTTGATAGCTTCAATTTTTGATGGGTCAACGTGAATCCCCTGACTGTCGATCACGTGACCAAGGAATTGAACTGTTTTTATCCAGAACTCACACTTAGAGAATTTGGCGTAAAGCTCTTCGTGTCTAAGTAGCTCTAGGATGGTTTTGAGATGTTGCGCGTGTTCTTGTTCGTTTCGTGAGTATATGAGAATGTCATCGATGAAGACAATGACAAACTTGTCGAGATAAGGCTTGCACACCCGATTCATAAGGTCCATGAATACAGCCGGTGCGTTCGTTAGGCCGAATGGCATCACTTGGAATTCGTAATGCCCATAGCGGGTTCGGAAAGCGGTTTTTGGAATGTCGGCATCGCGAACACGCAATTGATGATAACCGGATCGGAGATCAATCTTTGAATAACAACTTGATCCTTGAAGTTGGTCAAACAAATCATCGATTCGAGGTAATGGGTATCGGTTCTTGACGGTCAACTTGTTCAACTCTCGATAGTCGATACACATTCGGAAAGTGCCGTCTTTCTTTTTGACAAATAGGACCGGAGCTCCCCAAGGCGAAGAACTCGGCCTAATGAATCCTCTTTCCAGAAGTTCCTGTAATTGGGCAGACAACTCCTGAAGTTCGGATGGAGCTAAACGATATGGTGCTCGTGCCACCGGCACAGCACCCGACACGAGATCAATTAAGAACTCAACCTGTCTTGGTGGTGGTAGACCAGGCAGTTCTTCAGGAAAGACTTCAGGAAAGTCTCGGACAATTGGCACATCCTCAAGTCGCTTCTCCTCCGACTTTTTCTCCATGATGTGTGCGAGGATTGCGGGATAGCCCTTTTTCAGAAATTTGCGGGTTTTCAAGCAAGACATGATATTGAGTCTCGTCCCACCGGTCTCCCCCTGTATGATTAAAGTTCCACCGGTGGCGAGAGGTATACGAATAACTTTGTCACCACAGATAATTTCAGCCCGATGCTTGGACAACCAGTCCATTCCAATAATGACATCGAAACTTCCTATCTTAACAGGCATGAGATCTATTAAGAAAATTGTGTTGGCTAGAATTAAAGTGCAATTAGGGATCACACTCTTGGTTTCCATAAGTTTACCGTTTGCAAGCTCTACAGTGTACTTAACGTCTAAGGCAACTGGGGTGATGTCAAGTAGTGGGCAAAACTCATCGGAAATAAAACTCCTATCAGCGCCAGTATCAAACAGAATTGAAGCAGTTAAATTGTTGAGGAGGAACATACCCGTGACCACATTCGGGTCTTGACGGGCGTCCCCAGATTTGAGCACGAAGGCTTTTCCTTTGACGTTGTTGTTGTTGTTCTTCCGTTTGGGACATGCATCCCTGAAATGTCCCGTCTCCCCGCATCCATAACAAGTTTTGGGTTGTTGGTTGTTGTTTTGTGATTTAGGGGCTTGGCAGTCTTTGGATGAATGCCCGTACTTCCTGCAGTTGTTGCAAGGAGATTTGCAGGGGCCATGATGGTGGTAGTTACACTTGGAACAATATGATCTGTCCCCAGTGTAGGTGCGTTTGGGTTCGGTGTTGGTGTTGTAAGCTTGGATGACGTTGGACTTTTTGTTTTGGTGGCTGCTGTGGGATTCGGTGGATTTACGTTTGTTGTTGTTGGATTTCTCGCGGCTGACCACCAGTGCCATGAGCTCGTGTGCTAGCCTGATAGCACTTTCGGTGGTGGTTGGTTGTGATGAGGCGACACTTCCCTGGATGCTCTCGGGAAGGCCGCGGATGTATTTCTTAACCCCCTTTTTCTCCGGTTCCACCAGACTAGGGCACAGGGACGCGTATTGCTGGAACTTGATGGTGTATCCCTCAATATCGGTCCCCTGCATAGCTAGTTGCCAGAACTCCTCTTCTAATCGGTGTATCTCTTCCTCGGGGCAATACTTCTCTCTCAGTTTGTTCTTCAACTCGGCCCAAGGTAGTTGATTAGCTATCTCAAGACCCACAGAGTTGGCATGGGCGTTCCACCATGTGAGGGCTCCTTCCTGAAAAGTGTAGGCAGCAAACTTTACCTTGTTTTCCTCGGTGCAGTTGCATAGGCTGAAAACAGATTCTATGCGTTCTATCCATCGGCTCAAACCAATAGCACCTTCCGTGCCCTTGAAGTATAGTGGTTTGCAGCTCAGAAAGTCCTTATAGGAGCAGGGTCTGGGTGGTGGAGCATTGTTGGCTGTGTCCTCGCTACTGGGTGGTGGTGTTCGGGCAGCCAAGGCTTGGGTCACACTGCGGGCAATCAGGCCCGCGATCTCAGCTTCACTAAGGGTGAATTGTCGGCGAGGAGGCATGATGCTGAGCAAGAAAGAACAAGGAAAGGAAGTGAGTTACTAGTCCGAAATTCATGATATATCGCCACAGATGTACATATATAAAATGGTAATATACAACATCTCAAGGTAAAAATCAATAACGTGCGATAATTAATAGAAATCGTCAATTGATATTTCGAAGCCAAATGATTACAGACGATTTTGAGTCACAAGTTTCAAAAGTTACAGACTTAGATGTTTTACAAAAATGTCGGGAATTGTTACATCCGGTTGAATTACATAAACCCTACGAAGCATAAAAGAGTACAGATTCAGTCTAAGCTAATTCCGGCGTAGATTGAGTTGCGGCAGCAGTGCATTGAGATGGTCCACAGACTCTGCAAGCCGGTTGGCCATTCGGAGAGCGTCCTCGGTTTCCCTCAGACGTGTCTCGCACTCGCGCAGCCTCACTTGTAATACAGAGATTTCATTTCGGTTGCCAATCACTTGGTTGTGGACAACCTCCATGGTTTCGACTGTTCCTTCCACCTGATTTTGAAGAGTGTTCATGTTGTTAACAGTGTGATCGTGGTCTTCGGAGACTTGCTCGATTCGTTCCATAGCTGTAAGTCTCCAGAGCTCACGGGTCTCTTGCAGCTCAATATCCATCTCATGGATTTGTTGGTCGTGATGGTGTACTCTAGCAGCTAAGTACGGTAGAGTGAAGTGAGTGGGGTACGGGCTAGCTCGAGGCGACGCGGTGTCCCTCCTAGTCATTCTCGGGTTTCGCGATCCATGTGGATAAGAGCGAGAGGAGCTGGGTGGTGTATTTGCCATTCTGAGACAAGGTGTGAAAAGAGTGAGGTCTACTTATGTATATATATAAGTATGTAACACATAACAGCCTAGGGTGTCTAGCACAGACTTGTTTTGAGTCCCGGTTCTCTCGAGGTCAGAGTCAACTGGTGTATTCTGTTCAGCCATAACTTTCTTCAGATCTTACATCATCTTTATTTAATTGTACATAGTTGATCAGGCTATGTTAAATTAAATTTGTATGCTGTAATCTCTGAACTGGTTATACCTACTGGGGAATACTGCCTAACGGTCATAGTCTAGGCCACTAAATGCAACCTAGTTCACTATAACCTTAGGCTCTGATACCAATGTGTGACACCCCCAAATTTAATGATTTGCGGAAGCTCGATTTGGGTGTCACTAATCAATATACAAAGCACATAAGATATATAATGAACGACCACTATATGCGTCGTTTTAAACTTGTATTAATAAAGTAAACGTTTACATCAAAAATAATGTTACATTAGCTCGGTTCCTGGAATTGAGAGATTACATAGCATAATTACTTTTACAAAATATAATAATGCAATCAAATCTCTAGTTGTATGTATGATGACTCGAGCTAAAAGTCCCTGCCTGTGCAGCCAACCTACTGCTGGGTACCTGTGATAAATACTAAAATGGGTCAGCGAAAACGCTGGTGAGCTCATAGGTTTGTATGTCAATGTATAGTTGTAAGAACAGCAAGATTTATATTGAATTTAAAATTCAATTAAGCAAAATAAAAGTTATACAATCCATGAGCACATAGTCTGAGCTTAACTTGAGCGCTAGGTCCAATTAAGGAAACCTAACTGGTTTGCCTCCTACGAGTGTCTAATCCACACTCGTCTTCCCAAATGCTAATGCATCCGTTTGACCGGTTAGTGCGTGCTAACCCGGATGAGGATTGTCAATCCCATATGATATCATATACTAACATTCACGCTAAAAAATTAGAGACTATGCTATAGAGGACTTTAAATTGATTAGCTTGAAACTCATGTAGTATTTGAAAGTTGGTACTTGCGTTCTACTCGTAAAACAAAACAGAGCAGTAATATCACACCCCTAGTTGTAAAATAGTGAAAATGGGGCCATGAAACTCACCTGAGTCTTGAAGTGTTTAATTTAATAAACTTGAAGTAATTAGCTGTGAATCGATGTCCAAAGACTTGAAACCTGAATGTGTTCACGACACTTGATTGTTATTAATTGTACCGGTATCTCGAAAGACTACCTTTGTAGTTGTTATACAACTATATATATATATATATATATATATATATATATATATATATATATATATATATATATATATATATATATATATATATATATATATATATATATATATATGTCCAAATTACTACAATTTGGTTGATTGTTTTGTTACAAGTTACTACGACTTGTTTGATTGAATTGACACAAGTTACAACGACTTGTTTGAATTTGAAGTATGTTTTGAAAACACGTACGGCCCGTTGGTGATGGATTTGAAATAATTATCTTTAAGTATTATTATCATGTTATTGGTGTTTTGCACTTACAAATGTGTTCCAATGTGTTTTATAAGTCGTATCGGATAAGTGTTTGAGGTTATATAGGTTCGACACTTAGTGAAATTTAGTTTGAAAACCTGCTGTTTTATGCGACACAACCATGCGACACAAAGGTAGTTATGCGACACAAGGGTTGTGTCGCATAGAAATGCGACACAAGATCTATACGACACAAGGGTTGTGTCGCATAGATGCGAGATGCTGATTCAACAGCGACATAGTGATTGTGTCGTACGAAGTTTGCGACATAAGATGCGACACAACGTTGTGTCGTAAAGGGTACGACACAAAAGGATTTATACGACACTAGGTACGACACAACGGGCAAAATACGACACTACATGCGACACAAGGCTTGTGTCGCATTGAAGAACACCAGCCCAGAAAGTCCGGCTGTCAAGATTTTTCCGGCCAAAAACCCAATTCAAAGCCGTTTTTAAGCTATAAAATCGTGTTCTACACTTTGTAATGGACATATATAAGTTATATAAACAACTAACAAGTGAAAATACAAAGAATCGAGAGTTTTCGGGATTTTGTCGGAAACTTACAAAGTGCCTAAATGAAATTCCGGAAAGATGAGAATGTAGATCGCGTCGAGGTGGTTCCTTTTCCGTAATTACTTTGCCGATTTGGTTGCGTTTTGTGGTAGTTTTTAAGGGATTTAGGTGGTGGTTTGGGGTTGTGGTTTGAGAGAAAAAGAGAGAGAAATAAAAGATGGTGGTGATGTTGAAATGGGGAAAAGACAAAGGGTTCCCCCCCTTTGTCTCTTGGCCGGCTGGTGGGGCCCACCCAAGGTGGGTGTGTCCCAAATTTTAACTTCATGTAATCGCGCTCCGTGTGGTGTTCGTTTTCCCGATCGTTAAAACGTTTAAATATTTATTTTAGTGCACGAAATGTGCGTTTTAAAATACGAATATTTACTCAATATTTTCGTTGAAGTATTTTACCAAATACTTAATAACTATGTTATAAAATGTAACTCGTTTCGTTTGTTTGCGCGTTTAACATTTTAATTGTGTAGAAGTTGTTTGTACGACACGAAATGAATACGAAATATTATAAAAATAATATTTTGGATACAATTGTGTTAGTAAATAATATTGTATTATTTAATAAAATTGTTCACCAACGTCCGTATTTACCGGAACCGAATTACATTCGACTTGAAACTTGTACGATTTAATCAAAACGCATAATATTTGTATATATATATTCAACAATATATATTAGTTGATACACAAATTAGCCTACACAGAACTAATTACATGTATTAAAACTTAATTAGGCACTAATTTCTAGTCCTAATTTGGCGGGTGTCACAGTTATCCTACATGGCACTACAAGTATAAACAAAGTCAAGACAAGCAAAGTACTAAAGCTAAGTCTTCATCTGGTCAGCCAAAAAGGACTGCTGCTCATGTTGATTCTGGTCAAGTTGTATTCTCTGCTAAGCAATTTGAACAACTTATGAAAAGCCTGCCTCATTTTGCTAAACATTCTCACTCTGACACAGATGATGAATTAGATCCCTCTTTTGTAGCAGGTATGGGTACTACCTCTTGCTATTATTGCCTGTCTAGTTCTGTATCTGTTTTGGAATGCTGGATTATAGATACTGGTGCTACTGACCACATGACACCAAATTATGGAAAACTTGTTGATATTCAATCTTTAAGATTTAAGCCTCAAATCACTCTTCCTAATGGTGAAAAATCCATTATTTCTCAAATTGGTAATGCTCATTTAAACAATGGCATGCAACTGAAAGATGTGCTTGTGGTTCCTTCTTTCAAATTTAGCTTGTTGTCTGTGTCCAAACTTACTCAAGATGCTCAATGCTTTGTCACATTCTTTCTCAAATTTTGTGTCATCCAGGACTTGACAACAAGGAAGGTTCTAGGTCTGGGTAAGAGGAAAGCAGGATTGTACTATCTGCTCAACATTCCTCTTAATCAAATTGATGCAAGATTGTCTTCTATGGTGGTTTCTGCACTTGAAAAATGTAGTTTGTTTTCATTTTTTGCTAATTCCTTACCAAATAAAGATGTGTCAAGTGTTTTTAAAACATCTTATAATCTTTGGCATCATAGATTGGGTCATATTTCTGACTCAAAACTCAAGCATATTCCTTGTATTTCTGATTGTCTTGATACTACATGTAAAGATTCATGTTTAGCTTGTCCAATGGCAAAATTTACAAGATTACCTTTTCCACTGAGCTCTTCTCATTGTACTGTTCCTTTTGGTCTTATTCATATGGATATATGGGGTCCTTACAAAGTGCCTACTTCTGGCAATTTTAGATATTTTTTGACCATTGTGGATGACTTCAGTAGAGCCACATGGACTTATCTTCTTGTCCACAAGAGTGATGCATTTTCTGTGTTGAAATCCTTCTTAAAATTTGTTTCTACTCAGTTTGATACTTCTGTTAAAGTGGTCAAATCTGATAATGCTTTGGAATTTGTCTATGGTTCAATTGGTCCTTATTTAGCTTCCAAGGGCATAGAACATCAAACCTCATGTGTTGATAGACCTCAGCAGAATGCTAGAGTAGTAAGGAAGCACAGACATTTGCTTGATATAGCTAGAGCACTAAGATTTCATGCTCATTTGCCTCTTAAGTTTTGGGGAGATTGTGTGATTACTGCTACACATCTTATTAATAGAAGTCCATCTGCTGTTCTCAAGTTTAAAACTCCTTATGAAATGCTTCTTAATAAGCTTCCCACTTATGATCACTTAAGAGTTTTTGGTTGCTTAGCAATGGCTAGTATAACACCCCTCATTTCACTAAACAATTATAATAATAATTGTAACTCGAAAGCGTATATTTAAAACATATATCATATAAAAGGTACATAAATTAGTTTTCTTCAACCTCAAACTTTACAACATAGGTGTTATATAATTTCAAAGACACTTTGATTTTATCAAATCAAGATCAGAGTAAATGCTCATTTGTCAAACATTCCATTCCAGTGACGTCTTCTTGCCCACCCTTATTATAATCAATCCTGCAAGAAGTGTTAATGTGGGGGATTAGCGTAAAGCTAAGTGAGTAAATCAATAAACAACAGCCCAACTTAGCAAAACAACTTTGTGCACAACAACTAACCATATGCACACTACACACCTGTTTACAACTTATCACATCACAATCAACTGGCGTCAAAGAGGACCGGCGGTTCTTGAGGTACCACCCTCTCAAAGAACACTTTAAAACCACTGTAGGCCCATACAGAGGTTTAACCGACTACTTGGTGCTATAACCCAAATAACACAGGCTACGACAATAATACTTGTACTAAGACCCTGTGTTATCCAACACTATAGCAAACCCAAGCCCAGCCCAGATGTCTGCTGGCCTCTGAATCAACTGGTGCCCAAAGGCAATACAACAAGTGATCACATAGCTACATACTCCTCATGTATCATATCAGACTAACAGTCTATCAATAGTATTATTATTAAACCAAAATAATCATGGCAACTGAATCAATAATAATACGTTTACCCGTTGTAACCAAACCTGTTACAACTAAATCACACTGAGGTTTATAGATCCACTCACCGAATACCTCAGTCATCCACTCAGTAGTCTAATATCACTGAGTCTTCTCTACATCTGAGAATAAAAACATAATAACACAAGTTAGTCACTTGTCTCAAATTATATACAACATTCCTCAATTATGTTTATACCCACAATTCTCCATAATACTCAATTCATATAAGTTACAAAATCATCACAATCATCTACATTCAAGCTATACTTATATGAATTCATATCATGGTTTTCAACAACATGTTTAACAACTACCAAATGATAATACCACATGATACGACATGATATGTAACTCAATTATTTAATTCCTTAAATATCACTTAATCATGATCATAATTCAACTCTAACATGATCATTAACAACAATTATCAATTATACACTAATAACACAAGCTTAAAAGCTTTGATTATAGCATAATCAACTAAACCCATGAACTTTATTAATGATCATATATCAACTTCATTATTTCTAAGCTAGGTTTAGATTATAATTCTCATATAATCATCAACTAACAATTATACCAACATTACAAGCTTCAATTTCATATTAATCATCATAATTTCATCATGAGCCACAAGAACCCTAATCAATTTCACAACCCTCAGCTTAATTAATGTTAATCATCACCATGATTAAGCTTAAGTAACATCAATTTAACAATTTCAAACCTTAAATTCGGATTTTAACCCATCAATTAGCTAAAACCCCAAAATCCCCAAATTTAAGGTTAAAGAAAACAAGAATTCATGACTTACAATGAATTAGATGATGAAAGGAAGATTCAATCTCGTCATGGAAGCTCGAATTCTGGTTTTTAGGGCTCCAATTTGATGTTATAAAATGATTTTGTGAATTGATCTAGGGTTACCATGTTTTTGTACGTACGTATGTATATGTGGGGATATAAAATCAACAACCAACTTAACATTTGGGGGTGTACTAGAAGTGTTTAAATTTCATTCCCCGTACTTATCATTGTTTGAAACTTAAAAACCATTTACGGGGAAAACTATTTTATTTTACCGTCAACCGAATTAATTTAAAACAATCAATAATTTATTAGTCACAACAAATTATTCGACTCTTTTCTCCTTTTATTTTAAATTAACACAACGCACCTATTTTCTGACACATTAAATAATAGTTCACCGTCAGAAAATATTAAAATACTACCAGACCCGAGGAATGGGTGTTACAGCTAGTAATTCCTCTAAACCTCCTGATAAGTTTGCCCCCAGAGGTGCCCCTATGTGTTTCTTGGTTATCCTCAGCATCAAAAAGGGTATAAACTGTACAATCTCTTAACACATTCTGTGTTTGTTTCTAGAGATGTGTTCTTTTTTGAATACATTTTTCCTTATTCTTTGTCAAGTATGCAAAATCTTATGCAACCTTTACCTTCTCCACACTCAACTTCTAATTCATCTCCCTGGTATGATGACATTTATACCATTGCTATCACCTCTGATTCAGAACATTCTGTTGGTGCATCTTCTCCTAAAGTTGATCCAGTACCTTCTACTTCTTCTGTACCACTTTCCAATCCTGTTCGAAGGTCCACAAGAACATCTGTACCTCCATCTTGGTTGCAAGACTTTGTTGCTCCAACCATTTCTTCTCAACCCAGAGCTCATGCAGTTTACTCATATGCTTCTAATTCCAATTTTTAAGTGAATTACTTTCTGAGTCTACTCCTACTAGCTTTCATGAAGCTATTAAAGATTCTGAATGGTGTGAAGCCATGAATGCTGAATTAAGGGCTTTAAAATTTCTCCAGGCAAGAAAGCTATCGGTTGTCATTGGATCTATAAAACCAAGCTAAAAGCAGATGGCTCCATTGATAGAAAAAAAGCTAGGCTTGTTGTTCAGGGTAATAGACAGAGAAAAGGAATAGACTATGAAGAGACTTTTGCTCCTGTAGCAAAAATGGTGACAGTTAGAGCTCTTTTAGCTGTTGCTGCTATGAAGGATTGGACAATATGTCAAATGGATGTTCCAAATGCATTTCTTCATGGTGATTTAATGGAAGAAGTGTATATGCATTTGCCCATGGGTTTTGTTAGTAAGGGGGAGTCTGTTCAAAACATAGTTCATAGGAATTCTCCTACTGTTTGTAAGTTAAAGAAATCCTTGTATGGATTAAAACAGGCTACAAGGCAGTGGTTTGCTAAACTGTCATCTTCCCTTACTTCTTTTGGATATTAACAGTCCAAAGCAGATTATTCTTTATTTGTCAAGAAAACTACATCTTCTTTTACTGCAGTTTTATGCTATGTGGATGATTTGCTTATAACTGGTAGTCATGATGAAGATATAGCTCAACTTAAAACTTAGTTAAGCAGTCATTTTCATATGAAGGATCTTGGAGAATTGAGCTATTTCTTGGGTTTGGAAGTTTCCAAAACTACTCAAGGTCTGTTTATTTCTGATGCGCCCTCAGCCGTCGGTGTCGTCGGTGCTGCTGTAACGACCGAGGGTGCGAATCAGGGTGTTTTAAAATTTATTTTTGCTCGGGCCTAAACCTCCGAACTACCTACTGGTACTAGGTACAAGTACCCGATACTAGTACGTGGTAAGGATGATCAGGGTCGTCTCTCCAGACGGTCGAATTTGAAGTGGAGCTCGTTTGGATAATTCAGTCTTCAAGATGGGGTTCAGATAGTTGGTTTTGTTTGGTTTTTATCTAATTTAAATTACTAAAGTAATAAAACTTAAAATGAGCTAGCTAGCATATAAGGAACAACTAAGGATAAGGAAGGCGTGGTTCACCATGACTTGGGATAGTATAATATCGGGATTGTGTTTATGATGGGGACACTTTCAGATTAATAGATTGACAGACTTTGGTGTAAACATTAGAACCCTACCAATTAAATTCCCATTGGCATGTCACTAGGAACTAGGTTATCGTGATTCTGATCGGAGCAATACGCTAAACTCCCAATACTTACCTAGTTGAAAGATAAGCAACCTATTTTGGTGATTAACCGAGGTACATGAATAAAGCAGCATATCGTCTCATAGGTCCGACCGTTCTTAACACCTAAGCTTATCTCTCGTTCTTCTAATAGTGTATCTAATTATTAACTTGTTATGTTTAAAGAATCAAATATGTAAAATCTAGGGGGTTGATAAATCTAAATCACTTGGACTTTCCTCACTAGACCTTGTTAATACTTTTCTTAAGCTCCAATTACATTGATTTATGACCTAGACCTCTCCTTTTCAAACAGTTATACATCTCCAGATTATTCACAGTTTGTTTAAAACATGTTTCGTATGAGGACCATGCCTTTCAGTAATAGACAGTGTACTTTACAGGGTAGTTCCACGGGTTCTTACGTCTAACATGCGGTCGAGAGTAATTGACAGTGAGGTTGACACTCTAAACTAACTAAATGTAAAGCAGTGCAGAAATGTAAATCTAATATATACAACGAGTGATTTCACTGTGTCTTACTTATTGCATGTCATGGGCACAGATAACTACTTACCACAATTAAGGTTCCGGACTCCCTAATATCTAGGTTGCAGTCACGTGGATAACTGGAAAGGGTACTCCATAAATTAGGTCAGGTGTCATACATTTAAACAATAACAAAGTATAATAATTCACATTCATATAAGTTTCTTTTTATGAGTTTAGACTATGTTGGAATGAGTTGTTTTTACGATCCTATCAACTAACTAACGTAGAGTTGTCCGCAATCAGATAGAAGATATGTCACATGGATAGTAAACACAAACAATTACAATACACCGGAAGTTCTCCCAAATGTACTGAACATATCGGCTAACAACTACCCTCGAATCCTATTCTCCAATCTCGGTCGTCAGAGATGTCCGTATCATGGCATGGTCTATTGAATAAATAGTCACATAAACAGGTTTTACCCTACCGGAATAAGTTGGGGTAGTCTGGTCATAAGCGGTTGGCCAAACATGCCATCATTTGTTCATAATGTTATAATTAAACTATAAATAGAAATTCATTTAGCACATTTAAAGTAATGGTCCGTAATATAACTATCTTCGGTCGTTCTCAGACTTCCGTACGTTTCTACTCCGCCTAAAGCGTTTCCAGCACTATATCCGAGAACAGTCGAATAGGGGCCGTCATATTACTTCACAACATTTATTATCATCCCATTATAACTATCTAAATCATGGCAAACATATAAACAACTACTCGCATATCATGGCAATAGACATTTCCAATATTAATAAATCATAAGCATCAAATAAGAACATTACAATTAATTTATAAGAGAAAATGATAGATATTACCCGTAATTATTGCGAGCCAAACGATGCTTATATTACTTCCGAATAATCCAAAGCGTTACATTGATAAGCTAGCTACTACTAACTATTACATAATTAATCTCATACTTATCTCTCTCCAAATTAACTTAGAGAGAGAAAGTAGAGAGACCCTAATCTTCTCTCTAGTTCTCCTCTAACTCCTAAGAGTAGTGCTAGAGAGAGAGACTAGAGAGAAGAACTAACTATAAGAATAATTCTCCTCTAACTCCTAAGAGTAGTGCTAGAGAGAGAATTCTAGAGAGAGAAAGAGAAATATGCAAGAAAGGAGGTG
Source organism: Helichrysum umbraculigerum (assembly GCA_949592205.1). Taxonomy (NCBI): domain Eukaryota; kingdom Viridiplantae; phylum Streptophyta; class Magnoliopsida; order Asterales; family Asteraceae; genus Helichrysum; species Helichrysum umbraculigerum. The sequence goes on from CATIUR010000001.1 coordinate 170,998,883, forward strand.
CATATGGTGCAAGTTGAAATGAAGCCTCATGCCCTCTATTTATAGGAGAGCTTTGGCTCACATTAGCATCAAGGGGTGCACATTAGCAAAAGGTAGCCAAAAGGGTGTACCGGGTACTGTACAACGTGAAAAGTAGGCGCACCGGGTACTGTACAACGCGAAAAGTATGCGCACCAGGTACGGACACTTGCCAAAAAGGGAAACCGAGGCAGGTACAGGGTGGCCGGTGCCTGGGGGCCTGCAGCCGGCGGCTGGGGGCCTGTGGCCGGCGGTGGGGGCCTTGTACCCGCCCCGTTCGTCATCTTTTGCTTCGTTTCTTAATTCGTGCGTATCTTCTTCGTTATACGTCCGTTTGAGTTGATTCTTTTTTTTGTTGGATTCGTAATTCAAAAACGAAGATTTTGACATAGGATAGTCCCTGAGATGAGGTCCCTAGCTCCAGATATTGCGTACGGATCATTTAGATCTTCCGGTGGGCGCGAAATCTTCATTTTTTACCCGTTTTGGTTGATTCTTCTTTTGTTGGATTCGTATTTTGAAAACGAACATCTTGGAAATAATGGATGTTGATGGAGGGCACTTTAGTCTTGAAATCTCGTTTTTATGCCTTGAATCTTCAAACGTGTGTGGAATCTTCGTTTTACATCCATTTTGCTTGATTTTTCTCGTGCAACCTTGTTTTGACCATCTTGGCATAATGTCACTGATTTGTGCTATATTTGAGTTATAATGCCAAGAATCGTTCCAGAATGAGAGAGATATCGGTAGTAAAAACATGACTTTTTACGCGATATCAATTTCTCAAAAAAAATACACCTTAGATTTGTTAAAAGAAGCTGGTGTATTGCATTACAAACCATATAAGCTTCCTATGGATCAACATTTAAAGCTTCAAGCAGATGTGGTCACCCCTTTACCTGATCCAGAGGTCTATAGATGACTAATAGGCAAGCTTATCTATCTTACCATTACTAGACCAGACATATGTTATACTGTTCAATTGCTTAGTCAGTTTATGCAATCTCCTACATCTGTTCATCTTCAAGCTGTTAAACACCTTCTTAGATATCTTCTTCAATCACCAGGTCAAGGTGTTCTTTTAGCCAAAAGTTCTGTTGTACATCTTACTGCTTATTGTGATTCTGACTGGGCAAGTTGTCCATTGTCTAGACGATCCACTACTGGATATTGTGTTTTACTAGGCGATTCTCCATTATCTTGGAAGTCTAAGAAGCAATATGTCATTTCTAGATCCTCTGCAGAAGCAGAGTACAGAGCTATGGCTCTTACATGTTGTGAAGTAACCTGGCTTGTAAGTCTTTTAAAGGATTTAGGTATCAAAGATTTGGGTTGTGTAGATCTGAAATGTGATAATCAAGCAGCTATATATATAGCTGCTAACCCAGTTTTTCATGCCAGGACCAAACACATAGAAGTGGATTGCCATTATGTTCGAGATCAAGTCAAAAATGGCTTAATTAAACCTTCTTATGTGAATACTAAATCCCAAGTTGCTGATGTGTTTACCAAAGTTCTTCCTGTTGATCAGCATCATCGTTTGTTAAGCAAGATGGGAGTTTCATCTTCTATTCCACTCTCATCTTGAGGGGGAGTATTAAAGTCGGTGGTTAAATTGGTATATTCAGGAAGTTATCATGTACAGGGGCTGTTATGTAATATTTATGAAGTTGAGGTAGTCTAGTGTAAATTAGCATGAAAGTGTTAATTTAAGTTAGGGCTTATATATGTAAACGGTTATCGCATTTTGTAAGTAAGTCAGAGTAATGAATCTATACGTATTTCTGATTCTGTTCATGTGTTCACCATTGCAAAGTTTATATATATAATTAAGGACGCACACTATACATACTCTGTACAATGATTCCAATTGAAAATGAATCATCATTCAGTAATCATATATGCATTTCTGATGATACATATGCATCTTTTATATTTATATATATACGTACGGATTGGTAATTATCGTAAGCTTTTTAAACTATCATATCAATTATATAATAATAATAATAATAATAATAATAATAATAATAATAAATTGTGATTAAAGGTTGTTCATCAGAAAATCAGATACCGCCCACTGCACTGGTGCTAACCACATGTGAATAATTAATTAATACTATATATTAATCAACCTCCCGGCGAGTAATTAACCAAATGTATTTTATATAATACACACACTAGATTTTAACCTGTGCGATGCATGACATTTAAAATAAACTAATTGCTCCGTGTTATATTTAATTTAGTCTTGTCAATAGGGCGGGACGGGGCGGATCTTGACAAGATCTAATGGGTCAAAAGATCCTAAACACAAAATAACCTAATATATCTTTAGGAAAATTTCATTTTTTCACTTACATTCAACCAATAGTATAAAAATAATGCAACATTAATATATCCTAAACATTTAGATCAACCAGTTAGTTAGTTATACTACGCGAATCATTTTCAATCATACGTGGATCGGTTGACAAATTTGGATACGTATCGTTTAATAATTTTGCTACGTCCATTATATATATGTGATGAAACTTGACATAAACATCAATTTCAATTTTTGTATATAACAATTGTCACATAACTAAAAAGTATATTATTTGTAGAAATAGTTGTACATAATTTTTTTTTTATTTTTTAAATTTGTTGTTTTTTTTATAAAGTAAAGATCCATCTAAATGGGTCGACCCATTGGATCCCTTGTTAGGTTCATGGACCTATTTTTCCGACCCATTGGATCATATAAATGGGGTACGTCAGGCTGGATCTAGATCAAGATCTGTCCGACACACATTATATTTTTAATGTTACTCTATTATAATCATTTAATTTAAATTTAATTGGTTAATAATAAAAGAATAGTATCAAGTATATTTCATTGTAACAATAAATAATGATAAACGTATATGCAAGCCATAATAAATAAAAACATAACTAAATGTTTATATGCATATATATAGACTACAAATATGTAAAGTTAAAATTATATGCTCCAAACTAAAAATATTTTATCTTGACTAACTAATGATAATAATTGAGAGTGATGTTTATTTGATATCCCCCATTTCCTGCTCTCGGTGGGATTGGGTGTTGTTGCAAATTCCTAAAAACGTTACTATGATACAAAAGAAACAGGAGCTGATAAATACGATATTAAAATTGTTTCATACACTAAAGTTATGTTTTTACATACTTGTAAATTAAGTTATAACTGTTTCACAGTGTGGTGTATGAAACAATATTTTGATGTTGTATTTATCAATTCCCATGATACAAACCCATTTCTTCCAATTTAATTGGTTTTAATTAGTCTTAGAAACTTACCGTGAGATTGATGATATTATTAATGGAATTTGATAAAGAATACAATAAGGGTAATGGCAAAATAAAATGTAATTATAAATAATTAACATTTAGATTGTATAATTATAACTCGCTTTTTATGTCTTTGAATAATATTTTCATGTATTTATAGAAACATTGAATGCATATTTATAGAGATATAGTGATAATCTCTACACCCTTATAATTTGTTTCCCACTTTTCTTATTTGCCTTAGCTTTTTAAAGAATGCTAATTACTAATTTACCCCTATTTTCATTCAAATAGATAACTTTGCCCTTAGATAAATATGGCAATAACTTCACAAATGCCCTTCCCTTATAATTTGTTTCTTCTTTGCCTTATAATTTGTTTCCCACTTTTCTTCTTTGCCTTAGCTTTTTAAAGAATGCTAATTACTAATTTACCCCTATTTTCATTCAAATAGCTAACTTTGCCCTTAGATAAATATGGCAATAACTTCACAAACGCCCTTCCCATTTATTTAGTTTAGTAAGTATCCTCCTTTTGTGTTAAATTAAGAAAGTATCTTTCATTACGTATTTTTCTTTGTGCATCAAATTTAGTAATAATTACTTTTTTTTTTAATTACTTTGTTCTTTCTAAAGTAGTATTTACCTTCACGGGTGCTAATATGAGGTCACATGGCTCAACGTGTTAAACTTACATTTACCTGACTAATTCTCTTAATGGTCTAAATTCATGAAAACATATTAGAGTGAATAAATTTTCTTTCTCATTCCTTTAAACTTATGCATGCTAATAGTTTAGTAGTAGTTAAGAAGAGATAATACCAAAAAAAAATTTTGTTTGACGATATTGTTTTGCTAATAGTTTGGTATACGACCTACTTACGAACATCGCCTAGATATTGATATTATTTTCCGCTGCATTGCGCGGGTTAGTGTTACTAATATAATAATCAATATATATACCAAGTAGTCTAACTTTTAATTTCAAAACAACTTTAATGATATTTAATTCGTGATTATAGCAATTGTAATAACATTTAATGATCATCAGTCAAATTATTTAATTCTATAATCAGAGATATATAAATACGTACTAACGGTTATCAAATCAAATATTTCTAACTTTTAATTTCAAAACAACTTTAATGATATTTAATTCGTGATTATAGCAATTGTAATAAGATTTAATGATCATCAGTCAAATTATTTAATTCTATAATCAGAGATATATAAATACGTACTAACGGTTATCAAATCAAATATTTAATATATCATCAAAATATTGGGTTTACTTGGACTATACTTCCTTCAACAAATATTGGGTTTACTGTAACATTTATTTATCGGTCAAATATTATTTTCCTATTCTAATTAATGATGATGATGATGATATGACTAATTTAATTACTCCGTATTTGAGATGACTACAGTTTATGAGGTTAAAACTTAAAAGTATTTAACATGGTAAAATAAGTCCAAATTACATTTTGACCGTAAAGAATCGGGGTAAGGTTCAAATAAGAAAACTTTAAGATTAAATTATGTTTTTGATGAAAAATATATATCAAAATTCTTAGAATTGTGTGTTCTTTAACATGAGAAATTTTTTTTTTAAAAAAATGTGATACACATCATAATTTTTTTTTTGTGTATCATCACACATAAAAGGCTGTGATACACCACTTTAATTTATGTATAATATATTTTATTTTATTTTTTTAATTAATTTAATATTAAATAGGATAAAATTTTAATAATTTTAGCATAACTTTTTTTGCAAAACATGTACATACATTGAATTTAAAAGTGAAAAAATCGTTCTTACGGTTCCTACGATAATAAGTGATCTTACAATAACCTTTTCCTAAAGAATCGTCATGTTAATAAAAAATAAATAATTATCGTAAAGTGATTTTTTTATTTATTGTTAAAAGTAAAAGAAATTAAGAAAGGCATGGGCAATGAATTTGAAAGAAGTTAATGGTACGGTCAAAGTACAAGTATTTAAAACTAGTTTAAAACTAGCAATAGGAGAGTCTGGATATAATGACAATTCTACCCCCAAATTTTGATAACTAGCAGTCCAGCACAATAGTCAATACTCAATACTATAGTCTAGGGGTGTTGTTCGGATAAACTGTTCGGGTTTCGGGTTGTTCGGATCGGATTATTCGAATTTTGCAAGTTTATAATTTATCCGCAATCCAATCCGAATAAGATTCGGATTATTCGGTTTCGGTTTATTCGGATTCGGATTGGATTGGTTAGGATTCGGATATTACGTTTTTATCCAAATAAGAAAATATCTTAAACTTCCACGTGTTTAACATAATTTAAACTTCACAAAATAACACTAAAAGCTTTATATAAATCATTATAAGTGATGTATATGTTGATTGTATATAAATATATTCATATAAATCAAAAATAACATATAGATAAAATTATATTTCTAAATTTAGTACCTTTTTCGGGTTATTCGGATTAACCGAATTCAAAATTATTTATCCGTTATCCAATCCAAATAAGATTCGGATTACTCGGATTCGGGTTATTTGGATTCGATTAACCGAATAATCCAATCCGTTTTACCCAAATCCGATTAAAGTCGGATCGGATTTTCGGATTCGGATATTTTCAACACCCCTACTATAGTCTTTAGGGGTACTTGCCCTGACGCACGGACGCCGCACGCACCAACGACTCCATAACTCTTCAGTCAGTCTTTCCCCACATGAACTCACTAAACTAAGTTAAACTAATTATCCATCATATCTTATTTCTGCCCCTACACTTTATTCTTCTATACTTTTGACCCCTTTTAAGTTTCAACATTTACAATTTACCATATAACCATCATTACCATTATGTAATGTTGGGCCTTCACGGCACATACGATGTACAATACTTTTTAAGCATGTTTGGGGAAATATGTACTTATGCAACTTAACTTGGGTATATATGTAATTACCCATATATAAATAAAATATAGATTGATTTACTGATGAACATTTTAACTTGAATGTATTTTCTTGGATACCGTATATAGATAGATTCACATGCTAATTTTAATGTTATAGAAATTAATTTGGAGCTGAAGTTTCATTATAATTAAAGGATCCACAAAAAACATACTTAGACCGCTCACTATGGTTGTGACAAACTGACGCATCAGTTTGTTCCACATCAGCGCCACGTCATCTTTTTCCAAAACTGACACAAACTGACGCTTCACTGCCTACAGTGAACATCACTTCAGTTTTTTCTGGACCCACATTTACCAATATACCTTTAATTCTATGCACTAAACAAATAAACAAAAAGAAAAAAAAACAAACTGACGCCAATTATTTCTCATCGGTTTGGCGACGTAATGCTAAACTGATGCAAAGTGATGTTTTGGTGCCTATGGTGTCACCAAACTGACGCCAAGTGATGCTCTCAAGCGACGCTCCGTAGTGAGTGCTCTTAGACTCCTCCCAATGGTGACGCCAACTGACGCCATCAGTTGACGCCAGCTCAGCGCCACGTCAGCTTTTCCCCCAACTGACACAAACTGACACTACACTCCCTACAGTATCATCACTTCTCTTTTTTCTGGACCCACTTTTACCATAAATCCTTTATTATTATACACTAAACAAATAATAAAAAAGAAGTTGGTCCCACACTTTACAAACGACGTCCGTCGCCAAACCGACGATCCTTAAACCGACGCGCAACTGATGTTTTGGTGCCTATGGTGTCAGTTTGGTTTTGAACATTAGTTGGCAACCGATGCCCCCCTTCCGACGCCACCAGGAGGAGCCGTATAATCATCTTTGCAAGTAACATATTTATAACATGCACCGTATAAAAACACCACAATTAATGTGAAAAACTATCTCGTTCAATGATTCTTTCTAATTATTATTACGAAATACATACATTTTATGATTGGATTATATATAATAAACAGTTGGAGGACTTGATTATCATTTAGCACAGTATAAGGGATGTGGATGCAATATTCTCTTAATTAAAGGTATGGCATCTGTTATCCTACTGTATACATACTACATACTACATACTACATACATACATGATGATGATGATGCATTACATATACTTACTGAATATACAATACATGAATACATGAATACAATACATACAACTAACTACATAGACTAGTATGTATGGTATACTACCCCGCGCTGCCCCGCCCTGCCCTTGCTGCTGTCAAAGATTCCTTCAATCTATTTGTCCTTGCTATCTTCTGCTTATTATAGGTTGTTTTGATTTCTCTGCTTCCTAATTCTCATTTTCATTTTAATTATGTTTTTTTATATTATATTCGTTATGGTTACTACAGTAGTACTTAATAATTTATTTTTTTAGTTTAAATAATTAATTCATATTCCTATTCCCATATTCTTTATTCCAATGGGTTGTGTGGGTTCCAAGCCTGAATTAGATTCACCGGCGGTCGTTTTATGTCGTCAACGATGTCAATTTCTAGATGAAGCAATTCATCAACGCTACGCCCTCGCCCAAGCTCATTTTGCTTACTTTCATTCCCTTAAATCCCTTGGTGTTTCCTTACATCGTTTTTTCGATCTCCACTCTCCCGCCGCCGCCGATGCTTCTCCGGTCCTCAAAATTCCGGCGCAACGGAAAGGTGATACCTCCTCATCTCAACCACCTGCACCGGCGGTTACGGCCCCATCCAATTCCGGCTCCTCTCATCTTCAATTTCATACTGATTCCGATGATGATGATGATGAATCGCTTCATTTACATTCTGATAACGGTGGCTCCTCACCCATGATTGATCAACGCTACGGTAGTTTGAATTATATTGATCACCATGAAACCCAAACCCTAGCTGGTTCTTATTATCCAACTGCTTATCCTTATCCTCCGGCTGGTTATCCGGCAGGTGGATATACAATGAATTATATGAGAAAGGAAACCACGCCGTCTGTTCTGTATCAGCAGAGACCAATGGTCTCTGAGCCTGTACATTCTTATTATAGTACTAATACTAATAATTATAATGATAATGATACTAATCAAAACCCTAGCGCTAGTAATTATTCCTACAACGATGGTTACTCTGATTACGGTGAGTTTTTCGGTTCACAACAGCAACAGCCACAACGGCGGTCGGTTTCACAAGCGGAGGCTTCGTCCTCGATTACGAAAGCTCCTCCTCCGCCTCCACCACCGCCAAGCTCCGGTTGGGATTTCTTGAATCCATTTGAAACGTTTGAGAGTTATTATCCTCCGTATACACCAAGTCGAGATTCAAGGGAAGTGAGAGAGGAAGAAGGGATTCCTGATCTGGAGGATGAAGATTTTTATCAGCAGCAGCAGCAGGAAGTTGTCAAAGAAGTTCATGGAAATCAGAAGTTTGTCGATACCGATGGTGGTGTTCATGGTGATGGAAAAAACCCTGCTGTGGTTGATGACAAGAGTGAGGACAGAGGTGTGGCGCCTGCTGATGCGGATCTTCATTACCGGAATGTGCCAAATGTGGTCGCTAAAGAAGAAGATCCGGTGGAGTATGAAGTTCATGTGGTGGATAAAGAAGTTGTTGAAAGTCAAAAAAAGCCGGTAGTGTTTCAAAACGATTCAGATGTTGTGAAGGAAATTCAGACCCAATTTGATCGTGCATCTGAGGCTGGTAATGAGCTAGCCAAGATTCTTGAGGTTGGCAAAGTTCCACATAACCGCAAACACATCGCATATCAAGGTTTATCTTCTCTCTTGAAAAGCGATAATAATGTCATTTGTATGAATTGGTTATCACTTTATTAACTTTTCAAATAATATAATTCACAAACAAAAGGTGTTAATGATGCTGTTTTGTAGGCATTTTTGTCTACATGATATGTAGTTCTTACAAAGATTGCAGGAACTAAAGTTGTATTTTTGAATAGAAAGACCAAATTTGTTTAAGAAAATGTCCGGGTTCAGACTATTGAGAGTTGCTGACTTGTGTTATGTTAATTGTTTTTTAATAGTTCCGTCCAAGATGTTGAACGTGTTTACACCGTTAGCACTAGCGCCAGCTGATCCTGCTCCATTAGATACGGATGTAGATTTATTGACCAAATCTAAGAATCTATCATCAACTCTACATAAACTGTATCTCTGGGAGAAGAAGTTGTTTGATGAAGTTAAGGTACATATTTCGATTCTTAAATGTCACATTGAAGCACCTGTTTTGTCATGTGTGTATTTCTGTGTATGCTTAGCGGGAATGTAGCATTTTGATTTTTTTTAATCACCTTTATAATGATGTGTTTTACGTTCCGGTAGGTTCAGATTCTTGTATTCTAGTTATTACTAATTTTGTCATTAAAAAGTTGCAAAGTATTTTTTCTTGGAAAGTTTTGAGAGTGGTATTAATATTGCAGCGATACCCTTTTTTTGTGTCGCGTGAAATATAGATTGTGCAACTCCAATGTACGTGGATTTGCTACCTTTTGTGTTACAAACGACAATCATGTTAGGAATTTAGGATCCAAACAACGCGCACAATCAATTGTACCCACAACAATAAACGAATAACCAAATCGCTAGCAAAGCAATTAACAAGCAAACAAGATAAATAAATGTGATATAAGAATGTAAACGACACAAGGATTTAACGTGGTTATGTCCAATCTCCAACTTGGAGATTGGTTTAGTCCACGGGGCCAAACCGAGAGAGTTTTCTTTATTATTTTGGTGGCTTAGGGTTTATACAATAACAGGGTTTCAATATATATATTAACCAACAAACAAGGAAATAAGTCGGCTAATATAATTCTTGCCGTAAACAACTTCGCGTCGCGAATAAAAGTGATGGCGGAGCGTATTTCCCTCTGTTACCAAAAGAAAACTATCACGTGAGTATCCACCATGAGCAAAACCAATTAATTAGCAAAACTCAAGTCACGTGATCACCAAATGGACTTTAACTCCCTTTTGATTTTTCGTTTGTTCGATTATTCACAATATCTCAACAAATCATTTGAGATATGGTTTAAATTCGTGGTACTGTATAACATTGTAGATATGGTTTAAACTCGTGGTACTGTATTACGCAAGCCTTAAATGTTGACATGTTGTGCACGAAACAAACCAATGATGATGAATAAGCCATCTTTTTAGTACAATTCGATAATGGAAAATTGTTTGTTATGGGTGGCACAGATTGAGGAGAAGATGAGGTTGCTCCATGAAGAAAAGAAGCAAAGACTTGTGCGTTTGGATGAGAAAGGTGCCGAGCCTCACAAAATTGATGCAACTAGAACTTTTGTTAGAAGTCTTTCAACAAAAATCCGTATTGCAATTCAAGTTGTTGATAAGATCTCAGAGAAAATAAACAAATTGAGGGATGAAGAGTTGTGGCCACAGATATATGACTTCATTGAGGGGTACATTCTTCTTTATGTTGTTTTGTCTTTTTGCATATATACTTGCAAGTTCATCATAATTCTTGAATTCTAATCTGTACAACTAACTCTCTTTGGAAATGTCACAATCATTTAATAATTGTAAATTACACTAGCTAACACGTGCCGGATCATAGACACTTGACTACTATTTCATGTCATATTACTTGGGTCTTGTGACTCTGTGTGGGTTTTTATCGGCCTGTGTAAAATTTCTACTGGTGACAAGACAGGCGGGTTTGGTAACGGGTCAAAATGGCCAGTCAGGTTGACCCATAACCACTTGTTTGTCCATTTATTTTACGTTTCTTTATAGGTATTTCATGTGTTAGGTATGATTATAAAAACAATTATATCATGATCGTAATTAAATTTTAATATAAAGTGATTTTGGAGTTTATCCCATAAAATCATAAAAATATACTTTGGGCGACTTTAGACCCGTTTAACCGGGTTCAACCATTTTGACTCATCCTTTTTTAGTTTAATTATTGTTATTTGATCTGTTGAAATGATACATAACCTAAATCGACTCATTATAAGCAATTGAGTAGAAATTGGCCGCCTCTAATTATTACAATAGACGCTAGTCAGAAAATCTATATTATGCAAAAAGAAAAAATTAATGCTTTAGTTGGTTAGTATCTTATCTTATCTGTGATATATTTCTTTTAGGTTAACGAGGATGTGGAGATCGCTGCTGGAATGCCACCATAGTCAGTGTGAGGCAATCAGTGGTGCTAAGCGTATCGATGCTATTGCATCTCACAAACACACGGACGATGCGAGTCTGGAGGCCACACTGCAACTTGAACACGAACTGCTCAACTGGGCTATACGATTCTCTTGTTGGTTTGGAGCTCAGAAGGGGTTTGTGAGAGCTTTAAACGAGTGGCTTCTAAAGTGTCTTATGTACGAGCCTGAGGAAACTGTAGATGGACCAGTCCCATACTCTCCCGGAAGAATAGGTGCACCACCTATATTTATCGTCTGTAACCAGTGGGCACAAGCCATGCAGAGAATATCTGACAAGGAAGTGGTGGACTCGATGCGAGATTTTGCTGCAACTGTTCTTCAGTTATGGGAACGGGATAAGGTAGAATGGCGACAGCGGATGGAGATTGACAAAAACAGGGAAAGAAATATGGATAAAGAGGATCAGAAGATTCACAAAGAGTTGCAGATGTTGGATAAAATGATTGATCAAGTAGCATCGGGAGATGGTGACAAGGGTGTGACATTAGGACATGCGGTGTATCAGAGTGAAACTAGTAAAAATGGTAGTCTGCATACGAGTCTGCAACGTATCTTTGAATCCATGGAACGGTTTACTGCTATGTCATTGAAAGCTTACGATGAATTATTGCAGCGAATAGAAGAAGATAAACTTGCTCGATAGCTGGAACTAATTTCCCAGTGATTTTCTCATACCTGCGGTTCGACCGGTGTGAGTTGAATCATGTGGACCGACATCATGGTTCAAAGAAAATCGAAGCTATGAAATGGAAAAACGGAACCGTATTACTAGGGTCAGTCCATGTTTTGAATCTTGGGACTCTGAAAATGGAAAGAATTCGTGGTGGTTGTTGAGAGCTACAAGAAACACACAAGTCATGAGAAAAAATGTAGCCTTGTGTCCCACCAAGAGGAGACGAGAGGTGCTTTGTTGATCAGAAGCATAATTGACCATGGAGATGCATCAGTTTTGCAAGTGTATCTAGTTGGTGTAGAGAAATGACCTGTTATAGAGATGATATGAAAGACGTGTGTGTGTGTGTGTGTTTTGGTAGTAATATCTTAATTCTTAGACCATATGATGTTAGAAAAAGATCGATCCCTTAGCATATCTGTTACCAATCAACATTTGATGCAATCAAATTGGTTTCAGTGTATGTAATGATAGACATGTTACATTCCTCGATGGTCGAAATCCAAAATTTTTTTATAAAAAACCAGAATCCAGAACCCGTGATGAACAACAATGCAATCTGGACTCATGACCTGGCAACCTCGACAGGCACCAACATATGATTATGGGTTTTAGTTCATGCGTTTTGTTTGCTTAGACGCTAAAATTGGAAATCCAATGTAAAATTATCGTCAATCTGAACATGATCATGAGCCAAAAGCAACAATAATCAAATCAAATACGTAGTAACGTTTTTTGCCCGTTAAAGCCTCAACTCCAGTGCAACCCTAGTGTGAAATTGCCGGTAGAAATGACCTTGAAATCACTAATGAGTAATTTCATGAATCATTTTGTGTAGTTATATTTCACATAGATGTCCATAATAATCAATCAACACAAGCATACATTTGGATTTTGGAGGAAGAAACTACTCGTAAAAATTAATAGGCATGCTTTATTCCGGGTGAAGATCAAGAATATGATATTCCAGAAATTTTCGACACCTTGAAAAGCCAAATTTAAAAAAATAAATCAGAACCCTCCAAAATGAAAAAAAAAGACAAAGAAGGACAAGACAAGAAGAAAAAAGAGAGAGCAGAACAATAATTCAAGGTCAGTAGACATGTGAAGAATAATAATGTCAGCCGAAATAATTTGTCATTGTGGGCCAGTTTATTTGTTTCTTTTTGGCCAAAATTATTAGACATTGTCTGACACTTTATTTGTAAGTTGGATCCGCCTATTATAAAAGGGGACTCAAACGGTAGTGTTAGGCATCCTTTACTATCTTTCTTTCTACTACTCCCTTTCACTCTTGTAAAATTTCCATTTGTATAAAATTTTGAAGATATAATAAAGATTTCGATTGGTGACACTGTACAATTTGTAAGTCTTCTTATTCTTTATTTTACTTTACATGTAAATATATGCAAGTAGAAGCCTCCTATATGGCAGAATAGGTTTTATTGTTGGATAACACTAATCATATGAAAACTAAAGCCATTATGCTTAGACCTAACAGGTCTTAAAAATAAGGAATTTGTAAATAGGTATTAAGATCCCTTATATATGAGGTATCAAAAACTTTTGTCGTGATCAAACCCGTTTATGCCTAAGATGTGGCGTCAAGGTCTGAATATTCAATAATTCATTGACTAACCGGTTTTTGATATCTAGTGTATTTGACAACCAGATGGTAAATAATCCCTTTGACCAGTCAAAAGTTGTAAATCAAATCCTCAATATTTTATTTTCAATTCTTATACTTTTATAAATAAAACTAGGCAAATCATTATAGGACCATAGTGTGGAATATTTTATTAGAGCATGGGGAGCGCCCCCATTATTCTCACCGTTTTTGGGCCAAAAACGCCGGAGGACGGCGTTTTCCACTCCGGGTCGGCGTTTTTGATCAAGATTATCCCACAAACGCTGAATGGTTAGAAGTTATTCAATAAAATATTATTATTTTTTTTTGTTTTTTTGTTAACATCAGGTTTAGTTAAAAAAAAAAAAAAATCCCCATAACACTGAACCTCAAGATTAACCATTACCCTATTTTTCCAGTTTCAGTGTTAAAGTTCAGTGTTTTTAATAACATTGAACTTAACACTGAAACTCCATCAACCACTCCTCGTGCTCTTATGGGGGTTATATGGTATCGGCCTGTTTTATAATAAATAATTCATACATGTGTCTTGTCGTATCTTTCTTATATGTTTATACTTTTTAATTTCTAATGTTATTTTTATAATACCAACGTGGGGCTTATATATATATATATATATATATATATATATATATATATATATATATATATATATATATATATATATATATATATATATATATATATATATATATATATATATATGTTTCGTGAGAACGTAGGAAACACTTCAAAATCACTTTTTAGCTATCCAAACCACGTTATTTTACAAAAATTTATTCGTAGCTTCTTTTTCAAATAACTTTTAGAATCTATTTTTCAAATAAAATTTTTTTCTACATTTTATTATTTTTTTAATTATTTTTTATTATTTTTTTTATTCACAATAATCACATTTTATAATTTAATAATCATATGAATAATATGTGATTATTATGTCATATTATGTGATTATCTCGAACACATGATAATCACATTATATTAGAGAATAATCACATATGATTATCATGTTAAATTTTGTGATTATCTTAAATAATCACAACAGTAACGACAAAGTTAATATTTTTTTATTTATATTTCATAGATTCCAAAAGTTATTTTAATAGTAATCATTGAAATAGTTTTGAAGAATAATGTGTATAAGATAGTTAAAAATCATGTTAAATTTTGTGATTATCTTAAATAATCACAACAGTAACGACCGTAAAAAAGTTCAAAAAAAAAATAGTTAATATTTTTTTATTTATATTTATATCATAGATTCCAAAAGTTATTTTAATAATAATCATTGAAATTTTTTGAAGAATAATGTGTATCATATAGTTAAAAAGTGATTTTGAATGATTTCCTACGTTCTCACGAAAATTAGTCTTCTTATTGTAACCCACCTATATATATATATATATATATATATATATATATATATATATATATATATATATATTAGTAACATGATTAAAAAAGAAGAAAATTTAGGTGAAGAAGAAGGATAAACAATATGATTCAGTATTTTTATTACTGTGATACAAATTTTTATTATTATAATTCTATATTTTAATGCTTTGGTTCAATATTTATTAATGAGATTTAGATTTTTATTTATAGTGTATGATTATAAGTAGTCCATAAACATTTAAAGTTGAATGATCTGAGTGTAAATTTTAAAAGATTCTTTTTATTTTTTACAATTCAAATATGTAAACATAAACGCCTTGTTAATAAAAATTTGTAAATTAGTCAAACTTCAAACTTAGAGCATCTATGTTGAATATATTTCTAAATCTTGTTTATGGAAGAAAAAATAACTACTAAAAATAGTTTTTATTTCCATTGGATTGAAAAAATTTTATTTGGGTAAAGACTTAAAATGTAAAGGTATCTCATGAAAGACTTTATTAAATATTGTGTGTGTAGTGTATAAAAGAAAAACTATTGTGGAACATTTCATCAAAGAAGTGAAACACTTTTAACAAAATATATATATATATATATATATATATATATATATATATAGGATTGGGATCAAGGGAGAAAGGCTTTTTAGTGGAGAAAAGAGAGAAGAAATCCTGACCATTAGATCTGTGATTCAATGGATAGGATTAGTCAAAGCAAAAACTTGATATTTTGGGCGGAAGTTTAAGCGGGTAGGGGCATTTCTGTCCATTTGGTGCCTTTAAGAAAAAGGAAACAAAATCATATTAATTTTCTTATTCCATCTGATCGGTTTCATGTAGAGGAAAAATAGGCTCGTGATTCTCTGGTTTCTTTTTAATTGATTCGACAAAACCAAAAACCCTAATCGAAAAATCAAGATCGCTGCCTACATCAGTCGTGAATATCAGTAAATTCCGATTGTGTCTAGCACCTAGTCAGTTGCGGTGACTGAATCAAGGAGTTGCAAGGCCGTTAATTACTTTGTAGAGGTTGGTTTCAGAAGAGGAATATGGTACGAACAAGAAATCCGAATCAATCAAGATTGAAAGGTAATTTCTTTTACTCTATTTATGTGTTCCGAAAGGTTGCATGAGTTGGTAAGGTTACTGTTAAAATAGTTATACTAAAGGAATGTTGTTAAGTATTTTAAAAGGAATGGTGTGATTTGCTATATTGTTTTTGTCGAATCCTTAAAATAAATAGTTTTAGCTATGTGTATGATTCTGATCTTGAGTTATAAAATGGGTATTAGGTTTATTTTGTTGCTGAATCGTTGTCGATTAATCACTATACAATGTTGATTCATAGTCATAATTAGTTGTTATTTGGGCTTAAATTGTTTGTTTGATGGAGTAAGGGTGAATCTTGCGTTGTATGCGAATCATGCTTGTAAATGCCAATTGTGTATGATTCTGTTTTTGAGTTTTATAATGGGTACTAGTTTTATTGTGACTCTTGAACCCCTGAATCAAAATTTTTAGTTATAGAATCATGAACTTATGTTTATACTTGTACGCCTGAATCAAAAGTTTAGTTATAGAATCATTGTGTGGCTACTACTCTACTAGTACTTTGTGAGACATGGCTGCATATAAATGTCAGGTTATGATTGTTGGCATGTTTTCATATGTGTGGCCAGATTAATTAGAAACTTTTATGTAGCTGAATGAAAGGGTTAATATGTCGAATATTAGTACATCAGATCTGTGGCCTGATTAGTGGTTAAATTTTATGTTGACGAATCAAAGTTTAAAGAGATCGAAGCATATGGAAGGAAAATTTTACGCTACATGATATGTTTATAATATGATGCATAGTTAGAATCTGTATGTGCTCCCTAAATGATAGTTGAATCATAGTATGTAGAATCGGAATCCAAGATGTGTGTCTGTCGAATCATTGTAGGTTTTTTTGGTGAATCATAGACATTGATATTCAGTCTGACTACTATTTCGCCTAATTTGTAAGGAAAATGTTATGATATATAATGTGTTTAGAATCTGAAGCATAGTTTGAATATATATTTGAGCCCTAAATAATTGCTTAATCATGGTATCTACAGTCTGAATCATAGTTGAGTTGTTGTTGAATCGTTGTCGGTTGGTTGATGAATCATATCACTTTGATGTATATTTTTTGCAGACACCAGTTTGTATGGATGCATCAAAAGAGTTGGATGAACGGAATAAGGTTTTTGCTAAAAACCTGACCGATTATGTATCACGACACAATGTTGGGGATTTTAACGACTACGGGCTCGTAATACATTGTAACAAATGACGTTTGAATCGTTACTTTGATGTATATTTTTTGCACACACCAGTTTGTATGGATGTGTCAAAAAAGATTGCTTCCTAGTTAACAAGTAATATAAAAGCATTTGCAGACACCAGCATGAATCGTTGTAGTTTGTTTGATGTATATTTTTTGCAAACACCAGCATGAAATACGCATAGCATTAGCAAGTTAACAATTAATGTAAAAGCATTTGCTTCCTTTAATCTTATGAATTAGTCTTTCTACATTAATGTTTTAATTCTTATTAATTAACTAAAGAATTGTGCGATATTGGACATCTATGCCCGTGACGTGTGTATGTTTTAATGTTTTCTCAGTGACATTCTTGTTGGTTTAATAGGTTCATATGTTCTTATGAAGGTTGCTTAATTTGTGATTCAAGAGTTCTCGTATGAGATGTACGTGTATTGTTTTAGAGTTCACAAATAATTGCATTTAATGTGCAAAATTTCCTGTTATTAAGCTCCTATATAAGTGGAGAAAAAAACCTACATGTAATACTCCATTAATTGGTAATTAATATAGTAATCAAATTACAAAAGACTATTATACCCTGTCGTGCTTCCAGTGGTCGGACGGATTTTAATCCGGTCGTTGAACCAACCAACCAGGATGCGCGGACAGGGTTTTAAATTTGTAGAGCAGGGGAATCCTAAGTTGTATACTACTGACAGACCTAAAAGGGCAGCAAGTGGTATGTATGACTCAGGTGTCGTTCTTCAAACTACAACGGGCATGGGAGTCTAGGAAGTTTTATTATCTTTAGAGATTCAGCTAGGGTTTTTAAAAGTTTTTGGATAGGTTTGGTTTTTATAACTAAATACTAATTTAAATAAAGAAATAAAACAAAAGAGGTTTGTACGGAGACTCGGTCAACAGAGGATAAGCGAGTGTTTACTATGATTTCGTTAAATGTTGTTGATGAATAGTCAAGGGTAAGGCTACTAGATGTGATGACTAATCCGGAGAGGATAGAAACATAATTAATACAAAGTATTGTACCTACGACCGTTCCGCGGCTTCCATACGTTTGTACTCCACCAATTGGTGTTTCCAGCACTATACCGAGTAATAGGGCGTTTTACGGTTTTTCCGTTACATTAATTAGGGTTCCACATTACTCTTGCAGATTTCCTATATCCTAATGAGCTACAACTACGAGCCTATTAAATATCTAACGTAGAGTTGTCCGCAATCAGATAAATAACATGTCACGTGGATAGCAGTTATAGAAGTCAAATACACCGGAAGTTCTCCCAAATGTACAGACCAATTTAACCGACGACTATCCTCGAATCCTGGTCCCCAGTCACAGTCATCAGAGATGTCTGTATCGTAGCGTGAATTGTTGATTGAACAAGAAAACGAACGGGGGTAATCCCGCGGACCAAGTTGGGATAATCGGGCTAACGATCAGTTAAATTGTTCAACATTACAGATATAAATCATCACAACTATTCCATGCATGTTAATCTACTGTGTAAACCAATATTCTGTGTCTGAAAACCTAATTATACAGTTACTGATATGAACCAGGAGGGTAACTCTAGCATGCATCATTCCTAAGGCAACAATCAAACAAGAACATGCAATAGGGTGACACATAACAGAACACCATAAACCTAAGCATAGCAGATAACCAATAATTAGATCATAGATATCCCGAAAGTTCTCTCAAAGATATATAACAGATAAACATGAATCTAACCTATCTCTAATCCTACGCTCCGTGTCTCTTATGATTTGTTTCAACCTAGAGAACACAGCCATACCAAGTTCATTGATCATCAAGTATAGAATAGGTAGAGAACGTACCACTAGTAATTGGCCAAGTTCTAGCAGGAAGCTTCTAACCACAGCATAGGTTGGATAGATAAACATTCGAGATTCAGTTTATGAGTTCATACACAGTTTAAAGTAACACGGACAGAGTAACAGCATGGCATAAACATATTGACCATTCTAACATAACTACATCATAGTAAACACAAAGAAATGTCTAGCCTAACATTATATATCTAACATACAATCCTAAACAAGCATAAACAAAGCAACACATGTTTAAAACTGGAAAGAAAGAGATATATAAATAGAACCTGATACGAATTTATTACAAACAGATCTTTGCGAATACAATGTCTTGGAGTGACTCCGTACAAAAGCTAAAAGCTACCTCTACCTAACTATCTCTCTAACTAGCTCAATTCTAGAGAGAGAGAATCTTCTAGAGAGAGAAACTAGAGAGAGAGTGATGTGTGTGAGAGAGAAAGTGTAGGGAGAGAATGAAAATGAGAGAAAATTGGTATGTTGGTGAAGTGAGGGGTGTCCACTATTTATAGGCAAAGCATTAAATCGCACGTACAACTCACGAAGCAGCACGTACAAGCAAACGAAGCACAATATGGGGGTGCAGGGGCCGTATACGGCCTTGTAAGGGCCGTATACGGTGTAGTAAGGGCCGTATATGGTCTCACAAGGGCTGTATACGGTGTGTGGGGCCGTATACGGACTCTGTCTGATTTCGTTCGTTGCTTAAAACGTACGTATCTCCTTCGTAATGCGTCCGTTTGACTCGATTCTTTCGCCTGTGGTTTCATAATTCCGTTACGCTTCTAATGATGCCAATCTCACATAAATTGGATGTGTAGATCTTAGGCGTAGCCAAAATGACTTTTAATGGCTCTGAAAGCGTAGTGGTTTCTCCGTCCTTTGGCCGTTTCACTTGATTCCAGATTTTTCCGTCTCGATTTTACCTATACAACAGATGGTAGAAGTTAGGAGATGTGCCTTGACAGGAAAATGAGGTCGGAAGAATCGGCCTGTATTAAAATGCTGTGTTTTGTGCGATTTCAGAGTGTTTTCAGTGATTTTTACCACAACGTCTACTTTTGAACCACTTTAGTGAATTTTAATAAATAATCAATAATTTGGAATGTTTTTACTAAAGAAAGGTCCAAAATGTGAGGAATAAAGCTTCTAAAAACATGACTTTTTACGTCACATCATACCCTTTGACCTTAAATTAAAATGAATTGTCAGGATTCCTTCTCCATATATATATATATATATATATATATATATATATATATATATATATATTAGTGAAATCTAATTAAATTTGCAAAAAAGCTTTTATTTTTTTTAATAGAAATACTCTTGCATGGTTATTTCATATATGAGGGAAAAATGATAAGTAGTTGTTGTTTTAGTAAAATGAATTAAAAATAATATTCAACAATGTTTATTTTGTGAGAATGATGTTGAATATTTTTTAATAAAAAAGAGTGATGAGGTGTCACATTTTTAGAGCACTTTGTTTTCCTTATATATATAGTAAGTATATAAGAATACTCTTACATGGTTATTTCATATATGAGGGAAAAATGATAATCATCAAGTTGGTTAAAAAATATGTATATAAGATTAAACAAAGTTGTTTGTACAAAAAAAAATGATAAGTAGTTGTTGTTTTAGTAAAATGAATTAAAAATAATATTTAACAATGTTTATTTTGTGAGAATGATGTTAAATATTATTTAATAAAAAGAATGATGAGGTGTCACATTTTTAGAACACTTTGTTTTCCTTATATATTGTCACATTTTTAGAACACTTCGCTTTCCTTATATATATATACTAGTCAACTTTTAGGGTTGTGCGATACACGGCTCACACCCAGAAACGTTAATGTTAATTTTTGTGACGTTGCATGTGTATTATCTTTTAGAATGGTGGTTGATCATATCGAAACTAGAAAACAATAACTTTTATGTCTTCTTTTCTACTCTTGCCAAGTAATGGCACTTTTGATAAGTTTGTATGATTGATGTTGAATCTTATATTTTTTGGAGAGACAAAATCGTCAAGAACTTTACAGTTTAAGATTGAGTTTGACGCCTCCATGGTCTAGTCAGTATCATTA
Source organism: Helichrysum umbraculigerum (assembly GCA_949592205.1). Lineage (NCBI taxonomy): Eukaryota > Viridiplantae > Streptophyta > Magnoliopsida > Asterales > Asteraceae > Helichrysum > Helichrysum umbraculigerum. Next base: position 171,020,370 of record CATIUR010000001.1, read on the forward strand.
TATTAGCAAATAAATGTATCTCTGAGCTTTCAAACCGACTATCAATGACATGTATATATAATAAATATATTAAGATTTATCTATAGAATGATTGAATTTTTTTTATAGGTTTGATTAAAGAGTTTCTATGTGTCTGACATGTACATATCTATATATCTATGTTAAGTTTGATGAAATATCTAGAAGCATATATCTTCTTATCTATACACTATAAACATATATTTATATTTTATCTATACGGTGCAAGGCATGTAAATTTTTAAGAAGTACTCATATTACAATTGTTAAGTTTTGATACATATTGTTGATGTGTCTAGATTTAGAAACTTGATATGTCATGTTTATACACTTCAAGTTGATTCTTTATATGCCAATTATAATATTAAGGTAAAATATATATTAATAATTAATATTAATATTGTGTGTCATGTTTCAAATATTTCTAAGTTGATTTTATATATCATTGAGATTTAGATAAGTTAAATAGTAAAATTTGTATTGATATTAGTATTGATACATGGTAATGTGTCAAGATTTTAAGATTTGATTGATATGTTATGTTTTCAAGAATTTCAACACTTCAAGTTTTTATATGTCATTTAAGATTAAGATTAGATGTATATATATGAAATTAGTATTGGTATTAGGATATAAAATGAAGGTTAATAATAAAATATTAAAAAGATTAGAATTTATAATTAAGGACACATGTCATGTCCTAAAGAGATGATGTCTACAATAACGGTTCTTTTTATATATTGTATCAAGATTAAAATAGATATATTCTTAATACTTAATAAGAAAAAAAAGATTAATGTGATTTGATTGTTTAATTCTTGATTTTCTTTTTAATTGAAAGTCCACATGGCAATCTCTAAAGCCATATGGCTTTCCTTATATATAAGTATATATATATATAAAGAAATATATATATATATATATATATATATATATATATATATATATATATATATATATATATATATATATATATATATATATATATATATATAAAAGATACATATGCATAAATATAAACGTGCAACACCCAACTAAACGTCTTTTCTCAATTATATTTCAAAAACATCATAATATTTGATCTTATGTGGTTTAATGGTATTATTTTGTAAGATCTCATCATAATAACATTACATAAAATATTTAGTATCATATTAGACGATTTAATTTCGATATAGTTCTGGTTAGGGCTGTAACCGAGTCGAATCGAGCTCGAACTTGACAGGGCTCGAGCTCGGCTCGACTCATTTAGGTTAAGCTCGAGTTCGGCTCGATAGCTCGACGAGCTTTCATAAGGCAGGCTCGAGCTCGACTCGAAAATGTTTTAGAATGGCTCGAGCTCGGTTCGAAAAGCTCAAAATTTTATATTAAATTTATTTTAATCGTGAAAACAAGTCAAAAAATATGTAAAATAGTTTAGCAATCTCAAAATATAATCATAATATTGTTTACATATCAAAAATTACATATATATGTATACATATAAAGATATTAATTAAGGCTCGAAAAGCTCGATAACAGCTCGAGCCGAGCTCTTAAAAGCTCGAGCTCGGCTCGGTATATATTTCGAGCTTGATTTTAAGTTCGAGCTCGGGCTCGTACTTGATAAAAGCTCGAACTCGATAAAAGCTCAACTCGATTAAGCTCGAGCCGAGCTCGAGTTGCTCGATAAAAGCTTGACTCGTTCGATAAAAGCTCGACTCGTTTGCAACCCTAATTGTGGTAAAGATCTACTCCGTTATATTTTGAATATCAACTCTTACCTGAGTTTACATTTTAGTATTCCTAACAAATTTAATGTATGAAAATAAAATATAAACTAATAAAAGTACTACTCCCTCCGTCTCATCCTAAGTGTCATGTTTTGACTTAAAAAAGTCTTTATCTTTTCAACTTTGACCTTAAATATATTTTTTTTATATTATATAATACATGATAAAAATTATACCAATAAAAATACATCTAAAACCCAACCCATTCATATATTTTGCATCAAGTATTATATAATACAACCAAAAATAATCAAGGTTAAAGTTGAAAAAGAATGACTTTAAAAAGTCAAAACATGACACTTTGGGTGGGACGGAGGGAGTATAATTTATACTTATATATATATATATATATATATATATATATATATATATATATAGGGTAGTGATCAAGAGGGAAGTGCCTTTTTGGAGCGAAGGGGGAAAGCGTTAGTATGCATCAAGAAGCATATTACAATTATCAATCAAAACGTCAACAAAAAATTATTTTTATTGGTAAATAGTAATCAAAATCGATGCTATAAAAAATATTTTAACGAATGAATTTCATTTTTAAGTCATAACATTAATTGATGAATATTTATTTAATAAATTGTTAATATGCAGTGTGATGCATATTAACTAATATGCATCGCGATGCATATTAAAACTTCACATTTTTTGAAAGATATTTTTATTGTTAACATGCATCAAAATGTATATTAACTAATATACATCGCGATGCATATTAACGGATTTGGATCTAATATTCATAAATCGATGCTATAACTTGAAGAAAGAATTTATCAAGGAAGATTAACATTCATAGCATCGATTCTGATTAACATTTACTAAATTTCAGTTTGTTTTTTTCGAGATTTGTATGGGTGAAGGTAATATGCTTCCTGATGCATACTAACGCTTCTCCCTTCCCCTAAAAAATGCACTTCCCTCTAGATCATTCCAATATATATATATATAGGGTGTGGATCCGGTGAGAACTAGACCCGCGTGAGATTGTGAGAACTAGTTAAAAACAAAAGAGCACTATTAGTTATATAAATCCGGGTAGGGGCAATTTGATAAATTAGCATTCTAATTTAATATACGATAGCATCGTGCCATCTCTCACACCCGCTATTTCTTAATGGGAAACCCAGAAGCATTAATTCAAAATTATTTTTATATAATAAACATTTAAACCAAACAATTCATATCATCAAATTCAGTTTTTGTTGTAGATCAAACTTCAATAAAAAATAAAACAAAGTACTAGATGCATCTACAGATCAACTAGATGCATCATACATATAATTAAACTCGGTATAAGATTATACTGAGTTAACTCCATATATTCTTTTGACTTTGATTACTTATGAATCTTTAAAACCGGTGGACCTATTCATTCGATATCCAAATATAAAATGAATGAATAAAGAATATGATGACAAAATGACAAACCCGAGCCTCTGGGGCTCTGGGCAAGAAGTCTTATGCCGACAATAATACAAATCCATTAAATATAAAGTATCTTTTGTTCAATAAGTAAAATTTGTCAGTGCGGTTCACAAGAATCAGTATTATCTTATACTGACTAATTATTTCAATTCATTATTTACTACTAATTAGTACTAATTGAGTACATATATATAATCACTTTGCATGTATTTTCTTGTTGCGTATGTATTGGATTAGTGTCTACATTAAGTGCTCAATTTGTTTAGACTGAGTACTCAATTTGTTTAGACAGTATGTTAGTATAGTATACTGAATTTGTTTAGTCTCTTTTTATCATATATTGCAGTATCTATATCAACTTATATGCGTAGTATAAAATTTTCCGAATTCGGTACAAAATGAAACTGGGCTAAATAATTCAATAAGCTAGATTTATAGGATGTGATTAATGATCCGCTTAATGTGTGAAGTTGTTTGAGTCGGTTGCAATAGAGTAACTTTCAACTAAATTAGATGTACAAGCAGATCAATTTCATGTAAAGCTATAAAACTTAGATAATTGAATGCAATGTACACATATATAATCAGTGTGTATATAACTTTTTGCATACGTACCATATTCAATCTACACTAAGTACTCAATTTGTTTAGACTGTAATTCAGTCAGTATGTTAGCACATCAACTTTGCTTAGTCAATTCGTATCATATATATTGGGCCCTATATATCTCAAGCTTATATATCAGATTCATCATGAAAACACACATAATTCACATGATTACAGTATGCATCTAGTGTTGCATCTGTAAAACACACATAATTCACATAATAGTAGTATGCATCCAATGTTGCATCTAGTGTTGCTTCTATAAAACACACGTAATTCACATGATAGCAGTATGCATCTAGTGTTGCATTCGTAAAATTTAAAATGATTTACACGAAACAGACTGCAATAATCTGCATTTGTGAAGCTTACGCATCTGAATTGATGATTTCACAAGCCCGTTATGTGACACCCGACAATTTAGGTCAAGTTTCGTACCTAAACTAGATCATTATTACGTGTATTTAGTTTAGAAATAGGCTAAATACTTGTAACTGTTTGTGTGTGTGTGTGTATATATATATATATATATATATATATATATATACACACGTACGCAATTGTTTTAATTGCGCGATAACAATCGGATGTGCTCCGACATATACGGACGTCGGTGAACTATTTTTATGAATAACGTAAATCTATTTTATAATTAAATAGTAGTTATTTACCTTATATTGTTACGATAATATATAAAACGTTATACGTTTTTTTTTTTGTATAAAACGTACCGAATGCGACGAAAACATACGAATCGTACCCGATAACCAAATGGAACCCAATGAACTTTTAATAGTATGAAAGTAAAGTATTTTAAATAATTTTTCAATCGAAAATAACAAAAATATATCGATAACGAAACATACCAATTAAAACGCATATACGTATAAACGAATAACGAAACTATCGGGTAAACAACCCCAACACGAAACGTAAAATTGGGTAACAAAATTTAAACCTTCCACACCCCTTGTGGGGCCCCCTTGACCGGCCAAGCATGGCCAAGCCATGCCTCAAGCCCCTCACCCTTATAATTACTTCCATACTCAACCCACCATACCACTTTATCACTCACTTCACTCTTTCCCATTCCTCTCTACCCTCAACTTTGTCTCTTGATCGGTTTTTGGCAGCCAAGAACACCACCCAAAATCCACCATATCACCACCACAAGTCCACCATCAACCACCACCTCATCCTTGGAGAAATCAAGCAAGAAACGCATTTATCGTCTTCTCTTCGGTTCTTTCATCTACACGACTTGTAAGGAACACTTTCCCTTGCATTTCTTTCATGGATCTTGTTATAAACATGTTAAAATATTCACTCAACAAGAATCTTGTCCAAAAATTATGTCGAAAACGTTTTATATCACAAAACAAACACGAAAGTACAACTCTTTTTCTGATCAAAAATTTTAGCCGACTTCAACGAGATGTTTCGTACTCAAAACTTAACAAAAATTGACGAATCAAAAGGCAAAAACTACGATAAAGATGTTAGCTTTCTTTTCCAACTGGTTTCGTAATTTTTTGACAAGATTTAGTACACGAAAACGAATTTATAAAATGACATAGACGATCTGACCTGATGGTCAGATTCTTGGACCAACTTCACAAGACCATAACTCGATGTACACAAATCAAAATAACATGAGATCTTTTCCTAAAGACCACAAATTTCGTTACCTTTAATTATTGTATGATCTCGTTTCCTGAAGTTAAGTATAGCTTGAGAAATAATTTAATCTTTGACTCTATATCTGTGATTTGAGCTGCTCGGCATAGGTTGATATTTGATTTATTTTGAACCACTTACCCTTAGCCAAAAATTATGAAAAATACGTTTTTGGAAAGCTTAGACATATGGGAACATCTGGAAATTTTCTCGAATTTTATTTTGAACGTTAGACTAGTCAAAATGAGCGGACAAAAACGTACATTTTAGTGGAAACGAGTTCGGGGACTGTTTTAACACATCATGAAAACGATACTTTTGGGTTTACCAAAAATCATAAAACTTACTTTTTATAAATATTAGAACATATTTAAGAGTCGTGTAAAAGTTTCGGGTCAAACCGAGCACGTTTGACCAAGTCAACAAAAATGTAACTTAAAACTGATCAGATCTGCAACACTGGATCGAGTGTCACAATCCATACTAGCGGCACTAACTTAAGTGCCGCAACCTATCTACAAATTGCCACCTGCGACACTGTCTCGAGAGTCGCAACGAATCAATTCTCACAACCTGCGGCACTAATCCAAGTCCCAAACATTTTCGATGTATCACATTTAGCGGCACTAACTCGAGTGCCGCAACATCCGAATATCGCACTATGCGACACTGACCTTGAGTGTCGCTATTATTATTAAAAATCACAACTAGCGGCACTTACCCGAGTGCCGCTACATATTCAAGTGTCGCCGTTAGCGACACTAGCTCGAGTGTCTCTAATTATCTGAATTTCATACTTATCGGCAGTGACCTCAGTGTCGCAATCTATACCGAGTGTCGCTCCTAGTGTCGCCTTTCACAGTCTGATTGAAAACACTTTGTCACCAAGTATTGAATTCACGTAACAACAACTAAACTATATACGATACTACTCGTGCACGCAATACATATACTTTTATAAGTATACAATGAAACAAACATAATAATAACGTCTTTGGGAATTATTATAACAAAACGTCACCAACGGGCCGTACACGTTTTCTAAAAACAAACATTTGGACAATACTAAGTTGAGTGAATAACTAGCATAAGTGGACATTAACCCTCCATTTACACATAAATGCATAAGTGGACATTAACCCCCCACTTACACACAACCTTATGCGTTTAGGGCGCTAGAAGGTTGCATCTTGGGACACGGACACCCACTACTTGATATACTAGCTGACCAGACTCAGGTGTGTCTCATAGCCCCACTTTTACTGCTTTTTACTTTGGGGGTGAAAATACATGCACTGTTTTATGAACACAAGTACTGAAAACACTTATACTAATTGCATGAGTAACGGAACTGATCCACTAAAGGCCTCGTAAATATCATTGTTCGTTAATCTCGTCTGAGCGCGAACATTATGGATAGATCTATCGGGAACTGACAATCCGCCCGGGCTAGTAGTGCTAGCCGACCCACGGGCGCATAATATTTCGTAAACTACGAGTGTTCTGGATTAGGCACTTGCGGAGGCAACAACCCACGTTAAGCTCGAACTTTGAGCTCATGGCAATAGTATACAATTACTTATCGTTGTTTGGCGATACAAACAAACTTGGAAATCTTGTGGTTCATACAATTACTTTTATAACTGTTTTAAAACCTATGAGCTCACCAACATTATTGTTGACGTTTTTAGCATGTATTTCTCAGGTCCTCACACGCAGTAGGTATTGGACTGCTTTTATGGGGAAGCAGTAGCTCGAATCGCATGTTTTACAAACAACAAGAGATTCTCCTGCATTACTATTTTTGTAACAGTAGTTATATATTAGAATTTTTAGGCTTAGTTGTGAACTCGCAGATTGATGTAAACATTTATGAGATCAATGTATTATTTTTGAAATGTTTTTCAAACAACGCATATAGAGGTCGTTCAATATAACTTTATGTAATGATATTGATTAGTCGTGCCCAGACCCGATTTCCGCTGCGATCAAATTTGGGGGTGCGACAGATTGGTATCAGAGCTAAAGGTTATAGCGAACTAGGTTGCATTATTAGGCCTAGACTATAACCGTTTAGTTAGTATTCCTTATTAGGTATGACTGGTTCGGGAATTGCATCATTCGAATTTAATTTAACATAGCATGATCAACTATGTACAATTAAAAGAGAAGCGATGCAAGGTCTGAAATGGTTATGGTGAACGAGAATGAATTAGTGAAATTGGACTACGATAGAAACGGGACCAAACTTATACGTGTAATACTTATTAGGCAATTATATATATATATATATATATATATATAGGCCTCACTTGCTAAGCACAACCTTGTCACGCTAAACTTAACATAGAGATATCATAAAATTTATCTTGAAAATATAATTTCGTTGAAGGTGCGCGTGGTTCGAAATGAGGAATGGTAATGGGAAATGGAATGAGAAGAGTACTAAGCAATGCAAGAGCATCACTTAGTATTATCTTTGTCATTGATGTTGCTTGGCTCATACTACTACATGCAGAGGTGACAAATTGGGTCAACTCAAGTTAACGGGTCCAAAGTACCATATACGAATCCAACATGATTTGTTAAACGGGTTGCAGGTCAAACTTACTTAACCCGTACATAATCTTTATTACCCATTTGGGGAACATGTTAATGAGTTGACATGTTGGTTTCAGATCAAATGACTAAAATATAATGGTTTCCTTCAGGTTGGTAAGTTGACCCGTTAAAATCGAAACTTGACCCGAGTTCGACTTGAAAAATTAAACGGGTTAATGAGTAATGAATGATTACATTGTATTTAACCATGCACTATTCATTTCCTTTACCATTCCTTTTCCCATTCCTCACCCCTTAATACCTCCAACCAATCCCCTAAAAATTTATTATGTTATGTTATCGTTAAGATATACATATTAATTTATTGTTAAGAGATTATAACGAATACACATATGGACACTTGTGTATATTATAAAGGCATAATCAATAGATATAAACATTTAACTTAATAGACTATTTAACTTCGATTTTGTAATATTATGCATGCTTACAAAAAATGTGTCAACCCAACATTTACCAAGACTATGTATCTTTGTATACGTACATGATAACAGACTATCGTTGATTTTTTAAAATGTACTTCATGTGTAAAATTTTTAATGTGTATATGCAACAAATGAAGAAAGAAACATGAAATAGTATATATACTTTTGTCTTAAAGAAAGAGTTCAAAGTTTATGACGGTGTTCATTTTAAAGTTTATATATGTTTCTTTTAAAGTTGTTACGTCTTTTAATCTTTCATACACCTCATAGTAATAGTTATACTAAGATTAAAATCAATATATATTGATTAAACATTAAGAATCCTGATGTGACGCAAAAAGTCATGTTTTCAAAGCCATTATTCCACACTTTTTGGGCACATCTTTAGTGAAAACATTCCAAAACAATCATTATTTACTAAAATTCACTAAAGTGCTCAAAATATAGGCGTTGCTACAAAAATCAGTAAAAACATCCGAATAACGAACAAAACGGAGCAAATAAGCAGCAACCAATTCTCGCACCCTCATTTATCCTATGATAAACATATTCTAACCTTATGATATGATGTAATAGGTAAAATAGAGACGATAAAATCAAGAATCATGCAAATCGGACAAAGGACGGAAAAGACTGGACGGTTACAAACTCATATAAAGTGATTTCGGCTATGCTAAAGTTGTACACATCCAATTTCAGTGAGATTGGCACCATTATAAGCGTAACGGAATTACGAAGACACAGGCTAAAGAATCAGGTCAAACGGACGCATAACGAAGGAGATACAGACGTTTTAAGCAACGAACGAAATCAGACGGAGGCCGTATACGGCCTTGGCCACCGTATACGCCCTTCATAGATCGTATACGGCCCATAACACACCGTATACGGCCCTATGAAGGCCGTATATGGCCCCTGGTACCCCATATGCTGCCCGTTTGTACTTCGTTTGCTTGTACGTGCGTGCTTCGCGAGTTGTACGGTTGATTTCAAGCTTTGCCTATAAATAGGAGGCCACCCCTCCATCATTCTACACACTTCATCATTTCATTCATTTCTCCATTTCCACTTTCTCTCTCACACACTCTCTCTCTCTCTCTAAACTCTCTTTCTTTCTTTCTCTCTTTAGAAATTAGGGTTTGATCCAGTTAGTTCTCAGTTAGTATTTAACTGAAACTAACGGAGGGGCTACTTTTGTAATAGCGTAGGGAATAGTTCAGGGGCTTTTATTGTAATATTGTCAAGGATATTGCGGAAGTTCTGCTTGTACTCTCTCTCTAAACGCTTATTCAATCTACGCTTTATTAACGGTTACTTCTTTCCTTATCTGTTATAATGATAATTGCTATTGTTATTATGCTAGATTTAGGACCTGTTATTATGCGTAGTGAGTAGTTTCCTTGTGTGTTTGTTATGATGTAGTTAGTTTATATGTGTGTGGGGTGATGCTGCTTTAAACATATAATTGGATAACATTATGAAATAACGGAGGTAACGTTATACGGCTTTCATTTGTATAGCGCCGGAATCATCACTTATGTGTGTAGTACGGAACGTGGAAGCTATGAAAGTCGTGGGCACAATCCGTTGTGGAAATAATGTTTCCAGTTATATTATATAAATGAAAACCGGTGATCTATTAATTTTGTATTTATGAATTTCTAAACCAAATCGCCTTTCCTCCAATTAAACATGGTTAGAACCTTTATGACAAGGAGTCGCGAACCTTGATCAAACGGTCACTACCTATCTATGTTTTTGAAACTGTAAACATGGTCTGAATTGCGTAGCTGTGGAAATACTGTTTAAAACCTTTCGTATAGTACACCGTGAATCAATCAGGGATTTATTGGGAAATAGTGAGGGCTGGTTTATATCATAGATGGTTGGGCTTTAATACAAACGTAGTTTAAACTAGTCTAGAGTGACCGTAAAGTATGTGACCCCGGAAAGACCACGATAGACGGCACTGTACTTCGTGTAACGTTGGAAACACTTTTAGTGTAGTACAAATACGTAGGAGCTAAGGAAATGTCGGTGGTTGAAGACTGTGTCACATCCTGGTTTGACTTCAGAGCTGTGGAAATGTTTGATCGCACTGTACACCGTTAGTACGCCTAAAAGATCTGGAACACTGTGGAAATGCTTAATTGCACTATACACCGTTAGTACATCTTGGGTCTGGAAAGCTGTGGAAATGCATAATCGCATGGTACACCGTGATGAAAGCTCGAGACTAAAATATAACCATTAATATAAAGTTAATAGTCACCAAACCAAGTCTTAACCTTAAATGCCTTGTCTGACTTCGTTGTCCCCGTAGTGTTAAGAAAGGTCGGAACTTTAGTGGGTATGTTACTCTATCTCATGCACCCAGGAACTAATATTCCAAGAAGGGTCGTTACTCCGTCACTGGATAACGTTGAAGAGTTGAGCATCCTCCTCCGATCAGACTCAATTTGGCCTAGTATTCAGTGACATATTTATTGGTTTCCCCAATCAGTAGGGTACTAGTGTTTACACTACAAACAATTAAGCTCAGATAAGACACAAACCTTTAAAAGACGTTTTCATATCAAAATCCTAGCATTACCCCCGCATAAGTTAACGAAATCATAACAAACACATCTCCTCCATACTGATTTCATCCCTATTTCTATTTTTCATTTATTTACTTTTTATTTAATTGCTTTAAATTACGGACCTAAGTAACAAAAACCCACTCAAACTCTGTTTTAAAAATCCCATCACTAAAATAAACAACTTGTCTTGATACTCCCGTTTCACAATACGATTAGCTTGAAGAACGACCCTAGGTCATACTATTGTTATACAGCCGTAGTAAAACTTAGGTCCCCAGCTCTTATAAATTTAAAACTCCACTGCCGTGTCCTCCTTCCGTTGCGTTGACGACCGTGACCGATCGAGGTGACGACAAATCCCTATCCCTATTAATCCCTATTAATCTCTTTCTCTTTAATATATTATAATAGAGTGTATATTAGGTTGTCATTATAAATTTAGGCAATTCTAATCTAATCCCAACCCTCCATTAATTAATCCTTTTAAATTAAAACCATTGATAATCTCAAACATAAATGACAACCTAATTAGTTAATGTGTATTCCTCAAAAGTCCTAATTGTCCCTAATTAAAAATATTACAAATTTAATGTAATTTAGTTTAATTTTAACAAAATAATCCGTAAAAAAAATAACTAAATAAACAGGTTGTTGATTAAAAAGAACAAAAAAATAAATAAATAAATCCTCATTGGTTTAACCTCGTACAAACACCTCCACAGTCCACACCCTCCACATCACTTTTTATTCTTCTCTTCTTCAGACAAATTCCCACATCCGGAACAACCTTCACCGGAAGGTTACCCCATTCACATCCCGTTGAAATTGAAGAATCTGGTGGCGAAAGAACCGGTGATCGCATACCAAATTTAGATCCAATTTCAACATCCAACAAAGGTCCGAACGTTTTTTAGTTTTATTATCATTATATAATCAGTATATGATCTTTGATAATTGCAATTGGAATATTTAATTGAATTTTCAGAATTTTAGGTTAAAAAAATCCATATTTTTAGGGGAAATAAAGCTGATAGCCAAATATGCAATAGGATCTTGATCTTATTTGATAATCCATATATGTTTTTTGTATCAAGTAGGTTAAATATTTGGGATTTTCATATTCTTTATGTGATCTTTAATTAACCTAAAATCTTATTCACACCTTACCGTATTGGATTATTGATTGGTTATATTGCTTAAAGAATATTGTTACTGATTTAATTTTTTAAGTTGTATAGTGTTATAGGATGTATGTGTGTAAGTTGTTAAATGAAATTAGTGTCCCGGTTAAAGTGGTTTTCCTATTAATTGTTTGTTTATAGCTTTGTCGCTTTGGTGTATAACACTTCTCATTAATATTCGTTCACTAGTATGACTACAATTGATAATATATGTTTTTTTCTGGTTATGATGATGCATAATCATATAACCATTTGAAGTCTTACAACTATATAAATAAATATGTTTTTCAATTTTAATCTGTTTACACTTTAGAAATTGTGTAGACTGGGGATGAATCATTAAGGGACACACAGGTGGAGTTTGGAGTTGTTGGTTATATAGTAATTCATTACGTGTTGCGCCAATGACAAAGGTAAAACACAACATCCCTAAGTATATGTCAATTTGTAGTACTATTGGTATCTTCGTGTGTGATAGCTACATGTGTCAAACTGGTGTGGCGGATGGCCGGTTAATGGGTCAAAATAGGTTTGGGTTAATTTGAGTAGAGGTTGCAATGGGATGTGTTGGTTGGCCTAATAAACACTTCTTTGTCCATTAAAAAATTAAATTAGTAATACGTTGAATGTCATTAGTATTACAAAAGAAATATTATTGCGTTGATAATTTGTATCTGATATGGGTTGTTTTTTAAATCAACATCTTCAACGTCAAAAGGCCAAAAAGGTATATATTTCAAGCATTTAGTCACAATTTACTATTACTATCATTGTGTAAACTATGGGTTCATCTGTAAACGTGTATTATTCTAACTAAAAGAAACCCGATTCTTTTTTCATTCTCGAGCATACATCCAGACAACTATGATATATTAGTATTTAATATTTTATTTTTATTTTGGTTTGTTATCATCAGTAGATAAGATTTGTTCATCATCAACTTAAAAACTAATTAGTTTTAGGTTACTTGATCGTCTTTGAAAAGAGATGAAATTAAAATCTTTCATATGGTCATTATATGTGATTGGGACTTGATCATCAATTGAATCGTATTCTTTTTAATTAGGCAATTTATTTTGCTCTTATTTTAAAATGTTGTAACATAGCAAGTAGGCTTACAATCAAAGAGTTCATTTAATCAAAACATGATTTCGAGTGTGAATCGTAATCTTTTACAATATATTCTGGTGCAGGCATGAACTTCAGTGCTGGTGGTGGTATTAATATGCGGATTGCTCTCGATCAGGTTATCGACCCACTTTTCCTGATCAACCACATGAAATTTATTACAAAGCTTTAGATCATGGATTTCTTAAGGTCTGCATAACAATCAGAAAGTAAGATTACAGGGCCTTTTTAAATATATTAGAAGCTAGCAATGTTACAATTTTAGTATACTTGTGGCCTTAATGATGACTTTAATATGTATATTGTTATGTAACATACAAGGTTGTAAAAAACGGGATTAGTCGGTGACTAATCGGAGATTAGTCGGCTAAACATGAGCACCGACTAATCCATGGTCAAGACGCTCCAAAAGTCGGTCAAAGACCGGTCAACGCGAAAAAAACGGTCAAAGTCGGGTCTAGGACGGGTCAGGACGGGTTTTTGGGGCAAAGGCGGGTCAAAGGCGGGTCAAAGACTGTTGATGCATTTTAGTGTGTCTGTCAGTTGGTCTATCGAGTTGTAAGTGTCGTTAGTTGATTGTAATAGAAAAGTCATTTTAGTATATAGCGACACTTAGCTTCTGTGTTAGGCGACACTTGCCTTAGTGTCGCATAGCGTCACTAAGGTAAGTGACGCATGAGGGCTGCGACATGCGACACTTCCCAAGTGACGCATGTCTGCCGATTTAGTTTTAGTATAAATACAAACCTACGGGTTTTCGGCTAGGGTTGATGAAACCCTAGCACCATTTGTCGACTAAGCACTTCTGTAAACAGTTCCAATACGATTTACAAGCTAATATACTCGTTTACTTTGATTGATTATTTGTTTTCGGTTTGAGTTTATTACTTGTTTTTGCAATTGATTGATTCCGCCAATCAATAAGAGTTATCAGTCATCTAGATCCAAGGCAAAAGGGACTTTCAAAGACGGGTTTTTTGGGCTGATTCCGGCAGTCACTATTCCGGTGTTGCTCCCGGCGGCGACTTGCTTGCGGCGGTGACTTTCTTCCGGCAGTGACTTGCTTCCGATGGTGGTTAACCGCTTTGTCTTTGTTTTGGGTTGTTATTATTATCATAAAGGAAATGGAGAGAAAAAGAAAAGAAAATGAGTTGCAGAGGTTAGAGGAGGAAGAAGAAAGAAGTAAAGAGACAGAGTGAGGGAAAGAGAAAAGGGAGTAAAAGTCAAGGAAGATGTCAGGAAATTGTCCATTTAATTACTAGTAGTTTTTGGTTTTTTCGATGTAAGTATATGTAATTTCTATTCAATCGGTACTGTACTTTTTGTTTTTTAATAAGTAATTTTATATATTGTATTTTATTTCATTTAATTATTGTATATTGTATTAATGTATTGTATTTTAATTAATTGTATTTGTTTTGTTAAATAAATGAAAATTAAATTTAGTTATCAATTTTACATAAACACCCTTGAAGTATTAGTATCTAACAGAAAAAAACATATAGTATGCAACAAATCAAGTACATTTATGGTTCTCATCTATATTTATTTATATATAATTTTGAAATTTATTTAAATACTAAAAAAGTCAATAAAAGTCAAAATCCGACTAGTCCCGACTAGTCCGTAAAATGTCCCGACCGACTAATCCCCGACTTACGACTTTTTCAACCTTGGTAACATATACATTTGAATTCGTCTCATGTCTTGTGTTTTCCATCTGCTATTTGGTTGATAGAGAACTTGATAATACACTCAAAGAATACAAAAAGTGCTTGAATTCTGTAGTGGCCGGTTTGCTTTCAAAGAAGGCTAAATATTGAGGCATCTGATGGCCTAAAAAAAGTTTAGGTACCAAGCCCATTTATGTGTCATACATAATCATGTACTTAAATTTTGTCTCTGTATATTTCAAGTACTTGCATTTTGTATGTATATCTCAAGTGATTATGAGGGATATTTGCAGGTTTAGGCGGAATTCAATTTTTTATTTATGAAACTGAATACCCTTAAACCAGTTGTTATTAACGTTTTAGTATGCCAACTTGATGTGTCTGCTTAATTTGAATTTTTATATATAAATATTCGTTCCTTACTTAATCATGCTAAAATTCATCTTATAAATAATTCATTTTCTTTTTTACGTAATCAATATAATATGATTCATTTCAGTATTCTCTTTTCAAATCTGTCACCTCCCCTTTTGTTAATTAAAAGTTTAAAGTTAATGAAGTTATTAAATTTAGGGTGGATAAATTATGCTTTCAGTGACTCATGAAATTGCGATGTGTGAATGTGTTAGAAATAGTTTCTGATAACGTGTTTTGGTTTTCATTTGCTTAAAATCTTGCCTGCTTACGAAATGGATGGGGGTGTATAATAAACTTCATACTTTAAGCTTATTCAAATATCATGTAGCTGAGAATCCTAAAGTTGTATAACCAAAAGCTTATTGCAACTTATAATTTTCTATTATATTGTTTTTGTAGGAGTGTTTGGTGATAATTTGTTCTTCATACCGCGTGCAAAGGAGTATGCTTTCCAACACTTTACAGTGATAACTGATAGTTTGGTATGCTATTTTAGTTTTAGTAATGCTATAAGTGGCAATTTACACCCATTTGCATATGAATGGGTCCATGCAGGTTATGTTTTATTTCAAATGAGGGAAATAGGTAAAATAAAAATATATAACTAATAGAATGGATCAAATTGTCCGAAGATCCGTTGGCTTAGCATTATATCAGTATTTCATCACCCAAGAGGTTGTTGGTTCAAGTCTTGGTGGAGATAATAAGTATTTAATATATGGAATATCAGTATTTCATCAACCAAGAGGTTGTGGGTTCAAGTCTTGGTGGAGACAATAAGTATTTAATATATGGATTGTAAATATATGTGGTATATGATGTATTGCCATTCTAAAAAGAAATGATCTGAAGATTAATTGTCTACTTTAAGCTTTCTGCATATCAGTATTTTACTTTGTATATTTGCGGGGTACCACCTTTACCCAAAAAATATATTACTTTGTAGTATTCCGGTGAAATATATTCATCCCTTCATGAATATTATACAAGTGAGGCCCAAATAAAGATGTAGAGTTGCTGTTTCTTTTTCTTTCTTTTTTTTGTTTTTTTTTCTGAGTCATCTAAATTGACTGGGTTTGTGCATAAAATTAGATGTGTTTAGGTCGGGTATTTTGGTGATGGAAAATGGTATTTGGGATGGACGAAGAATTCATCTTTCAAAAGCAGAGTGACAGCCATCTTAAACAGGTACGTTCAGTATAACAGTTACAAATTTACCATTGACGATTGAGGTGATTATCCTAGCATATCCTGAATTCAATTAATAAATGATTCTTGTATTAGATTTTAAAGTGTAATAAAACTAATCTATCTCTAAAACATGTCAAAATACATTTGGTTATAAAAAAAGTGGTTCACTGTCAGTTTTTATAAGAGATTATTGGTACTACATATGACATTATTTTAGCAATGCTCGTCCTCCTTATGATGAATGTCACTTAGATCCATAGTAGACATTGACAAAATATTTTGAGACCAAATTTAAATAGAGGATACGAAATACCCATTTTAAGCAACCCGTTTGACGTGTATGACCCGTTTCAAATTAAGCTCAATATTTGATTTTTGCTGTAAAGGATAAATCATAATTCCCTTTGACCCTTGTAAGTAAATGGATCGAAATTTCAGCTTCAAAGCAACATATTTGGAAAGCCTCTGATTGTATTGACCCGATAACTTGGTTCTCCGCGGGTTAAAAAGGATTTTAACAGGGAACCTTTTAGGGGAAGACCACTGATTGCCTATCTATGGACAAATGCAAAAATAATGTTTAGTGACATGTACTATATTAATTGTCCATTTTGACGCGTTACCAATTTTAGCTCCCTAGACCATATAATCACCTCTAAAAAATGGGTAACGTTATTAAATAAAGGTTGTCATGTAGTCAATGCATACTCTAAGGCAATAATAGGCATACATCCAAGAAAGAAAGAAATAACTGGGTGCCTCCTTGATGTGAGCCACAAATCCTCTAAGGTATAAACCCTTTTTACAAGCCTATTGTATTCTGCGTATATTACCAAGGCAATAAACTGCATGCATTACTACTGCTATTCCTTCAAACTGTTTTGAGTAGTAAAAAAATGCATTCTGCAGGTAATGAAAGTGCAGTTTTAATTATGCTATATCTTGGATTGTTTGGATCCGTAAAATTGGATTTGGAACTAAAACCAGTGCTTCAAAAAGCTCCATTAATTCTTCTATTTGTTGGACTAACTTTAACAGTAAAACTGCACTGTATCTCTATTCTATATATATATATATATAAGAAAACCCTAAGAGAGATCTCCCCCTTCATTAAAGAGCAACCCTTCATAAAGTTACCATTAGATCAACTAATGATGTCATTAGTCCTAATCATCATGTTGTAAAATACTAAAATACCCCTTATTAAACAAAACCCATCTAAATATTAATAAAAGAAAACCTTTGCTACTTTAATTTTGTAAAAAATTGACATCTATTAACCAATCAAATTGCTTGATTTCACCAAACTTTCAATTAACCAATCATATTCATTGACTTCCAAAAAATCTATCCTAAAAATTCTCTATATTTTAATAATAAAATTAAAAAATATCTCATCCGGAAAAACAGATTTTATACAAGTTAATAGTGATTTATTAATATAATTTATTTATATCATGTTAACACTTATCGATAAATAATAAATAAAAAATAAAAAGGTTTTACTAATTGAATCTTACCCTAAAGCTATTTTTAAATCTAATTTAATTAATATATTTATTATATGATAAAAATTGAAAAAAATAATATTATATTAATTTATAACTTTATTGTATTCATCATATTTTAAAGTATTATAATTATCGATGATAATTCTTGACAAATCATGAAACAAAGATAAATTATTTTTTGAGTTCGATTAGACTTAAGGTTTGAGTCAATGGTCGATCAAACAACCATATATTTAAATTTAATTATATTTCTATATGAAAAGGAACAACCAGTCAATGTTGGTCCCGTTTATCTAAGTAGGTTATGCAAATCTTATTTGGGTTCTATTTGACCGATCAAAGTAACCGGATCATTTATAATATCAGTTCGAGTTGAGTATTGAACTTGGGACCTGAAATGTCAAACCCGCTAACTTGACTTGACTCTAATTGTAACCCCCAAAATGTAATAATTGAAAGTTAATAAGAAAGATTGAGCTACGAATTTTAATTTAGCTATTTACTTTGATAATTATTTAAATGATCTTAACAAGATAAGTAAATACATCATTTCTTCAAATACAATTTGGATTGAATGTTTTACTAACTACGATGGTAAAATAGTACCTTATTTTACTATCTTGGAGACTATAAAAATGACCAAACTATTTGCATGGTAGTATTAAAAAGGCTTTAATAATACGTATTATATAATCACATTTTAGTATAATTGTACCTCACATACACAAAGGATCGATTGTTTTAATAAAGTTGTAATCACTAAACATATGTGTTTATAGCCGGAACACATTATAGATAAAAAGAATAAACACTGAAAAAAATTATTACCTTATTCAATCAGTATTTTATTATTTAAAAAGTAACAAATTGTCAAAAAAACAAATCCACCTTTTTCTCATTTTTTATCAATTAATTTTTTATGTTTAAAAGTGGTAAGTAATGTAAACCACACATTAAAAGGTATATGTTCAATTTATGCAGATCATTTGTTCCAATAACTACAATTAAACGTTAAAAAATTTACATTTAGCATTACATCATCAACTTACTTTTACAAGAAAAAAGGTATTTGGCCTCATATTACTATACATAATTGGTAACATATATTCCTTAATGTGTGTTTCTAAATTACTATACATTTGCATTGACAATCTGTGTGGAAACACGGGTCTAAAGATAATACATTTTTTTTTACGTTGTCATTATCACAATTATATTATAATGTCACATTTAGTTAAACCTGCATGTATACACATGTTTAAATAAAATAATAATAACAATAACTCTTTCTATTCAAATCTTTGAAAAATAGAGACCTATTAACCAACCAAATGATTTGTTTTTTTTTTTTAAACTTTCGATAAACGCAAAAAAAACGTTGATTTATATCAAAATTATATTTTGAAAAAATAAAAGAATCAAAATCCCTTAACGTAAATTTTTAACCTAACTATTATTATTGTTGTTGGCAAGAATATTATAATGCTTTGTAGTATATAAAAGGAAGGTAACATTTTTGAATGAGAGTTTTGTATTCATTTGTTCATCATTTGTTCATTCGATAAAGTCTTTGATTTTTAAATATCATAGTTTAGAGTGACTATTATTGGAATGTCAATGCGACTCTATATGAACATACAGGCTTTACTTAATACCTTATTGGCAATACAAAAAAACCCTTCATTTTTTTTTATTTTTTTTTGTAGTTTTACTACTTTGTTGAAAAAAAATTATACTTCAACATAGGTTATGAGTTTTGACTAATTGATCAAAAACATAGGTTGTGTATCGGTTGGTTTATTCAAGTTTCATGTATGATAATCTATTTTATCCTTCTCTAATAACTTTCACTTCAAATCTAATAGGGTACTAATAACTAAATAAGCAATATAGAAATAAGTAAGTATCCGAATTCTTCGTAGAAATTTATGAACAATGGATGTATTAATCTATCACTTGCACATGGTTTTAAGACTATAACATGATTTATTAACTACCAATAACGAAACTTGATTAATAGATAATGAGACTTAATAAAAACTAGCACAATACCCGCGCAATGCAGCGGTGAAAATGGCGACGGTGAATGGAGGAGCGAGCAAATGTTTTAAAATAAAAACATATTGTACTCCGTCCGTCCCATTTAAAATGTCGACATTACTATTTTGGGTGAAAAGTGTAAATTTAATTTTTTTTTTTAAATATTTGATGGATGAAAAGTGTAGTTAGTGGAGAATAAGTAGTAATTAAAAATAATAGATAATGAGATAGGGGTATTAATGGAAGTTTAGTTAGTGGATAATAAATAGTAAAATATAATAGAGAATGGGATAGGGGCATTTTAGGAAGATTGAATATTTTAAGTAGTGTTGAAATTGAAATGTGGAGATGTTTTATATATGAATATAGATACAGTGAAAATGGTTTGCTTTGTCACCCCGTGTTTACACACGGTCTAAAAGCTAGTATTTGAAATAAAAAAAATCACTTCCCGTGTAACCCTCGCCCCTTTTCCCTTTCTTCTGCAACTCCCCCAACTTATCACCTTCATCTCCACCTTAACCTAAAACATCATAATCATCAAACGTCAAACAGGGACTCATAATCAAATCATCATCATCATCATCAATTTTTAACCATACTTATTCCACGAAAATCGCTGGCTCGAGACCTTCTGTGCGCAGCCTCGTCGGTGCCGGATCTCGTCAGTATTGATGGAAATCCGGTGACCGAAATTGAAATCGTTCACAAATCACAAACGAATCATTCGATTACTAGAAACCCTAGAGTCATCAATTGAAGCTATAGTTCATCATCTAAATCTGTTCCGCGCTACTATGCTCTCCGGCGATGGTATTGATCTTGAGATCGATGATTTTGTCAAACAGGTCCAATTTATATATATTTCAATTATATAAATGTATATATTATGTATATGTATGTGCCTATATTCAACATTTTTGTGATCTATGACTTATTAATGTTTTTTTGGTTTGATGTGTTAGGATATACAAGATACATATATATATAAACAGATACATAGACACGTATATTCTTCGGGTGTTTGTGGTAGTTCATGGTGGATCGTGATGGTTATGGTGTTTCCAGACTTTGTCATTGCCATTATAAGGTAAAGTTGAATGCTTTATCATTTCACAATATTCTGAAAATTCATGGTTTTTATTAAGGATTACTCAAAATTTATGAAGGATTAACCACAATAATTGTTTGATAAAACTCATGAATGATATCTCAAAATGTGTAATCATTTGACAACTGGTTATTAGGGGGGATGTTAAGATCAAGCTATGGAAACTATTTATCTTGCATACGGTGTTTTCCAGTATTTAAAGTTTACGCACAACAACTGTATGATATAATGCTTAGTTATCAAGCTATGGAAACTATTTATTTGACATTTTCGAGTATTTGTAGTCTCAAATAAAATAAGACATGCTTTTGTAAAATACAGTCAATACATATTGATGCACATGTAGTAGTCTAATGGAAATTCAGAATTGAAAATTTGAAATGAATTTGAGTCACCTCTAAAAGCATTTCATCCTGGTGATACTGCGTGCACACAGGCTGAGTATATGGGTGTTCTATATACTGACTGAAGGGTTTTGGTTGCTTTGTATACATAACAAAAATTTATCTTTGATAGTTGATAGCTTTATTGGTTGAAAATTATGATTCAGATGTAGCCAGTGGGTCATTTGTATAGAAAGAAATTAAGATACTAATCAATAACATTTTTAATTTGAAGGGTTCATGGATACTGCACTATTATATTATATGGATCTATATGCAAGTTTTGTTATTTCAAACCATTCATATATAGAATGTACCTAACTTTTTCTTGTCCGTCTATAGCCAAGGTATATGTATACTCTGGAGATGGATAATAGCGAGATCATGGAAAGTCTAAAAGACGTTGCTAACAAGGTTTTATTGGAAGATAGTAGAGATATCTCTATTAGCAGATTGCCCGTGATGGTCAAGTCTGAATTTTCCTGGATGAGTGACATGACGGAATGTGATTGTGAATTTAACTATGGAGGATATTTCTTAGTCAACGAGGCTGAGATGGTTACAAGGTACCCCTTAATTAACGTATTTCTGCATAGTTGGAAATTGACTACCAGTTCATATATATCAAAAATACCTTAAGGATCATTATATCAACTTCGTAGAGTACATCATTTATCTTTTCAACCATTATTGCAAACAATTATTTGGTTTGAAATACACTTTGGAAACTTTTGACCTGATTAACCTATTTGACCCAAAAGGAAAATCAATTAAACTTGCTTGATGGATTAGTGGTAACTGTTATGTAGTAATAAATAAATCAACCTGTTAGATATAATCTATAATATGAATGGTGATTGAACATGACCTATTCGTAAGTAATTTAAACCTGGTTGATCCAGTCTGAACCATTCGTAAGTAATTCAGTCAAAATTGTCACTTTTACCAAACATGCTTACTTTACATCCGAGTTATATTTCATTGTTTATTGATCAAAGTTGGAAAGAAAGACATCAGGTTTATAGACATTCTGTTGGAACGATGGAAAGTGGACCGTATACTCTTGAATACATGGGTATTGGGTAGCATGTCGTAAGATAGATTTTACCTTTTTATTTATTGTAATCTGTTTATGATTGATGTACTTATGATTACACCAGTGAATTATATATATAATGGAATGGAATGGAATGTGGTGCATTGAATAGTGTTTGGAGTTTTCCTTATTGCCTATGTAATCAGTTTTGATGGTTCTACTGTTCGATAAATTCCTTTATTAAGAAAGCTAAAGCATAGATGAGGGATATGTTAGCAATAATACGTATCAAACTGATTCTTTGATCCCTAAATGACCTTATAATAATAGGAATGAATAGGTTATTCGAACACTGAAAAATGATGATAATTAAGTAAGAAATCCACATTGGAATATCGTCTGATTTTTTTTATATTGTTCTATGTGTTTATTGTTATTCACAGGCTAAATGTGCTATACAAATCTCATTAATATGAGGACATTGACATTATTATCGCAGCAAGAACATTAGCATTGGCTTAACAACACCTGTGTATTCAGCTGAAACATGTGTCTCAATTTTGTTGCTATGATGAGGTAGAAGAATCCTCCTCTCCCACTCTTTCCATGATGATATATTTCATTTTCTCAGCTTGTGGGATAACAATGAACATTCTAACAGTTCTTTCGACGTGTTATCATCAGTAGTTTGTGATTACAAAAATTATGTATGTGGTTTGACCTATTGTTGTTCTTGTGCTCCATCATATTAATAAGGTTTTGTGTTATCTACATCTTCTATATCTATATTCTATATATATGTAAAAGAAAACCCCTGCCCCAACCCCAATCCCACCCCTTAATTATTATATTTTGTTCACTTTGTGATAGCAATTCCTATTATTTAGGGGAAATAAAGTTACATGATGGCTCTTCGTATTGAGGTAACCAAATCTTAAGTAACGTTTAACTCTACCTATAATTAGTATGTATATATATATATATATATATATATATATATATATATATATATATATATTGTATGTAATGCTATGTAAAAGAAGTAGAATAATTGTCTGTAGGAAAGTTTTTGATAGAAGTGTTTATTTATTAGAGAAACATATATATATATATATATATATATATATATAATGTAAGTACGAATCTAATAAGGCATTACATTATGTGTTTCTTGGTAGATTCTTGGGAGGTTCAATCGTGCTCTTGCATCTCGGTTAACACTTCCCCACTTTGTATGTGAGATTCCTTTATTTATGCCAGTGGGAACACAAGGTTAGAAATTCGAGTTTCGTTCCGTTTTGATATTGTTTTCTGTTTATGATAATCATTACTTGGTCAATTGATAGTATTACAGGCTGAATGGCTGTGTATCTTTCTTATGTTATGCAAGTTGAGAATTATGCTCATGTTACTGTATCCTATGGTCCAATGTAATGTAATCAACAAAAAAAACACATACACACTACACTTTAAAAGTTTACATATTGACAAACCTGATATCGATGGTCTGTGAAATCACACAGGCCATGTACAGAAACGGATACTATTTATGAGATTGGTAAATTACGCGTCTGACTTCTGTAATATTGGAGGCTACCATGCAGTCTAAGATCTTTTAAGATTGCTAATGTTATACTGATAGAACAGAGTTATTCTTATGTTTCCGTGGCTACAGGGACAATAAAAGGATTGACAACCCATCTGCTTGAAGAGATTGGCTGCCAAATTATACTTGGGAATCTATATTTTTTTTGGCACTACATCCAACTTCTGAGCTAATCGATGAATTAGGTGGGCTTCACAAATTTATGAACTGGCCTAGGGCACTTCTCACAGATTCTGGTGGTTTTCAGATGGTAATTCTTCATGACTTTTGTTTCACTGTAGAGCTGGTTAAATATATCTTTTCGTGGAACACTTTTGTTCCAATGACCTTCATCATTCTCTTCAATTGGAATATAATAGTTTGGGCTGTTTAAACGCTTTCAGATCTCTTTGTTGCATTTAGCTGATATTACTGATTTACTGAAGAAGGTGTCACGTTTCAGGTTCTTCATCTCTTTTTACTTACCTATACATAATAAATGTGGCAATTCCAGCCCATTTACTAATGAATCGGTTGATTCAGCTAATGTATAATCTCATACGTGTTAAGCCTGTTAAAATAAAGATAAGAAGCATTTTAAAAGGAAACGGGTCAAATGGTATAAACGTCACCCAAAGTATATTTTTACCATTAGATAATACATACCTCCTAAGTCATTTTTATTCAGCAAGTCCATTGATTGTTTAAAAAATTTAACATGTTTAGTCATTACTCATTATTAAAAAAAATACTTTTTTGTTAAATTTATGTGTTTGGAGGATCCTATTCCGTTTCAAGTTGAGGCCTTATCAAAATTGACCCTTTTAACCCCTTACCGAACCTGTCTGACCCACCCATCTTGACTCCTCAAACATGTACTATGTTTGATGAACTTCCCATGATCCCTCATTTACTAACAATGTATCGAGTCCCATTGTCATGTAGGATTCAGCTATACTCTGAGACGTGGTAATATATCTCACCACAAATATATACAAGTTGGGAAAGGAGGAGACGTTGGCCTCAACCAAATTTCACTTATTGAACCTAAAAGTGGCATGTGGTAAGGTAATGGGAAGCAGACGCGGTAGAGGTAAGCAAACGCTAGGTCAGGATATCTACAGGTTAGGCCAGCGCTTTGATTTTTTCCCGATGTTATCATGTTACTACACGACTACTATTGGATTCTGTGTCAGCTATATTGTAATAGATTTGTTAGATTTGGGTAGCTATTACAAATCTCGACCTTAGCTCCAACCTATTTTTATATCTTGGTTTCATATAAAATTATGTCAACCATTTTGAACTAACGTCATTTCTAGATTAAATTATATCATAAAATGATTAATTAAATGCCATCGACTTTTATAGACATACGAAAGTGACTCTAATGTTAGCAGCGAATGGGTGAGTTGATCCTCATGCAGCTCCAGTTAGCAGCAGGAGTCTGGACTTTGACTTACCTTACCAATCTGTATGTTGCTAAGCAATTTCCATACGTATATATGTACACCATACACGTGTGTGATGCGTTTCAGCTTATGATTGTATTCTACTAGATAATTAGTGTTTGGTACAGTAATTAAGCTCAGTTTTACTTGGCAGGTCCCTTGTCACATTCGCTTGGCAATTTAACTTGGATGCGGTGGATGTAAGTTGCCTCATTTTGATACTTGTAATCCGAGATCATTATTAAACTCAAAATCTTTAATAATGCATACGAAATATTTGATGATTCATTTGAACTTTTGTATAGACTATTGGTATCAGTGCGTTACAGGGGAACTTGGACCAGAGCTAGGGCTGAGCACGAACCTCAGATCACTGTATATGTATTTTTCTTAACATCAGTCTAGCAGAAATATTTTCTGCTTGATTTTTCATCGTTTGATTTATTTTTGTTTATGATGCTGCAGGGCATTTGGCACAAACATCTTTAATGGTTCCCTGCCTTCTGAACTTATATGGCATACTCAAGGCATATGATACGTAACTGTTCGGTTATTTAAATGCTCGATGTTCCTACCGGAGGTGCAAAGGTTACTCTTTTGAAGGTTCCAAACCACCTTTATTTTATCGACTGACCTCTTTCAGGAATTGTAAGTATTTCTGTATTTGTTTTTAATAAATTCTCATCATACTTTGCAAGTCTTTCTCATGGTTGTAAAAAACGGCCTAGGCGGCCGAGTAATCGCCGGTTAATCGCTGGTCGGAGGTGCTCCGTGGCGCCTAGCCTGAATCGGAGTAAAAAATCGGTCAACGGTCAAAGTTGGTCGAAATTCCGGCAAGTGAAGGATTCCGGCGAGGTTAGGCAGTAAAAATGGTACCGGTTGAGAAATTCCGGCGATTTGCTTGATAATTCCGGCAATATGTGTTGGGAAGATGATGAATAGGAAGGGAAGTAAAAAAGATGAATCGGAGATGTAGCTTATGGAGAAGAAGAATAATAGAGGAAAGAGAAAAAGCAGTCAACTTTTTTAAAGAAAAGATTGAAAAGTTGAAAATATTTACATTTTTAGTCCTCTAATTTGGACTATATCACTTTTTCACTTTAAATAATTTTTAAATGTATTTCTAAGTCCCTCATTTGTATATTTTTGCACATATAATAATGAAAATTATTAATTAAATGTAAAAAGTCAACAAAAGTCAATATCCGAGTACACCCCGATTACACCCCGACTAGGCCGATTACTCCTTCAGAGGTCCTTGCCGAGTACACCCCGACTAGCGTTTTTTTCAACCATGGTCTTTCTATTTTGATCTTGTGATTTAAAGCTGCTAAAAATCAGCTGCTTTCAAATTCCTTGTCTGTTCTATGGGCAAATACTATATATGTATCATAAGTTCACCCATCTCCCCTTTTTCTTATTATGTGACTTACTGAGATGCATTTCTTGCAGGTGCTTAAGGATTAATAGAATTCTTGGGCCTACTCCAACTGACATTGGAGATAATGGGAATTTGACACGGCTGTGGGTAATATGCGTCGCTACTGAAATATTTGAATGTACATACTATTGAGATATTTACTTAGTTGTGTACTTGTCAGTGACTTGAATTTCAACAATATGACTGGTCATATTCCAAGAGAATTATTCAACTTCAGTCAAATCAATTTCTTGTAATTCATACATACTCTCCTATGATAAATATTATTTCACATGAAATCAGGCAATAAGTTTCGATGTTGAAATGAAATAATTAGTACTCGATTTTGACATCTTTATCGATTTTGAATATAGCCATTTAACCCGTTGTAAATTAAAGCCCAACTCGAATTAACACGTTCAATACTAAATGGGTCGAAACAATAACGCATGAAAAGATACGTGCAAGAGTTGAATTCTCTCCATCCTTTTATATTGTGTTACTTCTTGTCTCCTTTGTCACCAGCTGAATGATTTTCTTCTTTCCAGTACCTATATTAGCCATGGATATGCTTTTATTTACCAAATTCGGCAGCTGCGTTCGAATAGGCGGTTAGCCTAAGTGAAATAAATCTTGGATCAATGTTAAAACTTCAATGTCATGTCCTATTGTGAAAGCTTTGATATGTGTAAGAGATTGGGTATTTGCAGAGACATGTAATATACTTTTGTAAAAAAAAATGAAAAAAGAAAGAAATTGTTTACTTATTTTATCATGATATTTAACTAGCAGAAGGTTTTTGAAGAGAGTTTGGTACATCAGCTTAATCGTGAAAATAAGCTACAAAACGTGATTTGATAACAACACAATCTTATATATATATATATATATATATCTTAACCCCTTATAAAGGGTTTTGGTTTTTGGCTGAATGTTTAAAGATGTCATATCAGAAATTACGTATATGCCCTTGTATATCTCTCTTTAATATTATTAGAGGCTTTGATTAGTCAAATCAAATTGGACTTAGCCTTTATGTTTTTCCTTAACCCTCTTTTTGGATTAGCAAATAAATCATTAGCTATATTTTTAAATTACCATCTTATCCCTCTTTTATACCAATAAATTCAACTACCTCATATTGCCGCTCCAACTTTTCTGTATCTTTTGAATTCGAGTTTCAAAATTTCAGACTTTTTTAGGAAATTACTGATGGTGTATATTAAATAGAGATTAATACTTTCCTTTTAATCGCCACTTCCCTTTTCTTGGATCTTATTACTGTATCAATCAATATACATATTGCAGCCATGAGATCGGCAGTTCCTTTCACCAGGAAATACGATTCTACAGAAGATCAAACAATCGCCAATGGCTGCTGAAATCTTTTTCACACCGCTAAACGAAATCACCAATGAAAAAAGTGACTGGAAGATTAGGGTTAAAGTTCTTATGTTGTCGAAACAGAGCTATAAAAACACAACAAATCAAATCGCCTCCATGGATATGATCCTACTGGATCCGCTTGTAAGACTTTTCTGTTTCGTTAACAATAATCATGTTTTTTTAATTGTTATTTGCTTAACTTCTACTGATGCATGGTTACTTAATCGGGCGACGCCACATGATTTTAGTTTATGTGATCACGATAATCATGTTGTTTTGAATTAATGCTTGATAATGCTATTTGGTGAATCGTGTTTACTAATCCGATTTGGTTAACTGAGTCTGCTGCATCTCTCTTTACTATTAATAGACGCTTTGTGTTCATCATTACTTGATTTTCTGTGATCACGATCAGCGTGTTGTTTTGAATTAGTGTTTGCTAATGCTATTTGGTGAATCGTGTGTACTAATCGTATTTGGTTAACTGCTACTGCTGCGTCTCTGTTCACCCTTTACCATTTAACCCATTTGTAATAATTTCAACCCAATTCGATTCTTTCATAATTAGGTTATGTGATCACGATAATCGTGTTGTTTTGAATTAATGCTTGATAATGCTATTTAGTGAATCGTGTTTACTAATCCGATTTGGTTAACTGCTATTGCTGCATCTCTCTTTACTATTAATAGAGGCTTTGTTTTCATCATTTTATGATTTTCTGTGATCACGATCAGCGTGTTGTTTTGAATTAGTGCTTGCTAAAGCTATTTGGTGAATCATGTGTACTAATCGTATTTGGTACAAAAATACGGTTTTCTTCTTGGTCATATCTTTTATGCAGCTATGAACCAAATTGAAGCAGTAGAGGATGATTATCGTAAGATGATTGGCTTATCTGCAGATTACTGTATTTTTAGAGCTATAATTAGCAATCATGCAACTATTGTATAGACACTGTATATATGTATAAACATGTGCCTTATGACCTTAAACATTGACGAGCTCTTCTTTTTTAATTATGGTTTGACACTTCCTCATAGTTAGCAAGCATGCTATAATGACTATTACTTGACAAATGAAAGATTGTGTAGATAAACCAAGCCTTAAGACTTGGTGTTTAAGCTCAGAAGAAGTGTCCTAGCCTTATTAAAGATTTTGAGGAGATTATTAATTAAGTTTTCTTTCTTTTATTTGAATTTTACAGGAGAGATCTCTCAAATGTGTGGACTTGGTGAGTGAATTAAGTAGTGGTTGTACGAAGAGCATAAAGAGTGGTACAGTGCCACTAAGTCCCATTGGTGTGCTTGAAGCAGCATGCTTGAGTTGCAATAAAAGTGATGATGCAAGAGTTGAGTCAACTACCTGTAATGGATAAGGCGCAACGGTAGAACACCTTCTCATTTGGAGATTTAGTATAAGATGACGTATATCTCTTAAGCTACAGGCATAATACTATAATGCTTTTTGGCTATGACCGCTATTAGTCCATACAAAATGTTCGGTTCGCATGATTATGCTTCGGATGGAAACATGCATTCTCTGCAAGTTGCTGAATTTACCCCTCAAACTATTGTTTTTGTCCTCGATTTTGGTAGTGAATTTTATGAGGTTTGTTGCCATTTTCATTGATTTTCTTCTAATGATTCACATGATTAGATTTGGAGTTCATTTTTTTGCTGGATTGCCAGTCAACGATACTCACTATAAACTGCATCTGTAAGTTCTCATGACTGTATTTAGTAGAGCTGTGACTATGATATACATTATTCGTTTGAGTGCCTCTTAATATAGACTTTGAAATGATTATCTGACGTATAAATAGTGTGCAATTCCAGTTCAAGCTGCTTTATATATGAGAGTTTTGATGCATTACTATGCCTGTCTATTCCTTCATTTCAGTTCATAGTTCTTTTACTTAAAGATCACTTCAATTCGATGCTCCTTACAATTCTTGATTTTCACCACAGAAAGACGATGAGTTTTTTATCTTGCGATGATGGCCTATGGACATTTGTGAAGTTTGTGGAGAGGATCACACTAATTTGTACAGTTGTAGCATTCCCGAAGAAGCTTGGTATACCGTGGGTTTAACCTCTCTTTTTTTTTTCATTTTACATGTTTAAGTCTAGAAAAAGTAATATTTGGTACAATTGGCAAAATTGGTGGGTCAGGCTGAGTTAGATAGAATGGATACGCTTTGAATATCTATCAAGAGCTAAATTTTTGGTACAACTTCTATTTTCCTGTGCAAAGCTAATAAGGGTGTTAAGTAGCTCTGCAAGAACTATTGGTTAGCACCTCAAGACTTTGGTGGTGGGTTAAAAAAGGGTGCACCATATCTCGGGTGATTTGGGTTTGCTTTGGACTGAGCAGAAAGAGATGACTGACATGGTTGTTTACTTTGACGAGAGTTTTGGAAGATGTTGATTTTTTTTGAAGATTTAACGAAAATGGAACTCATGAATTTGCGTTTGGATTATCAGGTATACTCATCTTAGGTACCAACACTTTTTTCTTTTGTTTTCTTTCAATATGGTTCTCTAAATAATAATCTTAACGTGGCAGTTACTACCCATTTATGTAAATGGTCGATTCATGTTATGTTTGATCTATAATTAGGTACCAACACTTTTCCTTTTGTTTTCTTTCTATACAGTCATCTAAATAATAGTCTTAATGTGGCAACTTTTACCCATTTATGTGAATGGTCTATTCAAATGGTAATTTA
Source organism: Helichrysum umbraculigerum (assembly GCA_949592205.1). Lineage (NCBI taxonomy): Eukaryota > Viridiplantae > Streptophyta > Magnoliopsida > Asterales > Asteraceae > Helichrysum > Helichrysum umbraculigerum. The sequence continues at coordinate 171,051,748 of CATIUR010000001.1, forward strand.
TATTGACTTTGCGTTTATATAAAGAACTTTTTTGGCTTTGAAGTAATAGGAATATTGTGATTTTAAACCTAATGATCTAATTTTTTTTACTAAAATATTAGTAGACTGTGCATTGGAAATGCATTGTCGAATACTTGATAAGCTACCCTACCCCTACTGCTATTTTTTATTATCATCTTTTTACTCTTGTCATGTGTTTGAGATATTACATGACTCGATTCTGACCCTTTTATAATTGCCACACATACACATTACTATTAAGTTTAGACATTTGTTTCGTTATGATATTGTAGTTTTGAAGTTTGGGGGGTCAATTAGCTGATTTTAGAAAACTATTGCAAGAGACAAATCAATGGTGACTAACATCACCTTGTCCTGCTCATTATCGTTCAAAAATGGCCTGATATTAGATATGGCACTCATTACATCTCTAAGGAACGGAATGAATTGTGCTATGAATTTTTGGGCGTGCCAAGCTTCCAAGAAAGGTGCTTTAATTTAATCTACTGCTCTGTTATATTAAGAGGCTACTTTCATCTATGAAAAGAAAGAAGATTGTGCTTCTAGCTACACAGGAGGGAAATATGGATCATCAAGTTTTGTCTTGAAACGATAGCTCCAACAGAGGTAATTAAAACCCATTTATACATGAATGAGTCTACTCGGGCTATATTAAAAGATTTAGTCTAAATGAAAATGGGTCAATCGGCCTGAGAATAGATACATATGCATTCAAGTATTGTGCATATAATTTACATCGTTTTCGGGCTGAGAATATATACATATGCATTCAAGTATTGTGCATATAATTTACATCGTTTTTGGTCGTGTAGGTTTCAACTACTGGGAATCATCCTTAGGTAGTTAGGTCTGTTTAGCCGTAACCATCATATAATGCTATTGGCGTGTCATTGTCATTCAATGATTTACTTTTTGTTGTTGTTTTTAACAATATGCATTTACGTTGATAAATTAGGATCTCTATTCGTTGCTGATTGTGTCGAATTAGAATTAATCACGTTGATTATGTGAAATAACGAACATGATTTGATTGATTTTATGCTATGTTGTTATTATTTTCTTGAGCAATCTGCAGGTATCACCTTATCCGATTTGGTATTTATAGCCAATTTGGTTGTTAACCTTCCAATTGATGGCATTTGATACTTCTTTCCCTCACGATACAAAGGTGCAATTTTTAGCTCATTTTTTTTAATTACAGCTATCTTGGGACCTGTCATCCGAGAATTTGCGCTTTGTACTTGAACTGCTTTGTTTAGTTTCTGTTTACTTGATGATGAATTTGGTGTTTCTTGCTCTAATATTCGCGTGTTAAATACAATCTCTAGCAGCATCCCTGCATTATTTAACGAGATACAAGTAAGGTGGTTTGTATGTGTGACAAAACGCATGAAGAAAGGCAGCTTCTTATGTCAACTATGGCTTACTGATCCACATACTTGCTGCAGGAACTGTATTGTTGTGTGAAGGTTGACAGTTCAGAAAGAAAAAGAAAAAAAAAAAGAGCAGAAGGCATATTGGTCAGCAGAAACAAGCAGAAGGCATGAAGAGTTTGTATTCAAAATTTTATGGGGACCCAGGATACAAAATAAAAAGTTAAAATTGGTCAACAATTGTGAGCTTAAATGCAATTATATGTGTGTATTTAAATTAGTCTTAGGTAATATCGTGTAAGGTTGGTAAGTTTGTATCAATGCGTATGTGCAGATCTTATGAGTATATAATATACGGAGTATTATGATTTTCTACAAAAAAAATAACGGTGAGTTACCTTCCTACAAGTTATTATAAAGAATTGTCAATTTGAATTCTGTTTTATCTCACAAGAGAACAGATGAACAATCGTGTCAATTAACCAAATATCTAAAAATTAACGAGCTATAACGTAATTTTTATATGAAAATCTTGTAGTAGCCCGCGAATTCGCGGATTATGATCTAGTTAAATATAATATTACTCATCAAATCCATTATCAATCAATATATATTTACGGCAATTATATACTCCGTATATATATATATATATATATATATTTTTTGAACGGTCAAATTTAATTCCTCCCATACACCACTGCCTGAGCTCGAACCCCAGACCACCAGCGAGGCAAGCCTCCCACCTCACTTTTACGACTATGTAAAATTCATCCCCTATTAAAAGTAGGTAACTCAAAAATTTATTACATTAAATCATAGTAGTTGACTTCAATTAATATTAATATTATATATATAAAATACATCTAATTAATTAATTAAAAAAATTCTCTAACATAATCAGTTTTTTAAAATTCAAATATTATATAAAACTGCAAGATAAATACCGTAATGGAATGAGAACATAAACAGAAAGACATAAACCCTTTCGAGGGTCCCTTACGGAACGATTCACTATGTGTTACAACCTATGTGATCCTTCCAACAATGCAAACATAAATCCGATCCGAATAAAAATAAAATAAAAGATAAAGATATATCATTTTATCCGCTGCATTGCGCGGGTGATGTACTAGTATATATAAATAGACTTGGGATCCTGTGAGAACAATGAGATTCCGTGAGAACGGTGAGAACATATCTTAGCCATCCATTTTTTGATCAAAAAACCTGATTTTAGAGGTGACATTTTTGTAAATACTTTGAAGTTTGATTTTGAAGGGTTCACATAAGAATTGCTATGTGAAGTTTAATTTTTTTTGCTTCACAATAGTTTTAACATGGTGAAGTTTTATTTAATTTTTGTTAATCAACATATTTGAAGTAGTGAATTGATAAGTATAAAAATTAATCTTTTCAAAAACTAATGTTAACAAAAAAATATTTACTTAATCTCATTAAAACTATGTGAATCTATAAAAATAAAAATTCATAGCATCGTAATCTTATGTTAAAAAAAAAATATTAAACTTAACCTCACCAAAATGATGTGAAGCTAAAAAAAAAAGAAGCTTCACGTGAGCAAAATGATGTGAAGCTAAAAAAAAAAGCTTCACAGGAGCAAAATGAAGTGAAGCTAAATAAAAAAAAAAGATTCACATGAGCAAAATGATGTGAAGCTTAAAAAAAAAACTTCACATGAGCAAAATGATGTGAAGTTAAAAAAAAAAAAAAAACTTCACATGAGCAAAGGTGATGTGAACCTTCCAAAATCAAACTTCAAAGTATTTACAAAATTGCCACCTCCAAAATCAGGATTTTTGATAAAAAAAAAAAAAAAAAAAAAATTGATGGTTAAGATGTGTTCTCACCGTTCTCACGGAATCCCCTTGTTCTCACCAGAACCCAACCCTATATATATATATATATATATATATATATATATATATATATATATATATATATATATATATATATATATTAGTTCTAGGCATAACCTTTAATCAATAAAACTTACTTATGAATTTTAGGGAAGGGTGTTTTAATAAAAAGAACGTGGAAGAAACAAGAAACAGATGGTGATTTTGTAAAAAGACTAAGAGATGGTGGTTGTGTCATGTGTGTTGAGGAACAAACCACACACAGTCGTAGACTCGTACATGGTCGGCTTTTGAAATTTGAAGCGTTCATCAAGCTGCTTTGTGCTTTGTATTGGTTCTAGACACACATCATCAAAAATGTGTTTTAATGGATACACCAACCCATGGAAGTTATAAGGAGATATCGGCATTTATTCGAGGTCTGACACTTTTTCATGATTGTTCGTTGTTGTAAGCCTCTTATAATCTATAGTAGTGTGCTACTCTGATATCATATTTAGCCAAATGTTACAGATTAATTATGGGTCTTGTACATGGATTCAATAAGGAGACTGCATAACAAGGTAATCAACCCATTAAGATCTTTGTTGAACGAATTGTCGGCAACTTTTACTTTCCTACCTTATAAGATTACCTTGAATGATACCTTATAAAAGAGGATTAAGGTTTGCCATATATTAGATTTGTAATTCATAGTTGTGCATTATTCAGTGACAAACTATCCAAAGGATGTATAATATTGTAGCTAAAGAGGTTAATTATTCAAATCTTTGGAATTCACATCCACAGGACTACTTAAATTTCTGTTGTCGTGGAAGTAGTGAAAGATGCGAGGATGAAGGCAAAAACCCATCAGATGGCAGTTTGGTAAGTACATATTAACACTATCTTGCATATGTAATTGGGTTGAATATGACACTCTATACAAAGACGAGCATAGCTTAGCTATTAAAAACAGATCATTGTTTCTTCATTAAACATCTTTCGGAGGGAAGTAAGTGAATTTCTTTGTATCGAGGTTAGAAATTGAAGTACAAGTGGCAAAATGATTGGGTCCGGTTGTGTTAACAGAACATTTTTTTTAAAAAAAATTATTGAATTCTATTGATTTAGAATTTTTATCATCATACATTGATTTACTACCCTTAATGCTTGAAAAACACTTTGGACGCCTTTAACATACCCCTGTTCTTTCGGCTATGGTTTATATTTTACCTCTTGATCAGATATAAATCATAACCCGGATCGACCAGTTCAAAAGTAAAAGGGTCAGTGTTGGCACCTATAAGCTTAAGGATAGGTATTTAAATACCAAGTATAGGCTTTATTTGAATGTGTATGCACTCAGATATATGACGTATATGGTGTATTACCTGTTTCTTACTTCTCTATTTAATTTTTAGGTCTTTATGTTATTAGTAACCAAAAGAAGCTTATAATTGCAATTGAAACGTCCCATGGAATGAGATATTTGAACTCAAAGAGCAATGTTCATTTTGATATGAAATGTGACAATCTTCAGGTGAACATAAGTAATTAGAGATCTATAACGTGTCTTAGTAGTCTATAAATTCGAAATAAATCTGAGAACAAAATTAACTATAATTCCTAATAGTAGATGTCATAAGCTATAACTAATGCATTATAAGTACTATCAAAGGCAAAAAAAACTGTTTAGCAATGTAAGACCAGTTAGTATATGTTGGCTGAAGTGCTACAAGTTCGACCTATTTGCAAATGCGTTAGGAAGAACTTTTGTTGTTTTGTTTATCTCAAATGGTCAATTGAGTCAAATGGATAAATTTAGCTTAAAGGTCATTTATCTTTTTTGGTGCAGGTATCTATCTCTTGGTAACCTGAGAGACGCTAAAAGGTCATGTATTCTGGTAATTTCTCTAAATTACACATTGGATATAAAATTGAATGTTTGATCACTAGCAAACATATTTTTTTAACCCATCTACATAATTAGTAGTGTAGTAGCAAATAGCAACTATCTAATTTTCCCTTTTCAAACTTCTAACTTCATAATTAAGATATGGTACATAGTGTAAACACTGTATCAGATATTTGGATGGTACCCATGTGTTTGGGTATGAGGTTGGCTGCTATGTGATTTCTTAAAAAGAACTGGTTAAGCTCAAATTTCAAGCACTAACACATACACTTTCGCTGAAGTAACTCTATATATAACCTTTGCTAAAGGTAAATGCAAGGGTTTCTAATCTATAAACAAATTTTTGGGTACAAAATGTCACGGGTGCAGCAATGATAAGAAGTGTATAGTTAAAAGTTTTTTCCAGGTGCAACAATGAAAAAAAACCTCAAGACCCACAATGTACGTGCTGCATATGAGTCCCATTTTACTTGCTTGGCCTATGCCGACCTGAAAACAGACACAACATACCAACTTACTACTCAACCGATATAAATCCTAACGGTAGTTCGGCTTCACCAAATTTCTCATCATTTTGAATATACTATTTGACCTGTTATTGATATGCAGACCCAACAGCATCAGACCCTTTATGCTTATGAAGACCCAATAAGAGGATCTAACATTTTATAAATGGTCACCTGAAACCATATTCGCTTATTATACCCTTATTGTAGAAAGCTTTGGTAATCGTTTGATGTTTCCGCATCTCATGAAGCGTGAAGGGGAATATCTGTATGTAACTGGGTATGATACTCATGGAATAGAGTTTACTGGTGAAGTGAATGAAAGCGGCCCACAAAACAAGCGTTGTATATTAGTGATGAGTGAGTTACCGAGTAAAGAACAAGTAAGTTTTTTCAAATTTCTAATAAATGCATTGAGCGGAAATTTGAAGATTTGAAATAGCTACTGCTAGAACGTTTCATACTGATGTGTTAAATCTAGTCTTAAAATTTATCGTTGTAAATGAACTAGAAAATACCTTTGCTAAGACCAAAACACAACCGGGCAGTGGACCCTATCGTGTGGTAGTATAGTTGGGTAAGTTCGGGTTCGAACACAGGGAACTAGATTGGATGATCAATAGAAGTGTGAGCAATTTAAAAAGAGAAAATAAAATGTGGTTGGTTGTGTGACCGAATTGTCACGATGCTTAAAACTACAATCTTTGATTAATCTAGGCAGGTGGACTCTGAAGAGTCGGTTTAATTGCTTGGTCTTTTCAAATATTAAAAACAATGCTTGCTTGGATTATTTCACTAGTGATTTCGGGGTGTAGAATTATAACCGGTTAAGACATATGCTAAATGGTAACATTCATCAAACCTAAGCTCAAAGTTCTCTGAGACCTAAGGTTCAACTTCAATTAACAAACCTATGATTTAATCTAGTAACGGACGTTCGCCGTGGTTACTATCTTACACAATTTAGCCAAATCATTTGACACATTCCAAAATTACATTCGCAATTTTGTTCAATCATTTATAGACATTTATCGATAGCAATTTACTTGGTTGAAAACGTTCACTATATCAATTAGTAAATTACCAAATGGTTAAATTCTAGTGATTAAGCTCAATCACACAAGGTTCTCCGATTAAACATAAATTTAGATTTGTGAGTTTGCAAATCATCCACACGACAAACATTCGCTATAATCGCTAACTTGTATGCATTTAACTAGTGTTTTTACAATCATCAAATGCTTTGTTCCAAAATGACAAATAACTCATTTAGGTATTTTTACTAAACAAAGAACATTCGCAATAATTGTTTAGCTAAAATGCCAAAAGTTCATAACAACAACCAACTAAATGCATTCAAATCCATGGATGATTCACAAACTCAAGCATAATTTAACACCAAAAGATACACCCCTAATCAACTAGTTATTTCATCCAAACAAACATATAAGTAACTAGCCACACATAGCAACAATAATCATGCTAAAATCATAAACACAAGACAAATTCATAAATAACTTCAAATTAGATTAAATAGGAATTATACCAAATTTGTTACACAAATGTTCCAAGTGATGTTTGATCGATGTTCCACTACCAAATTCCTATCCACAAATATGTGAAAATAAGGAGTAATTGATGATGATTTGTGTTGGTGAAGAGAGTAAATGAGGATGGAGTGAAGAGAGTAAATGAGGATGGAGTTGAGGTGAGTAAAAAATGAGGAGTGTGTAAATGAGATGAAGATGATGAATATTATGAAGCTAGCCGAACCAAACACCCCCATATTCACTTTTTTAATTTTTTTTTATATTCTGTTATTTGAAAAACGGATGGGAAAAACGGTTGGCATTAAATGCCAACCAATCAGAAACGGACAGCACATCAACCACCTTACCCCTCGCTCAGATCCAACGCTAGCCGATCGGCTTGTTAGGCATAGCCGATCGGCTTTCAAGTCATAGCCGAACGGCTTCTTATGACTAGCCGATCGGCTTCTTCAATGCATCAGGCCATGCTCCAAACGAGGTGAAGTTCTGCAAAGGAATTTAACTGTAAAAGCCGATCTGCTTTACTTAGCCGATCGGCTATACATGGGAAGCCGATCGGCTTGTGTTGTTTAGCCGATCGGCTGTAGCCTTTTTCCAGCCCAGCTCACTTGATCCAAACTTCACTAAATTTACACCAAATCGCATGCGTTTCCAACTTTTGACCTGAAATAGATTTCCAAACAAAATAAGTACCGAAAGTTCACAAAATCTACTCAAATGCATACGCAAAACAATGATATCGCGATAGATTTATATAACCAAAATGAGCGATATCAAATATCCCCACACTTGAACTTTGCTTGTCCTCAAGCAAATCATCATTTTAATACTTCATAGACCACTCTTGCAACATTATAAGCGAAGATCAAGTTTACCAAAACAATACTAACACTAACTACCAAAGCAATTAGGCTAGCAACATATGATTAAGCATTATAAACTCGAGATGTTTTGGTTTGTCAAGCCCGAATGCACGACCTAGCACCTCACATAAGGATAAGTGTTTAGTCACTCACTCTCAACCTATAAGACTACAAGGTAAGGAAGTAAGCAATTTAACACTCAATCAAGCCAAGTCGTGATGCGTTGTTACCATAGGCTTGCAAAAGGATCAAATCTCCACCGACTTGGCGTGAGCACCAAGTGAGATCTCAAAGGAGGTATTCTAGCATTTGTTGTAACAATGTAGGCTAATTATGGAATAGGGGTATGATAGACACAATAATTGGTGAAAAGTGGTAGTCAAGACCCATGAAAAATGCGGAGATGTTACCTATTGGTTTAAACACGTGACAGTTATGAAACTTAGGATTCTCGTGCTAAATCAATTCGAATTACTATTTGTTCTCATTTATAACTCATACTTCAACAATTGCACACAAATAACTCAAATTGATTTTTCACATTTTATTGGAATAATTGCACTCTATGACTTTCTATGAACCCTGTGTAACGAACTTTCGGACCAACCATCCTAGACCGGATAAAGGCCTTTGGTGGCTAGGTGTAGAACACCCCTCGGGAACTACTTATTCAGGAATCCAAAGGCCATTTAGTTGACTACAATCATCCAACTATAAACTTTAAGATCAAAGGTTAACTTCTATTCATTTAATTGTTTCCAATCTCAATCATAGAATTTAACACTAGAATCCCAATTCAAAACGATTTAAGTCACATTTTGGTAGAATCCGTCATAAGTTCCAACTAGGCAACATCTTAGAAAAGTGATGGTTCGGGAATTGACTACACAAAAAATAAAGCTAATATTTAGTGGATTGAATGTGGAAGTTTTCTAGGGGTTTCTTAGCACTAAAAATGAGTGCTAACGACCTGTGTAAACTGGATATAAATGGTTTTAAAGCAAAATAAATTCAAAAATTCCTGAGAATACCTCCTCGTCTTCGACCCCACCTATATCACATTTCTGTGATCCCACAGCGGTCTCAAAATGCATCACTAAGGCAAGTTCTAGAACAAACTACAATCACCGGCACACTCATAGCAATCGACAATATAAACACTAAAGGTAAGTGTTTTTCTCAATAAGGCTCAAATTTCTCACAATTTTTCATAGTGGAGGCTACAAGCGTGCTAGTCATGCAATTCACCATATTAGGTTGCTTTTTATGACACATCTCAAAAGGTTAAGTTGCAAGAGGGAAGATTAATTCACTTTTAAATAATTTTTCAAAGTTTAAGATTTTCAAAGCAATCAATCTTTTAAGGACAAGCATACCCCTAGCAAATTATCATTTCCCGGCCTTTCATTAGAATTTGCAAAAAATCTATCGGACCCAAGATCAATAACAGACCCAATAAGTGACCAATAGCCCGTTAATGGGATTCGTAAAGTTCGATTGGAGAGCCAATAAACTTCACAAACCTAACGAAAAGTAAGAAACAACAATTCACTAGGAATGGAATTCAAGTGAATACCTCCCCACACTTAAGGTTTGCATTGACCCCAATGCAAATATAATCAATAAATAAGCAAAAGCGCGGGGGTAAAAAGAAACGAGAACTTCCCCGGGGGTTTTGCATGAAGGTGAGAAAGGAGGAGCTGGCTCATGATAGACTTGTATAAATCCACTCCAGCTCCGCATGCTACAAATGGGCAACAAACAAACAAACACCAAACACAAGCCCATATGATAATAAAATGAAAATAAAAATGATATAATGAATGCTAATCATCCAAAGAACCAAAAAGAAAAATAACGCAGAATAAAAAATTGTTTAGAGTTTTACAATCCCAGAATAAATAATAACAAAGCCCAACTACCAACCCCCATCATGGGGTGGGTCCTGGGTGGAATCATCCTGTTGATACTGCTGCTGATAAGGTGATGGCGATCCAAAAAGCCAATGGTGATGAGCCTCTTGTTGCTAGTTGGAGGGCTCAGGAACAGTCCAGGTGTTAGGCTGGGATGGAGCTGAGGACCAAGGAGTGCCCCAATCCTGCTGCTGCTGGTGGTAATCAGATGTGTGCATATGCTCCTGATGTCGCTGGAGCTCCACTAAAGCAGCATCCCGATCATAAATAGGAGCAGGGAGGACACCCCCCGGCTCCCCCCAACGAGGTGGTGGATGATACGGGATAGGCACATGGTCGGGCACATGGTGGCCCATTCGCTCATGGTCGTGAATTAGCCAATCGTTTTGGTATTGATTAGCTCCCCACTCATACCTAGACTCGTCCCTGAAAGCCACATTCTCCCGTTGCCACTCTTCTTGCTCTCCCCATCTTCGATTTTGCTCAAGTTGCATATTGTTGAATCTGGACATAAAGCTCTTCCAATACGCGGGCTCTCCAGACTGAGATGAATGACCATGACCCGGATGCACATTAACTTCAGCTTCTTCTTCTTGCTCTTGCTCCGCCTCTTCTTCCTCATCAGAATCTTCAATGGTGACGGGCCTTTTTCCCCGAGCCCCGGCCTGAGACACAGTGGCCGCCTCTTGAGGAGTGGGATTATAAGCAACATAAGATCCACCTTTCTTTCTCAAGATGTGGGCCGTGGCATAGGATTCGGCCCCAATTGGAAGGGTATTGTTTTCCACTAAGGTATAGGCGGGAACTCCTCGGGGCTTCAAACTGACCTTTAAGCCCTTGGCGATCCGAGTGATTAGATGACCACCACAAAGCCTGGAAGTGGGCTTATGCCCACTAGCATAGGCGTGAAGGTACTTGCCCACAGCATATGGGACATTGATCCTGTCCCTACTTTTCAACTTATCCAAGAACCACAAGTCGATCAAGGTCACCTTCTCCCTATTGGTTCCCCTAAGAGTCAGTGTGTTTGCTAACATTTTGTGTATCACCCTATATTTGGGGGACGTAAGATGTTTGTTCAAATTCTTCCCCCCAAGATATCGTGATGTACTAAGCGTTGCCCAAACTTCAGCATCACACTGCCCCTCATCCAGCCTTGCCCCAGTCATAATATACCGATCAATCCAATGGGAAGAATATTCCTCATCCGTATAAATCCCCAAACAACCCGCAAGCTCTTTCAAGGATAATTTTCTAGGGGCCCCACCAAGTCTGAAACTCAAGAATTTATCGTCGACATTGTTGATAAGGAACATTTCCAAAGTTGCCAAAAATTCCATTACCAACTCTTCGTAAATATTTTCTTGGATCCCAAGAAGCTTTTCAAAGTCATTTACACCAAAAGCCTCGTCATCGAACTTCACAGTTTGAGTAAAAGTCTTGCGAATATCATGAGCAACCCCGACAACTTCCAACGGGTTCCAGTTGATTTCCCGAGGGTATTCGCATTCCTTTTTATGAATTTTATACAAGGCTTCAGTGTATTCCAGGTAGTTATACGTATGGCGTCCAAAAATCAAATGAGGGTGGCGGTCTCCAGGCATTAAACCCTCATAAATACTTTCAGGATACTGAGGCTCATAGGTGTCAGGTTGGGTATTCCTGCCTCTCTGCACAACACAACACAACAAGATACAAAATTTCCAAAATTGTGTTAGAGTTAGCAAAAATATGACAAAATGAGCGATTAATGTCAAACACAACCACACCCCCCCAGTAACCGAGCACACACGCTAATAACCGCATCACAAAGCAAAACAATCAACAAATGCAATCATAGCACAAACCGACAGTTACCAATCAATCACATAGCCAAAACTTAAACTCAAATAGGATAAACATGCAACCTAATATTAAACCATGCTTGAATCATGCCAATGACATACAATGTGACTCAAGCAAGCCTTACAATCAAAGTTACATACCAAACCTATTGACTACCTCATAAACACATAACTTCAATATCAAACATGAACTTGAATTGAGCAAAAAGGATCACTCAAATGGCTTCTAGACATGTATTACAATCACAAGTTACACCAAAGTCAGTCAAAGCAAAAGTCAAAGTTGACCAGAAAAGTCAACTCCTTCTTCCCCAAATTCCACATAAACCCTAATTTTCAAAATCATCCACAAATGGAAATCAACCCACCAATTAACTACATTATACTTGCTAACACGAATTACACCACAATTAGCACCAACTATCAAGTATAAATCACTAAATTCGGATTACCCCCAAATTAGTATATGAACCCTAATTTGTAAATCATCTAAATCGAGCAATTTAAACAAAAGATCATGGTATAAACTGAGTAACATGTATGAATCAAGCATAATACACAACAAAATCACAAAGGAATTCATCCCCACACTTGAATCAACCCAAACCCGGATTCAAGATGTTCATCTCAAAAATCACTAGTAGGAAAGATTAAATGGAGACATGAGATACCTTATTTTGTCTAGACATGATTAGAGGTTGATTTCCTTGAAAGATTTGAAGTTTAGATGATGATTTAGTGAAAAGTTTGGGGTTTTTCGTTTTTTTACTTGGAAGAGAAAAAGAGAGCAGATCGTCTGGTGTTTTATGTTTGTGGTTTTGGAAAAGATGAGGTTTTGCTTTTTAATTAAATCGCCCAGCATTTGACTAAAGCCGATCGGCTTATAAACCTTAGCCGAACGGCTATATTAGTCGAACTGCTTCTAACAACTAGCCGAACTGCTTAGACAATTAAAATGCGCTCAAGATGAAGGGGTCAAGTTCTGTAACGATTTTTAACTAGTATAGCCGAACGGCTTTATATAGCCGATCTGCTTCAAAGCATTAGCCGAACTGCTAGCTGTAAACCGATCTGCTTTCTATTTGGTAAATTAATGCTTCAGAAAAGGGCTCAAGTTCTGTGATCATTTTTCAAAGAATAAACCGAACGGCTATATAAAGCCGATCTGCTATTGATCTATAGCCGAACGGCTATTGTAAACCGATCTGCTTTACCTATGCAAAATCAGCAGAAACAGCAGCAACACAAAAACACCTTAACACTTAACAATTCAAACAATCACAGCAGCAGCAAACACATCAAAATCATCAAAAATGCAGGCCAAAAATTCTAAGTTTATCAAAAAGGATATAAACACGAGTTTCCTCGTGTATGGGCTTCATTTATTAACGAGTCCAAGCTAGACTCGACCCCGAATTCATTTGTCCTTGGGGTAAGTTGCGAGTTCCTCCCACTCGCTCTCTTGTTCATCCTCATGGTATAGTTTCAAACGGTGCCCATTCACAATAAAGGTTCCACCATCTTTTTGAAAAAGCTCCACATATCCGGATGGATATTGATGCTTGACCATGTATGGGCCGGTCCATCTTGGTTTGAACTTCGGTTGTTTCAACTTGAATCTTGATTGGAACAAAAGCACTTTTTCACCGGATTTAAATTCTTTTCTCACTTTCAACTTCCGGTCATGCAACACCTTTGTCCGTTCCTTGTAGAGACGAGAATTTTCATAAGCTTGCAATCGAAGCTCATCCAACTCGTGAAGTTGCAACATTCTCTTCTCCCCTGCTTCAATCAAATCCAAATTGCAATTCTTTAGCGCCCAATAAGCTTTATGCTCAATTTCAAGGGGTAAATGGCAAGTTTTGCCATAAAGTAACCGATACGGTGTTGTTCCAATAGGTGTCTTGTAGGCGGTCCGAAATGCCCACAATGCATCTTCAAGCTTTTTGGACCATATGGCCCGGTTGTCTTTCACCGTCTTCTCCAAAATTCTTTTCAATGCACGGTTAGTGTTCTCGACTTGACCACTTGTTTGTGGGTGATAGGAAGTCGAGAACCGGTGATTCACCCTATACTTCTTGAGAACTTTTTCTAATTGAGCATTCGCAAAGTGAGTCCCCCGGTCGCTAATCAATACTTTGGGCATCCCAAATCGGCAAAATAGGCTTTTCAAGAAGTCAATGACCACACGAGCGTCATTCTTTGGTAAAGCCTTAGCTTCCGCCTACCTGGACACATAATCAACCGCCACAAGAATGTATTCATTTTTAAATGAAGGTGGGAATGGTCCCATGAAGTCTATGCCCCAAATATCGAAAACTTCACAAACTTGGATGCTTGTTTGTGGCATTTCATCCCTTTTGGAGATGTTTCCAGTTCTTTGACAAGCATCGCAAGTTTGACATAAAGTGTTAGCCTCTTTGAAGATCGTCGGCCAATAAAAACCCGCATCAAACACTTTCTTGGCGGTGACCGAGGGACCATAGTGTCCACCGGTGGGCCCATAGTGACATTCATCCAAAATCTTTCTTGTTTCACCACCCGAAACACATCTCCTCACCATGCCATCCGCAAAAACGCGGAATAAATACGGCTCCTCCCAGAAATAATGCTTCAAGTTAGAGAAAAATTTGCTTTTCTCTTGGTGACTCATGCCCTTCCTCAAAACTCCTCCAACCAAATAGTTTGCCAAGTCGGCATACCATGGTGCTTCATCATCCTTGTTTTCATCACCTACCTGCAAAAGAAATTCCTCGGGAAAGGAATCATCAATATTAGTATCGCCTTGCTTGTCAAGATTTGGGTTTTCCAGTCTTGACAAGTGATCGGCGGCAAGGTTCTCGGCACCTCTCTTATCCTTGATTTCAATGTTAAATTCTTGCAAGAGAAGAATCTAACGAATAAGACGCGGTTTAGCGTCTTGTTTAGCAAAGAGATATTTGAGAGCCGAGTGATCGGTGAAAACTACTGTTTTAGATAGCACAAGATATTGCCTAAATTTGTCAAAGGCATATACGACGGCAAGCAATTCTTTCTCGGTGGTTGTGTAGTTTTGTTGTGCCCCATTCAAGGTTTTGCTAGCAAAGTAAATAGGTTTGAAATGTTTATCAATCCTTTGTCCTAGGACGGCTCCTAAGGCAAAGTCGCTTGCATCACACATGAGTTCAAAGGGCTTGGACCAATCGGGTGAGACAATTATGGGTGCATTGGTCAAATGGTCTTTAAGGGTCGAAAATGCACTCAAACATGGTCCATCAAACACAAAAGGGGCATCCTTTTCAAGTAGCCTAGTCATTGGACGGGTGATCTTCGAAAAATCCTTAATGAATCTACGGTAAAAACCGGCATGACCAAGAAAACTTCTAATGCCCTTAACATTGGTCGGTGGAGGTAATTTGGCAATAACATCAATCTTTGCCCTATCAACTTCAATACCCAACCCCGACACTTTATGACCCAACACTATGCCCTCTTTCACCATGAAATGGCATTTCTCCCAATTCAACACTAGATGGGCTTTCTCACATCTCTCCAACATTTTATCCAAGTTTTTTAGACATGACTCGAATGAATCGCCAAATACCGAAAAATCATCCATGAAGACTTCCATGGAAGTTTCAACCATATCGTGAAAAATGGCAATCATACAACGTTGGAATGTGGCGGGAGCATTGCAAAGACCAAAGGGCATTCTCCTATAGGCATAGGTCCCAAATGGGCAAGTGAAGGTGGTCTTTTCTTGATCCTCGGGATCTATGGGTATTTGGAAATATCCCGAAAATCCGTCAAGGAAACAATAATATTCATTACCCGCTAGCCTCTCAAGCATTTGGTCAATAAATGGGAGGGGAAAGTGGTCCTTTCGTGTAGCATCATTTAATTTTCTATAGTCAATGCATACACGCCAACCCGTGACCGTCCTTGTGGGTATCATTTCGTTTTGGTCATTGGCAACGACGGTCATCCCCCTTTCTTTGGTACACAATGTACCGGGCTCAACCAAGAACTATCCGCAATGGGGTAAATAATACCCGCATCAAGAAGCTTAATCACTTCTTTCTTGACCACATCCACCATATTGGGATTAAGCCTCCGTTGTCTTTGGACAACGGGTTTAAAATCATCAACAAAATTAATTTTGTGTTTACAAAAGGATGGGCTTATTCCCGGTATGTCGGATGTCCGTCAAGCGAAAGCTCTTTTGTGAGCCTTGAGTACATTCAACAATCTAAGTTTTTCATCATTCACAAGGGAGGAGGAAATGATTACGGGTAGGAGATTTTCCTCATGGAGGTAAGCATACTCCAAATGACTTGGAAGTTCTTTCAACTCCAAATCACGTGGTGGATCCTCCAATGACGTTTTGATTCTCATATTGTCATCCTTTGTGAGCTCCTCAAAAGCATCCTCACATTCGAGCTCTTCTTCATCATTCGTCTCTTCCATGCTCATGACCAACTCCTCCTCGGTCATTCCTTCAACATTCGACTCTAGCAAGTCAACAAGCTCCGATTCCAATCCAAGCAAGCTTTCCAATTCCTCCTCCACCGCATCATCTATCACATCAATTCTAAAACACGAATCATCATTAGAATAAGGATGCTTCATGGCCTTATCGACCGTGAACGCAATCCTTTCATCTCCCACCCCCAAGGTCAATTTCTTATCTTTAACCCCAATTATGGCATCCGCGGTATGTAGGAAGGGTCGTCCTAAAATCAAGGGCACTTTACTATCCTCCTCCATTTCGAGGATAACAAAGTCAACCGGGAAGGTAAATTGCCCTACTTCTATTAGCATGTTCTCCGCAATCCCAAAGGAATATTGGAAAGATCTATCGGCAAGACGGATGCTCATGCGAGTGGGGGTTAAGGATCCTAGGGCCAATTTAGCATAAAATGAATATGGCATTAAGTTTATACTAGCACCTAGGTCCGCAAGTGCATCACAAGTGATGATTTTACCCAATGTACAAGAAATGATGAAACTTCCGGGATCTCCAAGCTTGGGTGGAATTTGGTTTTGGACAAGTGCCGAGCATTCCTCATTCAAAAACATTGTCGAAGCCTCCGACAATTTCTCTTTGTTGCTCACCAAATCCTTGATGAATTTGGCATAATTCGGCATCCCGGCTAATACATCAACCAAAGGCACATTGATTCGAATGCCCTTGATCATGTCCACAAACTTCCCATATTGAGCCGCAATCTTTTCCTTCCTTAGCCTTTGGGGATAAGGAATCTTCGGTTTGTAAGCTTTCACAACCGGAGTAGGTGACACCGGTGTGACCGTTGGTGTAGGAGCTTCAACATTCTCTTCATTGTCTTCCTCCTCAATTTCCTGCACAAAAGAGTTAGAAACATTTTTGTCCTTGGTTTGAGGTGGTGGAAGCTCCTTTCCGCTTCTTGTGGTTATAGCATTCACATGCTCATTTCTCGCGGGTGGTGGTTGGTAAGGTTTGGAACCGCTAGAGGGTGAAGGTTGTGGTCTTGGGTTTTGTTGTGTATTACTTGGTAAGCCACCGGTTGGCCTACTACTTTGCCCCTCGGACAACCTCTCCATTTTCCGCTCCAAATCTTGAATTGAAGCTTGTTGATTCTTTTGCCCTTGTTCCATGCTCAACCGAATATTTGTCATTTGAGTTTTCATCCTCTCTGTGGCGGTTTCTTGCTTTGACATAAACTCCTTCATCATTTGTTCCATTGGAGTCAATGTTGGTTCTTGTTTTTGAACCGGTGGTAGTTGTTGTTCTCTAGATGGGCTTTGGTGTCGATTTTGGTTGTAATTTTGGTTTTGGGATTGGTTTTGATTGTATGATTGGTTTTGAGATTGATTGGAGTTTTGGTTGTAAGGTTGGTTAGGTCTAGAAAATCGGATTTGGTTTTGGTTTTGGTTTTGGTTATAGCCTCCGCCTTGGTAACCTCCCGAATTTCGGTTTTGATAACCCCCTCATTGGTAGTTTCCGCTTTGATAATTACCTTGTTGAAGAAAGTTAACACCTTCCTCATCTCCTACCATTGGCAAATCGTCTTGTGCACACTTAGCCGTGGCATGATTTCCGCCACAATTACCGCAACCATCTCTAAGCTCTTTGATTTCACCTTTGATAGTCTTGAATTGTGCATCAAACTTAGAAGATAAAGCCTTGATTTCTTTCATCATGGCCGAGTCTAGGGATGGAAATGGATCGGATATGGATCGGGTGGAGCTATATCCATATCCATTTATTTCTCTTTATCCATATCCATATCCATATCCACTAAATTTACAAATCATCCGTCCACATCCATATCCGCTGGATGTAGCGGGTCTATGGATATCCATTGGATATCAAAAGAATTGTTAAACATCGTGATATTCTTGACACAAATTGTTTCAAATACATATAATATATAGTTTTTACAAAACTCAAAACACTTATTTGTTGTTTCTTGGTTTGATAGGCACACTTTGATGGTTGGTTTGTGACTTCCAATTGTATAGTGGAATCAAAAATTACATGTACGGTGTTTTATTTGGATAGGGATGTAGGAATTTTGATTTATTGAAATTATATGATGAAAATGACAAGTGAAAAATAAATATTTGTTATAAATTTTGATGTATAAGAATGATACGCTTAAATATATAGAGTTAATATGTTTATTGTGTATGTATATGTATATGCATATATGGATTTCGGGTGTAATGGGTGAATCCGTGGATGATAAATTATCATCCACATCCAATCCACTAATCATCCACATCCATATCCATATCCAGTATACATCCATTTAGATCCTCCATATCCATTTTAAATGGATGGATCGGATGGATGTCCACCGGGTTGGATGTCGATTGCCATCCCTAGCCGAGTCATTGGAGCTTCCACTTCCACAACTAGTACCCTCGGCGAATGCAACATGCTTTTTAACCGGTTTTCCTCCTTTATCCTTAGCCCAATTTAAGCTTTGGATAACCTTGTCTTCAAGAAGCCTCCATGCTTCATTCGGTGTCTTGTAGAGGAATTGACCTCCTCCCGAGGCATCAAGAATACTTGCCGAATCCAAGTTAAGACCATTGTAGAATAACACAATGATTTCTCTCTTCTTCAAATCGTGACCATGGCAATTCCTCAACATTTCTTTCATCCGACACCATGCCTCTACCAAAGTTTCGCCTTCTTGTTGTTTGAAAGCTCTAATCTCATTCAAAAGTCTTTCGGCCAAAGCCGGAGGATAAAATCGTCTAACGAATGCTTCCCTCATCTCATCCCAAGTAGTGATGGTGTTTGGTTCCAATTCTTGATACCAAATCTTTGCCTCACCACAAAGTGACATAGGAAACATCCGTAGGCGAATCACTTCATCCATATTCGCCCCATACTTGAAATAGCTCCCGATTTCAAGAAAGCTAGCAATGTGTTGGTGTGGATCGACCCACACCCTTCCGTCGAATTTTTTATCTCTAATTAGTTGCATATGATGCCCCTTCAAAGAGAAATTATCATTTTCAATATCTTGAACCCGTATGGCCGACTCGGGTGTCGGTACCACTGTTCTCATCCGTGAGAAAATAGGAGTATCATCCTCATCCGCCATCTCTTCTTCACCTTCGGAAGGTGTTGAAAGTTCTTCTTCGGGAGATGGAATTTCCTCCACAAAAGTTTCTTCCACCTCGATGGTGTTTCCCGAAGATGTATCGGTATCCGTTTGACTACTAGATGACTCCGATGATCTTTGCTTTGGTTTCCTCCTTCGTTTACTCTTTTTGATCTTCTCCGGATTGGACAAAGGACTTAGAAGCTCTTTACCGGAGCTCCTTGTGTTCATCCACTACCAATTCACACCTGAAAGTACACAAACGATAAAACCATAAACGCACCGGCGCAATACAAACAAAGGTAACTTTCCAAGAATAAATTCTAGAAAGGATCAATTAATCACACTTAAATCAATTTTCACAAATCAAGTTCCCCGGCAACGGCGCCAAAAACTTGATGTTTTAAATCTAGTCTTAAAATTTATCATTGTAAATGAACTAGAAAATACCTTTGCTAAGACCAAAACACAACCGAGCAGTGGACCCTATCGTGTGGTAGTATAGTTGGGTAAGTTCGGGTTCGAACACAGGGAACTAGATTGGATGATCAATAGAAGTGTGAGCAATTTAAAAAGAGAAAATAAAATGTGGTTGGTTGTGTGACCGAATTTTCACGATGCTTAAAACTACAATCTTTGATTAATCTAGGCAGGTGGACTCTGAAGAGTCGGTTTAATTGCTTGGTCTTTTCAAATATTAAAAATAATGCTTGCTTGGATTATTTCACTAGTGATTTCGGGGTGTGGAATTATAACCGGTTAAGACATATGCTAAATGGTAATATTCATCAAACCTAAGCTCAAAGTTCTCTGAGACCTAAGGTTCAAATTCAATTAACAAACCTATGATTTAATCTAGTAACGGACGTTCGCCGTGGTTACTATCTTACACAATTTAGCCAAATCATTTGACACATTCCAAAATTACATTCGCAATTTTGTTCAATCATTTATAGACAAATAATCGATAGCAATTTACTTGGTTGAAAACGTTCGCTATATCAATTAGTAAATTACCAAATGGTTAAATTCTAGTGATTAAGCTCAATCACACAAGGTTCTCCGATTAAACATAAATTTAGATTTGTGAGTTTGCAAATCATCCACACGACAAACATTCGCTATAATCGCTAACTTGTATGCATTTAACTAGTGTTTTTACAATCATCAAATGCTTTGTTCCACAAATGACAAATAACTCATTTAGGTATTTTTACTAAACAAAGAACATTCGCAATAATTGTTTAGCTAAAATGCCAAAAGTTCATAACAACAACCAACTAAATGCATTCAAATCCATGGATGATTCACAAACTCAAGCATAATTTAACACCAAAAGATACACCCCTAATCAACTAGTTATTTCATCCAAACAAACATATAAGTAACTAGCCACACATAGCAACAATAATCATGCTAAAATCATAAACACAAGACAAATTCATAAATAACTTCAAATTAGATTAAATAGGAATTATACCAAATTTGTTACACAAATGTTCCAAGTGATGTTTGATCGATGTTCCACTACCAAATTCCTATCCACAAATATGTGAAAATAAGGAGTAATTGATGATGATTTGTGTTGGTGAAGAGAGTAAATGAGGATGGAGTGAAGAGAGTAAATGAGGATGGAGTTGAGGTGAGTAAAAAATGAGGAGTGTGTAAATGAGATGAAGATGATGAATATTATGAAGCTAGCCGAACCAAACACCCCCATATTCACTTTTTTAATTTTTTTTTTATATTCTGTTATTTGAAAAACGGATGGGAAAAACGGTTGGCATTAAATGCCAACCAATCAGAAACGGACAGCACATCAACCACCTTACCCCTCGCTCAGATCCAACGCTAGCCGATCGGCTTGTTAGGCATAGCCGATCGGCTTTCAAGTCATAGCCGAACGGCTTCTTATGACTAGCCGATCGGCTTCTTCAATGCATCAGGCCATGCTCCAAACGAGGTGAAGTTCTGCAAAGGAATTTAACTGTAAAAACCGATCTGCTTTACTTAGCCGATCGGCTATACATGGGAAGCCGATCGGCTTGTGCTGTTTAGCCGATCGGCTGTAGCCTTTTTCCAGCCCAGCTCACTTGATCCAAACTTCACTAAATTTACACCAAATCGCATGCGTTTCCAACTTTTGACCTGAAATAGATTTCCGAACAAAATAAGTACCGAAAGTTCACAAAATCTACTCAAATGCATACGCAAAACAATGATATCGCGATAGATTTATATAACCAAAATGAGCGATATCACATACACACTAAAACTACTCTTTATACAATAAACGAATTATAACATCAACTAAACTATGCAAAAACTATTGTTCAAATACCACCAATAATAGTGTAACATAAAGGACAACCGCAATTTTTACGGGTTTTAAACTAGTATATATATATAAGAGAGAGAATTTTATAAGGATTTATATCTTTTGTTCGATAACTACATGTTCGATTGTAGTTTTAGTTATGGGTCGGTTTTCATATAAGTTGTTTGCTCTGGTCTTTATCGTGCTTGTCAGGTGTTGCTTCTTTTGTTTTTATCGTGCTTGTAGGGTGGTTGCTTCTTTTATAAGGTTCTCTTCCCTCTATAAATTTAAATTTCTTGGGAGAATGGAGAGATTTTAACCTTTTTTATTATAAATTTATTTTGCATTTGAGTAGTGTTTTTAAGCTCAAGTGTGTTTTATTTTGTAACAGTCAAGAAGTGTGATATCTTGGCTTATGAGTTTGAGTTTGTGATGTTAGTTAGTCATACCACATGTACTAAGATTACATTCTAAGTTTTTTTTTTTTGCAATCCGAGGAGGGAGATATCACGAACTCCAACTCTGGATATTGGTAAAGAAGGAAACAAGTATTTCCGTCACGCTACATGACACCTATATAATATCTCAAGAGATTGAACTACTTATATCTCGATAAACCAGTAAGTACCATTTTTCCCTTTTGTATTTGTTATCAATCGTCGCGTTCTTCATCTCATTTTTGGAGCATTTGAATCGTTCTAGACACATACTACACAAATATGCAAATGTGAATGTCTCACTTGGACTAGGATTTATTGGATTGGATGTGGATCACATTGATAATATGTGACCAAATACACATATTTTAAAAACCCATTTGAACCATAACCTAGCCAGCCCATTTTCACACTTCCGATTAAACTTTAACTTTTTTGAAAAGATATATAGATGTATTGTGAGTGAAAGGCGCAAGCGAGGATCATCTTTGTGGTTTCATTTGATTGGAGTTGCAGCGGAATTTGCAAGTCTGCTAATAGAATCAAGAATATTCACAAGCATTGTGGCTTGTGGGGAAGATAGGAGTGCTCTATGGAATGCTACTTTTAAAAAACCATAGCCCATTGTGATATGATGTTCATATGTCTGTAAAATATCGAGAGAGAGAAAAAGATAGAGGTTGCAGGAACATGGGTTCTGCTCTATTTTAGCTTCAGAGAAAGATACCTCATATTGGAGCAACCTATATAGAGTTAAATGATCATATGAACTTTAGCAACCATTTTGGTTCATGAATTTAGTGAAAGTCGTAGAGCTTTGATACAAACACAAGTATGTTGTGTAGATTATGTATTATGAATATGCCTTGGTTTGGTAACAGGGCCGGCCCTGGGCATGGGCAGGCCGTGCGACCGCCCAGGGCATCAAATCGATAAGGGGCATCATGTTTTTGGTAGCTATTAGTTCATACTAGGTTCATTAGGAGACCTGGGGACCTGCAATTTTTTGGGGAAGAAGACGGTGGTTTGCGACTCTGCGTACACTCAGGAAGAAGAAGATTTCTTTAATTGGGCCTAACTTGTTATGGTATGTTTTATATCTTATTTGACCCCAACCACTTATTTGAGCCCAACCACTTATTTCAGCAATTCAGCCCAACTAAATAATTAAATAACTCCAGCCCAATTATATAAAAAATATACCAAGTAATATAGGGGCAACTTAAACGGCAAAAAGATTGAAACCTTATTTCGTAAAAATACACGCATTCAAGTATTCAACAGAGGTCGATTGATCAAGCATCAAGGGCATCAAACTAATCAATCAATCATTTTTTCTCTCTTTATGATCTGGTGATATTTTTCCTTGTTATTTTTTATTTGAATATTATTTTAGATATATAAATTATCATGTTTCCGTGTAAACAACCGTCAGGGTCCTAAAATAGGAAAAGAAAGAAAAACCAACAAGAAATTGCCGAATCTTTACGAAGATCTTTAGATAAGTATTTTGTTAGATAAGAAAATAATGATAATAACAATAATAATAGTAATGTTGAAACAAATAATAATAATAATAATAATAATAATTAATAATAATAATGATAATAATAATAATAATAATAATAATAATAATAATAATAATAATAATAATAATAATAATAATAATAATAATAATAATAATAATAATAATAATAATAATGAAAGAAGAAAATAATGATAACGATAATAACAATTTTGAAGAAAATAATAATAATGATAACAATAATAATATTGTTGAAGAAAATGATGCAAATAAGGAGATTCCTATAAACAGTGAAAATACTATAAACAATGAAAATTCAGAAAACAATAACGTTAATGTAAATGAAGGTAATAAAGATCCTACTGGAAAAAAAATTACGAAGGTCGTGATAATTGTTCGAATATCTTTGATGTGAGAGTTTGGGATGGTTTAAGTTCAAACATGGATATGTTTCCTTATGTTTTACTTGCATACAAGATTTTATTAACTATACCAGTCACAGTAGCATCTGCAAAAAGAAGTTTTTCAAAGTTAAAGCTATTGAAATCTTATTTACGGAGTACAATGAGTCAAGAGAGGCTTGATGGGTTAGCAATTTTGAGTATCGAAAGTAAGTTTTTAGCGAATGTTGACTATGATAAGATAATTGATGTTTTTGCTTCAAGAAACGCACGACGACATCGTTTTAGGTGATCAGTGATGTACTTGTAATTCGGAGTTAATCTCCTCATATTGTAACAGTTTATTTATGAAATAACAATTGGCGTGGGGATGAGCCGTCTAGCTTGACTAGGTTCCAAAACCCTTATAAAAGTAGTGTGTTTTATCGTCATTTTGCTCACAAGGGGTATTTTTTAGTCGGCTCGCCCTGGGCATCAAAAAATTCGGGACCGGCCCTGTTTGGTAAGAATGTGTGATTACTATACAATTCAAGCTCGAATAATATATATTTCATATTAGTGGAGTTTGTTATCAAAAGTTTGCCAATGTTTTGATTTGAGCTCATTGTTATGACAACATGTCCCAACGGAGGGACTCAAAAGTATTCTATATCACACTTCTTGGTGGTCGGGTCGTACTAAGAAGTGTGATATATGGCTTAGAGCACATGGAGTGGTGACGGCCTAAACACAGTGTTCTGAGTGAGAATTTTGTGGTGAGGATTTTGTGGAGTGGTAACAGTGTTCTGGACAGTGTTCTGGAGTTTTTTTCTTTTTAAAAAACGATACGTTAAGACTCAAAAACAAAAAAAAAACAAAAAAATATTAAAAAATGGAAGAAACCGTCACCCACAGCGTCCGGAAGAGGACATTGAGTGAAAAACGCCGACGAGAACGCCGTCGAGAACGCCGTGCCGGAGTGGCAGAACGCCGTCTCACGGCGTTCTCGTCCAAAAACGTTGATGCCACGTCACCCACTCCGTGTGCTCTTATGGGTTTAAACTTGAGGAATTTGACTTGGTGCAATATTCTATTAATTAAATGGCTTAGTCATGCGTACAACAAAATGCTCAATTTTTACATTAATCTTATGCATTTTTATGCATTTTAATTCAATTTTGTAGGTGATATCAATGAACATATTTGGCCAGCTAAATTCATGATGAAGGGCCTCTCAAATTTGTTGATATCTTGTATTTGAACTGTTTCAAGTTAATTATATTTTTTGTGTCTAAACTAGGATCGAAGTAAATGACTTTATCTTAAATGAGAGACGGAAAATATAGAATAATTTATCGATTAATTTACTCTCTGGACATCTACCATATGCAAGGTAACATTATTAACCAAAAAGATACATTTCGATTACTTTGAATTCATCATAGTTAATAAACTTAAAATACATATATTGATAGATAAACAAAAAAATTTAAAAAAATAATATCACTTTTATATTAAGTTCATGTAGTAGCCCGCGAATTCGTGGGTTATAATCTAGTTAACTAGTATCTTACTCGGGCTTTGCCCAGTTCAATGGAAAAATCTATATTGAAAAATA
Source organism: Helichrysum umbraculigerum (assembly GCA_949592205.1). NCBI lineage: Eukaryota > Viridiplantae > Streptophyta > Magnoliopsida > Asterales > Asteraceae > Helichrysum > Helichrysum umbraculigerum. Next base: position 171,077,449 of record CATIUR010000001.1, read on the forward strand.
ATGATACTCCGTAGGCCCAGTTTTTTTTCAGGGGTCGGGGAGCTTTTTTAAACCCGGAATTTTTTAAACCAAATAAGCCAGGGCTTTTTTAGACCCGGTCTAAACCCGGCCCAACCCAGGCTTTGTGCATCTATTGGTAGGGACACAAAATGGCACAATGCATCCTGTAAAATATCATTAAAATATTAAATTTCTCACACTATTAACTTGTTACCATAATGTGTCCAGGATTTTTTTAATATACAATGTTGGGAAAAATTAGGTTGGAAATTAGTAAACATAACATGTAAAAACAACATAAAATATTAGTACAAGGCTGCTAATTAAAGATATCCGGTGTAAACATCCATATCATGTACAAATAAATTTCCAGATACACTCATTGCAATTATCTGTATGAAAGGAGGTAAAAAAAAATTAGTAACACAAAGTTCTAAATCAAAGGACATTTCTATTTTTAGGAAGGGTTAAGTACTGGGAATGCACCCAACTTGTCTCAAATATCTATTGTACGTATCATACTTACAGGAGGTATATTTAATGTATCCAACTTTCAAAAACGGTTAATTGTATCTATTTTGATGATGTGTCGTTCGTTTAAGATACCACATGGTGTCCTTAGAAGATGACATGTCATCAAAATACATACAAAAAACCGTTTTCGAAAGTTGGATGAGTTAAATAAACCTCCCGTAAATATGATACATAAATTACACAAACTCAGGGGCGGAGCCAGGAATTGAAGATAGGGGGGGCTTACTCGATCATTGAATATTAAACAGAAAAATTTCATCCACACATTATAAAAACGTATTATTATTAAGAAAATAAATAAACAGCAATAGATGTTTTAAATAGACAAACATATGACATATAGTAATACATAGTTTCGCCAAAACTAATCTCAAGAAATTAGCTATATTTCTGCCTATGTCGATCCATTTTCTCATAGCGTAACCTATCAATAGTAATGAAATAGTTAAAGCATTAGCATAAGTTAAATACTAATCAAACATACTGTTGATGCATTTTGTGTGTCAGTCAGTTGGTCAAACTATTGTAATTGTCAAAGTCAATTAGTCTACGAATGTATAGTGTTTAGAGTGTGTATTCGAGTCTGTAAATGAAATATACATAGAATGGTGACATTGTAATTGGGCATGCGACGTCGGGTCAGACGTCGCAAGGATCTGGGCCTGCGACGTTGGGCCTAACCCAGTGGGTCGAGTATAAATAGCGAGTTAGAATTTCATTTGAGGGTTGATCAAACCCTAGAGAGAGTGAGGCGTTTTTGTGAGTAGAGAAAAGGAGAGAACGAGTTTGAGAGTTTGTGTTTGTATTTGTAACGTTTATAATCAAGTGTTAATATATACGAAAACGTTATAGAGATTTGTGTGTTCGTGAATTCACAATCAATCAAACGATCCGATCAGATCTTCGAAGTGTACGGGACTATCAACTGGTATCAGAGCCGTAGAATCAAGGATTCGTCGGTTTCGGATCGTTATTTTGGGCGTTCTCGATTGATTCGCGAAGGTATTAGTTGTTATTAATCGTTTCTAAGTTGATTTGCTTGATTAAGATCGATTTCTGGAAGTGTTTTTGGGTTAGATCGACGTTTGGTTTTTGAAATTTCGTTAGGGTTTCAAAAATTTTCGATTTTTAGGGTTTCTGGCCGCTGCAGCCCGACTGTGCGACGTCACCTGTACGTCACCTGCGACGTCGCTTGCGACGTAACTGATTTTGACTTTAATTAGTCTTTGCGACGTAAAGTTGCGACGTTACCTGCGACGTCGTTATTTTGACCTTAAGTGGTTATTGCGACGTAGGCTGCGACGTCGCTAGCCTCTGCGACGTTGGACTGCGACGTTATACACTACGTCGCATTTTCGATTCTTAATTGAGTCATCGGACTTCTGCGACGTACCGCTGCGACGTTGCTATTTTTCTGCGACATTAACCTTCTTCTAGTTTCGTAAAAAAAAAAAAAAAAATTTTTGGCGGGAAATCTTTTTGCGTTTTCAAAATTTTTCCATAGGCTTAAAACTGTTTAATTTTAGTCTGGAAAAAGTTTCATTTTACCCGGCCAGTTTTTGACGTTTTCGGACGAAATTTTGGCGGGAAAAACGCGAAAATTTTGTAATTTCCAATTTTTTTTTAGGCTTAGAATAGCTTAATTTTAGTGTCGGAAAAGTTTCGCTGTACTCGGATATTTTTTAAATTTTTGAATTCGGTTTTGGAGGGAAAATTCGGAAATGGCATCGGGTAACAAAGTGCCTCCTTCTACATCCTTGTTCTATAGTGATTTTGCGAGTTGGAAGATTAAGTTATGCAATTTCATTGAATACAAAGATCCAAATCTGTTCAATTGGTTTAACACCATTGATCGATATGAGCAACCAAGACTCGATGGGGTGCTTACGTCAAGAGCACAAATGTCAGTCAAGGAACGAGCAGAGTTTGATAAAGACAATAGAGCATATGAGATGATTACCAAGTGTTTGCCAGAAGTTGTGATTAATGAATTTAAAAATCAAGCAACTTCTATAAGTTTATGGGATGCTCTTATAGCGGCTTACGATCAAAAGGAAAAGAAGTCGGAGGCAAATATTCAAATTCCTAGTCTACATGATACTTCCAGATCTACTTCCAACTCAGCAGCATCTACTTCTACTGGCACTTCCTATACTTCTCATACAGCTTATACCGCTCCTTCAAAGTCTACTGAGGAACATGCTAAAATCTTTACAGCTTTCCTCAATTCTTATGAGAATTTTCTTTCCAAGAAGGCTAGTACTTTGCAGCTCACTGAGGAAGACTTTGAACAGATCGATTCTGATGATTTGGAGTATATGGACATCAAATGGAGCATGGCCATGATAACCCAGAGGACAAAGAAATTTCTTCAGAGAACGGGCAGAAAAGACCTGGATGACGATGGTGATACAGGTCTTGGTTTTAATAAAAGCAAAGTGAAATGCAAGAACTGTCAGATTCATGGGCACTTTGCTAAGGAGTGTGAGAAAGTAAAATATCCTTCATCTGGATTCACTACTCCTACAGCTCCAACGACTCCAGAGAAAAACACAACATCACAGGCTATGACGGTGTATTCTCAAGGAGTGTTTGATTTTAGTGCACTTCAAGGAGAGGTTCAACACAGTGCGCTCTTGGCAAAGATACATGAGGTAGAAACAGAATCTGAAAAACCGTTTACTTGCATATCCTGTATTAAATTGGAAGCTTCTTTAAAATGTTTTCAAATAGACTATGTAGACTTGAGAGAAAAGGTCGAGAAACTCACTGAGTCAAATAAGTTTCTAAAAGCTAATGAAATACTTTATGAAAAGGAAGTTGAGGCTCATAAGTTTGACACTGAGAAATATAAAGCTAAAGTTTTCAGTCAACAAGATGCCATTAACAGCTATTTAACATAAATTGAGTTGTTAAATAAAGAACTTTCTGAGCTAAAGTCTGAGTCTGACTCTTTTAAAAAAGGAATCACAAGTTTCTCAAACTCTCATAAAATCTTCGATGAAATTGTTGACAAGCAGAGGACAAATACAAGTAGTAAGGCTGGAATAGGGTATAACTCAGTTCCACCTCCTACTAATCACTATCCTCGGCCTGTTAAGGAAGGCACCGAAGAACTTGTGGCTGACTACTCATCATGGCCAGCTACAAAGTCTAAAGAAGCTACATCCAATCCCAAAAGGTAGGCAAAGGAGAAAACTAAACGGACAGAGTATCCCTTGCCTACTTTTGTTAAGTCTGATAGTGCACCTCCAGTTCGTGTTGAGGAGGTCGTTGAGGTAGAAGATATACCTGAAGAGTCTACCATTAAGGTTGAGAAAATAAATGTCAAACCTGAAAATTTCATCATTACAACTGAAAATGATGATTATTTTAAATGCAAAGGCAAAGCTAAGGTTGACAATGAATCCTCAAAAGTTGTAGTTGATAAATCTGAAAAGAATAAACCTTCAAAATCAACTAACTCAACCTCAGGAACATCTACTTCAACATGTCCACCTAAGAGTGCATGTTCAACAAATGATCCTGTTAATAGACCTTCTGTGTATTGTCCTCCACCGAAACGATTTGAGGGAACTCATTGGAATCAATCTTTTGTGGAACGACGTTCTTGTTTCCATTGTGGACAACAAGGACATATAATTAGGGATTGTCGGTTATTATCCCTAGATAGTTTTGGTAGAGGGATGCCAAGAACTTCCTCCTTTAGGAATTATTATTCAAAATCGTTTTCTAGGCTTGCTTCGTATTCGCCTATATCAAGATATGCATCCTCTTCTCCAAAACCCGTGGCTAGAGTAAACAAAGTTGTGCCTAGTAAACCTCAAGTTCAACAGCACAACATTGTTGAAAACAATTCATCTGAACCTACAAAGGTTTGGAAACCCAAATCCATAGACAACGCATCAATGAAATCTTCTGAGTTTTTAAATATCATAAACTCATTGATGTGATGATTATGGATGACCATGGACAACGCAAGTCAATTAAGGCTTGGGTGTCCCATAAGTACTAACGTTTAATTGTTTGTGGTGGTGCAGTCAGATTTTTACTAGCTAACATTTTTAGTGACTGCAAGGATGTGGATATTGTTGGAAGAATGCGATGATGATTTATGATTGGATGAGATTTTCGATGTTATGAGGTGGTAAAAGTGCTAAAAGGCATTTGACTTGACTTGATATGTGATTTTGATAATTATCTATTTTTATTTGTTACTCAATGCAACAGCCATTCTTTATACTTTTTAGTATTAAAGAAATGCAATGTTGCGAAATTTATTCAATTAAAAAAATACAAAAATATGTTTAATGTTTAAGGGGAGTATTTTTGAATTGAATTTAAGAATCTGCTGTTCAGGGGGAGTAATTTTAATGTTTTAAAAATTCTGATTATGGATCAGAAATGAGAACAGCAAGATTCTTAATTCTTGAAAAGATGTTGGATTGTGTGTCTGTAAACAACTTGGGAAATGATAGTACATCAGAACATGCACAAAATGGAAATTTTAAGGTTTATCCTTGATGTATCAGTAGGTTTATCTAGCATACTTAATACAATTTTTATGAAAATTATCTTCATCATATGATGTATTGGTAGGCATGATACATACCGGTCTCTGGGTTATTAAGAAGTAAGTCTAATACGTGTCTATGATCTTGTGGTAAACACCTTGTGATGTACGACACTAAGTCTTAATTCCTTAGCGTAGCTTGACATACTTCTATTTTTAGATCGTGTATCTGAGATCTCTTGGGGAGTTAGCTGATTGTTTCCTTTGTTGTACGTAAGTGCAGACCTGGTCTCAATTCAGCTTACTCTCAAAACTAAGCAAACGTGAGTCAATGTACTTGCAAAGTCTTATATTTAAGGTACTGGTCAAGGTCGCCAATTGAATAAATCAAGTTTGGTTTGACTGCGATCGGTTTTGCTTAAACCTGAATCAAGTGTATGTCGCTCTGTTGTACACAAGTACAGACCTGTCACCGCTGGCTTGATTCTTAAAATTGATTCTCTTATATTCTTTCTAAATTTAGAAACTATGTTCATGTCTAAGTTATAGGGGTATATCTATGGTGGGGACCACAGTGAAATATTCATACTAATAATAAAAGGTTAGCTCGCACACACGGATGTAACATGTTTAAGTGGACAAACAATACCAGTAATCGTCTTGAAATAATTTTTATACTAGGTGTATTAAATGTGCTAAGTAAATTTAAAGTGGACAAATATACTGATAATCGAGATAACACTTACTATTTGCTAATAATTGCATGTTGGCCTGATATGATCCCTAAGCAGACTTAAAACAATCATATCCCCGATTTATTTTAATCTTCGTTCTTTACTTTTCATTAATAAAGAAAAATTCAAAAAGATTTTATTTCTATGTTATTTTCTTCAATGTCGCATATCTTGTTAAAGTCAAATATTGAAGATGTAAAGGATGTCGGTTATTCTCCAAAGTTTGTGAAGATAATTCTATCGGAGAAGCTGCTGATGATTGAGAGATGGTCACTGAGTTTGAAGATCTTATTGTATGATAAATTTGTGTCAGTCACATGAATTTGGACACCAAGATTTCTTTGAAGACCATGCTATCTCAAAGGGGGAGTTTCTGATTGTCAAAGACATGAAAGAGTTTGTTGATGAAGACTAATTGAAGACTTCTTTGACCAAGCTGCTAACAAGGGGGAGTTTGTTGATGCATTTTGTGTGTTAGTCAGTTGGTCAAACTATTGTAATTGTCAAAGTCAATTAGTCTACGAATGTATAGTGTTTAGAGTGTGTATTCGAGTCTGTAAATGAAATATACATAGAATGGTGACATTGTAATTGGGCCTGCGACGTCGGGTCAGACGTCGCAAGGATCTGGGCCTGCGACGTTGGGCCTAACGTCGCAGGGTCCAGTGGGTCGAGTATAAATAGCGAGTTAGAATTTCATTTGAGGGTTGATCAAACCCTAGAGAGAGTGAGGCGTTTTTGTGAGTAGAGAAAAAGAGAGAACGAGTTTGAGAGTTTGTGTTTGTATTTGTAACGTTTATAATCAAGTGTTAATATATACGAAAACGTTATAGAGATTTGTGTGTTCGTGAATTCACAATCAATCAAACGATCCGATCAGATCTTCGAAGTGTACGGGACTATCACATACATTGAAAGGTAAGGTCTTTAGAAACTTGTACCTTACGCATTTAAAGTCGGACACATCTACATTTCTTGGAAGCAAAATCATCTATTATCTCATCCGTAGAAAACGTGTCTGCAATATCCCTCTCAATGTAAAGAATTAAACAACTTTTAAGAAAGTCGTCACTCATGTTGCTACGAAGTCTTGTTTTCACAATTTTCATTGATGAGAAAGCTCTTTCACTTGAATTTTTTTAAAATAAATGAGTAACAGATAATAAACAAAATTCATAAAAAAAGAATATAAAAATTAAAGAATATAAGCCATTCATTAATCATTTTATTGATGTTATTTTATATATGAAAACTAATGATAAAACAACAAATATTTAATAATGGAATTAAAAAAGGAAGAAAAAAAAAACGGACCAGAGTATCCTCGTTCTGATGGTTTTCGTATATCGTAAACGAAAGTACGTCAAGTGCACAGCAGGTTCCAATTGTTTCAGGTAGTTAATTTGTGTTACATTTTAATTATATTTTTGGGCTTGGTGCAGTGATTTTTAGTATATATGGGCCAAAGCAAAGTAACACTCATATTTTAGAGGGGGCTCCATATAAAATATTGGACTTGGGCTAACATTAACTTATTGTTGTTGGGCCGGTTGGGGGTGGCTGAGCACCCACAAGGCCACAAGCCACCCTATTGTCTCCGCCATTGCACAATTGCACAAACTATTACATTATTGGACAAAGTATCAGTATAACTACATTTAGCCGCAGTAACCTGTAACGTTAAAACACTACCATGTAGCAATGACCATCTAGCATCATAGTAGGTAGTTGAAGTTTTATAATAATTTATAAATTACCGCACTTAAGAATCATATTGTATTCTGATCGAGTCCTAGTTTCCTACATCACGTCATCCTTCCGAAAAAAGGTTGTCATAGCTTGTTTTGTACATACAAATTAATAAACAACCAACACATTAATAGGTTCTTCCTATTATTGAAATATAAGAAATAGCCATATCTTTTAACTGATTGATTACATTACGATAGATGTTAACTACAGAATGCCAATATTATCTTCGTAAATATCTACATATATAGAGAATGAAGATATTAAGAGAGACAATTAAACGCATTAACAAATAACAAAAGAACATCGAAATAAAGCATCCACTCAAACACGTTGTTTCAATTAAAAACTAATGGATCAAAGCAAGCAAAATATCCAAGTATTATAAACAACACCAGCACTTGTCAAGCATCGATGTACGGTCATGAAACATAAAAAGATAACCAAATATCTAGAAACTGAAAAACCCAACATATTAGTTTACGCTCAAATCCAAGTTCATAAAACAACCTACCATTCATTTCTTCTTAGCAGCAACTATGGTGAATTTTCCACAAGTTGGATCTCTCTTGTCCAAACTCTTAATCACCCCAACCAAAAACAATAGGCATGTCCCTAAGGACCCTAACAGTAACCCGATCCAGAAGACGACATTCTGTTATACACATTTTCACATCAGAAAACACCCAATATGCTTCCAACTAATAAGAACTAAGCATGTTAATTACCTTTTTAATATTGACACAGATTTTGGGGGGATGGACATGTAACCTTAGTGGGTTCAAATGGAAGCATTTAAAAGGAACCTTATCGGATAACGATCAGCAAGGGAACCATGCTGCTAATGTCTGATGTATAACCTAAAAACCCAATCCGATTCTGTTTTCTCTCTACTCAAACTAATCATAGCAACTATAAATGCAGATAAATATGGCAACTATAAATGCAGATAAATATGGCAACTATAAATGGGTCGACTTATGTTATATGTATCTATAACGGGTCAAACATGTTTATTGAAAAAGCATAATAAAAAAAATAATGTATATAATGTGCACATAAGTGACAGAACTAATCTGCCTCAAAACTTGTGAATGTTGATATATCAATTAACAAACCAATTGTGAGAGTGACTTGCTTGAAAAAATAAGTTTCCGCTGCTATCTTACTGTTATTATAAAGTATCAGTTTCATGTTTTTTACAGCGAAATGATAAAAATTACTGAATAACACGAAGATGTTATAACAGACATTGTCACATAAGCTTGAACCAAGCTTTGGATAGCCAACTTTCAGTGCAATTAAGATATACAGTGTGTCAAGTAGCCTAATAAGTATAATATATTTTCACTTAACGTCAGTGGTATCTTCTAAACATGGTTATTGAAACATCCATAATTTAGATATATAAAGTAGTCTTAGAATAACCATAATTGTAGTAACGCAAAGGCAGATAGCAGCAATTATAGAGAAAACTCACCAGTTGCTGTAAATTATTCCTTTGTTTGAAGTGATAAAATATTTCCCCAATCCGGAGGAGGAAATATATACTCATTCGACACACTCATCAATCAATAGGAACACTTGGTAACCTGAAGATATGAATATAAAAAGAAAATATATGGGATGAGAATAATAAAATATAGAAACATAAAACAATAATCAATGAAATCAGATTGAAGAAACATGTTATCTTGGGTATGAACAAACTGCTACATACACCAGTTAAATGGCTGCCATATAAAACAAACCATAATATTTTAAATTTGATGTAACTCAATGATTATAATAAACTGTAATATCGAATATTTAAGTAAATAACACAAACCATGTCATTATAAGTCACGGATTTATAAAAGTTTCTGTATACCATTTATTCTACGTGGCCTACTTACATATATCTACAACTATACAATACAATGTATATGTTCTCATTTTTACCTGGTTGAAAACAATTATGAGGATGGATAAGAGATAAAGTTAATCTTGCACATTAAGTCCATTTGAATCTTGAGTGATGCTGCTTCTCTTCTCAACTGCACAAATTAGTTGCACATTTAGTCCTCACATGTATGTTTTATAATGGGTTGATTCGGTTGTATAACAGTTCATATAGAATCACAAGAAATAGGTCACTTTCTGTATGGTTAAAAAACGGGATGGTTCGGGTCAACCTAAAATACCTTCTAAGCAGATAATTATCAAGCACATACCTCTCGCTAGATCAACAAAAAACACATAAAGCCCTAATTAACGATTAAACACGATAAATAAGGTACATAACGCTAGACTTAATTTCAATAACTCATATTTTACTTCTACTCAATTTGATGGCTGAAAAATAGCTTAAAAAGTCAGGGCCTAAAAGGCATACACGGATAGCTAAAAGTTCAAACTTTAAAAAAAAAAAAAAAAAAAAAAAAAAAAAAACCCTTATATACATCCTAATTATATAATTTTAACTAATAGAACTCAATCTCCATTCTAAACTCTTTCGGTCTTTTGTATGAACGTCTGATTTTACGGGGTTGAAGGATACATTACATATTGTACATTACAATGTTGACACAAACGAAAACCAGGCAAACTAACCTTATTTGGATCATCTGGAGGTAACGCTTTTGTGCAGTTAGTGAACTCCAATATATGTGACAGTTAAATATTGCTTGAAATTGAAGATCAAACAATCAATTCCATTTAGGTTAGCGAAGAAATAAAAATTTAAAATCACACAAACATATTTATGTTTAAGGGTTAACATCATATAACCTCATAATGTCAATGATAAATTTAACAATTTAATTGGTTCGGTGTCATCATTAGTGATAAAAAGATGATCGAAACTTTAACTATATAGCAAAGAATTGATAATATGCCATTAGTGTAAAAGAAAGAAGATACCTGTACAGAAACAATACATTTTTCATTAGCAAAGTTTTGTGAAGTCTTTGTGATCTCTCAACACAATCACTGCAAGTAAGATATAAGCTTTTCCTTGGTAGTTTGAGGTTATAGTTGCTCCCCTGTAGGTATGCTTAGTCAGAGAAGGAACAACTTTAGTAAGGATATAGAGAACAGGAACAACTTTAGTAAGTATAAAGAGAACAGGAACAACTTTAGTAAGTATATATTCGTTACCACACTCGCTTGATAGGGTTTAGACAGGGAACTTCATAAGAAACAACATATGAATGAGAAAACCTTTAACCACGATGCGCTGATATCAGTAGAGCAAACGTGGCAATTTCGGCCCATTTACTTATGACAGGGGTCCATTTGGGTTATAACTCATCTTATTAGTGTTGGTTTTCTAATAAACTTCAGTGTTGGTTTTCCAAAACCCAAAACAGGTGTACCTCATATATTCATTTTAGCAAATATGGATCCAGGCAAGCAAACAAATCTATTGCTTTCCATTGATTCGAACAGCAATTTAAAGCCACAACAGAATCAGGCATGCAAGAACAGCAGATGATAACTTCATATAAACCCGGATGAGAGCACAACCTTGGAAAAATAACACAACCCATAGTAATAACTTCAACACATTGGACCCGTTCCCTTTAGGCTAACCTTTTGTTTGACCTGTTTGTGATAAAGGGTCAAACAAAAAATTAGTTAATCCAAGTGCTTGGCATCAGTCAAAAGATGGCTATTAAGCTTACAGCGTACAGACTCATTGATACCATATAAAAATGCCTGGACTTCGCTTATAAATAGTATACCCTCAGTGTAGCTCTGCTTATGACAACATTACTGATAATTCATATCACTAGATAATTCATATCACTAGCCAAGACAGTCCTTATCAGAAAAATGCAGTAGTACAAAAAAACAATAAGGACCATATATATATATATATATATATATATATATATATATATATATATATATATATATATATATATAGTATATGCTTGTGCCATGATAATGATTCTTTTTTTTATTCTACCATTCTAAACACTTCGTTATTTTTGAAGTATATAATTTTGCAATCAAATTCGATACAGTAATATATTAACAAAATTAATCGTTTTTTAAGGAAACATGTTTTGGTCACCTAAGCCGACCCTTTTGACCCATACCTCTATTTATGTGCCTCTTTCTTACGGCACTGAGTGGACGTGTACCTGAGTGCATCCAACAAAACACCAATATTAGCATGCATTAAGATTTCCGGGGTAAGGTCACGGAAAGATAGATTATCTAACTTGATTTCGAATAAGAAATCTGGATAGACTAAGGCCCATTAACCATGTATTTTGCGTGGTAAGGTTTTATAGGTGATGCATCTGCCAACAGCAAATGATGACCTACAAGGTATGACTAATACATCGAGTCACCTTCGGTACCGTTAACTGTCCCAAATCCGGAAGAACAAAGTGTAGGGGGTGCGTAGCCTACATCATAACCACCTAAGGTAAATACATGAGTAAGTAGTTCTCATGCCATTAGTAAAATAAGACCGAATTTTTGAACATTATAAGTAGCCATTTCAGTTGTCAATGAATTAGGCGGTGATGAAATTGTTGAGCTTATAATCAAAATTTCCCAATAAAGTCAATTAGAAATAAGTACGATAAAACCATCCACTCCCTTTCTACCCTATTTCTCCAAAGTAGTTATCAACAATAAGTCAATAAAAATGAAAACTGAAAGAGGCCATTCTTTCCTCCATAATCCAACCATTGAACCCTTATATTTTTCCTAGCTTTCACCAGAAATGAAGACAATTGACAACCTTGAAAGTAGTAATAACATGCCAATAAACCTATAATTTTTTGTAATCTATATATAATATATAATAAAATTATATTAGGAGCAAAAATGTGTTTTCAGATCAACCCAACCTAACCCGACAGACTTTAAACTCGTAATAAAAATGACCCGTTTCAACTCAAAAACATTTGACCAAATAGTGTACCCTCCCATTTTGCTACTGCTACTTGGAATATAGGTGGTGAGACAAAGCAGGCACATACCCCTCACGCTATTAACACTGAGCAAAGTAGAGAATGATCAACTTCAATTCCAATGTTTAAATTGGATCGCCTTTTACAAAACATGAACATCCATTTCTGTGTGTTGTCATACAGTTGCACCTGGACTCCATCTTGAATTAATACTTGGAGATTGCATATATAATGTTGCTTCTCACGCCTGGGGATCTTTACAAATCGATACAACACTTAAACACAAAAACAAAACATTTAGCACATGATATATAACATAAAAAATCTAAGTAGAACTGGCAACTTCGACCAATTTACTTTTGGCTTATGTTTATTCGTTTGACTGGTCAATGGGTTAGATAAAACACCTATAAACATAGATGTCAAACATCAAAAGTAATATTTATCAAAGAATTTGATAATTAGATTATTATTATAAAACAATGCAACTTATAAAATCACATTTGACACATATGTAATCTTTTAATAATTCATATTGTTGAACAAAAGGTGTTACTAATCATCTCAAACAGACCCGTTTAGTTTAGTCTCTTACCTGTATAAACAGTGAGGCCCGTTAATGGAAATAACTTGATCAGTTTAATGGAAATAAACTAACCCGTTACTGGTTCAGCAGTGCGAACGTAGATGGATGGATTAAACACTGTTTCAAGGACTGGGTGGCTTTTAGATAAATCAACGGTTCAGAATGATCCAACCTACCAAACAGTCACACAAATAACCCTTATCGAGTCATATATAAGAAAGTGGGTTAAAATTGCTACCTTGAGTCGGTGAGAACTTGAAGGGATATATCATACATGCTGCATGTCTTCGAAACATTGGGGCACCATATTTGCTTTCCATACAATGTCATCATACATTAAGTGGTTGATAGGGTAGCCTGCAATAAAATAATCAATAGTCCATAGCATATGTAATATGTCTCTCAACCATTTATTATGAAATTATTAGGAGTAGTATTTATGTACGTTGATACAACATGTATTTGAGATAGTAACGTTTCATTCTTAATACTGCTAGTATGCTATTTTGCAGTTATTTTGCTTTTGTTTATGTTGGTGGTTGGTGCCGGGGCCAGGGCCAGGGCCAGGGTTGGGGCCTTTGAATTGAAATACATGTGTTGGGTTCACATATGACATGCAAGAAACATGTAGTGTTTACTTGGTATAAATTGACAGACAGATAAGTAGAACTTACCAATTCCAAATCATATGTCTCCGTTATGGAACACCAATATGTTGTACAAATGCTGCATAATCCGATCCTCCTGCTCCTAATCGTCCAATCTCTATTTTTCATATTATTCTAGTTAGGTACCAATCTATCTATCTTTCTCCGCTTTTTTTAAGAGGATAATTGGTAGTTTGTACTTCGTACCCAAGATTCATAGAGAGCTTGTGAAGAGTTCTGTGGATCTTGAACCTTCAAATAAAGAAAATAAGATATGGGAAAGTATATAATCAAGGTAAGTGAATGCCATAGTACATAACTATCCTTCTATAAACGTGACATGTCTCTTACGATTTACTTCTACAGGTGGTAAAATAGGGTGGTTGGGTAATAGGTCAAACATGGGTAATTTAGTACGCATCGAAATGGGTCGGGTCAGGTTGATGTGAACAGATTTGGGAGGTTATACGAACTAAAAATACATGTTGGGTTACTGCGGACCCATTTGATTTTACTACAATTTTGATTGGGTCCATTTGACAATTCAAGGTGTATGCTCATTACATATTGAACATATCAATTGGTTCTAAACTCAAGATAATAAAAGATAAAAAGTGTTTACAAGTGAACCCAACAGTCACTACCCGTTTCAACCAGTATCAAAAAGTAACAATATTGATCCGTTAGGCAACCTGTCCAACCCGCCCATTTTCCACCTCTACTTGTGTGGTATTGATTTACCTCGAGCAGGTCAGACGGCAACTGTTGAGATCAACAGATCCAAAAGTCCAAGCATCCCGGTGATTACCTATGATAACAAATATGGATACACACAATTAAACTTCTACCTGGTACACTTACTGACTTACAAATATACTTTGGCCTTATAAATACATTATAAATACAACACAATAAAAAAAACGTTTTACTTCCATTATAGATTTGCAACTTTGGTCTTATATTTTATCCAATTAGGTACAGAATAAACACAACATACTAAATGCCCATAGTTTCATGGTACTTTTATCCAATTCTATGAACTATTTACGGTAACATAAAACCATCCGCTCCCTTCCTTCCCTTCTTCTTCAAGGATATATCAGGTAGTTGCCTTTTAAACCAAACCAGTTCCATGAAAGCTACATACAAATTGAGCAAATAAATAAGAAACAAAACCTACACTGAAACAGATCACTTTGATAAAATCACAATAAACTCTTAAAAACTCAGAAATAACGACACATAAACATCAAAAATAAATTCAACCAATTGTTAGGACCTGTGCATTTCATCAAATAGTTGGTAGGCAAAACCTAGGAAATGAAGATCTAAATATGAAACTCAGAATCTTAGAACCCCCAATCCTTTACAAACTTCATAGAATTGAAATTATTAAATTATCAGTGCCATGAAACTTAATTGAATCAAAAGCATATAGTACAAAAATTTTTTTAAAAAAACAGTAACAATATATATGAGTACAACAACAAAACTTACCAAATTTTTTTGATCATCAAAAGAGCATGGAGAACACTCTAACACCCACGTCTGATTCTTGATTTCGGGGACTTAATTTAGCCATATGTCTCACTTTGTGATAATGATTAAGAAGTAAAACATTCATAATAGGGAACCTACTGAATTGAAATCAGATACTATAGCAAGGAGACCGAGTCAGTGCTCCTCCAATTGCATTTAGCTACCTGGAAAAGCGGAGGAGCCAGGAACGTGGGAGCGGTTTGGAGAGATTATGATAACCGCCGAAAACATAAAATCAACTATCGGAGGGTTGGTATTGAAAGCTAATCTGATCTAATGGTTGATATTGAAAGCTGCCTGGGGAAGTTACACTCCCTGGGGGCCATAGATAAGGGCAATTATTATAAGAAACCTTAAATTATGTAGACATCCTAAATTAAAACCTCCTAAAGGTAATCTTAACCCTTCGATGCATTATACTCCTTACTTTTTAACCATTGATCTAATATTCTAATTTGTCCATTTAGTAAGTATCATTAGTCTTTGTAATATTGCACAATTACCCATGATTAATCCCAATTAGAATCCACCTACTATCCATTCAATTTTCCAAAATATTTGGTTGACTTTTAAAATTTCTATTTCTATATTTCTATTTTATAAATAATTTATATACATTTTCCTATTATAGCCCTGTGAATTTCGAGGGTTATATTATAGTAAAATATGAAAATAATTATGATCTGAATATGTTTTTTTTTTCCTATTCTTAATCTATATTTGATTTCTATTTTAGTTTAACTAAGTAAATATCTAAAGTTTACATGTGTCAATTTTTCAAGTAACTTAGTCTTCTTTATATATATAAGGAAGATTTTTATTTTTATACATGTTTAAAAGAAAGAAAAAAAGAATAAGTTGGAAACATTTTAAAGAAGGAATAAATAATTAAAAAACAATCCCACCAAACATTGGGGGGATTGGAATGTATTTTTTAGATTATAAAAGCATCCAACAACTGTAACACCCCCTTTTTTATCTCATTATGTACATGAAACACAACAAAAAGAATCCATAGAAATTATAACCCAAACAAATAAATACACACGCAAACACACACCTATTTATTTATAAATATAAATATATACATATATAATATATATTCTTTCTCTTTCTAAAAGTATTTGTCTTTCTTTTTTCCCTTGAATTCAAGAAACTGAATCAATCATGGGTCTTTGTGCATCAGCTCCGAAATCAAGAACGAACCCAGAAAGGAATCACTTCCAAAACCAACAAAAAACTAATCTTTTTAGTTATAATAATAATAATCACTCAAACGCACCGTCTACCACCAATCAACAAAAGTTTCCCTCTCAAGTCCCGTCGCAAACCACCACCGCCGGAGCTGCTGCCGGTGGTGGTGGTGGTGCTATACCTCCTTTCTCCGAGTTTTCATTTAGTGACCTAAAAGCTGCTACTAATAATTTTAGTAGTGATTTGATTGTTTCTGAAAGTGGTGAAAAAGCACCGAATCTTGTGTATAAAGGAAGACTCAAAAATCGCCGCTTGATTGCTGTTAAGAAGTTTTCCAAAACAGCCTGGCCTGATGCTAAACAATTTGTGGTAATAATTAATTATACCCCCCCTTTTTTTTTTCTTTTTAATTTTATTTTATTTCTATATGTATGTATTCAAGACAATATGCTTATTGTCTGGAATAATTCATTTTAATTTACTAGAATCTAGGGTAGGAGGAGTAATCATAGTAATTGTTAATTACATGTTTGTATAAGTTGTAGAAATGATCATTGTCACTGACTGTTGATTAGTAACGGTAACGGGACTTTTACTAATGTTGTTCCTAAACTCATACTGTATTGACTTGGTTTCTGCTACAAAAGAAGTTGCAAAAAAGTTTGATAATACTTATTAATTATTTGAACTTTTTGAGGGTATTTGATGATTGATTGAAATGATATCGGTAAAGAAATAGATGGTCCTTGATTTCACATTTGAGAAGTCTCACAGTTGACTTCAAAAATCTTGTTTGGAGGCTGTGGTAGCATTCATTTATTTTTGAGGATTCTGGTGGCAGTTACTTTATTTGCAGAATTGTTGTAATGCAAGGAGACTCAAACATACTTATAACGGATTTGCAAAAGGATTTTAGGGAAGAATTGATCATTACATAGCTTTTGTGGCTACCTAAAATAAAAGAATTGTAAGGTTAAATTTCCAAAAGAGTGCATATAGGTTCACATATATTTTTTTTTATTGGTTAAATTTCCGATATATAAATATGCACACATCAATAACTGCCACCATAGATCCTTGTTGAAACGTGACACCATTTATATTTAATGTGAACATTGATGATGGGCTCTTTGATCTTGTAGGAGGAAGCATGGGGTGTTGGCAAATTGCGGCACAAAAGACTGGCTAATTTGATTGGATATTGTTGTGATGGTGAAGAGAGGTTGCTTGTTGCTGAGTACATGCCTAATGACACTCTTGCTAAGCATCTATTTCACTGTAGGTGTACTTAAATTTATGCATTTACTATTCATTAAATTAGGTCATTTTGGTTTGTTCATTTGTCATATTCATTTTGTACGTCCTAGTTTATATGGTTAAAAAAGAATAGGAATTTGATTTTGAGCCCCTTTAATTTGAGGGTAGGAGAAATGTAGATGAGAGACGCAAATTGGATAGTTAAGAAGTTTTTTATTTTATAAATATGGAAGCCTCTGCGTCATAGTCTAGTTCACTGTCCAAATCAGGCTCCATATTCAACTTGCTTTGCTCAAAGCATATTCTATATGACATTTGCAGGGGAAAATCAAACGATCGAGTGGGCTATGCGAATAAGGGTTGCTCAATACACATCTGACGCCTTAAACTATTGTACTACCGAAGGTCGGGAATTGTACCATGACCTCAATGCGTACAGGATTCTCTTTGATGAGGTACGTCATCATAACCTTATATATACTTTTTCCATTCCAAAATAATAGAGCCATTCCAGTTTCTCCTACTTTCTAAATTGATAGTCATGTTCTTCTTTGATAACCGATAAGGCTATATAGGAAATCAATATCAAAATATGCCCTTTTTTTTTTCTTTTTTTGAAAAATGTGTTATCGAAGAGATACATGTCTATCTTTATGGCTAGTTTTGATGCTAATATGCTAATGAATGATTTGTTTCATAGGATGGAGATCCCCGACTTTCATGTTTTGGATTCATGAGGAACAGTAGAGACGGAAAAAGTTATAGCACTAATCTTGCATATACACCTCCAGAATATCTCAAACACGGTAATCATTTAATTTTGGCGTTGCTACATCTATACAAGCCTCTATACAATCACTATTAGGCTTTAAATCTCTCTAGAAAGTTGTTGATTATAGTTAAACAAGTAGAGCTCACATTAATTAGTATGGATTTCGGTTTCAGCTAAATGTGTGGCTATATACTCTCTACTGCAGGAAGAGTAACTGCGGAAAGTGTTGTTTACAGTTTTGGGACTGTCCTTTTAGATCTTCTAAGTGGAAAACACATCCCTCCAAGTCACGTAAGTTATTTCTGTTATACCTTAGTCGAAAATGTTAGATCAACCACTTCGTGTATATAGGCCAGGCCTGCCTATTGTTTAATTTTGTAATAAGTTTTGTTTCCAACTAAAGTTTGATGTACTGTAGGCGCTTGATTTGATCCGTGGCAAAAATATCATTCTTTTAATGGAATCGCATTTGGAGGGGAACTTTTCGACAGATGAAGCAACTATTCTCGTGGATCTTGCCTCTAAATGTTTGCAATATGAACCCAAAGATAGACCTACTATTAAAGACCTTGTTGCTACACTTGCTCCACTTCAAACCAAATGTGAAGTAAGAATTTATATCTGAAGAGACTCGCTTTGATATTTATTATTCATTTATTTATTCCGCTTTTTGGAAATATTGTTGCAATTGTGGTGTTTTTTAGGTTCCATCTTATGTAATGCTCGGGATTTCAAAACAAGAAGAAGCTCCATCAACTCCACCGCGCCCCCTTTCACCGTTGGGAGATGCTTGTTCCCGGAAGGATCTTACGGCGATTCATCAGATCTTGCTTATGACACACTATCGTGATGATGATGGTGCCGGAACCAATGAGGTGATTTGATCACTTGTACCATGTGCTACATTCATGGTACATGGATCGGAATTGTTTGATTAAGAATTCTGATGCTATATAAATGCTTGTTTTTACAGTTATCGTTCCAAGAATGGACTCAACAGATGAGAGATATGCTGGAAGCGAGGAAACGTGGTGATCAAGCGTTTCGTGAAAAAGACTTCAAAGCTGCCATCGACTTCTATTCACAAGTACTTGCGTTATATACATTGTTATCTCATTCCAATTTGCATTCTACATTTGATAATAATTTTTAAAATATGGAGAATTTGGGTATTGTCGTTATGCAGTTCATAGACGTGGGAACAATGATATCTCCAACAGTTTTAGCAAGGCGGAGTCTATGCTATTTGCTATGTGATCAACCTGATGCTGCCCTTCGAGACGCTATGCAAGCACAGATTGTGTACGCGGACTGGCCCACTGCCTTTTACATGCAATCAGTTGCTCTTGCGAAGCTGGACATGCATCAAGATTCTCTCGATATGTTAAACGAGGCAGCTGGGCTTGAAGAAAAGCGACAAAAACGTGATCGAAGAGGGTCCTAATAGCATCACTGCCTTGGTACATTTTTCACAAAAACCAGTCAGTAAATAATTTGCTGTCAAATATGGTTGGCATCAAATTTTTGAATGAATTTACATACAGAAGCTGTTAAAAACTTGATAAAATGCAAAGCTTGATGATTATATATTGTGCTTAACTTACCTAAAACATTCTGTGTTTATATTATCAGTTAGCCTGTTATATATGTTAAAGCTTGCTTTTTTTGGGAACCACCTGTAAAGTCTAAAATCCAAAAAAGAAGTTTGTATAATACGCTGATCCATTTGATCGACTTCTAAGCCTGATCCCTTTGATCAAGCCGACGTTCTAATTTGTTCCAAGACTAGTATACCGATTCGGGTTCGGCCCTCATGTTTGACTTCTAAGCCTAGTCCCTCTATTTCAGCCATGGTTGTATCTAGTCCTAGGACCGGTATGAGTCGTCATGTCAGAATCTTAACCCGGTCAATATTCCCACCTTGAAAGCATGAACAAGATCATTGTTCTAATTTAATTATATTATTTTTATTTAAGTTAGTTTTTTTTGTGTGAGTGTGTGTGTAATGTTTCTACCAACACTAGACAGACGTACAGTATCAACTGTATTTAACTTCAGCATATCATATAACTAATTAAGTACCTAGTCCATATCTCACCTGGTTTTTGAAAAAAAGTTGGTATCTTATTACTTGTATTAGATTAGATAATACAGATGCAGCATGACTGCATGAGGGATGGTCCAAACTCAATACTAGTTTTTGAAGCCCAGTCCAAGTGTGTCTAATTCAGGCTTGGTCTTTGACCAGAATTTAAGTACAGTATGTACCGGATCATGTTCAATTCGGCCCGGGGGAACTAAATCCCGCTAAGAAGAGTAAATTATTTAAATCGTCATGTGGTTTTCAATATGTTCTATAGATTGTTCATGACTTCCAAAAAGTATTTAAATAGTCCATTTTTTGAAACTTTTGTTTAACAATAGTCCAAAATGGACTATTTAAATAATTTATTTTTTGAAAGTTTTGTTCACCCGTAGTTCATTTTGAACTATTGATGAACAAAAGTTTCAAAAAATAGACTATTCAAATACTTTATAGAAGTCAAGGGACCTATGAAACAAATTGAAAACCACATGGACGATTTAAATAATTTACTCCGCTAAAAAAAATATTGTATTGAATTTTAGTACAGTATAATTTATTTATGTTTATAAACCATGTTACCAAACTTTAGCACGTCGTATAAGTCATATTTATGAACCCTCTGCAGTTATCTTTTTGTATCCCTTACTCTCCAAACTAAAAAGAATGAAGTGTAATCGGGCCCATCTTGACGTAACCACTCATAAGGACATGTCGTAGTCGCAAACCAAATCTGCATCTACCAAACGAGTCCTTGCCATGCATAATGTTAACATGCTACAAACATAATAATTGAAACCATTTTGTCGTCTATTCATCCACGTTACAACTTTTCATACATAAAGTACAAAACATGATACGACATGGTTACAAAAGGCAAATATCTAGTAACTTAATTAAAACAATACGACTAGTAGCAGCATCAAGTATTCATACAGTACAACTCTTAATTTACGTTACTACGTTGTACCATACAACAACTCAACGCATCCAAAATGATGAACATATTTACTTCCGGCCATCTTCAAAAACACCGAAATTACGTCAAAAGACCCGAAAAGCATTGTCTACAATGCAATTTCAGCATGTAAAGCATTGAACCCAATTGGAACTGGAAGTGGAAGTGGAACTGGTTGCTCCTCCACCTCCCACTTGGCTTGAGGAATCACACCATCTTTTACAGGGATGTACTCCTGGTCCCCCAAAGTTTTCATATTTACAGAAAAGCAACAGAAAAAGTTTTTTATTATGACAAAATTATATAATGACAAAACATCTCAACCAAAGAGATTTTAATTCTGTGTCACAAGATTCTTTTATCACTACATATATACCCATTTTGTCTCTGCTATTTCTATGAATAAATATTTTCCATCAATAATTGACTTTGGGTTTCCCCTGACCAGACATTTTTTTTCTTTTAATCATGTCTTCACTTTAGCCCGAAAGTATTACCGATTTACATTTTAACCCCTTGAACTTCACATAGCAGATCAGCAGTGTATGGCGATTTGTACACCACTACACCACATATTTTTAAGCCGTACACCACTAAATACGCTGTAAAGTGGTGTACGAATCAACACTCAACCCTTTTGAAAATCTTAACAACGTTGTTAAAACTTAAAACCCATAATCTAAATGTGGCTAACAGTTAATGTAGCTTTGTTTTAAGGATTCAAAAACAGTGAATTAAAGTATGAGGAGTTGGAAGTGCAACTTAATTAAGTACCGATCGACTAGCATTTCACACGTACACATTGATTAAAGGTTAAGGCAGGTATCAGACTATCAGTGTATATATATATAGCTAGTACGAGTATTTCAAATACAAACCTCGAGTTTGTGAACAAGGTCTTTGGCATTTGGTGCAGAGACAAAGATGTGACGTTGAGAAGGTTTGATAAATCCATCATCCACTGCTTTATCGATGAATGTGAGCAGATAGTTGTAGTACCCATCTACATTCAGTAAACCCACCTGCACGTACCCGCCCAATATCATTCGTTCATTCATTCATTCATTTCACACCCCCATACCCACCCGGCACCCGCCCAACAAATGAAAAAAAAGGTACAAGTTTGCATGCATGAAGTACAAGTGATCATTTAATTACTTGAATTCTACAGTAAAAAGTAAAGAAGAAGTTATTTGAAGATGAATATTTATTTACAGGTTTGTCATGGATTCCAAGTTGAGCCCAAGTAATGACTTCAAGTAATTCCTCAAGGGTACCATATCCACCTGTAGCAGCATAGCATTGTACAAAAGTAGGGATTAGAGAGTTGTACAATGATGATGAAGTGAAGTGTGTGTACAGCTAAAATGGAGTATTAAGCTAGCTAGTACGAACGACGAGTATAGTAATAGTAATAGTAGTACGTAACGTACGTACCTGGTAGAGCAATGAAACAATCGGAGTGGCGGGCCATCTCAGCTTTCCTTTGATGCATGTCACCAACAGCTTTAACCTCACCAATGCTCTCTCCAGTTTTCTTTAAGTCCAATCCAATTCCAATTCCAATTCCAATTATTTTTTATAAGACATATATGTAGAATTTGGTTGATTATTTCCAACATAAACCTCAAAATACGTTTTTAGTACGTAGTTCTTGAGTAACACTAACAAAACAAAAAAAAGTTACTGTGCGTAGAAAACTTGGTTGATATACATATATCTTAAAGGAACAAAAGAGACAATTTATTACTAATATCGGATTATCGCATAGTAGTAAAGTAATATACTCCATATTACCTCTTTCCCCATCAAAGCTCTTGGTATGATCCTGCATATACATATACATATATAGATAGATAGATAAGATATACAGGTAGGTAGGTAGGTAGGTACTTTTTGAGATCCAATACAAAAGTTATAAAAAGATGAGAAAAGGTAGACGTACGTACCCTAAAACATGACCACCACTAGAATGAACAGCCTTAGAAACTAAACCCATCAACCCAATGCTTCCTCCTCCATACACAAGATCAAGCCTTTTTGCTACCTTCAATTCATTGTATTGTATTGTATTTGTTACCAACAAAACATACATACATACATACATACATACATACATACATAAATTAATATTTCCAAATAAATAAATGTTGCCTTGTTTTGACTTGAGCTAATACACATTTACTGATTTACGTGGTCGGTCCATATCCAATATCTAATAATTAAACCTTTTTTATATATTCTTACTTTTAACAGAATCTAATAATTAAACCAATATCTAGTAATGACTTGTATAATTTCTTACTTTTAACAGAAATTACCCTAGACTCTTTTTTTTTTTTTTTTTTTCAAACCATATCATCCCATCTAATTAGTAAGGAGTAAATTTGTAAATCTACATTCTTCTTCTTTTTTCCTTTTTTCTTTCTAAACTTAAAAGCAGCCTCATTTAATTTGGAGATTATATATATGTATGTATATACTAGCTTAGCTTGTTCAGAAAGCAGCTAAATTATTGATCATCTTTAGTCTTTACTACGGAGTATATAGTATATACACACACATTTGATCATGTGTTTCTGTGTGTACTGTGCACCAGTTTCCTTTTGAATTACAACTATATATACACTATTTGATTTGATGATCAATACCACAAAAACGTGTATATATATATATATATATATATATATATATATATATATATATATATATATATATATATATAGTGATAATAATTGATGATATTGATAATGATACCAGTTCTTGAGCCAACTCAATGGCAGCATCCCTGTAGACATCCCTTTTCCCAGAACTACTTCCACAAAACACACAAACACTTTTGAATCTTGACGACGACTTGTTGATTTGTTTCTTCATCGATATCTCATTCTCCATATTAATTCCTACGTTTCCACCTCTTCTTTTAATTTATTCGGCAGTTGAAAAGCTTATCTTTTTTTATTTCCAAATAACGATAACTGTGATATGATGAACCCTAACCACTCACTCACCAAGATATTGTTAGTGCGCAAACTCCAAACAAATGAATTTATTCATGTAGTATGGGGTCTTGTGTATATATAGTCCCTTAATAAAATAAGACTACCCATTTTCCACATCATAACTTCTTCTTCTTTTTTTTTAAATCAAAAGTACTATTGATATTGAATTACCCCTTTAACTTTAATAAAGCTTCGATAAATCAGAGTTGCACGAAAAAGGGTATTAATAATACGAGCTGGCCGATTCGACACTTCGTTTAAATGTTATATATAACACCAAATTTTGCTTTTATAACTCGTTTTATACGTAAATTAAAAGCTCAACCCTGATTTCAAATTAACTTTCATGTAACTCCGGACGTTGTTAAAGTTTAAATACCACTTCCTTAAAAACGCATTAATTAAACACAATTCAAAATTTACTCTATATTCATTGGTTAAAGGAATTCACGCGCTTGAACCACTCTAGCCAAGTTAAAGGAATTATTTTTATCGATCGGTCCAATATAATATACGGTGGGTTGATCACTTTCACATTAATTACATGGGTTGATCACTTTCACATTTATCGATCGGTCCAATATAATATACTAATGGCAGGGTCCGTCGATTTCAGTCAGTTTTTTCAAATAGCTGATGTGACGTTAACGTAACCAGTCGGTTTCAGTCACCATTGGATATGATATAACGTAGGGCTACAAACGAGTCGAGCTTTTATCGAGCAACTCGAGTTCGGCTCGAGCTTGAGCTAGATCGAGCCGAGCTTTTATCGAGTTCGAGCCCGAGCTTAAAAATCAAGTGCGAAATATATATCGAGCCGAGCTCGAGCTTTTAAGTGCTCTCGGCTCGAGCTATTATCGAGCCTTAATTAATATATATATTTTTACACATATATATATGTAATTTTTGATTTCTAAATGATATTATTATTTTGTTTTGAAATTGTTAAAGTATTTTACATATTTTTTGACTTGTTTTCACGATTTAATTTAATATTATATATATTTGAAATAATTTTTATAATTGATTTTATTTTTTTTAAAAAATATAATATAATTTTGAATATTTAAAATTATTTTTTATACAAATTTTCGAGCTTTTTGAGCCGAGCTCGAGCCATTTTAAAATATTGTCGAGTCGAGTTCGAACCTACATCGTGAAAGCTCGTCGAGCTATCGAGCCGAGCTCGAGCTCACCTTAAATGAGTCAAGCCGAGCTCGAGCTCGGCTCGACTCGGTTACAGCCCTAGTCTAACGGTGAACATTGGTTGGCGTCGACTGGCCAATACCACTGGCACCGAACCTTCAGTTGCGCGTCGGTCAGTTTGGCGTCATTAAAGTGACGGAGAAGCGAAGAAAATTGTGAGTCCGTGCGATTAATAAAATGATTTTCTTTTGTTTTTTTTTTAGTGTATAGAAATAAAGTTATATTGGTCAATGTGGGGTTCCGAAAAACGGAGTGATGTTTCAGATTTGACAGTGTTCAGTCATTTTTAAGAAGTGTTAACGTGATACTAACTTGAAATCAACTGATGCATCAGTTTACATAAATAGCTGGGACTTGAGAGTGGCGTAATGGAAAAATATGAATTCTAGTCTAGTCTAGTTAGTATATGAGCTTCATCAGATGATGTTTTTTAAACAAAAATAAATGATTTTTAGCGAAGTTCTTGTCATTAATATTATATGATGATTACACATGTCAAATCAGTAACTTATACTCCGTATTATATATATACACCTAACTTCTTACACCTACCTTTACTAAATATTAAATGCAGCTGTTATGTTTTAGTTTACTTCGTGAAAATATACAGTATAAATTATGAGGTTATATTTTTTAAATGTATTAAGTTCTATTTGTCTTAATATTAAATGAGGTGAGCTTGTTATTTTCGAAAAGCAAGATTCATTAAAAGTTGACAGAGTAAGAGATATAAATGGAGGGTTCGAAGATAAAGCCCGAGCTGAAAAAAAAAACAAAAAAAAAAAAAAAAGAAAAAACTGTAAAGATTACACCAAACAAACTAATATTACAAAACACCATCAACATGCATGCAAGGGTGAGAAATACATTTATCCCAAATCAAATCTCTATGCGTGCATCTTTTCTTCAATCAAAGAAGAGGCAATTTTTGTCTCGAAGGAAAAATATCTTTCTCACGAACTTGATCAATGTTACTTTCTAATGCAATAAGAAAATTGTTTCTCTATTTCCAGATAGCCCAAATAAGGACATAATAGACTCCATAAAAGACTGTGCCAACCTCATTAAAACTAGAATGAGCAAAGGATCATGATGTTATATCCAGGGGCGGTACCAGAAAAAAAATTTGAACGGGGCAAAATTTAATAGTGTGTGTTAGATCTGGGTCATCAACTCGATTTTTTTGCTTTAACCAAAACTATTTTAGTTGAACCAAATTGAATTTGTTTCAACATCAAATTCAAATTTTTAATTACATGGACAACATATAGCATATACTCATATAATTAGCATAAATTCTAAATCGAAGATGCTTATGTTTAACATGTTTATATAGCAAAAGTGTAACACATTATCATATGTAGATTATAATTTAACAATTATTTTGATTATAATTATTTTGTGTTACATAATTATCATATGTAACACATTATGAAGAAAAAGAAAAAATTGTAAACATTAAGATTTATAATTTAACAATTATTTTGATTTAAAATAGTATTACATTGATTATATGCATGAAAAAAAAAAAAGAGAATGATTAAACATAAAGGGGGGAAAAAAATTAATGTAATAAGTAGAGATTGAACTTTAGACTTCTTAAATACCAAGTACACTACCCAACCACCAAGCTAAACACTCTAATAATGACTATTGAAATTGTATTATATTTATTAGTTACGAGGGCAATATGCAAATTATATCGAAACCTACGAAATTTTCTCGACTCGCAAAAACTTCGTGGGGACGGGTGCCCACCCTGCCCCCACCGTGGTACCGCCCTTGGTTATATCCACCATAAATAACGAGATAGGAGGGATCGCCGACCACCATCCCCACAATTTGGCCCAAATAGGACGTACTTTTAGACAAATGAACAAATAAGGATTCAATGTTCCTCACTTGTGTCGCAAAATAGACTTGAAGAACAGTCCAAAATAATACCACGATGAGTCAAATTGGCCCAAGTTAAATGAGGTGAATTAATATAGGATCATTTTTGTTTGTATGTATATAAGTTAAAAATATATATTTCAATTAATTTTTACTACAAAAATATACACTATATACTTAACATTCAATAAAAAAAGATGGTTGAAACGTACAAAATCATAAAAAGTAACAAGTATATTTTGTAACTTTTTCAATATTAATTGATTTATTTTTGTAACATCCTCCCCAGTGACCTGGTATTTTTCTATTTAAATTTAGTATTTAATTGTTTTATATTTTATTTGCTATAAATTGCGTATTTGTGAAACTTGGTGAAATAGGTCTTAGGACTTATTGTGGTTAGTAAAGGGTTGCTTGAATTAATTTATTAAAGTTGACGGTACAATAAAATAAATTTCTCTCGAACTGGTTCTAAGTTCCAGACAACAGATTTAGGACGGGTATAATATACCCAAAGTGTTAGGTCGGTGGATAAAGGGACCGACCCCTTTTTCTCCACCACTTTACCAATTCCTTTTCCATTTCATTTCAAGTAAAAACACACACAAAACCTGTTGAGACATAGATTGTGACAACAGATCTAGCTTGAAATAGGACTAGTGTAATTATTATTATGTTTGTATATTGGTTTAGATTTGTAAATAAATATTTGTTTTGTTAGTAATATTCGTTAAACATATTATTGTGCTAAGTTAAACGAATGTTAAATACGAAATAAAGAAATAGACGTTTGATGCGAGGCGAGTTGAGATCTCAGGTCGCAGCGAGTCGAGCTGTGAGGTGAGACCTGAACTCGTGAGGTATCAGACTGGCGAGCCGAGCTTTATACTGGGCTTGGGCTGCGAGTTGGACCGAACTCGCCGGCCCATGCGAGCCGAGCCGGACAGAACTATTTAAACGATTTTCCTTATGAAATCGTTAACACTTTTTGCATATTCTGAACCTGCGAATTCGAATAACCCAGAGAAAACAAACCTAACGGCTAGGCTTTGACGTATTATCGTTTAAAGCTAAGTATTAGTATACGCAATACGAACATATTCGTTGTTAGTAAGATAACACCGTATTGAGGGATTCCGCACCTTAATACTACAGATAACGAAGTTATCGATCCTAAAACTAGGGGACTTACATCTGGTATCAGAGCTTTCGGGCTAAATACGAGTGTGTTCATAAGTTTTAGTGATATTGCGTTTTTGATTCGGGTCGTTTTTACGTGCATACTTGCAATACTAACGATCAAAATCATTCTCTGGAAGTTTTAGGGTTAGTTTACAGTCGAAATTCTCTGTTTCGTTCGTAAAAATACCTTAAATTTTCGTTTTTTCGGGTTTAACAGCCGTTTCGCGAGTCGAGATTAGGGTTCCAGCGTCGCCTGCGAACCGAGTTGAACTAGCGAGTCGAACTGAGGCTTGCGAGTCGAACCGAGATCCCTCGCGAATCGACATCTTTTAGCAATCCGAACTTAGGCTTGCGAATCGACGAATTCTGCGAGTCGAGCTGAGATTGCGAGTTGAGCTGAGTCTTGCGAGTTGAGTTTTCTGAATTCGCTGAAACAGTTTAATTTTACATTTTTAAGATGTCTGACTTAAGTAGAATGATCGAAATGGACCACGAGGTGGGAAAGTCAAATGTTCCACCTAAGTTGTTAAGAATCGAGGATTACTACAATTGGAAGGACAGATTCGAATCTTACTGTAGATTCCATGACCTGTCTATCTGGATGTGTATCAAGAGTGGATACACCCCACCTACTCAAACTGTTCAAAATGCTACTGTAGTTCTTACCTATGCGAACATGAGTGATCAAGAGAAGGAAGCTTACAGAAATGAGAATAAATCACATTCATGCATAAAGATGTGTCTTCCTAAAGAGATTGCTCATCAACTCAAGTCTTTTCATACTGCTAGAACGCTCTGGGAAGCTCTAGAGAAAAGAGGTGAGGGAAGTCCACATGTGAGAGCTGGCAAGAGGAGTCTTCTTAAAAAGTAGTTTACTATGTTTAAAGCTTTAAAAGGAGAAGATCTTGATGCATATGTCACACGATTCTACCATCTGCTAAGTGAATTAGAATACCATGAAATTGTTGAAGAAGAAGTATCCAAAACCGACAAGTTTCTTGAGGGTTTGCCTTCTAAATGGGAAATGTATGGCGTTATGATTAAGGATAACGAAACTAGGTATTCTACTATGACCTTAGAGCAAGTCATTGACAAGCTGAAAGGTTATGATTTCTCCAAGAAGTCAAGAGATAGTGATTCTGATCAGGTTCAGAACCCTGGGTTGTATCATGGAAAGTCAAGTCTTTCGACTGCGTTATCTAGTTCGACCACTGCACTGTTAGTTGGTGATACTAATGAAAATGGAGAACTGATTTCTGAAGATCTGTGCTTTATTTCTTCCTCTGGTGATGAGACAAAGGGAAAGAATTCTGAGAAGTCACCTCAAGAGCATCAGAAGATGCCGATGAGTGTGAAATCTGCTGAACAGCAATTGTCTGTTCTTGCTTCCTTTGTGGCATCATATGAAAACTATATAGAGGGAAAGATCAATGATCCTATTCTGTTTGATGAGGATTATGAGCAGATAGATTCTGATTATCTTGAGGAATTGGAGCTTCAAGATCAACTTGCGTTGATTTCTAGAAAGGTGAAGAATTTCCTCAAGAGAACTGGTAGAAAGGTGTTGGGCAATAGATCAGGGTTTGATAAAACCAAGGTCAGATGCTTTAACTGTCAGGGTATTGGTCATTTTGCTAGAGAATGCCAAAGACCTAAAGTAGAAGCACAAGGAAAACAAGGTTCGGGAAGTACTCTTGCTTCCAAAGCCTTAGTGGTGAAGCAGTTGGATGGCTCTTATGATTGGCAAGCTCAATCTGAGGAAGCCTTGATGGCCGAGATTGAAGAGACAACTGCTGGATCAGTTTCCTATATGCCTACTGATATGGAACAGAGAGTAGAGGTGCCTGAGTCTGAAGTGAAGGCAAGTGATGATGACGTGCTATATATGGATTCAGCTCCAGATATGAGTCCTGATGAATTAGTGGCACGTATGGCTGAATTACAAACTGACAAGAAGAAGGTATGTTTAGATATTCTTAATCTTGCTGATGTTTGTTACTTAGTTACTGATTTACAATCTCAAAATAGTGTCTTAACTGTGTCAAATAGCAATTTGTCATCTCAATTAAATATGGATAAGGAATCCTATAAGACTGTTAGATCTGAACTTGATCAAGCTATTATGGATATTCGCAGATTAAGTGATGATAAACATGTCTTAAAAGATAAAATTAAGTCTGATGCTTCGGATAGAACAAAACTTAGAGATACCATAAGTGAAAAATCTGTTATCATAGATGGTCTCTATATGAATATTAAAGACTAAAATGAGACGATTGCTAGTAAGGATCAGGAAATAGTGAACCTTAACTTAAGGTTAATTGAGCAAAACCGTAAACTTGAGAACTATAGGACATCTCAAATGGATAAAATGTTAGATGCTCAACGTAGTGTAAAGGACAAGACTGGGTTATGTTACAATGATGTATCCCCGCCTTTTAATGCCAATTACACTCCTATTCCTGAAGATTCTGAGATGACTGAAGTTAGTCCTGAGATTTCAGTAGCTGATAAACCTGAACAGTCAGAGGCACAGAAAGATGTTATTAAGAACGTATCATTAGATAATAGCAAGGCTTCTCAGTTCACCAAAATACAATTTGTATCGGGTGGAGTGATTAACGATGCTAAGACTGATGATAAAGTTAATAAGGAACAGCTTAAACCTTTAGTGCCTAAGACTCCGGATGAGAAAGCAAAAGTGAGTAAATCGCGCAAGCAGATGTCATGTTTCAAGTGTCATCAAAAAGGACACGTGGCTTCGTGTTGTCCTAACAAAAAGCCTGAAACACCACATAAGCTTGTGATGGATGAAAAGACACAGACCGACTCTAGTATGACTGTAGACGGGTTAGATGCCAAACCTAAGTTAGGTAATAAACCTGTTAACATTCTTAAAAGAGATGGTAAGCATAGTGTCTCCCCTCCTAAACCTAAACGGCCATATACTCAAGGTGATAATTCTGTCCATAAGTCTAGGGATGTGACACCGTCGAGGTTTAGAACTACAAGTAGAGGCCATAGTCATTATGAGAGTGGTACTACTTCACGATCACATGAGTTTAATTATAATTATTATAATAGAGCTCATAATTATGTGTCTAAGAGGTTCTCCTCAAATTCACCTCTTAAGGCTGATCGTCCACAAACTCAAGCTACTTCGAAAGTGACCAAAGCTCCTGATGGGAAGGATGGTTATTTTAAAGAGCTTAAGTTTGTTGATGATAAGGGACAAACCAAGACCGTAATGGCTTGGGTCCCTCTTGATAACTGATCGTATCTTGTGTTATGTGCAGGAGCATGCTGTGAATAAGGACAGCTGGTGGTATGTAGACAGTGGATGCTCAAGACACATGACTGGAGAAAGAAGTCTACTGAAGGACTTCAAGGAGAGTCTCAAGCAAAAGGTAAATTTTGCAGGAGATAAAGGAGGAGTAATTTCGGGAAAAGGAAAAGTTTCAAATGGAACTTTGACTCTTGAGGATGTGAACTATGTTGAAGAACTTACTCACAACCTAGTGAGTGTTTCCCAAGTCTGTGATAAAGGTCACCCAGTTTATTTTAATGAAAAGGAGGCCTTAGTCCTGAAGCCAGGTTTCACAATTCCTGATAAATGGATATTGATGAGGGCGCCAAGGAAGAAGGACATCTATGCTATCAACATGGGTGTTCCTAACTCTTCAATGGTGTCTACATGTTTATTATCCAAGGCTTCGGAAACAGACGCATTGTTATGGCATAGGAGAATGGCACATCTGAACTGGAGAAAGATGAATTATATAACCAAAAATGGTTTGGTTCTAGGTGTACCACAAAAACGTTTCGAGTCTGAGGATAAGTGTGTTCCTTGCATGAAAGGAAAGCAGCACAAGAAACCACACAGACCTAAGACTGAAAACTCTATCTCCTCGCCATTTGAATTGCTACATATGGACCTCTTCGGCCCTATAAGCAAAAGAAGTCTAGGTGGCAAATGGTATTGTTTGGTTGTCACCGATGATTATTCTAGATTTTCTTGGGTATTCTTTTTGGGATCAAAGGATGAGACTCCTGGAATTCTAATTGAGTTCTTTGATCTAGTAGAGAATGTCTATAAAAGGAGAGTTAAGCGTATTCGTAGTGACAATGGAACAGAATTTAAGAATTCAACGTTGAATATCTATTGCTTAAGCAAAGGGATATTACATCAATTCAGTGCACCTTATGAACCTCAACAGAATGGTGTTGCTGAAAGGAAAAATAGAACGTTGATTGAAGCTGCTAGAACAATGCTTGCTGATTCAAAGCTTCCGGTCATCTTTTGGGCAGAAGCAGTGAATACAGCATGTTATGTTCTTAATAGAGTTCTTACGGTTAAGAGACATAACAAGACTTGTTATGAGCTTTTGAACAATAAGAAACCTAACTTAAAAGGGTTTGAACCCTTTGGAGTTTCATGCACCATATTAAAGACTGAACATCAAGCTAAATTTGGTGAGAAGGCTGACGAAGGATTTTTCCTAGGTTATATGCCCAATTCGCCAAACAAGAGAGTCTTTAATAAAGTCACAGGACGTTTGGAGGTAGTTTATAATATTGAGGTTACGAGCTACTCACCTGATGTTCATAAGGGCTTAGATTGGCAATTTGACTATTCTGATCTTTTTGCATCATTTAAAGTTCCTATTAGTGACTATGTCAGTGATTCAGAGATAGCTGAACATTTATTGTTTGAAGATGAGAATATTGGTCCCGCTTCAACATCAAGTGTTAAGCAGTCTGGAATTAAGACTAATGTTGACTCAGATAAAGCTTCCACAAGTGAGTCACAACAACCTTCAGAGGATAAGTCTCAAGAAACACTAGATCCTGATGAACTCTCTACAAAGTTTGATAAGATACTTACTCCTTTGAAACATTTAAGAATATCTTCAGCACGTACGGAAGATGTACCTGAATTGGAAGAGATTGGTACTAATTTAGAAGATGATATACCGGTTGAACCAGTTACTACAACTAGAACGAGTAAGAATCATCCCGTTGAAAACATCATCGGTGATATTAATACTCCGGTTCAAACCAGGCATCAATCCAGAACTAGTACGTCTGAGAATTCTGAATACCAAAGCTTGTATACTGCAATGAAAGAGACAGGGATTCCTAATCAATGTCTATATTCATGCTTTATCTCACAAGTCGAGCCTAAAAATGTTCAAATGGCTTTAAAAGAAAGCTCGTGGGTAGAAGCAATGCAAGAAGAACTATCTCAGTTCTCTAAATTACAAGTATGGGAGTTGGTTAACCTACCAAAGGGAGAATATCCAATTGGAACTAGATGGGTATTTAAGTGCAAGAGAGATGATAAAGGAATCGTTACTCGTAATAAAGCTCGTCTGGTAGTTCAAGGTTTTAATCAACAAGAAGGTATTGACTACAACGAAGTGTTTGCACCAGTTGCTAGGCTAGAAGCAATTAGAGTATTCTTAGCATTTGCATCTTATTTTGGTATAAAAGTGTATCATTTGGATGTTAAGATTGCCTTTTTGTATGGCAAAGTGGAAGAATTGGTGTATGTTTCACAACCGCCAGGGTTTGCTAATCCTGAGTATCCAGATAGAGTATATCGTTTGAATAAGGCTCTATATGGATTACATCAAGCACCTAGGGCATGGTATGGAACACTATCAACGTATCTACTTGAGAATGGATTTACAAGAGGATCGATTGATAGTACACTATTTGTGAAATGGAAAAAGAAAGACTTTCTTCTCGTGCAAGTTTATGTTGATGACATTATCTTTGGATCATCTGATGAAAAGATGTGTCAAGAATTTGAGAAAGTTATGAGAAAAAGGTTTGAAATGTCTGCAATGGGAGAGTTAAATTTCTTCTTAGGATTACAAGTTGATCAAAAGAAGGATGGATTCTTTATTCATCAATCTAAATATGCATATGAGCTATTAGAACGCTTCAAGATGGATGAAAGTAAGGTCTATAATACTCCAATTCCAGTCAATCATGGACTAGGTCCAGATACATCGAGTGATAGCGATGTGGATCCAACTTTTTATAGAGCCATGATCGGATCACTAATGTATCTTACAGCCTCTAGGCCTGACATAATGTTTGCTGTTTGTTTATGCGCAAGATATCAGGCTAATCCGAAAGAGTCACACATGCAAGCTGTTAAACGAATCTTTCGTTACCTCAAAGGGAAACCTAAGCTGGGTCTTTGGTATCCGATTGATGGAGACTTAGATCTCGTAGCTTATACTGATTCGGATTATGGAGGATGCAATCAAAATAGGAAATCTACGACAGGAGGATGTCAATTCCTAGGAGGTAGATTAGTATCCTGGCAGTGCAAGAAGCAAACCTCGGTAGCCATTTCTACATGTGAAGCTGAGTATGTTGCAACTGGCAGCTGTTGCTCGCAAGTACTTTGGATTCAACAGCAACTGCGGGATTACGGGTTAAATATAACCAATACTCCTATGATGATTGATAACGAATCTACTATGTCGATCACCAATAATCCGGTGAAGCACAGTAAAACTAAGCATATTGATATTCGACATC
The DNA here is from genome assembly GCA_949592205.1 of Helichrysum umbraculigerum. Lineage (NCBI taxonomy): Eukaryota > Viridiplantae > Streptophyta > Magnoliopsida > Asterales > Asteraceae > Helichrysum > Helichrysum umbraculigerum. The sequence goes on from CATIUR010000001.1 coordinate 171,112,769, forward strand.
ATTTTATTAGAGATTGTGCTGAGAAGAAATTGATAAAGTTAGTTAAGGTTCCATCATTGGATAACTTAGCAGACTTATACACAAAGGCGTTCGACAGAGCAAGATTTGAGACGTTGGTTCAACTAAACGGAATGAGAAATCCATAGTGATTAGTCTTCCAAGGGTATTTTTGTAATAGTTAGTATTCATGTGTTCTTTAAAAAAAAAAAAAAAAAAAAAAAAAAGAGGCTTATGGCATTCATTTGCTTGTTACCTAAGGGGAATCGCCTTCATTTGAGTTTTTATTTGCAAAAACTAAGGGATATGATAGTACATTAGGAGAATAAGCTTTACAATAATAAGCTTAAGTCCTAAGTATGATATGGTAGTAGGTTCAAATAAAGTTGCTTTAGAACTACAGCGGTTCTATCAGGTATGTGTTTATATTTATTTGATTATACACCTATATCCACAAGTTATAATTTGTCTATTTTTATTAAATCTTTAGATGGCTTCATCATATGATGTACTGGTAGGCAAATTATATGAAATTTTCTAAGCCTTAAGAAGTTAATTAACTACTTGTTTATTATTTTGTGTTACTATTCTATGATGTATGACATTAAGTCTTAATTGTTGAATGATGGTATTGCCTTACACTGTTATCATACATATTAATTTGAATTGACAAATAGTAGCAATATGGGTATTAACTTAATTACTGGTAACTCTGTTGTACTAAGTACAGAACTGAAACCTTTAATTAAATTAATATTCTCAAATATATTTTGAATTATGCTAGAAGGGATCTTCTGTTGTACTACGTACAGACTTAGATAACATAGCATATTTAAAGTATGTTTGATATTTGTCTAACCTTAAAAATTCAAGTGTATGTTATATGTTTCGAAAAGATACATCATTTAGTAACCGCTACCTTGAAAATTTAATGATACAGTGTTATGTGTTTTACTTGAATTCTTCAGTATATCATATAATAGGAAGCACTTGATAATACTCATTCTAATAATAAAGAGTTTGCTTAGAAAATTGAGTCTAATTTGTTTATGTGGATCATAATACCGGTAATCGTCTTGAATTATCTATAATTAAAATATTCACTTTATGTGAGTAATGCATTTATTAATTATGCTATGTGGATAAAGGTACCTAAGATATAGTTTTATAAATATAAATGCATAAATGATAAATTTAGTTGTAATTTTATAGTAATTTATTTAAATTTCATGCGGTATGTATACTACCAATCTACTTAGACTTTTTAATAAATACTTAATTGCTTATTCTTTCTAATATGATCCCTAAGCAGATAAAATCTTATTTAGTATGTATATTTACTTTGTTTAAAGTATTTAATAAAATGGTACTTGATACCAATGTTTATATAGTTGTATTTTTATCTTATTTTTATCTGTTTTTAATTTTTGTGTTAATTATGTTTACCCTTCGGAATTAAATTATATTGAATGTTTTTGAGTTGAACAAAACGTGACAAATACAAGTGAAAATTAATTATAATTTAGACTTGTAAAATATCGGGTTTTCATTTATACTTAGAATTAAATTCGCGTTTTTAATTGTTTCTGCGAGTTGGCATCAACTTGCGAGTCCACTTAAATCTCGCGAATCGGATAAAAGTATAAAGGGGGTCAAACGAGTCAAGCTCACCCACCGAACCCACAAATCTTCGCGAGTTCAGTAGAGCTTGCGAGTCCGTCAAAAAGGCGAAACGAGGCGATTTATTATTTTCGTTTGATTTCGATTTTACAAGTACGGGAACGAGTTTTTGAATCCGTAGATTATATTCAAGACTTCTTTGCGAACATTTTGAGGTATAAACCAACGGATTTCACCGTTTAAATCACTCGAAATCGAAGCTTTAATAAACTTAGGGTTTCGGTTTATAATTCGAATGATTCACGTATATTAAATGACTATTAGAACACGAATCCTTGTGGTTTATGTTAAATGGATGTTAATAAACGTAAATCAATCGATAGATCATGTTAAAATCAACAGATGAATCGAGTTTAATTGAAAATTCGTGACGGCTGTTCATCGAACGAGTTGAACCTTTGATTCAACTCGCAGCGAGTTGACTAGCGGATCGACCAGCGAGTTGACCTGCAGATCGACATGATTAGCGAGTCCACTTGGCTGCATATCCAATCGCGAGTTGATAAGCGAAACGAGTTGAACTCGATTTGCATAGGTGTCTTATGCGAGTTCCGAACTAAGCTAAAAAATTTTTAAAAAAAGGGTTTTTATAAGAGTTAAGACTTTTTAAGTAATAACTAGTATATTTTGGATTCCTATGACAATGTATGTATATATATATCGAAAGTCTACCGATTCACAATGTAATCGAGTGGCGTGTCCTAATTTTTGTTAGCGGTATAATATATATATTGGTTTTATAAAACGTTAACGACTTGAGGATTTCTTATTAACAAGTAATTAACGGATTTTACATATTGGACTTACGAATTATTAGTTATAAGTTATATATGTGTTTAATATGTTAAGAACTAAGATGTTAGATGATCATTTTGATTCATAAACATTATAGTTTATAACTTACTAACGTGCATTAACTGTTTTTGTCATTTGTGTTTCTTGTACAGATATGGCGAGACAATTCGATAAGGGTCACAATATTCTTGTGGATCTTGATCTATCAGCAAAGGGAGCTAGCAAAGTAGCTCAAGTGCTGACCTTCTTTGCACGTTCACGTATTAGATATACGCTTACAGAGTCTCCACAGATCTCTCAGACTATACTGAACGATTTTTGGACGGACATTCAGTATGATGAATCGGTTAACCCACCGGTTATTCGCGCATCGGTAAATCAACAACCGATTATTTTTGCTGCTTCTGACCTTCGTCAGATTTTACATCTGGGTACAGTAGACCAAGAAGATGGTCCTACTGAGTACTCCAGTGATTTTATCGAGGGTGCGTTAGGTCGCATGGGTTATACTGGTGAGAGAAGAGGACGTCAATTCCTCAAGGCACTTGTTATTGGGCAATGGAGATTCTTATGGCACGTTATAGTCACAGTTTTTGGACCGAAGAAGGGTGGTTTTGATGAGTTGAGCCCTGCTCTTGTATCGGCGGTACTGTCACTGGTTTACAATAAACCATACAGTTTTTGTGATTATATTTTTGGCGAGATGGTAAGACAGATATCGGGTTCTGTTAGATCTAGATTTATGATCTACCCGAGGTTCTGTATGATGATTATCCGTGCTCATCTTCCGGATATTGTTATCCCTGAGCCACACTTACGTTTAGATACTATCGCGCTCAGAGGATACAATGCGATGTTTCAGCAGACTATTCGGCAGGAGGAATATGTCAAGCCGGAGACTCGTGATCTCTTTGGCTATATTGTTGATCCTGCTTATGTGACGCCGCCAAATCATGGGTGGTTGGATGTTGTTCCTGCTGTTGCTGCTATTGTACCAGAACCTGCAGCTGAGGAAGCTCAACCTGAAGATCCACAAGGGCTCCTTGAGGATGTTCTTATTCAGGTTGGTCAGGTTGATCAGCAAGTGAATCCAGAGGTTTCTGCACAGGTTGTGCAAGAGGTTTTGGAGCAGAATGATGATGCGACAAATCCTTTGCTTCAAGACATTGAGAGTTATTTAGCACCACCTGAGGTAATCTTTTATTTATGTAATAATATAGATGCTTAATTGATAGATTGTTTTATTAATCATAGATGCATAATATTATTATATAATGATTCTGATATTAGATATTTAGTAAATTGGATATTTTTTCTGATTTTAAAATATAAATATCATTACACAAACAGGATGCTGAAGCTGAGGCTGCAAATTCCGAAGTTATATTACTAGAGGATGAGCAGATACAGCTTGATAGATCAGTTGAAGTACCGACTGAGGTATTATATCTGATTAATCTTAAATATATAGAACTTGTATGATAGAGCTTACGCTAATCATAAATGTTGAATATATTTAAACTTTAGGAGACTGTTAGATCATCTAGAGGTCGTGATGGTGAGACGGCTTCAGATGAAGTTTCTGACAATACACCTTCTCCTCCTCCATCTGCTTCTGAAAGGAAGAGAAAAGGTAAGAGTGTTATGGAGGAAGGTACTGAGGAAGTTGAGATTCCTTTGATGAAGCGTCCGAGAACGCTTACTATTCGAGAAGGTTAGTATTGATTATAAAAGTTAAATAATCTTAACTTGTTGTTTATCAGGAGTTGAACTGAGACAGTTAATTCTGTATACAGTTGCTCAGGATACACCACAGGTGGAGATGGTTGCACCGGTGGTTACTGAATCGATATCTTTACCGCTTCAGGTATGAGATATAAGTTCTATAACTATGAGTGTTATGCAATTAATTAGAGTTTGAGACAGAGTAATCTGTAACAATAACTGATTATAATTGTGTTTAACTTTACAGCATGAGGTTGCTGATCTAGTTCGTGGAGCTAATTTTCCGACGAACAAAGCAGCTAGATTTGCGACAAGTTTGCTTACGCAAGCTTTGTCTCAACCTCATACACCGCTTACCAGAGACTGGCATATTGAGTCTCTCACACCGCCTGGACCAAGAACGATACCTGTTACTCCAACGACTGATGCAGAAAGGATTACATCCTTAGAGTCGAGGTTAAAGGATTTGGAGAAGCTTACTTCTCAGATTCCAGAGCTGGTGTCGAGCAATCTTCTTCTTTCACAACAGATTCTCAAGCAGAGTGAATCGTACAATCTGTTGATGAAGACTCATGAGACTTTGCTTGCGGACTTCAACGTACAGAGACTGAAGTTATCTTCTTTAGAGAGTCTGGTCTTGAGATCGCATTCAGGACAGTCTACTCAGGGGGAGATATTGGTATATCTGGAGTCTTGCAAAGAGGATGAGCTAAGGAGGAAGAGAGATTCAGACAAAGACGATGATCCCAATGCACCGAGTGGTGAGCAGACTGGTCCTTCAAAGACTGGTGACCAAGCTACTATTCAGGGGGAGTCTGATGCTGGTGCTAGTGGTTCGGGTGCTGGTACAAGTGCTGATAAGACTGCACAGGTTGATACAGAAGCTGGTAAGATAGCTTAGTATTAGCATAGTGTAGTAATTATTGGTATTAATTTGTACAGAATAATTGTAACTTAATATTTTGGTAATATATTCGGCTTGAGATTGTAATTACAAGTTAAATGTATTAGATATTATTAAGTTATTTGATTTTATATAATTATGTTAAGATAAAATAGTGATCGAAAGACTTCCGACTCATTGAGTAGTCGAGTGGCGTGTTCCGATTAATATCGGCGGTCAAAATTTTATGATAACATATGCATTTTAGATTTGATTATGGACTTAAGACCGTAAGGTATATAAGTAATTAACAAGTTAAAAATGTATTCGTATTAACTAGACAAATGATATATAATTTAAAGGTTAAATTGATAATGAATGAGATCAATTAACACTTGGAAATTATATAAGTTAATTAATAGTAAATTTAAATGTTTGGTGATTATTCACAATGCATTAGAATTTAAAATTAATTAATATTTGTTAAGTAGACTTAAGAAATTTTGGATTGATTCAGGGTAATCAATAAAAGATTTTATAAGTTGTATGTAAATTGCGTTTATATGTTAGGTTAAAATATACAAAAGAATTAATAAAGAAATTCTTAGATTGGTTCAGGAAAATCAATGAAGAATTTGAATTATTAATATATTTGTATTTATGTTTTTCTCTAGGATTGGAGATGCTTGATCTATCTGATTCGGAAGATGATATTTTTGATGAGATAGATGAAGACATTGATTATGATCTTGAGGATGAAGAATTTCAACCACCTACAGATTGGACTGCTGTACCTGAGAATGTGCAAGACATGGGTGTAGATCTAGATGCAAACATTGATGAACACCATGTGAGCCCATCTAGGACAGAAGTTGTTATTGAAAATGAACAAGGTCCAACAATTGTCGATATAGATGAAGATATTGATGATTCAACCTCTGATGAAGAAGAAGAAGTTCTTGTTCAAACCAAGAATCCTGCTGTTGTACTTAGGAAACTTCCAAAGAAGAAGAAGAAGATTGGAATTTCTGAAGTTGATGTTACGAAAAAGCGTGTACCACGTAAAGGGATTATTGGTTGGTACTTTGACTCAGAACTAAAGCTTTTTGCGATCAAAAGGTTTGACGGAGTTCAATATTTTGAAAGAAAGCTTGCAGTTTTTAGTTCTCTACCACGTTATGAAATACGTGATTTGGCTAGATTAGAGATTAACAACCCAAGTCGTGATGATTATGCTGATCGTGTTGAAAGAATCATTAGACATGAGGTTGGTACGAATAATTTTATTCAGATTAAGCCAAGAAAGGGAAAGACTGTGAAATTACAAGAGAGAAGTCAAAGAACAGGAAGAAGAAGAAGGAAGAAAGTTTATCCAGCTGTTAGATGCATACAGCAGATTCCACTGAAGACAATGCCACAGGATATTTTGGGAAATATGAAGAGTTGGCACGTGGATTCAGGAACTGGAGAAGCTGTTATGGTTGAAGCTGATGATGAGGTTGAAGGTGGTGAAAGAGAAATCTTCAGAGTTTATGATCATCGACACCTGATGAATATGTCGAGAAAGGATCTGTTAAAGTTGAATGAGAACAGAATTTTGACGACTATTGAATGAGCTGATTTAGCAAGAGATTATCAGTTGATGGTTAAAACTTGTATCAAGATGAAGATTTATGCAGGTAGTAAGATTTACAAATGAAGACCAAAGACAAAGCGTGAAGATAAAGACGCTAGAGCTATTGTCAAGGGGGAGTCTGTTGAGACATAGATTGTGACAACAGATCTAGCTTGAAATAGGACTAGTGTAATTATTATTATGTTTGTATATTGGTTTAGATTTGTAAATAAATATTTGTTTTGTTAGTAATATTCGTTAAACATATTATTGTGCTAAGTTAAACGAATGTTAAATACGAAATAAAGAAATAGACGTTTGATGCGAGGCGAGTCGAGATCTCAGGTCGCAGCGAGTCGAGCTGTGAGGTGAGACCTGAACTCGTGAGGTATCAGACTGGCGAGCCGAGCTTTATACTGGGCTTGGGCTGCGAGTTGGACCGAACTCGCCGGCCCATGCGAGCCGAGCCGGACAGAACTATTTAAACGATTTTCCTTATGAAATCGTTAACACTTTTTGCATATTCTGAACCTGCGAATTCGAATAACCCAGAGAAAACAAACCTAACGGCTAGGCTTTGACGTATTATCGTTTAAAGCTAAGTATTAGTATACGCAATACGAACATATTCGTTGTTAGTAAGATAACACCGTATTGAGGGATTCCGCACCTTAATACTACAGATAATGAAGTTATCGATCCTAAAACTAGGGGACTTACAAAACCCTAACCTAAAATCAAGGTTTGATCATCAAATTGGAAAGTGTAAATTGAAGTTGTGAATCCTAGCAAGCATCATCATCATCTAGCTTGATTTATCTTGCTCTTCCATTAATGGTAAGTAAGTTTTTATTTCTTAAACCCAAGTGATAGGTTTGATGAGAATTGATGAATTGATTGGTTACTTGAGTTTACATGGTGATTATATGTGATACATGATGATATGTGATGATTCTTGATTAGTTGTTTAGACCCAATTTTAATTTCTTGAGCTATGATTTGAGTTAGTTGAAAACTAAATAGATTTTATGATTTTGATGTGAAGATTATGTAACTTGATGTTATTGTTGTTGAGTGATGTTAACTAGAAGTAAAAGTATGTTCCTTTGATATTAAAAATTGTGTATAGACTGAATTGTGGTGCAAAAGTTAGGATTTTGGGTATTAGGTTCGTGCTAGAATGAAGAACACAAGCTGCTGTTGCTGCCCAGATGATCAAGCCGGCGGCTTGGCAGCTTAGCCGGCGGCTATGTGAGTTTGGCTTGGGAAGCCGGCGGCCAGGAGGCTTAGCCAGCGGCTAAACGCCTAAGGTCGGCGGGTCAGAGACCCTAGCCGGCGGGTAAAAATAGCTTTAAAACTCGTTTTGGTTCTGGTTGCTTAAAATGCCTTAGAGCCGGCGTCCCAGTGTTTGGAACCGGCGGCTGGACTTTGGAAGCCGGCGGCTTGGTGTGTTTAGCCGGCGGCTAAGTGGGCTAGCCGGTGGCTAAAGGGTCCAGCTCCACTTTTTCATTTACTTGCGAGAACTTAATCTTAATTTGTTGTTATGTGTTATATAATGAGTAATAATACATGTGAGGGACTTGTAACTTAGATAATAGTGGTGTTACGTCCCTAAAGTAACTAGTTGATATGAGTTATATAATGATGACTTTAATTACTAACTTGTTTATGATGTTGATCCTCAGATCCTTTAAAAGACAAAGTAGCACCTGGAATCTGAGTTAGTAAAGACGAAGGTATCGGTGAGTAGATTCGGAACTCACCATTGAATTTAGTTGTGATCATTGGATTACAACGAATAAGTGTGATATATTGTTGTTGCTTATTTAATATACTTTGTTGATTATTACTCTATGTGCAATGTGTGGCCTTCGGGCATCAGTTGTTAATGAGGTCAACGAGTTGTTGAATGGTTGGTTGGGCTAGTTGGTTATCGTGTGAATGATACAGGGATTTACTTCATTTGTTGTGTGTATTGAACTGTATCTGAGTAGGATAACCACTAGCTATCGGTCTCGTCCGTTATGGCCATACGGATAGGTTGGATAAGTGTTCTTGGGGAGCCACCCGGGTTATTGGTTATCCCCAGAGCCGCCGATCCTCATTATTGTGTTGTTTACTTTAATTAGATGATTATGCTAAGTTGAATGTTGGGTGATGAATTCACTCACTTAGCTATGTGCTAATCCCTCCTATCTACTTTCTGCAGATTATATTTTGGATAGATGAGTAGCAGGAAGTTGATGCTCTAGGAGCTGGGAATGTCTTGACAAGCATGCTACTCTGATAATGTTTTGTACTAAACAAGTTGGTTTTTATATAATGCCCCATTTAAGATGTGGTTTAATAGTTTTGAACTAGTATGAATTAAGCTATGAACTATTTATGTACTTTAATTATGGAACAGTAAAACTAATGATGTGTTTTAAATTACTACGCTTCCGTATTATTAAAACAATATTGACTTATGAAATGAGGGACGTTATAAGTTGGTATCAGAGCATGGTTTTGGGTTAATTGAACGTTGTAGAGTGTTCAATTCCAAAACTGAAGCGTGATATGTCAAACATTCCTGGGTATGGGATTTAGCATTGGTTGTGAATTGTAAGTAGATAGGTACTAACGATTAATAGGTTTCAAGTGTTGTGTTGATTTCAGAAATGGCAGATGAAGAACAACCGACCACCAACCCCAATAATGCCTCTCGGTACGTTGCTCCTCCTTTTGAATCTCATCCAGAACAACATAATCAGGAAGGTACCTCTAATCCAGCGGGTGAAGAATCGAACAGGGATGAGTATATACACGAGATGGAGGATGAGTTGATGTTCCTTAGAGAGTTTAAAAGGAAAGCTGAGGAAGCTGCAGCTAGACAAATTTTACAACAATAATCTTCTGTTTTCGGTGCTAGTCCTTCCTCACAATCCAATAAGGTGTGCTCTTTCAAAACCTTTATGTCTAGCAAACCACCAGAATTTCATGGAAGCACAAATCCCACCGTGACTTTAAACTGGTTGAGAGATATGGAACAGAAATTTGATGTGACTCGATGTGAGGAGGAATCAAAAGTTATGTTTGCCGTTCAGTGTATGAAGGATGAGGCGATGGTTTGGTGGGACTCAGTTACTGTAACACCCCCAAATTTAACGGTTTGCGGAAGCGACGTTTTTGGGTGTTACTAATCAATAATCACAAGCACAAAGGATACAGTGAACGACTCTAAATGAGACGTTCGAAAAGTTATTACATTAATACATAAGTAGTTTCAAAATACAAGCTCGAGTTCAAGTAAAATCCTAGAGATTCTAATACATAACAACTAGTACAAAAGTAATGTAATAAAATCTCCAAGCTTGTAAATGCATGCGACTCGAGCTAAGTAAGCTTATCCTGCTGGGCATCCCTACTGATGCTGTGTACCTGAGAAGCATTACTAAAACGGTCAACCAAAAATGTTGGTGAATCTCACAGGTTTGTAAGTAAGTAAACAGTTTGAACACACAAGTAGTATTTGTAAATCATAGCCAGCCAGTAAGTAACGATCACAGGTTATGCTCATCGTTAACTTAAGTTTTAATAAGTGGTGGTTGCAGGTTATGCTAACCGTTTGATACAATTGCCATGAGCCCCCATAGTTGAAGCTTAACGTACAGTAAATATAGGTACCCCCTCATGAATGTAATCCAAAACATTCATACGGAACGAGTAAGAAACGCCCGTTTCTACAGGAACGGTTCGTGGTAGTGCTTGCTACCCCGGGCGGGGATTGTCAGTCCCATATGGATCCATATACTAAAACTCGCGCTTATCACATAACTAACAACTATGGTTCAGGAGGATTTCATTGGATTAGTCGTAAACTCATGCAGTTGGCGTATTCGTAATCTCATACAGTAAGTAAATCATGGCAGCAAGTAAGTTTTGTGTGTTCATGTAAAACAGTAATGCATCTCACCCCTGAGTATAAAACAGTAAAGTAGGGGCTGTGAGACTCACCTGAGTCTGGCAGTCAATGCAGTAAGTAAGCAAGTAGTATTCCCGTACTAGCACCCTTAGCGTCCTAATACGCACAAGGTTTAGTAAGTAAATGTAATACTTGTAAAGTATCCATGCTAGTTGTTCCCAAACTAGTTAATGTCCATTAGTTTGTTTGTACGTTTGTATTCGTTTGTAAATCGTAGTTTGTATAAAAGTTGTACGGCCTGTTTGTTAATCAGTGTATAATAATAATTCCATCCATTATTATTATGTATTCATAGTAGTTGTACAGTTGTAAAGTATACTCGTAAAATCGTTTGTTTGTATTACAACATGCATCGTTTGCGTAAGTTCCAATGGGCTTAAACCCCAAAGGGTACGAGTGAAACCTCGTAAGTATTCGAGTGTATGTTCGTATCAGTTAACGTGTAATCCAGCACGTAACTAGTGAGTGAACTTGTAAGTTCGTATCGGATGTAATCCCGTGTAATGTACAAGTGTAAGTTCGTTGGAGTGTAATCTCCTAAGTATTTTCAAGTGTAATCTCGTACGCGTGTGTGAGTGAAATCTCACATTTAGTTTAGCATAGTCTTGTACGCATTCAAGTGTTGTTGTATACTCTCAAAAGTATAGTATTTTCAGGTATAAGTAGCATCGTATTTGATTTAGTAGTTGAAAAGTGATTCTAACACTTAGAGTATATTTTGTTTTCTGATCTGGGCTTTCTGCGACACAAGGCTTGTGTCGCAGACCGTATGCGACATAAGGTCTGTGTCGTATGGATTCGTTTCTGATTTAGTGTTTATGCGACACAATGGTTGTGTCGCAGACAAGGGTACGACACAATGATACGACATAGTCGTTGTGTCACAATCAAGCGATAGGTAACTTTTGTGTCGTAGATGGTACGACATATAATGCGACATAAGAGTTGTGTCGCATACATTGCGACATAACGTGCGACATAACATGCGACATAGCATGCGACATAGTGTTGTGTCGCATGAAATTCCGGTCCGATGCGACACAAGAGGTCTGTTCGGAAATTTAGTTTCCGAAAACGTATTTTCCGGTTTCCGTTGGGTCTAGAACTTTTATACTAGCTTTAATATGTTGTAATAAGTCCATAATAACTATTGGTAGTCGTTTTTAATGTTTGTGGTGTCGTTTTCTTTAAAATGACCAAAATCGACATTTTCGTAAAAGGGTTCAAAAACGAGTTTAGATTATATTTTCGGACATTACTAAGTTAGGGAAACAATAATCTAGCAAAATAAATGTAATCGGAAAAGTTTCGGGTCGCCGGAAAACTTACAAAGTTGTCGAAACGAAAATCCGAAAAGATGAGTTTGTAGCCCTCGTTCTCGTGATCGCTTTTCTCCAAACCGAGCCTAGCCTCCGAGGTGTTTTAATGGTGTTTTTAGGGTGTTTTAGTGTGGGTTTTAGAGAGAGAGAGAGAGAAACCGTAGAGAGAGAGAGAGAGAATAATGGAGGGAGTGGTGTTTGTGTTTGAGTGTGGGAAAGGAGAAAGGGGTGAGGGCTTAATGCCCCCTCACCTAGGCCGGCCCATGGTGGGGTCCACCATGTGTGGATCTCACCAATTTTGTTTCCTCGCGTACGCGCTCCGTGCGGTGTTCGTTTCCCCGGTTGTTTAAACGTTAAAATCATTTTATACGTGATTAAATATACGTAATAATATCCGATAATTTAGTTGAAGTATTTTAATAAAATACTTTGTTTTCAAGTTAAACAATATAACTTTGTTTGTTTTGTCGGTTGGTCGAGTTTTCGTGGAGTTCGGTAATGTTTTAATCAAAACGTACGTTTTCCGTTATATTAGAAACATAATATGAAGTAATAATTAAAGTAATTAAATAATTTCACATTATTTAATAATTGTTTTATCTGTGTACGTAAGTTTGTACAATTGTTGTTTTATACGATATGTACGAATCGTATGTGCGTATATATACATATATTCCATCCATATACATATATATAAGTAAGTAATGTATATAATCCTATTTCATATTATATACAAGTAATAAACACGTAATTAGGAAAATTTTAAATTGGTCCAAATTTTGGGGTTGTTACAGTTACAGGTCATTTAACACATCAACAAAAGGAATCAATTCGATGGCCTGATTTTTATCAAGCGGTGTGTAATCAATATTGTTCCGATTTTGATATGGCACGGATTAGGAGGGAGTTTGTGAACCTTCATTTATCGGATAAAATGACTATTGATGAGTTGATAGCACAATTTACTGAAAAGCTTCTGTTTGTTCAACAGTGGGTTCCCAATGAGAAAACCAGGATCGAGCAATTTGTGGATGCCTTACCCCATAACTACCGCACTACCGTGAGATTGGCTAGTAGTTTATCGCAAGCCTTTAACCTTGCAAGGTCGGTGGATAGTGATATTAGAGGTTTTCGTGCTTCTCAAACTAAGGACAATTCTTCTTCAAGATTTAAAGCGGATTCATCTAGAAAAGGAAAATCTAATTCGCAGGGTAGTCGACAGAATAAGAAATTTGTGAGTAGAAGTAGTTCGTCTAGCAACTCTAATTGGTGCAACATGTGTAAATCTAGGCATTCTGGCCCGTGTACCGTGCAAACGAATAAGTGTTTGAAATGTGGTGAACTTGGCCATGAGATCATGAATTGTCGGTACCCGAACTTTGTGTGTTGGATGTACAAGAAGGAGGGACATCGTGTGGGTCAATGTCCGGAGGCAGGGAAGTCGGGGTCAGGTTCGGTCGGGAGTTCGGCATCTTCAGGTCAGAAACAGAAGAATCCTCCACCACCAACAAGTAGGGCCTTTCAAATGATAGTCGATGAGGTTGTGCATACAGAAGATGTCATAACTGGTACATTCCTTATAAACTCTGTACCGGCTCGTGTATTGTTTGACTCTGGTGCTAATTGTACTTTCATATCTGTATGCTTCTGTGACAAGTTGAACTTAGTCCCTACTGTGATAACAAAACCCATAGAAGTAGAAATTGTTAGCGGTAAATTAGTTCCTGTTACCACCTCGGTGACTGGAGCTAATATTGTGATTGATGACCGAACTTTCCCTATTTCATTCTTGTTGATGCCAATCCCTATTTTTGATGTGATAATTGGTATGGATTGGTTGATTCAGAATAGTGCTAGCATTGATTGTCACCAAAAGTTGATTAAGATCCCAATCTCCGAAGGGTCATACGTTGTGGCTCGAGGAGAACGGGATAACATGTCAATTCCCTTGATTTCCATGATGAAGGCTAGGAAGTCCTTGTCCAAAGGTTGTGAGTCCTATCTAGCCTATGTAGTTGATGCCAAACTTGTAAAGAAAACCATTTCTGATGTTCCGGTTGTTTGTGAATATCCTGAAGTATTCCCTGATGAGTTGCCTGGTTTACCACCAGTTAGGGAAGTTGAGTATCGTATTGATCTTGTGCAGGGCTCTTCCCCTGTAGCTAAAGCTCCTTATAGGTTAGCGCCTTCGGAGATTCGTGAAATGATGAATCAGATACAGGAATTGTTGGATAAGGAATTTATCAGACCAAGTTCTTCACCGTGGGGTACACCGGTATTATTTGTGAAAAAGAAAGACGGGTTGTTGCGTATGTGTATTGATTATAGAGAATTGAACAAGAGTACAGTAAAGAATAAATACCCTTTGCCCAGAATAGATGATTTATTTGATCAGTTGCAGGGTTCTTCGGTATATTCTAAGATTGATTTGAGGTCGGGTTATCATCAGGTTCGTGTTCGGGAAGAAGATATTCCTAAAACGGCTTTTTGTACTAGGTATGGGCATTATGAATTTTTGGTTATGCCTTTTGGTTTGACAAATGCTCCCGCAGTATTTATGGACTTGATGAACCGTGTTTGTCGACCTTTCTTGGATAAGTTTGTGATTTTCATTGACGATATCCTTGTGTATTCGAAATCTGAAGCTGAGCATGCCATGCATTTAAGGTTGGTTCTTGATACTTTGAAACGAGAACAGTTGTATGCAAAATTTTCAAAATGTGAATTTTGGATTCGGGAAGTTCAATTCTTGGGCCATATAATTTGTAAGGATGGTGTGAAAGTAGATCCATCGAAAATCTAGGTTGTGATGAAATGGAATGCCCCAAAGTCTGCTTCTGAAATAAAGAGTTTCCTCGGATTAGCGGGTTACTACCGGAAATTCATAAAAGATTTTTCAAAAATTGCCGGTCCGTTAACTAAATTAACCCGTAAGGTTGGGAAATTTGTGTGGACTGATCAACAGAAACAAGCTTTTCAGATGTTAAGGCAATTGTTGTGTCAGGCACCTGTGTTGACATTACCCGATGGTACAGATGATTTTGTTGTCTACTGTGACGCTTCTCATTCCGGATTGGGCTGTGTGCTTATGCAAAGAGATAGAGTGATTGCCTATGCTTCTCGACAGTTGAAACCTCATAAAAAGAATTATCCCACTCACGATTTAGAACTTGCAGCAGTTGTGTTTGCTTTAAAGATCTGGAGACATTACTTGTATGGTACTAGCTATGTTGTTTGTACTGACCATAAGAGTCTGCAGTATGTGTTTTCCCAGAAAGAGTTGAACATGCGTCAGAGGCGGTGGCTAGAGTTAATCAAGGATTATGATTGTGAAATCCGATATCATCCTGGCAAGGCCAATGTGTGACACCCAACAAATTAGGGCTAGTTATTAGTACATGATCACGTTTTAATATATGTAATTAGTTCTGTGTTAGGCTAATTGTATGTATCATTATATATATTGGAATATATATACACGTACGCGATTAAGTTTAATCGTGCAATTATTTCAATCGGATGGATTCCGACTCATTAATACGGACGTTGGTGAACCCAATTTATTAAATAATGCGAGATTATTTGATAAACATATTTATTTCCAATATTATTTCGATAATATCACGTAAACATTTTGTATCGTATAAAAAGCTCAGAAACGACCAAAAACGCGCGAAACGCGCCCGACAATCGAATAAACGTCAAAATATATTTTATAAGTTAAAATATATCATTTTGGATGGAAATTATTTATTTGAAATATCGTATTTCAAACCGATAACAAAAACGTTTAATATAAACGTTACACGATCAAATAATCGAAACACGAGCACGTAAATCAATACCGACACTCCAACTAAACATTTTATAAATGTTTTCCGAGTATTATGATTAATACTTCAAGATAAAAATATCGAAAAATCAAATGTTACATAAAATACGTATGTAATACATTTAAAATATAATCGAACGTTTAAACGACCGGGGAAACGAACACCGCACGGAACGCAAACGCGAGGAACTAAAATTTGGAGATCACACACCTTGGTGTGGGCCCCATGGACTGGTTTTTCCAGCCACCAACACATCCCATGATTTAGGGATCTCGTTCTCTTTGACCATGAAAACCACCAATGAT
Source organism: Helichrysum umbraculigerum (assembly GCA_949592205.1). Taxonomy (NCBI): domain Eukaryota; kingdom Viridiplantae; phylum Streptophyta; class Magnoliopsida; order Asterales; family Asteraceae; genus Helichrysum; species Helichrysum umbraculigerum. Next base: position 171,128,885 of record CATIUR010000001.1, read on the forward strand.
CCATGTTTCACTCTCATTGCTCCCCACCTCATTCTCTCACTAATCCCTCACTAAAAACACACACATAGACTCTCCTCTCCCTCTCCTCTTGACCAGCCACGCCACGACCATCCACCACCATCAACCACCACCATTTTACTTGAGGAAAGCAAAGGAAAGGAAGGAAGGAAGCTAGTTTGAAGCACCATCATCTCATCTCTCTCTAGATCACCTTCTTTTTTGTAAGAAATTCGTTTTCTCTCTCTATAATTCCTAGCTTTACATATATATACATGTTATGGTGTTTAACCAACTTGAAAATGTCCAAAAATGCTTGTTAAAAACGTTTTTTATGACACATATACGTAGACATAGAATCTGTCCAGAAATTTCGTCTCGCGAAAACGACTATAACTTGATATCTAGGAAGAATCAACTCTCGACTTCTAAACGAAAGATGTTCCTTAAGGTGTCTTCTACAACTTTTATTTTTGGCCCTCGGACCAGATCCTCACGGATCATAGCTAAAAACACGAGTCTTTGGACTGACCTCACTGTTGAGACGAAATCGACCACCCTTCATATTTATTTTTGTTAAAAATAGTAAACGGACATACAAAAATATCATAAAATGCAGAAATGACCTAGACATATATGAGAACATGTGTGATTTTTGGCTAGGTATTAATCGGACTAGAAGTGGTCCAAATCGAGAGGTTTTGTGAGTCCAAAATCTGGAAAACGAATACTAAGGGACTGTTTTGGTATTTTCGTGGAAACGACACTTCGAGAGACCCACGAAACATAACGACCAGTTCTACAAACCTATTTTGACATATTAGGATTTGTGTAAAAGTCTCGGGTCAAACGGTGGTCGTTTAACCACTTTCCGGAACCCGAACCCTTGACTTTCGGACTAAAACCTACATTCGGACACATATACACTTTTGGACCTAGACACCTTCAGACTAAAAACATTCGGACATAGATATATATACTTTCAGATATATATATAAAAGTAGTCACTTTCGAAAATGCATATGTATATACTTTTACAAGTATACAAAATGATGAAACGCACAATAATAATACTTGAAATTATTATTACAAAAACTCACCAACGGGCCGTGCATATTTGCATTTAGGATTTATTTGGAGCTTGAATTATAAAAGAAGCGGAAATCGAGTGAATATCGAAGAAAAGTTGTTAAAAAGAGTGAAGGTTGAAGAAAGAAGGTCGATCGGCTGAGAAGTTGGAAATTTCAATCCATACGGCGTATGGATCAGCTGAGACGGGCCGCCAGAAGACGCGGGTCAGATCCATGGGCTTTGCAATCCATACGGCGTATGGAAATCCATAAGGCGTATGGATCGCCTCGGCAGAAAACCTAAAATCCTCATTTTGCCTCATTTTAAACACACACTTCAACCCCATTAGTTCCAGTCGATTTTCTCTGCTCAAGAACCCTAATTCCAGTGACGTTTGAAGGCAAATGATCCAAAAGAATTGAAGACTTTCGTTCGTTCAATCATTGTTTCGGTTTTTCGGTTCGAATTCATTACTTATTTTCATTTGAATATGATTATGATGCTGATTTCAATTCTGATTTTCTGCTATAATATGAGTGGCTAAGTTCTTATTACAATTGCTTAGATGATAATACTCGGATGATGATTTGATTGTTGAATTGCTGGTTAATATTGAATTTCATGAATGTTTATATGTTTATTCAAAGATCCATGTTTAATTGTTGAATCTTGATGATAACCTAGCGTGATAATCTATTGATTTATGATTGAGTTCTTTATTGATTGGTTATTATTGATGATTGTTGATTTTAATTGATGATTATCACTAAATAGATTGAGTTTGATAGGCTAGGATCAATTATTGTTAAGAATTGGCAATGAATGTGAAAACTAGTAATAGTTATAGACTTTGTTGATTCAAGTTATAAGGGTAAATCATATAAACGGTGTAGTTATAATTCATGATGCAATTTGGTGGATAACGTTAAATTGAACTGTTAGCGGGTTGAAAACAACTTTATATCTTTCTGAATTGTGTTAAATCAATTAATCCTGCAAAGATGGTTGATACATGTGTCATGTCACAATGAAGTTCAACATTAGCAATTCAATGAAGTGATAATCAGATTCTGAGGAAACTAGTCTAAGCAATTGTACCTTTTCATCATTTGGATTAAACCTTCTATTTTAATTAAGTCAATTTAGTATTTCTTAATTTTAATAAATTAGTTTTATTTATTAAATCATTTCTTTTTATAATTGTTACTTATTTGTTCGAACGGAACTAAAACGTTCCCACTTTTACTGCTTTATTTACTTGTAGCAATTTCCAATTTGTTCATATTGACATCCGTTCCCTGTGTTCGACTCGGACTTACTGAGCTATACTATATATGATCAGGTATTCTTGCCTGTGTTGTGTATAGTAAGTTAGGTATTTTCCATTTTAAAATAATACCCCGTTTACACGACATCAAGTTTTTGGCGCCGCTGCCGGGGAGCGGTTTGTTTTAACTTGACAAATTGGAACTTGATCTTTGTATATTGTTATTTAAGTTCAGTTCTGCTTTATTTATTTTTCGAATTATATTTTTTGTGTTTAGGATTGTTTAGTAAGTGATTCAACTAGGGTCTTGTTCTACTGATTCGGGAATTATATCACAGGAAGTTTATGACCCGATCAAGGAATCCTTATCTCGCTGATCCTTTTGAAGATCCTGAAAGAGTTTTTCGTCAGAGGAGACGGTTTGCTTCTGTACCCCCCAACTCAAGTTTACACCACAACCTTCCATCGTATTTAGAAGGAGATTTTGGAGAGTATCTTTGGTCCTTATTCGAACCTCTGATCAATCAAGCAGATCCAAGAGACGCAATGGCAGAAGATATCACCAACTTAACGCTTGAAGAATATTCGAGTCGGGTGAATATTAACCGTGGCACTGGAGTAGTAAGGCCAGCGATTGCATAAGATGTGGAGTTCGAAATCAAGGGACAGTTCCTCAAGGAGCTTAGGGAGAATCCTTTTCGAGGAGAAGAAAGGGAAGATGCTAATGATCATGTGGAGAAAATCGTTGAGATAGCCGATATGTTCAACGTTCCTAACATCACACGCGATCAAGTTATGCTCAGGGTATTCCCAATTACACTCAAGGGAGCTGCTAAGAGATGGATCCAAAACGAACCAGCTGGATCCATAACCACATGGGAAGACCTTCGCACGAAGTTTCTGAAGATGTATTGTCCTCCTTCCAAAACTTCAAAGATGATTGACGAAATCAGAAATTTCAAGCAAGAAATGGATGAGTCACTACACCAAGCTTGGTAGAGATATAAGGACCTGATGCATAAGTGCCCACAGCACGACCTGAACGATCAGCAAGTCGTGAGTATTTTCTATAAAGGAGTGGATCGTGCTACGAGACAGCAACTGGATTCCCAAGGGCCTATTCCCAAGAAAGTCCCTCGTGACGCTTTGACTGCCATTCGCGATCAAGCGAAACACTCTCAGTTATGGGATGATGGCACTTCTAGACGGAAGAGGTCTGTGAATGATGAAGATGGATTTGCAGCCATCACCGCTAAGCTAGATAACATGGGCAGAGATATCAAGAAGGTTACTGAGACTGTCCATGCTATCCAAGTGGGATGCGACAACTGTGGAGGAAGCCATTTAGTAAAGGATTGCCCCGAGACGCGAACAGGAGAACAGACTGAGGAAGTCAAGTATGGAGAATCTCAAGCACCATACCGTCAGGGCGGTGGAAATTTCTTCAGAAGACCATACCAAGATGGATGGCGACCGTTTCGCCAAACTCAACCTGGATTTTTCACCAAGGAGCAGCCAGGCCTCATCTTCAGACAAGCAAGCTAATTTAGAAGAAATGATGGGTAAGTTTCTCACGTCCAATGAGAAATTCATTACGAGCTCTGGACAAAGAATGGATGCCACCGACGCTGCATTGAGAAACCAAGGAGCTGCGATTAAGCAAATTGAAGGGAACGTTTCCAACATAGCCAAAGTTCTTCAAGAAAGATTCCCTGGGACCCTACCTGGATACACTGAAACCAATCCACAGGATCAGGCGAAAGCAGTGATCACCCGGAGTGGAAAGGGTTTTGAAGATCCCATTCCAAAGAAGAAACCTGTTTCTCAACCCCTACCGCAGAAAGAGAAGGAAGTAGAAGTTGTGGAAAGTCCCAAGGTGGACACTGAGGCTGAACAAATTGCAAGAGATAAGCAATATGTTAAGGAGCATGCACTACCACCACCTTATCCAGCAGCTTTGAGAAGAGGGAAAGATGATGCTCAATACCACCAGTTCCTAGAGAATCTGAAGCAACTGCACATTAACATCCCATTCGTGGAAGCCATTGCTCAAATGCCAAAGTATGCGAAGTATCTGAAGGAACTTTTAACTAATAAGAGCAAGTTGGCAGAGGCGACCACAGTGACAATGAACGAGAGATGTTCAGCAGTTATGCAGAATAAACTTCCACCGAAAATGAAAGACCCTGGGAGTATTACCCTTCCTTGTCTAATTGGAAGTTTAGACCTTACTCATGCATTCGCTGACTTGGGGGGCAAGCATATCAATAATGCCTTATACTATGTATGCCAGACTTAAGTTAGGGGAACCAAAGCCTATTAGAATGTGCATTGAGTTAGCAGATCGTTCGGTTCAAGATCCTAGGGGTATGGTAGAGAATGTGCTAGTTAAGGTGGATAGGTTTGTTTTTCCGTGTGATTTCATCATTCTGGACATGGTCGAAGATAAAAAGGTACCTATCATTTTGGGAAGACCTTTTCTAGCCACTGCAAGGGCATTGATTGATGTTCATGATAGAAAAATCACTCTGAGATTAGGAGAAGATGAAGTAGTATTTGATGTCAACAAATCAATGAGATATCCTGCTGTAGTTGATGATACGTGCTACTTTGTGAGTGCAAGAGAAATGACTGATGATGAAGAATTCCTTCAAAGTCTCATGGAATATGAAGATCTTGATCCCAATATCTTGGAAGGATGGACGGGAAGCATAGAAGCAATTAGAGATATCGAAGAATTCGATAAAATGCTTGAGGAGTTAGAGTTCGAGAGTGATGAGGAAGTAGAAGGTGATCAGCCGGCTGAGACTGAAGAATCAGTTGAGACTAATGGTATTTTAGTCAAGAAAGAGACTCGCATCACTATGCATGGGATTCCCTGCTCACGAGAAGAGGTGTTGGCATGTAAATCTTCTTTTGAAGAACCACCAAGGTTAGAATTGAAAGATTTACCGACCCATTTGGAATATGCATACCTACAAGGAGAGTCGGATTTGCCAGTTATTATTTCATCCAAGCTATCAGCAAAAGAGAAAGAAAGTCTGCTAAAAGTTCTGAAGGAACATAAGCATGCTATAGCATGGACGATCAGTGACATCAAGGGAATCAGCCCATCATATTGTACGCACAAGATTCTTATGGAGTTTGATTTTAAACCAGTTGTGCAACCATTAAGACTATTGAATCCTAAGGTTACGGATGTTGTGAGGAAGGAAATCATTAAATTGCTTGACTCTGGATTGATATACCCTATCTCTGATAGTCCATGGGTCAGCCCAATTCATGTTGTGCCTAAGAAAGGAGGTATGACAGTGGTTGCTAATGAGAAGAATGAACTAATTCCCACAAGAACTGTTACTGGATGGAAGGTCTGTATAGATTATAGAAAGCTGAATGATGCGACACGCAAGGATCACTTTCCTTTGCCGTTCATTGATCAGATGCTAGAACGTCTAGCTGGAAAAGAGTATTATTGCTTTCTAGACGGATTCTCCGGGTACTTCCAAATCCCAATTGATGCAAATGATCAGGATAAGACTACTTTCACCTGCCCATTCGGAACTTTCGCTTATCGGAGAATGCCTTTCGGTCTATGTAATGCACCCGCCACATTTCAACGGTGCATGATGGCAATATTCCATGATATGGTAGAAGACAGCATGGAAATATTCATGGATGACTTCTCTGTGTTTGGAGATTCTTTTGATAAGTGTCTGATGAATCTGAAGAGGATGTTGCAAAGGTGTGAGAGTTCAAATCTCGTTTTAAATTGGGAAAAGTGTCATTTCATGGTACGAGAAGGAGTTGTGTTGGGGCATAAAATTTCGAGAGCTGGTATTGAAGTTGATCAAGCGAAGATTGAGGCGATAGCAAAGCTACCTCATCCAACGAATGTTAAAGGAATACGAAGTTTCTTAGGACATGCTGGATTCTATAGGAGATTCATCAAGGATTTTTCAAAGATAGCACGTCCTATGAACAAGTTGTTGGAAAAGGAAGCTAAGTTCGAATTTTCAAAGGAGTGCCAAGATGCGTTCAAGATTTTAAAGGAGAAATTGGTATCTGCACCAATTATGATAAGTCCGAATTGGGATCTTCCATTTGAATTGATGTGTGAAACTAGTGATTACGCTATGGGAGCAGTTTTAGGTCAGAGGGTTGATAAGAAGTTTCAACCTATTTATTACGCAAGCAAGACTTTGACGAGTGCACAGGAGAATTACACTACGACTGAGAAGGAATTGCTTGCTGTTGTTTTTGCATTTGATAAGTTTCGCTCTTACCTGGTCCTGTCAAAAACGGTTGTTTTTACCGATCACTCTGCATTAAGATACTTGTTTGGGAAGCAAGATGCAAAACCAAGGTTGTTGCGATGGATTTTGTTATTGCAGGAGTTTGACATTGAGATTCGTGATAAGAAGGGAGCAGAAAATCTGGCCGCAGATCATCTGTCTAGACTGGAAAATCCAGAATTGGATAAGTTGGATGAAACGGAAATTCGAGATAAGTTTCCCGACGAAAGCTTGTTGAAGGCAATGCTGAATGAATTTCCATGGTTCGCTGATATTGCAAACTTTCTAGTTACAAAGACTCTGCCACCCGGATTGGATTTCAACCAACGAAAGAGGTTTTTCTCATCTTTACGATATTACTTTTGGGAAGATCCATATCTATTCAGACAGTGTGCTGATGGAATTGTCCGACGATGTGTAGCTGGAGAGGAATGTGATATTATCTTAGAACACTGTCATGATGGTCCGGCTGGAGGACATCATGGTCCAAACTACACTGCAAGGAAAGTGTTTGAGGCAGGTTTTTATTGGCCAACAGTTTATAAGGATGCATTCAAGTATGTGAAGGAATGCGATGCCTGCCAACGTACTGGGAGAGTTTCAAAGAAGGATGAAATGTTGCAAAATCCAATTATGGTAAGTGAGATTTTTGATGTCTGGGGTAGAGACTTTATGGGCCCGTTTCCACCTAGCAATGGAAACAAATACATCATTGTGGCTGTGGATTATGTTTCTAAGTGGGCTGAAGCAAAGGCATTACCCACGAATGATGCTCGCGTTGTGGTAAATTTTCTTAAGCAGTTATTTTCGCGCTTTGGAGCACCAAAAGCTTTGATTAGTGATCGAGGGACACATTTCACGAATCTGCAATTGGAAAAGGTGCTGCGAAAGTACGGAGTTAGACATAAGTTTTCAACTGCTTATCATCCACAGACGAGTGGTCAAGTGGAAGTAACTAATAGAGGGTTGAAGCGTATTCTAGAACGTTCAGTTGAAGGAAACCCTAAGAATTGGTCATACAAGTTGGATGATGCATTATGGGCGGCACGAACAGCATTTAAGTCATCAATTGGAACGACTCCTTACCGCCTTGTTTATGGAAAAGCTTGTCATTTACCTTTTGAGTTAGAGCATAAAGCATATTGGGCCTTACAGAAGTGCAATCTTGATGAGAAGTTAGCTGGGAAGGAAAGAATGGAACAGCTAAATGAGTTGGATGAATTAAGAATAAATGCTTATGACAATTCGAGATTGTTCAAGGAGCGAACTAAGAAGTGGCATGATGCTCGTCTTAAGTCAAACCATACATTCGAGAAAGGTGATAAAGTTTTATTGTATAGTTCTAGATTGCATCTGTTTCCAGGAAAGTTAAAGACACGCTGGACTGGCCCATTTGTTGTTGAAAAGGTTTATCCGTTTGGAGCTGTTGATTTGCAAGGATATTCTGGAAAAACTTTCAAGGTCAATGGAAGTAGAGTGAAGAAGTGCTATGGTGATATAAGGGACTCCAAGCGTGATTTGGAGATGGAATTGATTTAAGTGGTTAAGCAAGATGTCGAGCTTACCGACGTGATAAACAAAAGCGCTTTCGGGAGACAACCCTTTATTTGGATAATTTGTATTTTGTTTTATTATTTTTGTTTGCAGGTTTGAACTTTGTGGGTGTGTTCTCTGGAAACCCTCACGAGACTACAACTCGTCCACTCGAGATACCGAGGGGTTTAAAGGCTTATTGCATGTGCTAAATGCAATCGTGTTGCCTACGGAAGTGTGCTGTGTATTTTATTTCTGAATGAATTCCTTCAAGCAAATTGCCATCAGGGGAGTTTTCTGTTTCACTTCTTTTCTATTCCCTTTAGTTTTGTTTACTTTTGCAATGAGGATATTGCATATTTCTAAGTGGGGGATGGGGGAAAAGAAGTCTAGTTGTCCTTAACTTATGAATGGTAGCTATTATTGAGGTTAAGAGGCATTCTACGTGTTAGTCATTTTTCAGCCGAATTTTTGTTTTAAAATTGTTTTCTATGTAAAGTTTAGCAATCTTGTAACATGCTGTGGGAATGCAAAGAATGAAATAAATTTAATTTTAAATATTAGATAGTTCATCTCATGATGTACCGATAAGCAATCTATATGAAAGTATTGAGCTAGTAAGAAATGTAATGATTAAGTAGGGATTTATCCTGTGAGGATCTTTTAGCTAGGTATGACTGTAGTCTTAATTCTTGTATGATAACGTGTTATAATCCATAATTATGGGGTCCTGATAATCATCATTTGGGAATATACTGGGTGTTGTCTCCTCTGTTGTACGAAAGTACAGACCTGGTTTCCGTCAGTATATTTGTTATCAAAATAGATAAAAATAAATGAGTACAAAAGACTCATAAATTGAAAAACCAAAGCCAAGTTATGTCGCTCTGTTGTACTAAGGTACAGACCTGTCACCAATGTCTTGGTTTGAAAAATGATTGATTTAATTGGATGTTCATTATTTGGAGAATTGTGATGCGTTATCTATATGAGAGTATTTTGCTATTGAAAATTAAGGGTAAGGCCTGCTAGAATAATAATAAGTTAAGCTCAATTTCTGAAATTTAGATTGTTTAAGTGGACAACAATATCGGTAATCTGAGTGAATTGTCTTTTATGGGTAACAATAATCTGTTAGAATGGCTTCCCATGTAGAGTTTCTTGATTGTTGAGTTTTAAGGAAGAATTGATTTTAAGATTAAAATTTGGTTTGTCGAATGCTGTGTAGTTTGTAAGTCCTTTTATCCATTGTTTGCCGTTCATATTTAAAGTTTTGAATTTTTGAATCACTAGTCTACTTGAGGACAAGTAGGATTCAAGTGGGGGATGTTTGATGAACGCCAAAATGTGCTATTTTATAGTACTAATTACCCCTTAGTTTGATTAATTTCTTATGCATTTTATTTGAATTCGATACTTATTTCGTTCATATTTGCATTTAGGATTTATTTGGAGCTTGAATTATAAAAGAAGCGGAAATCGAGTGAATATCGAAGAAAAGTTGTTAAAAAGAGTGAAGGTTGAAGAAAGAAGGTCGATCGGCTGAGAAGTTGGAAATTTCAATCCATACGGCGTATGGATCAGCTGAGCCGGGCCGCCAGAAGACGCGGGTCAGATCCATGGGCTTTGCAATCCATACGGCGTATGGAAATCCATACGGCGTATGGATCGCCTCGGCAGAAAACCTAAAATCCTCATTTTGCCTCATTTTAAACACACACTTCAACCCCATTAGTTCCAGTCGATTTTCTCTGCTCCCTAATTCCAGTGACGTTTGAAGGCAAATGATCCAAAAGAATTGAAGGCTTTCGTTCGTTCAATCATTGTTTCGGTTTTTCGGTTCGAATTCATTACTTATTTTCATTTGAATATGATTATGATGTTGATTTCAATTCTGATTTTCTGCTATAATATGAGTGGCTAAGTTCTTATTACAATTGCTTAGATGATAATACTCGGATGATGATTTGATTGTTGAATTGCTTATTAATATTGAATTTCATGAATGTTTATATGTTTATTCGAAGATCCATGTTTAATTGTTGAATCTTGATGATAACCTAGCGTGATAATCTATTGATTTATGATTGAGTTCTTTATTGATTGGTTATTATTGATGATTGTTGATTTTAATTGATGATTATCACTAAATAGATTGAGTTTGATAGGCTAGGATCAATTATTGTTAAGAATTGGCAATGAATGTGGAAACTAGTAATAGTTATAGACTTTGTTGATTCAAGTTATAAGGGTAAATCATATAAACGGTGTAGTTATAATTCATGATGCAATTTGGTGGATAACATTAAATTGAACTGTTAGCGGGTTGAAAACAACTTTATATCTTTCTGAATTGTGTTAAATCAATTAATCCTGCAAAGATGGTTGATACATGTGTCATGTCACAATGAAGTTCAACATTAGCAATTCAATGAAGTGATAATCAGATTCTGAGGAAACTAGTCTAAGCAATTGTACCTTTTCATCATTTGGATTAAACCTTCTATTTTAATTAAGTCAATTTAGTATTTCTTAATTTTAATAAATTAGTTTTCTTTATTTAATCATTTCTTTTTATAATTGTTACTTATTTGTTCGAACGGAACTAAAACGTCCCCACTTTTACTGCTTTATTTACTTGTAGCAATTTCCAATTTGTTCATATTGACATCCGTTCCCTGTGTTCGACTCGGACTTACTGAGCTATACTATATATGATCAGGTATTCTTGCCTGTGTTGTGTATAGTAAGTTAGGTATTTTCCATTTTAAAATAAAACCCCGTTGACAAGACATCAGTTGTTTTCATCTAATCAATCAAAGTCCTCTGAAGCATAGTTCTGTTAATATGATTTAGCGTGAATGTTAGTGTATGGTACCATATGGGATTGACAATTCCCGTCCGAGTTAGCAAGCACTAACCTGTCAAACGGACGCATTATCATTTGTTCAGTATTGAGTGTAGATTAGGCACTCATAGAGAGGCACCTCGCTCAGGTCCTTAAAGGTGGATCCTGACCCCTCGGTTAAGCTCAGACTATGTGCTCTTGGCAGTGATAATCATTATTCATTTATTTACATGTTTTGTAAATCAACTCATTAAATCTTACGGTTCATAAATCATATCTTATCATATTAAACATGTGAGCTCACCAGCTTTTTAGCTAACCTTTTAGCATGTTATCTCAGGTACTCAGCAGTAGGTTGGACTGCCCATCAGGATACTGTAGTTCGAGTCGCATGCAAACATATAACATCAAGAGATTTCCTTGCATTTCTATATTTTGTATAAATTATATATGTACTAGAATCTCTCAAGTATCTATGCGAACTTATCTTTTGTAAACCATATGTAGACTCTTACGTTAATCAATGTATTTTGTAAAATGACACATGTAGTAGTCGTTCATTATATATCTTGTGTGCTTTGTTATTGATTAGTCGTGCCCCGAATTGACCCGCTTCCGCATCATAATTTGGGGGTGCGACATATTGGTATCAGAGCCTAAGGTTATAGTGAACTAGGTTGCATTAGTGGGCCTAGACTATGACCGTTAGGCAGTATTTTCTGTTAAGTGTGATTGGTTCAAGAGTTACGTCATACAAGTTTAATTTAACATAGCTTGATCAACTATGTACAATTAAATAAAGATGATGTAAGGCTTGAAATGGTTATGCTGGAATAGGAATACATTAGTTGACTCTGACCTCGAGAGAAACCGGGACTCATAATTGTTTGTGCTAGACACTCATAAGACTATTATGTGATATATGTATGTATACATGGATAGTCATCGCTCAAGCACTGTACGCTAGTCTATTATATATTATATATATAGGCACTCACATATCCAAACACTTTGTCATAGAGATGGCAACACACACGCACCGAAACACCTTCTACTTCATCCCGCTCTTAATAACCTCTCTTGGAATCATGAAACTCATAGGTAGCTAGGATAGACCACCGAGTCACTTCGAGCGAGACCTTATCCAACTCACAACAATTCAATTAACCAGGCTAGTTAGCACGTAGTTGTTAGTCAATAGAGATGGTTATTCAACACCTCTTGATTGTTCTATAATGTTGATTGTCATATTGTGATGTTGTATATTACCGCATTTGTATACGTACATCTATGATAATCATCATTTATGGACAATCTCTCACGAACCCCATCTTTCTATTCTCAGGAACATCATGCCACCAAAGTCAAGGAATTACACCGATGCCCAGATGGCATCCCTCATTTCCCAGGCAGTAACTGAAGCCTTGACGCGACAGTCATCAGAGACCTCCGGAAGGACTAGTGATACTGTCAATACCACTCCTACTGTCAAGCCTTGTTCCTACAAGGACTTCCAAAACTGAAAACCCTTAAGCTTTAAAGGAACTGAAGGAGACATCGGCCTAATCAGATGGTTCGAGAAGATGGAGTCCGTCTTCTGCATCAGTAAATGTGCGGAAGGGGATAGAGTTCAGTTCTCCACATGCACTCTTGCTGACGGTGCCCTCACCTGGTGGAACTCTTATGCCCAGTCTGTGGGTATAGATACCGCCTATTTACTTCCATGGGAAGATCTGAAGAAAATGCTCACAGAGGAGTATTGCCCATCTTAAGAACTCCAGAAGCTAGATGAGGAGTTCTGGCATCTCAAGGTTCAAGGAACCGACATTGTTGGTTATACCACTAGGTTTCAACAACTGGCAACCCTCCGCCCAGCCCTAGTAAGCACTGAGACCGACAAGGTCAAGAGGTACATCCGCGGTCATCCGGAACCTGTCCGGGGGAACGTCGCTTCTTCAGGCAAAACCACCATTCAGGGAGCAATTCGATTAGCTCATGAGCTCATGGCTATGCAAGAAAGCCAAGGAACCCCTGTCTCATCTTCTGGGAACAACAACAAGAGAAAATGGTCTGGGAATCAGAACCAGCAGACCTTCAAAAAGACCGAGACTGTCAAGAATGACACGTCAGGTTCTGGAGAGAGGAAAGGGTACACTGGAAGTAAACCCTACTGTTCAAAGTGCAATCGTCATCATGATGGTCCTTGTGGTACACCCTGTAACAACTGCAAGAGATATGGACATCTTACCAAAGACTGCCGAACACCTGCAACCAACCCCACCACCAACACCAACAACAACCAACCCCGAGCCTGCTATGAGTGTGGAAACACTGGACACTTCAGGAATGCGTGTCCAAAGTTAAAGAACGAGGGAAACAACAATAACAATGCTAGGGGCAGAGCTTTTGTGCTGAATGCTAGAGAGGCCCGTGAAGACCCTAATGTGGTCACGAGTATGTTTCTTCTCAACAATTTAACTGCTTCAGTTTTGTTTGATACTGGTGCTGATAGGAGTTTTAAATTTGAGGAATTTAGCCCACTATTAGACATTTCCCCAGTTGCCTTAGAAGCTAAGTATACTGTAGAGTTAGCAAATGGCAAATTGATCGAGGCCGATAGTGTAATACCAAATTGCACCCTAAACCTTGTAAACGAACTCTTTCCCATAAATCTCATACCAGTCGAGATTGGAAGTTTTGACATCATTGTCGGCATGGATTGGCTATCCAAGCATCGAGCTGAAATTGTCTGTCATGACAAAATCGTTCGTATTCCTCTCGTCACTGGTAGTACTTTGATCATACAAGGGGAGACCAGTGAGACGAGATTGAATATCATATCCTGCATGAAGACTCGCAAGTACCTAAGGAAAGGGTATCAGGCAATCCTCGCTCATGTTATTGAGAAGAAATCAGAAGAGAAGCGACTTGAGGATGTGCCCATCGTCAGAGACTTTCCAGAAGTCTTTCCTGAAGAATTGCCTGGTCTTCCACCACCAAGGTAAGTTGAGTTCTCAATTGACCTTGTGCCCGGGGCAGCACCCGTGGCACGAGCACCATATCGATTAGCCCCTTCAGAACTTCAGGAGTTATCTATTCAGTTGCAAGAACTCCTGGATAAGGGTTTCATAAGACCGAGTTCTTCACCCTGGGAGCTCCGGTCCTATTTGTGAAAAAGAAGGACGGTTCATTCAGGATGTGTATCGACTACAGAGAGTTGAACAAATTAACCATCAAGAACCGTTATCCACTTCCTCGTATTGATGACCTGTTCGACCAACTCCAAGGGTCAAGTGTCTATTCAAAAATAGATCTACGATCGGGTTATCATCAGTTACGAGTTCGCAATGAAGATATTCCGAAAACCGCTTTCCGAACTCGCTATGGTCATTACGAGTTTCAGGTTATTGCCTTTGGTTTGACTAACGCACCGGCAGTATTCATGGATCTTATGAACCGAGTGTGCAAACCATACCTCGACAAGTTTTTCATTGTTTTCATCGATGACATTCTTATCTACTCACGTAACGAGCAAGAGCACGCGCAGCATCTCAAAACCATTTTAGAACTGCTTAGACGCGAAGAGTTATATGCTAAGTTCTCCAAGTGTGAGTTCTGGATTCAGACAGTTCAATTCCTTGGTCATGTGATTGACAGTCAGGGAATTCATGTTGATCCCTCAAAGATCGAGGCTATCAAGTGCTGGCAAGCACCGACAACGCCGACAGAAGTACGCCAATTTTTAGGATTGGCTGGTTATTATCGGCGCTTCATTGAGAATTTCTCCAAAATAGCTCAACCACTCACGACACTGACTCAGAAAGAGAAGAAGTTCAATTGGACTGATAAACAAGAGTCAGCATTTCAGTTATTAAAGCAAAAGCTTTGCAGTGCACATATCCTATCATTACCCGAAGGCAATGAAGACTTCGTGGTATACTGTGATGCTTCACATCAAGGTCTTGGTTGCGTGTTGATGCAACGAGAAAAAGTCATAGCTTATGCCTCCCGACAACTCAAAGTTCACGAGAAGAACTACACAACCCATGATCTCAAATTAGGAGCCGTAGTGTTCGCACTCAAAATCTGGAGACATTATCTGTATGGCACGAAATGTACCATCTTCACTGATCATAAAAGTCTTCAGCATATATTTGATCAGAAGGATCTCAACATGAGGCAACGACGCTGGGTAGAGTTGCTCACCGATTATGACTGTGAGATCAAGTACCATCCGGGAAAAGCAAATGTAGTTGCTGATACCCTAAGTCGAAAGGAGAGCACCAAACCACTTCAAGTTCGAGCCCTCAGTATGACCATTCATAATGATTTAATCATTCAGACTCTTACTGCTCAACTCGAAGCCTTGAAACCTGAAAACCTCAAAGATGAGGCCTTGCGAAACATGGAGAATCAATTTGAAACCAAACCCAATGGAGTCAAGTACTTCGCAAATCGAATCTGGTTACCTAAGTTTGGAAACCTTCGAGACTTAGTGATGGATGAAGCTCACAAATCCAAATACTCTATACATCCTGGATCGGACAAGATGTATCATGGCATCAAGGGACTGTACTGGTGGCCGAACATGAAAGCAGAGATTGCCACGTACGTCAGCAAATGCCTCACATGTTCCAAGGTTAAAGCCGAATATCAGAAACCATCCGACTTGCTCCAGCAACCGGAAATCCCTCAATGGAAATGGGAGCAAATCTCCATGGAATTCATCACAAAACTCCCTAAAACAGCTAGTGGTTACGAGACACCATTTGGGTAATCGTTGATCGGCTCACCAAATCAGCTCATTTCCTCGCCATGAAGGAAACTAACAAAATGGAACGTCTCACGCGAATCTATATGAAGGAGATCGTATCAAGACACGGCGTTCCAATCTCAATTATCTCTGATATAGACAGCCGATTCACATCTAACTTTTGGCAATCATTACAAAAGTCATTGGGTACTCGTTTAGATATGAGTACAGCCTATCATCCATAAACCGATGGCCAAAGTGAAAGGACAATTCAAACGCTGGAAGATATGTTACGCGCCTGCGTAATTGACTACGGTGCGAATTGGGAACAGCATTTGCCATTGTGTGAATTCTCATACAACAACAGCTACCACACCAGTATTGGAGCTGCACCTTTTGAGGCACTGTACGGTGGTAAGTGCCGATCGCCTATCTGTTGGACCGAAGTTGGAGATAGTCAACTCACTGGTCCTGAAATCATTCATGAAACCACCGAGAAGATCGTTGGTATCCAGCAACGACTAAAGGCCGCACGTGATCGTCAGAAGAGTTATGCTGATGTGAGACGCAAGCATCTCGAGTTCCAGGTTGGGGATCGAGTATTGCTCAAAGTATCACCTTGGAAAGGTGTCATCCGATTCGGCAAACGTGGGAAGTTAAATCCTAGGTACATCGGACCTTTTGAAATCCTTGAAAGGATTGGTCCAGTCGCATATCGATTGCAGCTACCTCCTCAGCTCAGTAGCGTGCATCCCGTATTCCACATTTCTAATCTTAAGAAATGCCTGTCTGATGAGACACTCATTATTCCCCTCGAGAAGATTCAGATTGACGACAAACTTCATTTTGTCGAGACACCAGTGGAGATCATGGACCGTGAGGTCAAACAGCTTAAGCAAAGTCGTATCCCTATAGTCAGAGTTCGGTGGAATTCGCGGCGAGGTCCGGAATTCACCTGGGAACGCGAAGACCAGATGCGACTCAAATATCCACAGCTATTCACAGACTCCACTCCATCTACGACTCAAAGCTAAATTTCGGGACGAAATTCTCTTAACAAGGGGAGAATGTGACACCCAAAAAAATAGGGCTAGTTATTAGTACCTGATCACGTTTTAATACACGTAATTAGTTCTGTGTTAGGCTAATTGTATGTATCATTATATATATTGGAATATATATACACGTACGCAATTAAGTTTAATCGTGCAATTATTTCAATCGGATGGATTCCGACTCATTAATACGGACGTTGGTGAACCCAATTTATTAAATAATGCGAGATTATTTGATAAACATATTTATTTCCAATATTATTTCGATAATATCACGTAAACATTTCGTATCGTATAAAAAGCTCATAAACGACCAAAAACGCGCGAAACACGCCTGACAATCGAATAAACGTCAAAATATATTTTATAAGTTAAAATATATCATTTTGGATGGAAATTATTTATTTGAAATATCGTATTTCAAACCGATAACAAAAACGTTTAATATAAACGTTACGCGATCAAATAATCGAAACACTAGCACGTAAATCAATACCGACACTCCAACTAAACATTTTATAAATGTTTTCCAAGTATTATGATTAATACTTCAAGATAAAAATATCAAAAAATCAAATGTTACTTAAAATACGTATGCAATACATTTAAAATATAATCGAACGTTTAAACGACCGGGGAAACGAACACCGTACGGAACGCAAACGCGAGGAACTAAAATTTGGAGATCATACACCTTGGTGTGGGCCCCATGGACTGGTTTTTCCAACCACCAACACATCCCATGGTTTAGGGATCTTGTTCTCTTTGACCATGAAAACCACCAATGATCCATGTTTCACTCTCATTGCTCCCCACCTCATTCTCTCACTAATCCCTCACTAAAAACACACACATAGACTCTCCTTTCCCTCTCCTCTTGACCAGCCACGCCACCACCATCCACCACCATCAACCACCACCATTTTACTTGAGGAAAGCAAAGGAAAGGAAGCAAGGAAGCTAGTTTGAAGCACCATCATCTCATCTCTCTCTAGATCACCTTCTTTCTTGTAAGAAATTCGTTTTCTCTCTCTAGAATTCCTAGATTTACATATATATACATGTTATGGTGTTTAACTAACTTGAAAATGTCCAAAAATGCTTGTTAAAAACGTTTTTTAAGACACATATACATAGACATAGAATCTGTCCAGAAATTTCGTCTCGCGAAAACGACTATAACTTGATATCTAGGAAGAATCAACTCTCGACTTCTAAACGAAAGATGTTCCTTAAGGTGTCGTCTACAACTTTTATTTTTGGCCCTCGGACCAGATCCTCACGGATCATAGCTAAAAACACAAGTCTTTGGACTGACCTCACTGTTGAGACGAAATCGACCACCCTTCATATTTATTTTTGTTAAAAATAGTAAACGGACATACAAAAATATCATAAAATGCAGAAATGACCTAGACATACATGAGAATATGTGTGATTTTTGGCTAGGTATGAATCGGACTAGAAGTGGTCAAAATCGAGAGGTTTTGTGAGTCCAAAATCTGGAAAATGAATACTAAGGGACTGTTTTGGTATTTTCGTGGAAACGACACTTCGAGAGACCCACGAAACATAACGACCAGTTCTACAAACCTATTTTGACATATTAGGATTTGTGTAAAAGTCTCGGGTCAAACGGTGGTCGTTTGACCACTTTCCCGAAACCGAACCCTTGACTTTCGGACTAAAACCTACATTCGGACATATATACACTTTTGGACCTAGACACCTTCAGACTAAAAACATTCGGACATAGATATATATACTTTCAGATATATATATAAAAGTAGTCACTTTCGGAAATGCATATGTATATACTTTTACAAGTATACAAAATGATGAAACGCACAATAATAATACTTGAAATTATTATTAAAAAAACTCACCAACGGGCCGTACATATTTACAAAATATAAACAATCCAAAACCAAATCATTTGGACATTACTAGTTGGATGAACAACTAGCATGGATGGTCTGTTGAGACATCTAATCATGAAACCTTGCGCGTATAATACGCCCGGCAGGTTTCAATAATCTAATCATTTATCAAAACCTTGCGCGTCTAAGACGCCCTGCAGGTTTCAGTCGATTGATCGACATCATTGTCTTGTGAATCATCATTTGTGCTTAGTAGCATCTCATTAGACTCAGGTGAGTCTCATAGCCCCTATTTTAAATGCTTTTACATAGGGGTGAGATACATGCTCTGTTTTGTTTTACATGTGAACGCAAGTATCAAATTATCACGTATGTTGCATGAGTTGTTTTCATCTAATCAATCAAAGTCCTCTGAAGCATAGTTCTGTTAATATGATTTAGCGTGAATGTTAGTGTATGGTACCATATGGGATTGACAATCCCCGTCCGAGTTAGCAAGCACTAACCTGTCAAACGGACGCATTATCATTTGTTCAGTATTGAGTGTAGATTAGGCACTCATAGAGAGGCACCTCGCTCAGGTCCTTAAAGGTGGATCCTGACCCCTCAGTTAAGCTCAGACTATGTGCTCTTGGCAGTGATACTCATTATTCATTTATTTACATGTTTTGTAAATCAACTCATTAAATCTTGCGGTTCATAAATCATATCTTATCATATTAAACCTGTGAGCTCACCAGCTTTTTAGCTGACCTTTTAGCATGTTATCTCAGGTACTCAGCAGTGGGTTGGACTGCCCATCAGGATACTATAGTTCGAGTCGCATGCAAACATATAACATCAAGAGATTTCCTTGCATTTCTATATTTTGTATAAATTAGATATGTACTAGAATCTCTCAAGTATCTATGCGAACTCATCTTTTGTAAACCATATGTAGACTCTTACGTTAATCAATGTATTTTGTAAAATGACACATGTAGTAGTCGTTCATTATATATCTTGTGTGCTATGTTATTGATTAGTCGTGCCCCGAATTGACCCGCTTCCGCATCATAATTTGGGGGTGCGACACAATGTTGTTGCTGACGCTCTGAGCCGAAAAAGTAATTCCGATAGAGTTTATTACTTGAAAGTGGGTGTTTCTTCCGACTTGATCAATCAAATAAAAGTTGCACAATTAGAAGCTTTGAAGGATCATAATTTGAAATCCGAGATTATGTTGAAAAGAATTGATGAGTTGGTCGAAGACTCGAGAGGATTAATGACCTATCAATCTCGTGTATGGATACCTTTACTTGGAAATATTCGGGATTTGATTTTGAATGAAGCACACAAGTCTAAACTATCTATTCATCCCGGTAGTACTCGAATGTACAATGACTTGAAACCGTTGTATTGGTGGCCTACAATGAAGACCGACATTGCAAAATTTGTGGGTGCTTGTCATATTTTCTCTCAAGTCAAAGCGGAACATCAAAAGCCGTACGGATCATTGAGACAGTTGGAAATACCCGAGTGGAAATGGGAACACATAACCATGGATTTTGTAACTAAATTGCCGCGTACTGCTCGAGGTAATGACATGATTTGGGTTATCGTTGATCGGTTGACTAAAAGTGCGCACTTTCTTGCTACCAGCGAATCTGCTCCTTTAGGTAAACTTGCTCAGTTGTACATTAATGAAATCGTCTCGGGGCATGGTATTCCTTTGTCGATTGTGTCAGACCGAGACTCTCGTTTCGTTTCCCGTTTTTGGCAAAGTTTACAACATGAAATGGGGACACGTGTAAACCTTATTACAGCTTATCATCCGTAAACAGATGGTCAATCAGAACGCACAATTCAAACGTTAGAGGATATGCTTCGTGCTTGTGTTTTGGAATATGGAGGTTCGTGGGATTCGCACCTCCCATTGGTTGAATTTGCTTATAACAACTCGTATCATTCCAGTATCGGTATGCCTCCGTATGAAATGTTGTATGGTCGACGTTGTAGAACACCGTCATGTTGGTTAGAAGCCGGAGAGAAACAGTTTGCTGGACCCGACATTGTACAAATGACCGCCGATAAAGTAGCAATTGCACGTGAAATGTTGAAAGCCGCGCGTGATAGACAGAAACGATATGCGGATCCGAAGAGGCGACCAGTTGTATTTTCTAAAGGTGAACTAGTATATCTCAAAGTTTCTCCGTGGAAAGGTGTGATCCGATTTGGAAAACGGGGAAAGTTAGCACCTAGATATATCGGTCCGTTCAAAATTCGACAAGTTGTTGATGACCAGTCAGTGACATTGGATCTTCCTCCTGAACTCGCGGGTATTCATAGCACGTTCAATGTGTGTTATTTGAGAAAGTGTAACATAGAAGATCAGTCGCAAATTCTGCCGTTACAGGATTTAAGAGTTGATCAAACTCAGAAGTTGATTGAGGAACCGGTAGAAATCCTTGATAGGAAGGTTACCAAACTTAGGAATAAACAAATTCCTGTGGTTCTGGTTAAGTGGAAACATAGTTTAGGTTCCAACCTTACTTGGGAGTCTGAAGAGTCAATGAAGTCCAGATATCCTGGATTGTTTGATGGTGTTGAGATTTCGGGGACGAAATCTCCTTAAGGAGGGGAGATTTGTAACATACTCCCTAGTGGCCTGGTATTTTTCTATTTAAATTTAGTATTTAATTGTTTTATATTTTATTTGCCATAAATTGCGTATTTGTGAAACTTGGTGAAATAGGTCTTAGGACTTATTGTGGTTAGTAAAGGGTTGCTTGAATTAATTTATTAAAGTTGACGGTACAATAAAATAAATTTCTCGCAAACTGATTCTAGGTTCCAGACAACAGATTTAGGGCGGGTATAATATACCCAAAGTGTTAGGTCGGTGGATAAAGGGACCGACCCCTTTTTCTCCGCCACTTTACCAATTCCTTTTCCATTTCATTTCAAGTAAAAACACACACAAAACCCTAACCTAAAATCAAGGTTTGATCATCAAATTGGAAAGTGTAAATTGAAGTTGTGAATCCTAGCAAGCATCATCATCATCTATCTTGATTTATCTTGCTCTTCCATTAATGGTAAGTAAGTTTTTATTTCTTAAACCCAAGTGATAGGTTTGATGAGAATTGATGAATTGATTGGTTTCTTGAGTTTACATGGTGATTATATGTGATACATGATGATATGTGATGATTCTTGATTAGTTGTTTAGACCCAATTTTAATTTCTTGAGCTATGATTTGAGTTAGTTGAAAACTAAATAGATTTTATGATTTTGATGTGAAGATTATGTAACTTGATGTTATTGTTGTTGAGTGATGTTAACTAGAAGTAAAAGTATGTTCCTTTGATGTTAAAAATCGTGTATAGACTGAATTGTGGTGCAAAAGTTAGGATTTTGGGTATTAGGTTCGTGCTAGAATGAAGAACACAAGCTGCTGCTGCTGCCCAGATGATCAAGTCGGCGGCTTGGCAGCTTAGCCGGCGTCTATGTGGGTTTGGCTTGGGAAGCCGGCGGCCAGGAGGCTTAGCCGGCGGCTAAACGCCTAAGGCCGGCGGGTCAGAGACCCTAGCCGTGGGTAAAAATAGCTTTAAAACTCGTTTTGGTTCTGGTTGCTTAAAATGCCTTAGAGCCGGCGTCCCAGTGTTTGGAAGCGGCGACTGGACTTTGGAAGCCGGCGGCTTGGTGTGTTTAGCCGGCGGCTAAGTGAGCTAGCCGGCGGCTAAAGGGTCCAGCTCCACTTTTTCATTTACTTGCGAGAACTTAATCTTAATTTGTTGTTATGTGTTATATAATGAGTAATAATACATGTGAGGGACTTGTAACTTAGATAATAGTGGTGTTACGTCCCTAAAGTAACTAGTTGATATGAGTTATATAATGATGACTTTAATTACTAAATTGTTTATGATGTTGATCCTCAGATCCTTTAAAAGACAAAGTAGCACCTGGAATATGAGTTGGTAAAGACGAAGGTATCGGTGAGTGGATTCGGAACTCACCATTGAATTTAGTTGTGATCATTGGATTACAACGAATAAGCGTGATATATTGTTGTTGCTTATTTAATATACTTTGTTGATTATTACTCTATGTGCAATGTGTGGCCTTCGGGCATCAGTTGTTAATGAGGTCAACGAGTTGTTGAATGGTTGGTTGGGCTAGTTGGTTATCGTGTGAATGATACAGGGATTTACTTCATTTGTTGTGTGTATTGAACTGTATCTGAGTAGGATAACCACTAGCTATCGGTCTCGTCCGTTATGGCCATACGGATAGGTTGGATAAGTGTTCTTGGGGAGCCACCCGGGTTATTGGTTATCCCCAGAGCCGCCGATCCTCATTATTGTGTTGTTTACTTTAATTAGATGATTATGCTAAGTTGAATGTTGGGTGATGAATTCACTCACTTAGCTATGTGCTAATCCCTCCTATCTACTTTCTGCAGATTATATTTTGGATAGATGAGTAGCAGGAAGTTGATGCTCTAGGAGCTGGGAATGTCTTGACAAGCATGCTACTCTGATAATGTTTTGTACTAAACAAGTTGGTTTTTATATAATGCCCCATTTAAGATGTGGTTTAATAGTTTTGAACTAGTATGAATTAAGCTATGAACTATTTATGTACTCTAATTATGGTACAGTAAAACTAATGATGTGTTTTAAATTACTACGCTTCCGTATTATTAAAACAATATTGACTTATGAAATGAGGGGCGTTATAATTTTTTTGATTTAATTTGGGGTTTGTAACTTTCATAGCATATGCTTAGGGTCGTCTTCGAAGGTAGATGAGGTGGTCGACAGTACAGGGTCTCCAAATTATAGGGTCTCAAAATGTGTATGTTGTTTATATGTGTGTTCACGTGATACAATTACAATTTGATTGTTAATTGCAAAAATATGTTAAAAAAAAAATAAGTTCGGGGTATTTCAAAGTTGGTTGACGAGTAACAAAAGGAATGAAAAAATATTTTATAGTTATTACAATTTGATTGTTGATTGCAAAAATATGTAAAAAAAAAAATAAGTTCGGGGTATTTCAAAGTTGATTGACAAGTAACAAAAAGAATGAAAAAATATTTTATAGTTATAGGTCCCATTTTGACAATTTATCAATTTTCACCTAGGGCCTCTCGAAACTCAGAGACGGCCATGCATATGATGAGTTGTGTTTTCGAATACAAGAGCATAATGAGTGGACGGGTAACACCTTAAACGTGGGAGAGTCGACCACTCCCCATCGGCGTTAAAGGACAACGTTAAAGCTCGAAGTTCAATATTCAACGCTTCATCCATGTTTTGTACCCCTTTTTTCTCATTTTTGATTGGTTCAAAATCATTTTTAGAGTCCATTTGAATATCGAGTTGAACATTAAACCACTCACCTTAAAAATGTATACGTGTTTAACTTTAATTTTCAATTGAATATCGAGCCGAACACAGAACAACAGGGCAACTACCCTTTATGAATATTCTATGTGATGATATAGTGTAATGACATATTTGAAGAGGCAGTTAAGTAATATTTATGTAGCTTGTGAACACAATCATAAATTGCTTTCTAATGTGTGTATGCTATCTGAAGTATAAATTATTTGCAAAGATTTATCGCCTTAATTTGTAGTTTAGACATTAAAATTGTTTCTATCTGTACAATACTTTCATCATAAAAGCTACTAATAACATAGTGCAAAGAATAAGGTTTAGCATTTTATGACTTGATGAATTTAAAAGAAAAATGTTACTGAAGTTTAAAAAATTATATATATATATATATAGGTTAAAATGAGAAGGCTAATTTTTGTGAGAACGTGAGAAACACTTCAAAATTACTTTTTAACTATTCGAAACACATTTTCCTATAAAACTTTTTCATTGATCACTATTAAAATAACTTTTGGAAACTATCATATAAATATAAATAAAAACTATTAACATTTTTTTTTTCGAACTTATTTTACAGTCGTTACTGTTGTGATTATTTAAGATAATCACAAAATATAACATGATAATCACATGTGATTATTCTCTAATATAATGTGATTATCATGTGTTCGAGATAATCACAAAATATGGCATGATAATCACATATTATTCATGTGATTATTAAGTTATAAAATGTGATTATTATGAATAAAAAATTTAATTAAAAATAATTAAAAAAAAATAAAACGTCGAAATTTTTTTTATTTGAAAAATAACTTCTAAATGTTAGTTGAAAAATAAGCTACGAAGAAAATTTTGTAAAATAACGTATTTTGGATAGTTAAAAAAGTGATTTTAAAGTTTTTCTCACGTTCTCACGAAAATTAGCATTCTCATTTGAAACTGGGACTATATATATATATATATATATATATATATATATATATATATATATATTTTAAATTTTTTTATTGTAAAGTTTTCTCAATAGTAAAAATCTTTACAATTTTTTTTCTAAAATAAACGCATTATCACGTGTACTTACGTATCATGCTAACATTTAAAAATCGTGAAAATATAGGGAAAGCTGGAAACTGGTAAGGACCGATGAACATGGAACTTTACTGGTTGCTCAAACCCCATTTCGCCACGTATGCGTCTTTTTATAACTATGAGTCTACCACTATGAATTCAAAATTACAACTATCTATACTTATACGCACTATCTACTCCCTCCGTCCCGAATTTATAGTCCACCTTTCTATTTTGGGATGTACCAATTTTATTGTCCACTTTGTACTTTGAACCAATCAAAACATTTGAATGTGGTGAGAGATTAAATTTTATTGGTTGTATAGTACAACTAGTACATTTTTCTTAAACTGCGTGTTTTTTATCTGTGGACAATAAATTTGGGACGGAGGGAGTAATATATAGTGTTAATTGCATACTTGGTCCTTGTAATTTAAGGGTGTTGATAAATAGAACACAATTTTTAATTCATACAACACAATTATACATAATTAATGCATACAGTACAAGTTAGTAATGCACAGTTTCGTTGTATCAATCAAATTTCATGTTGTATTTATCAGTTCCCGTAATTTAATTGCACCGTCTATCATATACTTCACTTATTGCACTCACTGATGCAAAAGTTACTGCGCACTTGGTCCTTCTTCCTATTTAAATGTTGAATTTACCATTGATGTCCTATTATTAATGAATAGAAGGAGAAAAGAAAATGAAGGGAAATAAATGTGTATTTTGTATTCTTAAGTTGTAAGGAAATAGAAGGAAGGGGAGGATTCCTCCCTCTTCATCCCAAAATTGAAAGGAAAAAATTGAAAGAAAATTGTAAGGGAGCTCCCCCTCCTCTCCCTTTCATTCCTTTTCTTTTCCTTTCATACAAAAAAACTCAAGAACACTATCTTACATTAAATTCCTTTTGCTTCTTTTCATTTCCACTCTATTAACAACTCGAGAACACAGTGTTAGGGTATGTTAGTCATTCTAATTGAAGTAGGGACCGAACGCGCAACATCTTTATGTTTTGGACTGTCGGTGTGATGCGCTCCCAGCCGTCGGTGTCGTTTGTGTTGTTGTCACGACTGAGCGGGTGATTGGGGGGTTTTAATTTTATAAGTGCGGGGGGGGGGGGGGGGGGGGGGGGGGGGGGGGATAAGTTTCTCTAACAATGTTAATCCTAAGGGTGAGCAAGTGGTAGGTATGACCTAGAGTCGTTCTTCAAACCGACTGAATTTGAAACTTAGACTAGACAGATGATGGCTTTCAAACTAGTGAAAGGTTATAAAATAGTGAGGAGTATTGGTTTTTATATCTAATTATACTTTTCACCAATCGAATATCATATTTATCAACTAAAGTGTAAATATTAAAGTGAACATTTATAATGAAGTAATTCAAAATAGTACTACCTCCGTCCCATTTAAAATGTCCACTTTGACTTTGCACATAGTTTTAGAATTCTCCACTAACTACACTATTCACCAATCATATATTATATCTACCAACTAAAGTCTTTTTGATTGGTTAAATATCAAAGTGAACACTTATAATGGGACATTTCAAAATAGTAATGTGGACATTTTAAATGGGACGGATGGAATAAATCCTACAAATAATGATAAATAAAACTTTTTTATTCTCTTTCATTTTCTTTAGTAATCATTATATCTACATATATTAAATGTTTAGGTGTGTACTTACGCATACGTTATAGGTCTAGGGATATTTTTCATTTTTTCTTATATATAAATAGTAAAACTTCTGTAACAACTAACAAGGGTATTGCATTTCTCGATGGAAGTGAAGAGTGAGGTAGAATCTACTTATCTACTTATATATATTAAAATATAAATAAAATAATTTGCATGCCTGGAGCAATTGGGGGTGCCTGTTACTGTTACCGTTACAGTGACAGTAACAGTAATCCAATCAACCTCAAAATTAAATGCAAACGTAATGATTATAAACAAACAGCCGTCCGTCCGTCTGTGTATATAATACAATATATATAGGGTGGTGATTTCTACACCACCCAAATTTAGTCATACACCACTAATATACATAAACCTATTGTATTGTACAACACCTTAAAGCAGGATTAGTGATCTATGGCAAAATTATGATGGTGTACAAATCACCACCCATATATATACTGTGTACCGCAGCGCAGGAAGATTGTGATCGTGAGTGGTGGCGCGTGTCTTTTCCTTTCATCCTCAATTCCATCTTCGATCTTTTTACAAGTTACCTCCCATCTCTCGTCAATTCAACTTCTATTTGTATACCGACTCCGTCACAAAGTATACGTACAATTTTCCATTTTAGTACTCCGTATCTTTTAACACAAATATACTCTTTCAAAAAAGTAATATATTAACTCTACCATTTTATCTTTAATATATTTTTCCCCCTCAAAATTGATACATGTACGGAATGTGCAACAACTTTGTTGGTTTTAAACAATGAGTGCAAAAAATGACGTATATGGACTGAGAATGCAATTGCATGTATAGCACCCGAACGAACCATGTAATTAACTATAATTTTAGACAATCAAAGGATGTGACCGTAACTGATACATGGCTGCAAACGAGTCAAGCTTTCTGCTTTTATCGAGCAACTCGAGCTTGAACTTGATCGAGTCGAGCTTTTATTGAATTCGAACCCGATCTCGAGCTTGAAAATCAAGCTCGAAATATACATACTCGGCTTGAGCTGTTATCGAGCTTTTCAAACCTTATTAAATATCTAAAAGTGTATATATTTATATATGTAATTTTTGATATCTAAATAATATTATTATTATATTTTGAAATTATTAAACTATTTTACCAAGTTTTTGACTTGTTTTCACGATTTATTTTAATTTTGTATATACTTGAAATGATTTGTATTATTGATTTAAATTTTTAAATAAATATAAGATGAGTTTGAATATTAAAAATTATTTTTGTATAAAATTTTGAACTTTTTGAGCCGAGCTTGAGCCATTCTAAAATATTTTCGAGCTCAACTCGACTCGGTTACAACCCTAACCTAGACGGAGGGATTAAAGCTCACGTTCCAGGATAAAATTAAGATAAAATGATACTACTACTATTTTGAGTAAGAAGACCATTATATTGATTCAATATATTTAAAACATTTTATATGAATTAAATATAGTAAATGACTAATGATATGCCTACGAGATGTGATAAATTTGGCCTACTACCACATACCATCGTCTAAGATATTTGTAAAAAAGATAAATGATAAAAATCGGCTACGTACTGTCACAAATTATTCCATGTATACAACCTACTCATTTTATTATTTAGGTATGTATCAAACCGGAAGATTCTGTACTGATGTGAGTAACATGGTAACCTGCTACCTGTTAATCCGGTAAATATGATTATTTGGCATTTTTTATTTACTTTTAATGTTTATATGCATTTTCTTTTCTTAGGTGGCCTTTTTATAATAATCCCAAATACCCGGGCATATGCAAAAATAAATAAATAAATAATAATAATAAGAAAAATGAACAGTAACTTCATCATCAACAAAAACAATAGCAGGTAGCATTAATTAAAGATTCCAGATCAGAGGGGCAAGACTTTTTGGGAGGGCAAGGAGGGCAAGTTTATCGTGTCCGTCAGTTTTCAAGATCAATGGTAGAGATTCGTCCAGCAAGGCACGGGGTTTGTTTGGTATTTATCTCATACTTTTGAACTAAAGTGCAAAATGCTATAAAGATTGAAAGGGCAATTTTGTGATTTCACCTGTAACATACATCACCATCCTTCTGTATCTATCAAATCCGGTCAGATGATTTTTTTTGTCACAATTAGTTCCACTCTTTCTCTCACAATCAAAAACACACAATATCATTCCAAAAGACACTCTCAATCTCAAAATTCTAACTTCAATCCCTAATATTATCATTCAAAGTTTCACAAATATATATCTCAATCGCGAAAACGCTCGTGATCTGTTCTTGTTCGTGAGATATATGACGAAATTAGTAGAGGAAATGTTTGAATCTGTACCGCAACTTCCAAGATCGATCACGTGAAAGAAGAAAGCGAAGGAATCGTACCTCATAAGTGAATTATTACGTTTTATCCTTAATATTTTTGTTGAAACTGGATGTTTTTTTAATTGATTTTGTATTTGCGTAATGTTACGGTGAAGAACATGTTATCAAACCGAGTCTAAGAGTCGATGAAAAAGAAGGAACTCAACGCATTGGTGATTTGAATGTAGAGGTACGTATTATCTCTACTACTGGTTCTATTTAGTCACAGTATTTGTGTTATTATGTTATTATGTTGATATATTTGTTGATTTCTCATTATAATTATCTGTTATGTATATTTCATGATTTAACTTCATCATAATTTTTTGTATATTATTTCACTGCATCATGCTTATGTATAACTAGTGTATGATGCAGTTATTTTAAAGGCGTTAAGAAGTTTTGATGTTCTATATATTATTATGCAATGGTATTTTATGGTTTGATGCAGCTGATTTGTATGGTTTTTATGTATTAAGATTTGTTGTATACCGTTACCTAATTACTTTTTATACTATATAGTACCAATATATTTAACAATAATTTATCTATATTTCGCAATATTCAAATTCGGCTGCATCATAGTTCTTTTTTCATTTAAATTCAATTCGGCTGCATCATAGTTCTTTTTTCATTTAAGGAGCGAGATTTGTTTGAAAGGTACGAAAATATGTGTAAGTTATTGGTTATTGTTAAGTAATTACGTTGTAGATACTGTGTTTTAGGTTTTTAGGTATATTGCATTTTTACATTGTTGTGTGCATTACATTTTTACATTTTTGTGCGTACTACACATTATGTTTTGATACCCTGCATCATATGTTTTCGGTAAATGATATTTTTAGAGCAAACGATATAAGAAGAAAGTACGTGACAATATTTTGCTATATGATTATAAAGATGGCGTGGAGCATATTCAGGCTAAAAGGTGAAGGCATACAATCAAATTGATTAGGAGATAAGGGCCGGGATGTGATGGTTAATATCAACAAGTATTCGACGAACATGAATGACAGCTACTTATTTTCTGCTACATCTTACATAACTGCATCTTAAATGCAATTAATGTATAATTTTGTTAGTACTATTTACTGCATCTTATATTTTTGTTACTGCATCTTATGCTTTTTTAGCATTTTTTATGCATTTTTACAGCTTGATTTTAATTTTGAAATTGAGAAATTACTAGTACTTGTTTACTGCATCTTTGTATATTGTTATTGCATCTTATGTTGTTTTAGCATTTTATGTGTTGAAATAATAGAAAAAACAATCTTGATTAAAGTAAAACAATCTTATTAACACCATTAATAACACCTCGACACCATTAAACAATCTTATTAACAATCTTATTAACACCATTAATAACACCTCGACACTAGTCGGAATATACCACTGAATAGGCCTATTATGTGGTCGTCCATAAATAAACTCAATTAACAAGTAATAAAAAAAAAATATTGATTGTGAGTTGGAAATTGTGTTCAAGATAGAATAAAGAAAACGGGAATGGAAAGATCAGTGAATTAATTGGGTAGACAGATGACACATTTTAATTATAAATAAATATATAATCTTAATAAATCCAAATAGATAAGAAATGGTAGTTTGGACATTTAAGTTGACAAATAGACGCCATGTGTACACAGATGTGGCAAAATATGTACAGCTGACACATTACGTGGCAACCTCGTAAGCAATTTAAAACATTAACAGGTAAAAATATGGTTTGCAAAGATCTCAACACGAAATTATCCGGTTTGTTGCATACTTAGACATTAAAGTGGGTATGTTGCATACTTGGAATAAATTGTGGCAGTACGTAACCGATTTTTATCATTTACCCTTGTAAAAAATTTGGCCATGTTTCTTTAAGACCTTGATAAATATATTGTGGAATGTCACATATGCTATCAAGTCAATTTTTCATGACATGCATTATACCTTATATTTAAACGGCAAACAAAGTTGCTAATTTATCGTGAAATTTTAAAAATATTACCATGATTTAAACAAAGAAAATGATATTGACAGCTTTAAGGACGGTTGCAAAACCATTTGAAGACAATAATTAAAGCTTAAATTTCCTTTACTTTGATTTGATCCCTACCAATTATCATGTTGAATCTTCGAAGATGTCGGTGATTTGGTTTTAGTATATGCAACAAAAACATCGTATTTAGGGTGTGTTTGGTTTATGGAAATGGAAATGAATGTAGTGGTTGCATTTTTATTCCAAGTGTTTGGATTATGGGAGTCGTTTTAGTAAATGGGTGTCAAACCAATGAAAAGGAGCATACTCTAAATAAACGCATCTAATCTAATACTAATAAGACAAAAGTTCATTAGAGTACAAGGTTTTTCTTGAGAATTGGAGAACAAATCTAAACCATAGATCAAGCATAATCAAATGTTCAAATTTATTCTTTTAGATTTTTAAATTAAATGACAACTGAAGCTTAATTTTCGGTAAAGGGTTACTTTCGTCATTTTACAAATTGTTCTTTTGGCTTTAGACTCTCGTTTCGTCAGACTATCTTCTTTAATTCTACATAAAAAAAACCTAGCTAGTCCACCATACAAATAAAATTCACATCTTCGATCTTCTTTGTCAATTATTTTCTACCATCGAAGATCGTGGCGAAATCGTAAAAGAAATTGAGCGAACCACCATCTTTTTCTTCTCCTTTTACATTCCAGATCCATGGTCGATGGTGGGTTAGATATTTAAAACACTGTAGTTTTAGATATAAAGGTTATCATTTCAAATCGACGATGTTATCGACGGAGAAGACGACCACCCGATTGTTTTTTACCTAATCACCACAAGACACTGATTATATAAGTAGCTTAAGCTTTGATTTGTATTTGTTGCTGCACTTGGCCGGTGATGGTCAAATTAATAGGATGTGGTGGTTTTTCTCCTGATCTATACATGTGTCTGAAAGTTCAATTATAAATGGTAAAGTGAAAGAAACTTCAATAAAATATTTGCAGAGGAAGTTTGCTCATTGAGTTATCGGTGGCTATGGCTATTGAAATTGAAATTGTGGGGTCCAATGAAAAACTGACGTACAAACATGGTTGAGTGGTTGATATGAGTAGACAACAATTTATTAGTTGAAGTCTTTAAGATTAAACTTGAAAGACTGACGTACATACATGGTTAATGGTGTTTTTTATGTTGGTACCACATGTGATAGTCGTTGATACCACATTTGATACCGTTGATTGGTAGATACCGTTGATTGGTATCACATGTGATAGTCGTTGGTATCACATGTGATACTATATTATGCAATTTTCGAAACCCAGAAAAAAATAAAGGAAAAAAAATTCGTCGAAAGTATATCATGTGAGATGTTTAATCGAACAGAAGAAAACGCTGATTTTTATGGTGCAATTTTTTTAATTTTTCGATTAACCGTTTTTGAGATATTTAATTTTTAAAAACTTTGGGGAAAAGTGGGGTTTTTAACTAAATGACTATTGTACCCTTACAAATGAAGCTTCCTCGTTAGTTCTTTCATTTTCATTAAAATATTTGTAGTCATTTGAATTCAACTCATACTAATAAATCAAACACCCCCTCACTGGCCCAAGGGCGGTACCACGGTGGGGGCAGGGTGGGCACCCGCCCCCACGAAGTTTTTGCGAGTCGAGAAAAATTTCGTAGGTTTCGATATAATTTGCATATTGCCCTCGTAACTAATAAATATAATACAATTTCAATAGTCATTATTAGAGTGTTTAGCTTGGTGGTTGGGTAGTGTACTTGGTATTTAAGAAGTCTAAAGTTCAATCTCTACTTATTACATTAATTTTTTCCCCCCCTTTATGTTTAATCATTCTCTTTTTTTTTTTTCATGCATATAATCAATGTAATACTATTTTAAATCAAAATAATTGTTAAATTATAAATCTTAATGTTTACAATTTTTTCTTTTTCTTAATAATGTGTTACATATGATAATTATGTAACACAAAATAATTATAATCAAAATAATTGTTAAATTATAATCTACATATGATAATGTGTTACACTTTTGCTATATAAACATGTTAAACATAAGCATCTTCGATTTAGAATTTATGCTAATTATATGAGTATATGCTATATGTTGTCCATGTAATTAAAAATTTGAATTTGATGTTGAAACAAATTCAATTTGGTTCAACTAAAATAGTTTTGGTTAAAGCAAAAAAATCGAGTTGATGACCCAGATCTAACACACACTATTAAATTTTGCCCCGTTCGAATTTTTTTTCTGGTACCGCCCCTGCACTGGCCTAGTGGCCTGTGGCTTAGTGTAGTGATGTAGTCAATCATTTAGAATTAGAACCGGGTGACTGGGTGAGTATATAAAAGCAGTCTACACTCCGCTTTGGGCTTGAGCCCAAATACCCAATCATACCAAATTTTCTAATGTAGTGGTAAGTGGTAACCGGGTTAGATAACGGATTCACCCTAGATTGTAGTAGTACTACTATTTTTCTTCCCCAAAATTTCTCGGCCCATTTTGCTAGAGAGTCCCTATGTTTATTGGATAGTTGGATACCACAAATGTTCGAATAACAAAATCTATTTCGTATTTATATATTAAGATTAAGATTAAGATGTACTAGTTTATGTGTGTATAATACAGAGAAATTAATAAAAATGTCACTTTTTCCGAGCTTATAATTTGTTTTGCCCATCTAAAAAAAAATTGTTGTTTTGCCCTACCCGGGCGCAGGTCGCACCATGCGACCCGTATTTTGCGACCATAACGATTCCCTAGTAAAAGACAAGCATTACTAGACAAGCAAAACGAGCCGTAGCCGAGCACACAGTCCGAACGCAGGTCGCACATGCGACCTGCGACCATAATTGACCTGCGCCGCCCGATTCCATATGTTTATGACGTATTATATGTGTTTTAATTTAATATATTTTATGTTTCATATTTAATTAACGCAATATTTCGTTTTTCTCTGATAACTTTTTATATACAATGTAAAAAATAATTCCGAATATATATTTATGATCAATGTAATTTTATCTACCTTTCGATATAAATTTTATGGTCATATGTTATGTATTTAACGAAAGCATTTTTTAGTCTCGAAATCAACTTTTTTTTATATCAGAATGTAGATAAAAATAAACTGATCATAGTGGTATATTTAGATTTATGTAGTATTACATATAAAGTCAAATAGTCAAATTATTAGTCCACCTTTATATAACATACATAAGAAAATTTATTAGTCCACCTTTATATGTATATAAAACTTATATTTGTAAAACGAATTATAAGCTCGGAAAAGTGGCATTTTATTAAATTCCCTGTATAATACACGTGTATTTGACTATAAAACTTATATTTGTAGTTGATTCACGTACAATATATATTGTATGTATATATGTATCTATTTAACTTCATCTACGTACAAGTTATACTAATGATATTTGTATTTTCCCAAGAGTTATGAAATAAATTTAATTCTATTGGTCACTAATAAGCTTAAAGTTGTATAATATGCAACAAAATCTGTAAATTTTATTACTATTATATATCATAGAAGAAAATAAAAGTTATACCCAGCATCAATAAATATATCAACTACTACTGTAGCATTTACTTACTACTCCCTCTACAATAACATTGTATCCTGCCATATATAATTCCTACTATATAGAACCCAAATTAATTTTTTATGTGTCAGTTACAGTATTATTATTATTATTTAACCATAAAACTTAATTCCAATTTTGTTCATCGCATGAACCACACCCTTCTTGAGCAATGTCATCTATTTGTACGCCAGAGTCATACACACCACCAATTTTCCAATCAGCCGGTAACGCGCTCTTAGCCCAAATCCACTTTCCGTCATAGCCAGAGGTCACCACGATCCGGAGTTGCAATGGTCCAGCTGGAGCTCGACTAGTGTCCCAAATAGCCCCATTATTTCTGGTCATGTAAGTCCAGATTGATGAACCAACCTACCAAAAATAAAGTCACACCACAAGTTAGAGAAGCGTACAAATATGTTGCATGATTGTAATACAGATTTGAATTGCAAGGTCGTTTTACTTACCTGAGCAATGTCAACGCCCATAATTTCAGTTTGACCTCCTTGATATAAGAATTTGAGTGCAAGATAATTAGGCTTTTGAGTAGACTCTTCAACTCTGACGGTCAAGTTCTTGCCTTTGTAGTTACATGGAACTCTGGTTTACATGACACAAAAAGTGCTCAATATCAAAAGTTCAAACATTTCTTTTTTCAATTCATCGTTACGAAATTAGCAACAAGTCTCAAGACAAGCTACAGTGAGGGATGTAGTTTATGCATGTATGATTGTACCAATGGCAACCCGGCCAAACTAAAATTTACCTTTTGTATTCCACATCGGTGACACCAAGTTTCAACAAGTTTTGGCCCATACCCTTATTAGCCATGGCCATGAAAGCTCTGCCACTCAACACAAGATCTGTCTCATTATTGTTTTTATTCAAATCAGTTACTATCACTTGAGTCCCTGCCTTAGTGCACAGATTAGCATCCTTGCATCTTACCTGCAAAATTACATCCATACCCTCAATCAGCACACCACAATTTAATAGTTAGACTGTGATCAAGAATGTGAGTACAAACAATTCCAACCTGGAAACACGCCCCACAACCCGACCCCGATTTGTATATCTCGGGAATAGCAGCAGCAAGGTGGCTACCATAGAAGCTTGTAGCTGATGAACCATATCCACATGCTCCAGCTGCATTTTTTTCAAAAATATATATTTTCTTAGTTTATTTCAAGAAATATCATCATCTGGCCGGGTCTATCTCAACAATGATTTTTTGAATGAAAATACCAAAATGGGTCATATTCATTGATTCCTTTATAAAATTATATATAAGTTCACTAAAATTAATGAACACCCACAACATTATTTCAAGTAATGCTATTTGGGTCAATCTAAAACCTGTTAATTTCAATTAGAAATCCACATGGGTCATGATAAACTCATAAACTAATTTTGATCCAAAAAAAAGTAAAGAAAATGGTCTAAAAAGCATAACATGTCCAAAATTCATCTTTGTGGTTTTTGTTTCAATATCAAGATTAAAAAAAAAGCAAGAAAGTGGTAGTCAATTAAAGATATCTTACAAGAAAGAGATGAAGGTTTAGAGAAGAAAGCAGCTTTGCTTTGATGAAGACATCTATCACAAGCATTTGTGGAAGAAGAAGAAGAAGAAGAAACAGAGATGAGAAGAAATAAGAGGAAGCAAAGGTTAGTGATGATGATGAGGAGTCCCATTTTTTTGTTTATAAGTTTGTGATATGGAAGAATAGAGTAGTGATGGAGAAATGAATTACATGTCTATTTATAGGTTTATTTTTGTTGATTATTTTTATTGTTTTTTTTTTTTGGTAAGAGACGCGTAAGGAGAGAGAGATGGATGACACATCAACACGGTAATCATTCAAATTTATCTTATTTAAATTATAATATTAATATATATATGCATCCTAATCCTCTGTCGTATTGAGTAAAAAAAATTGCTACTACAGTGATATTTTTGTATTGTATAACAAAACCAAAGGCGCATCGAGTAGCTAGTCGTAGTGTGATCGGATGAAAGTGAGTGATTGATTAGAGATTTAGAGCTCTCACAACGTAGATCGTCGGTTTGTGTCACTTTCAAGTGACGAAAGTGACACCACTGGTACGGGTGTGTCACTTTGGCTCATCACTTTCCTTCGTCACATATCCGTCGTTTTTTTTTTTTTTTTTTTTTTTTTTTTTTTTTTTATGACTAAAGGTAAATTGTTAAACGTGGGTCCAAAATTAAAAGTGACAGAGTCACTAATGGCAGAGGTTTGTCAGTTTCAGTCAGTTTTGTAAAAAACTTACGTGGCGCATACGTGGCGCAGACATGGCACGTCAGTTTCTGTCACTGTTGGGAAGAGTCTTATTAGCGGGGCCGCATGAAAATGAAGGGGTTTAAGTCTAAGATGTGATTCGTCTACATTTTTTTGTATATTTTTCATTTCATATATATTTATTACTAGTTCATTAAATATAAGTAAATACATGAATTACTTAAGATGAACATTTATAGTAATAGTAATTTCTAACCAGATTATTGTCCAATTCCTTTTTAAGTCTACTTTATACATAGGGATGGCACCCGCGGGTCGTGGGTATGAATATGCTAAACTCATCACCCGCCCATGACGGGTTTTTGTACCTATCACCCGCCCATGACCCACTAACGGGTTTACTTTTTACACCCATACCCACCCGTGACGGATACCCGTGGGTCACGGGTAACCCGCGGGTTTATCTAATATAAACGTTTTATCTAAAATTTTAAAAGATTTTATGTAATTTTAATGTAGAAGAATGCTTTAAAAAATGTTTAAATCAATAGATCGTATTTTAAACGAATTAAAATTGTTAAAATTGAAGACATGCGGACTAATAGTTCGATAACTATCAATTTATTTGATAATTTTTCTTGATCATTTGATAAGTTTGCTATTCGAAATATGAAAACTATACTTTTTAATTTGTATAAGAACTGTTTTATTATATATTGTTCAAATTAACCACTATATATAAGTATATATTTAATAAATTATACAAATCCACTTGTAGATATATATAATGTACTATGTAGGTTTGCGGGTCGAGTTTACCCGGGGGTATAAGTTCATACCCATCACCCGCCCATCACCCGCTAACGGGTAGAAGTTTATACCCGTAACTCACTCATGGGTAAAAATTTCACAGGTTTACCCACATATGACGGGCGGGTACCCACGGGTCGTGGGTTTTTCTCACCCATTTGCCATCCCTATTTATACATATATTTATGATGAGATAGTGATGATTTAACCCATCGAAAATAAAAATACAACATACACACCGATTCAATTTGATATAAATTAATTAGTAATTAGTAATAATAATGGTTTGAAAGTTAAAACCCCTTAAATGTATATGTATAATATAATATAATATTTATTTTGATTTTGAAAAAGAAAATCATTTCAAGTTTATTATCACTTTGTTTACGTACTAGCAAATATAATATAATTGTTGTAAGATATTGGTCACAATAAACATTATCCTTTTCAATTATAAAAGCAGTTTAAGTAGTATTTGATATTTTGATTGTTAGTCAACGTGTTTTATTCAAGAGTACGTGTGACATGCCAAACATTATATTATATACCTGTTAAGATAAGAAGAGGTAGTAGTAGTAGTAGTATTATACTTACTTGTATAATATAATATATAGTTTATAATATATATTATACATATACATATTGGTTGATATATGTAGTACGGAGTACATGTTATCTCGTTCAAATTAAATAGTAGTAATTGTTTTTTTCCTTCTTCTAAAAAATTGTGCACAGAATTCTATATGTATGAAAAAAGTAAATCATTACTGTAGGATATACTGTATATATCTAATGATGTCGGCTAATGATGTTGAAGAAATATTTTTTTTGAACGGCAAAAGAACTATATATATATATATATATATAAGTCTTCTAGTAAGGAACTAGAATGACTAAATATACAAACACCAATGTATCAACCCAAAGGAAAAAAACACCATACATACTATGATACCAGATTCGAACTGGAAGAAATATAATTAAAATTAAAAAGAGGCAGGCACTTGGCTTGGGAGTGTACGTTAAATGAAGCGGAGTAGTGGAGGAGACAGTGGAAAACAAATGCTAATGGGTCGCTCACCTTCATTCCCTCACCGACTCTTTTGTGTTTTTCTCTTTCAATGCTACGAGTATTTAATTTAATTAATCCCCATTTCCCTAATTGTATACCAACTACTATTAATTAACTCTTTTTTTCCCCCCCTTCATTGAATTGAATTAAAAAGAATTGTTATTCCGTGTTCACAAAAGGGTTATTCCGTCAAAGAAGTTGATCTTTAAAAAGAATTTTTCGATCTTGCGTTTATCGTCTAAAATTGTGTTCTAAAAAGAAATACTACAATTCATTTCATGTGGAACATGGAATGAAATGATCATGGGTATGACTAATGTAATTACCCTTGGTTAATGGTTATGGTAAGACTGGAATGAAATTGATAAACTTACCCTAGGTTAACATATTGTTGGATTTGAATGAAAGTGACAAATATACCCTTGGTTTGGTTTAGACTTTAGATGATGAATGAGTAAGTAAAGTTTGGGATAATTGGTAATTGCTTTTGCTTTAGAGTGAGGGTAGGGATAGGCACAAAAGCAATGTGAAACCTTCAAGTTTGGTCAAACAGTAAAGATATACTTGTATCATAAAGTCAAACTCGCATGAATGATTCCAAAATAAACCAGCCAGCCAGGCCCGTAGCATGGGTGTGTTTGGAAGATGGACTTCTAAGGTTTTTAGAGGCTTAAGCTTCTATTTTTGATAAGCCAAGTCTTGTCTGACAACACAAAAAAAAAACGATGCTTCTTGAAAAAATAAGCCTCCGTAAGCCTTTAAACAAAAAGCTTTTTGAAATGGCTTTTTGCAAAGAAGCTCAAGCCCCAGCTACAGCCACAAACTTCAGCTCCAGCCCTAACTCCAACCCCCAGCTCCAACCTATTGTCGACAAACACACCCTATATGCTGTTAGCTTCTCGCCCATATCATTTGGTCCACTTAATTTGGACCGCTACATGCATACCCATTTACAGCTGTTTGTTGTTTGGATTACATAACCAACAATATATACATATATAATTGAGATTCAACCAAAAACGTTAACAAACACTATATATATGGCCCGTTAAATGAGAGCCGGTTGTTTCAGATGACTCGAACCACGGTTCAGTATGAGTACTCAGGGAGGGTCCATGTAATATGACATAGACATTGGGTGAGTGAAGTGACATATAGATAAAGATAGACATCAAACATTATTATTATTATTATTATTATTATTATTATTATTATTATTATTATTATTTTATAGCGATATATATATATAGGATCCGGTTAGATTGCATGTTTGTTCACATGTAATTAACTTGATTTACATGTGAACATTGGTTTAGGTTAGGTTGGGAAGAAAAAAAATTCGAAAATTATGTCTTAAAACACGTTTTACCTGATTTGTTCATATTATCGTTCATATGTGAACATTAATTTGATTTTTTGCGTTTTTCGCTATAATTTTAGGATTTTTCGAATTTTTTTCTTCCCAATCTAACCTAAACCAATGTTCACATGTGAATCAAGTTAATTACATGTGAACAAACATGCAATCTAGTAGTTCTCACAGTTCTCGCAATTTTTTTAGTTCTCAATTGAACCGGATCCTATATTTAGCAAAACATTAGTCAAATAAGGACAAAATATGAGGATACATCAAGTGACCTAGCTAGCTAGCATCACAAACCATACTTCAACATCACTAAATATATATTGCCTTTTCTGCGGTTGTTGTTGTTAACATTATTCGTTTTGTTGCATACATATACATATATATATATATATATATATATATATATATATATATATATTAGTTAATTTCGAGACCGTGCGATGCACGGCCCATGTTAGAAAAGAATAACGTTATAGTTTAATGTTAATATATTATCTCAAGGATGGTGTTTAACAAAATTGCTAAAAAGGTGTTTATGACGATTATAATATGTAACTAATTGATAAATTATGTTAGTTCAGACTATGTAGATGAAGATGGTGAAATATCAATAAAGAATTTAACTGTATATTTTTGTTAGGAAAGTGATTTTTACACCTTACATTACTTGTGTTTGTATGTAAACTATCTAAAAGTTCTTACAAACATTTAAGTTTTTAGTGAAACCCTTGTCATCCATAGATGTTACACATGTTGATCTATGTTGATATTTATATTAGAATATTTGATATATGTTGTTCTTAGTATTAAGATGCAGAGAGTGAAATAATAGTTATTACATAAATTTAACAGTTAAACTCAAATTAAACTACACTACAAAATATTATATTCATTATTTTTTTCCATAAAGTAAACTATTAAAAATGGAAAAAGTAATACTT
Organism: Helichrysum umbraculigerum; assembly: GCA_949592205.1. Classification (NCBI taxonomy): domain Eukaryota; kingdom Viridiplantae; phylum Streptophyta; class Magnoliopsida; order Asterales; family Asteraceae; genus Helichrysum; species Helichrysum umbraculigerum. The sequence goes on from CATIUR010000001.1 coordinate 171,170,167, forward strand.
AAAAGCTTTACACTGTGTTCTCGAGTTATTTGGAGGGTGGAAAGGAAAGGAAGCGAAAGGATTGAAATTAAAATTGTGTTCTCGAGTTTTATTATGCAAAGAAAGGAAAGGAAGGGGGAGGAAGAGGAGGGGAAGTCTCAAGTGTATTTTTCTTCCAACACTTTCCTCCCATTTTTGAGATGATTAGGAGGGATCACTATGCTTCCCTTCTTTCCCCTTCAACTTAAGAACACAATTCATTAAACTATCTTCCTTCCTCTTCCATTCTATTCTTTTCTTCATTGTTCCTTTCTCTTCTTTTCCACCGATGTTTAAACTCGAGAACACAGTGTAAAAGATGGTCGGAAAAAAAAGTTGTGTTTTGAAAAACAGAAAAAAAAAACTCAAAAAAATAATAATAAAGAAAAAAAAGTTGCCACTAAACAGGCTTGTACCCGGATCTCCTTGATAGAGACTAAGGGGCTATTTACTTTTTTTCCTATTAAGTGCTGTTTACATGTGATGTCTGTCTGGATAAATATGTCTGTTTATAACAAGTGCTGTTTATGTAAATGTAATTTATGTTTTGACCAAAATGATGAACTTATATGATATAAAGTTTGAATAAAAAATGACGTGTTCAAATTCTATAGGAGAAAAAATGTTGAAAAAAATGTATATATCATTAAGTGTCTCTTTTTGGTAAGGGCTTCATTTTTCTTCCTATTTCAGAAACAGACATTCCTTTCAGATTAAGTGAAAAAGAAACAGCAATTTATCTGTCTGGATTAAGAAATGTCTGAAAACAGACTATTAAGTGAAAAGTAAACATGCTCTAAATCATTTAACCACTCCATCTACACAAACTATATGCTATACTTTTGTATCATATCTGTTTTAAACCATACAAGCTTGTTTTTTGTGGGCTTATGAAAAACATCCAATCCATACAAGCTTGTTTTTTGTGCGCCAATGAAAAACATCCAAACGTCGTCTTCTGACGACCGCTGCAGTAAAATGTGGCCTCTTTACATAATATATACTAGGAATGTTTTCGCCGTGCATATGCACGGCCCACGGGTAAGAAGAGATGCGATTAAAATGTATCCATAAATTACATTTGTTTGATGTACATAAATACTACAGTACACTAATATACTTAAATAAATAAAATATGTGTTTGTAAGGAAAGTATACCTAATTAGTTGAAGTGAGCTAATTGAAAAAAATGAGTTTCACAAAATAAATAACATAATTGTTTGCGTTTGATAAATAGGCGAAGTGGATTGAAAAAAGATCAATAAAACCTATGATGGTTTATACTTAATTATTAGAAGTATTTAGCTTATCTTTTAGGGTAATGATATTTTCACAAACAAAAATGATAGTTTCACCAAAATTGTGCAATAAGCAGTTGTACTAATGGTGGATCCATCATTTCATATGATGGAAATATCATTACCCTATCTTTTAGATGTAAATTTTATTATATCAAAATAATAATAGTAATAATACATTGATAGATTATGGATATATCCAAATAAACTTCGATTACATCGTTATGACAAAGTTCTTATAGATTTTCTATGGGTTTACTTCCCACTAGACCCGTTGCAAATCTGTTCAAGTAGCAAAAGTCATGATCGAATTCATTTGTTTATGTATTTTCTTATGCCCCTTAATTCCTTTTTATAAGTGTTTTGTAAAGCGAATAGAACTAAAACTTAAAATGTGAATTCATAAAACAAAAAGAAGCTGCTCTTTGAATATTTTTATCTCTTCAATTCTTTTATGTTTAAATTAAGGATGCCTAAGATCAAAATTTAAGATACAATTTTTGTAACGACCCGAAAACAAAACTTCTTATTAATAAAATGAACACGTATGTAATCTATACAGTTTTTAAACTTATTATATATTAATTATTCAACTTAAGGATCTATGGCCTAATGTAATATAAACTCTTTTTATTCTCTAGAAATTTCTAAACAATTAACAAAGTATAAAGAATGTTGCTAGTGGTACAAATGATTGATGTTTCAGGTTTGTCACAGGTATTAAAACTTAAAATTTAGCACCAAGTATATTTTGTGATGCATAATGTACAACTATTGAATACACAAGTTAAGATGGATGATTTCTATGTTTGCAAGGTGTAATCTTATCTTATTGGTAGTTTAAGTGGCACAAGGAGTGCATGCCTTACACATATGCTACATAGACTAAACATTTGTCATCCCTAATCTATGTGTAAATTGGTGACTAATCTATTTGTAAATATGTAGTAATAAATTGGATCCTCTCAAATTCTTGATGTTAATTTCACTCACACAAACACATAAAGAGAGACTTCAAAAATGAGGATCTTCACGAGTACGTGTTTTTGAGTGTGCACAATTACTTAAAACTAGAGAAAATGATGAGAGAAAGTTTGGTGACCCGTCTTAACGATCAAATGTACAAAGATCATTACTTCTTATGGTATAAAACTTTTATATTTCAATGAACTCTTGTTTAATAAAGAGATTGTTTTTCACTTAAGGAATTCTTAATTAATAGTATTGTATAGAGCTTGAATTAATTATTAATTATGGTTTTATAAGGAGGTCAATATATAATATCTTTCCGTAATTAAAGTTAGAGTGAATACATATTCAACAGTGAATCGTGATTTTTTTTTGTGTGTGTAAGAATTAATTAAATTCGATTAGCCAAATAATGGGTAGTCATTGGCTTATTATTAAATTAAATGTGTGTTGTACGATATGTGGCATAGCTTCTGAAAGTTTATCCAATTTTGATTTGAATGAATCCTTAAAAGAAAATGATTTTCAAAAAAATTAAATGCTGTATATTTTTAAAGAAATGAAGAAAAGTCTCTAATTCATGGACATGAAACCTTTATCTATTTATTTATTTTTCTCAAGTCGAATACATATCTTATATACCTATGCTTACGGCCATCTTGCACAACCAAAGAGATTAATATAAGAATAAGAAATATTATTAAGAAAAAGAATCCAAAGTTTGTTCCAGAAAATATAAATATTGACCTCTGTTTTGGGATTTAAAAGTGATTCACAAGTATGATTAACGACAAGATTATACAATAATATAAGTTATTCTTGAAATACTATTATAGTATTATATACATGTCAATGTAATAGCAAAGCAAGTTGACCTCTAATATCCACGTATAGTATGATGTTCGATTAGGTACTAAATAAAGTAAATACGAGTATCAGTTTAGGGATGTGAACGAAGTAGATATCACATCTTAGCTTGAGCCCAAGGTGAGTATTTTCGTGTTTTTACCAAAATGAGAGAGAATGTACGCTATATTATATGTGCTTGATTGTTGAGCCTATCATGATGAATTGCATTAATATATTGATTGATCATATTGTCTTGATGTGCATTTCAATATTCATGATATACGGAGTATTACAAATATTTTGATTATAATGATTACTAGATCATAACCCGCATATATGCGGGCTATTACATGATCTTATACAATAAAGTCTATTATCTAATTTGTGTTAATAGAACACATATTTTAATATATATATATATATATATATATATATATATATATATATATATATATATATATATATATATATATATATATATTCTTCCGATCTAGATTTTCGAGTGTTAAAAAAATATATGTTTAGTTTGATAACAATGCACACTTGATCTTTTGATCTACTTATTTAAATAGAAGATGATTACTAATGTTATGAGTATTCGTGCATTTATATACACACATATATATAAACTAAGTATTGATATATGATTTAAAAATAGGATGATAAGTTTTTATTTTGCTATTGCTAATCAAATTGAAAGTTATGTTATATCTCTAAATTGCTTGACACAATTGGAGATGGCAAAATGGCACGACAGGTTCGGGTAACAACATGCTCGAGTAAACACGGACATCCCAACCAAATACAAATTTAAAACCAAAGTTTTAGCTTGTTATTTAGATATTTGATATCTATCACATACATAAAACATCCATTACTATCAATATCATTTAAGTACATATGCAATTATGTAATTTGACTAAACAAAGTCAAACCGTTTCCCAAAAATGATGACAATATATTGTGCGTCTTTCCATGCTTGAATATGTCAAGACAAATACCTAGGGATGGCGCCCTCGAGTCGTGGGTACGGATATGCTAAACCCATCACCCGCCCACGACGGGTTTCTTCAACCCGTAAACCCGCTAAAACCCACTAACGGGTTTATTTTTACACCCATACCCGCGACCCACGGATACCCGCGGGTCACGGGTAACCCACGGGTTTTAAATATTACAAATATTTTATCAATTATCAAAAAAAATTACATAATTTTTATCTAAAAAGGTGTTTTAAAACATGTTCAAATTAACGGAACACACTTTTAAATGAGAAAATTGTTATCATTTAAGCTATTCGGACTAATAGTTTGATAAATATCACTTTATATGATGATTTTTGCTTGATTATTTGATAAATTTGTTATTCGAAACATTAATACTATACTTTTTACCTCTTATATAAATAGTATCATTGTAGATTGATAAAATGAACAATTATACATACATATATATGTGATAAATTGTACAAATACACTTATAGGTAGCTATAATATATTTTGTAGGTTCGCGGCTCGGGTTTACAAATGATTTTATGGTGTTAAAAACGGGTTTTTATAGTTTTTTTTGGCTTGAACTGGCGGTTTCGTTTGATTTACGTTTAGTTCCATAGATTATTCGTTATACGATCGATTGCGATGATTTTTTTTACGTTAGTTTTGAATTTTAAAAACGAAGACATTGATGTTGAATAAGCTTACGGAAACAAGTTTAAAATAGTTAATTAAGTTTCGCGATTTGGTGACACAACTGTAAGACACAGAGGCGTTATGATGGACTTTCTATTTAGTGAAACTTTAGGATGGTTTGATTTTCTCAAACCCCTAAAAATCCTTTCTACACTTCCTTTTCCTTATCCCGAAGAAGACATTCTACCTATTCAGCTAGAAAAGAAATTGCCACATGACAAACCAACGTCAACCGCACGCATCACTCTCGCTGATAGCAACAAACCCTCGATTAAAGGTCGAGGAGGATCGATACGCTATCCGGAGATTGACGGAGCATCATTCGAACTCAAACACAACGTAGTGCAGTTAATCATGAATCGCTGCCAATTCAACGGATTACCGAACGATGACCCAAACTCCCATCTCAACAAATTCATCACCTTATTCGACTATTTCAAGCAAAATGAGGTTGAGCAAGATATAATCCGCTTATATTTGTTCCCCTACTCTCTTTCTCAACACGCGCAAACTTGGTGACGGTTGTCACATTTAAATGGAAAATCAAATCAAACCGAATTGAATTATGATCTTCGATTTGGTGTTTTAACATTTTAATATGGTTCGGTTCGGTTCGGTTAGATTTTTGGTGAGTACCCTAAAATATTTTTAACAACCTAACGGATGAAGAAGGGTGGGCCGGTGGGTGGAGTCGTCAATGGGCCAACTGAGTGGGCTAGTCGGTACCAAATTAAAACAATACTAATACTAATTACTAAATACTAATAATAAAACCTTAAAAAAAGAAAACATAAAAAGAAGGAAAAATCAGATTCACAGTTGTTGCGTTAGCGTTGGGGTTTGAAAATATGCCGAACTTCTTCCCCAAAATTATTAACGGGTACGTACCCTTTCTCTTCTTACTGATACGTTAGTTGATTGATTGTAGTTTTTTTTTTTTGTTTTTTTTTGTTTTATTGATTTTGGGGGTAAGTTGATTCAACAGTAAGAACGATAAGGATAAGGAGAAGAAGAAGAAGAAGAAGAAGAAGAGGAAGAGAACTGATAATAATAGGAACGAAGGTTGTAGAATTTCCACCACATCATCATCATCAGCAGCATCAGCATCAGCTAATAACAAGATTTATGAGATTTTGGTATTCTCTTTTTTTTCTGTTTTCTTTTAATTTTCAAATAATAATAATATATATGACTTGTTGTTGTTGTTGTTGATTTGGTTTACAATTTACGTGCTCTCTCTCTCAGGAAGAGGTGGACAGAATATTTCAACTTATGCCTTCCAAAACTGGTGGTAACTAACTAACTTCGATTTTCGTTTTTTTTGTTATTATTATTAGGGTTTAGGTCCCCGAAATGCTACTAACTTGGTGACATGTCGCTCTCTCCATACGCCACGTGGCATGCCATATGCGCGACACGTCATCAAGTTACATCAAAAACACCATTTTGGAAAGTTGGTTGCATTAAAATTAGTATACGTAAATTGGGTGCATACAATAGAGATTTGGTCAAAGTTAGTAACATTTCGGGGACCTAATCCCTTATTATTATAAACAAAACAATTGACTATCATCAACCTTTTGGGTTACGTTGCTAGGTGTTGAATCTTCAATTCCCAATACTTCCAATCAGCTGACTGAAATAGCACTGGCCTTGGAGGAACATATGGAGATACACCAATTCAATGACAAGCTTTCTCATCACTTCTTGCTCGCTTCTATCCACTATGTCCTTCACATGCTTCATCGCTACTCCAAGGAGACCAAGCTTCCACCTTTTAACTGGGAAACGTACGTATATACTACTAACTTACCCGCCCTTTTTAACTCTATTATCTTAATCTTATTATTATGTCTCTAAACCACGTACAACAACCTTATTTTTCTATATCAATCTCTATAAAATATATGTTTTTCACATTCTCATCTGTTTCGTATTTGCGATTTTGTTGAGCAGTATGGCATATCATCGCAAGTCGTCGACTTTCAAGATATCTTCTCAGGATGTAAGAATAATTATGCTCTATACTTGTCATTCTTATACTCATATGTTGCTTGCTAAAGTGGTAGGCTTTTTTTATTATAATGACTTAAGCTACGCTTATTGGTTTTCTTCAACTATATTGTAAACATTTTAATGCTTAATTTCTTAGTAAAATGCACACAAGATATTTGAAAGTCATCACTCAGATTTTATTGTGATGTTTAAGAATCAGGATCAGATTTACTAGCTATTAAAGAAATAAATAGAGTTACGTTATGGTGGCTTGCTTATAGGAAATTGATAATCAACTAACTACTACACAAGGACTTGGTCCTTGGATATAATGTTTTTTTTTTTTTTTTTTTTGTGATAATCAACCATTTGTTACTTAATAGGCCTTGAGGGTACATGTATTATATATTTATATATATATATATATATATATATATATATATATATATATCTCATTATTTTGGTCTAAACAACCTCAAATAAAATATAAATTAAGAACATGTGTATCAGATTTTCCAAAGATTATGTAGAGGTAATAAACATAGATATTCTGAAATCACTATTAGATTAAATTTTTATGTGAAAGCATCAAGCCTGAAGTTACAAATCAGAAATGGATTACGATTTATGTAAGGAGTATATTATTTTTCCAAGAATCTGTTGGAATATTCAATACAACTATACAAGTACAAGTAACGCTGAAAGTGTAGTCTTTATTATTGACACAACTCTCAATGTTATTGTACTTTTCAATCTTTTATCGTAAGACATTGCAAGCAGAAGGCCTTATGTGAATTGCAAGTTGGATATCGTTCAAGATATTGCATGTTCCAGTTCACTATTTTTGAGGCTTTCAATACCGGAGTTTCATCTACTTTCATAACTTTAAATGACCCAGAATGAATGTTTTATCCCGCTTTTTAACGAGAATATAGGGCGAAAAAATCAGATTAGGAGTTGAGTTATTTGTTGATCTAACGTAATCTAGTCTATCTGATATTTCTCAGGTCGTCGACAACACTTTCAAGTTTGCCGAGAATGCACTATCCGTGTGTGGTCGTCTTCTTCCCCAACTTGGTTCTCATGGAACCGAGACAGTTAGGGCATACGGTATGATTTTTCTTTTTTAAAAGACTCGTCTGTACAACACAAGTGATGTGGTAGGTTATAGGTGACCAAAGTTGTTTTAAACTTTTTTTAATTTTTTTGTTAGTCTTTACAGCTCGTATTTGATTACGATTCTCTTAGTTTGTTTGTTTGTTTGTTGACATATAAGTTATCCTTTCAGCATGTATACCACATACGTGGTATCTAAACAGAAAACTCCCTCAACCTGTCGACCTTTTCTTGAATGGAGAGGGGAAGAAAATATGGATGGAGTTCAAAGAGTTGGACAAGGGGAAGGTATGATATCCGTCTTTCTTTTTGTCTCCATTCTTTTGTATACAATTAATTACATGTTTGTCTTTATGCGTTGCTTTTGTCAGCCTGAAGCTGAAGTAATAGATTATAAGGAGGTTGCTAAAAGGTCTATTGGACTTAACCATCCTATTGTTAGTGTTATTGGTGACTTTGCGGTTGCTGCTTTCAACGAAGCTTCTGAGATGGTATTAGCCGCTTTCAATTCTTGAGGTTGTTTTTTCGGTTCATTGGGTTTTACATACTATCTATTTTTTAATTTTTTTGGTTGTTGTTAGCATGTTAAGAAAGATGAACACAACAATCTCCATGATTTCGAATTTATGGAGTGTAAATACCTGAAACTTCCTGAGGTTTATTACTTCTACATCACCATAGAGGCCATCGAAGAAGGTAATCTTGGCGTCTATGAGACCCAAGTTGTGTGCAGTAGTGATGATGGTAACATGCTAACTCTGACAGAATTTGTTCTTACGAGTCGTAAACCAATTGGTAAGTGATTATTTGCAGTTTTTATCAGAACCCATAACCATAACTTATATGGCTACTCTCTTTATATGTTACTACAAACATGCGAGTATTTTGTATTAGTTACAGTTTTAAATGATATGGGTCAAATTGGGATTACCACCTACCTCATATTAATCATATTATTATTGTTTTAACGTAATAGTTTTTTCAATCAAATTTAGTTCATTACATTATTGGAAAAAATTACAAGAAAGTTTTTCCAGCCCAACCTACAATTTTACCATGTCTAACAGTTCCCAAAACTAGTGCTCGGTTTTGTTTGCCCACAAACAAAAATAACTAGAGTTATAAGTTGTGTGTAAGTAGTGATCTCTCTTGCCAATAAATTAAAATGTCATATTTACCCATGTAGTTTAAGCATATTTAATTGGTAAAGTTGTAACAACGGTAATTAATGAAGGCTTTAATAGGTAAACAGGATATAATAAAAATAGATAAGCAACAGTTTAAGCATTCTTTGGTGTCTTACACGTTGATGCCTTATCTTTCTTACAGGCACAAAAGCGACGGCAATTTCACTCTTTTCATTCCTGAGATCTGTATGCAAAACTGTGGAAGGTTAGTCTTCCAATTATGGTTACATTTTCTTTTCTTCACCAACTATCTTCTGGTGGATAAGCAGAGATTCAAACTACTTTATTTTGTATCTACCTTTGATACATAGTTGTTATTAAGGTTAATCAGAGATTTGGCATTCTTCACCAATTATTGGGTTCCGACTAAATTCTTTGCTTCAATGGGGTTTGTGTGCAGGTGTGACTGAGGAAAAAATGAGCGAGCTGAGTAAAATAATCGATGTTATAGAGGGTATTTTACTTCTTCTTCTTCTTTTTTCTTTTTTTTTCTTTTCGTTGTATTTTTTTTCTTCGTAAAATTAGAATCCCAGTGCCTGTAGAGGATATCAAACTTGGGTTTTAATGTTTCTTTGCTAAATCGGTGACGACGTCTAGGGCTTGTGGGTATGGTGTCTTTTAGGATGCATACTTGTTTTCTGTCATGCTCTCTCTTTTATAAAATCACAACTATGGCATTGACCCCTTGAATTGTAACCTGTTTAGGGTTTCTCACTTTTATCTTTTTGGATGCACAGATAGGGAAAGTGGCTTTCCAATGTATAAACTTCGTCGCATTTTTGACCTCCATACTGAAATTATTAAAGGTTAGGATAATACTCATACCTCATAAATATTATAGCTTCCGACTTTAAGCCGAATGATTGACTATTTTTTCACCGCCAATTGTGAGTTTTATTTATTCTCCACCTTCTTTCGAAAGAATTGTAAGTTGTAATATGTTGTTTTCACAACAGGACTTCACCAATTGCTGACTCTGGGCCATCATCTGCTCTTTTCACCAGATTGCAGTCGAACAACTAATCCAGGTACTTGTAGCTTATCCTGAATACCATTATTGTCTACCTTTGTCTTTGATTTGTAGATGATTCATAGAGGTGGTACACTCAATCCATTTATTTGTTAATGGGTCGATTTGGGTCACATGTCATCTCAATGAATAAATGAGAAACCATGATGCACATCAAATGGGTCTAAACATGCTCATTTTGTTAATTAATCTCTAATTTATATAAGAAAACTTGTTAGTTGAAAATTTGGACTTGTATATTAACCAATCTATTTTAGTAATCTTCCTATAAATTCTACTAAAAGTTAGAAGCCTTAAAAAAAATGAAAAGATACAAAATTCATTTTCCAATCTTATTCTTAAATTATATAAGAATGTTGTTACGTGAATAGCAACACACTGTGTAGTTTATATTTGTGTTCATTTATTTGTTAAATTGACGAAATGTGATTCTTGGGTCAACTCAATACGAACAAACCCAAGTAAAAAGTCCTGTCGACTTGGTTTAATATACTTACTAGTCTTGTTGCAGATGTTTGGTCTCATCCTGAGAATGAGTCCCATAGCGGGATGGTGCATCGGACTGAGGGTACTCCTTGTAGAGGTTACGACTACCACCACCCACTTTTCAGGGGTCCTGGTCATTTGGTACAAGCCATTCAATTCATTCAACTTTACATTATAAGAAGCAAATATTATCATCTTATCTTGTTGTTTATGTGTGGTGCTAACTCAATATTCTCGATTGAACCAGTGTATGGTGGTGTTGCCCCGAAGCAATATGGGCTGATGCAGGGAACAAAACTATATGCTTGTAAACAATAGCTTTTGAAACATCCATATTGTGGTCTAGTCATGTTTTGAAGACCACATTTTTTGATATATTTATTTTAAGGTATGTGTGTTGATTATGTTCTCAAGGTAGTTGTTCTCGAAGGATTTGAATACATATGTTCATTTTTGGTTTATCTACACGGTGCATAAAGAACATTTATTTGGTTGTGTATTTGAGTACTGGTCAAACTTGAGAGCGTCTATGGCATGGCGTTGGATCAGGCACTTGTGTTTTTCTTTTCAAATTGTTAAGCAGTTATATTGGTTGGAGGATAGTATTTTGCACCGTTATGAGAATACATAAAACATATCCGGTATCCACTTATATTGTATTCATTTTAGCTCAATAACCTTCCACAATACTATCTTTACTTGTTTGAGCATACAAATGGGTTATTTCTCGGATTCAGCAAGATAAGATAGGCTATAAACCATAAAGCACAAGCCCATTTAAAAGTGACCAAATTCCATTCCATTTTATAACTGTGAACAATCTCTTTCCACCTTTTCTCTTCCACTCCAACTGCTGTATGATTCAATTTCTCAATCCTGCAATCCGTAACATTCTCTGAACCATCAAGTTATTAGTTATGCCAGTTGATTTTAAGTTATATCTGTATAGGCTCTCATATGTATATGTATTTTTTATACTTATAACCCTTTATTACCTTACTATCTTCAAATAGTAACATAAAAATTTTAGAGGGCCATTTTATACTTGTCGAAACTAACTACGAGGAGTAACATACAACTTGAGACTGTTAGGATTACAGGACCACGGGAGTATGATTTTTCATTTTTGGGACTATATATGAAATAGGGTCATGGACCAATTCTGATTCGCAATTTTCAAATAAGTTGTTCATATGTTACTTTTCATACTTCGGGCTTACCAACCTTTCTACGAAAGCTACATTATGTTGTACAAGTCTCGCATTCGAAATTAAACCACTAGCTTGCTACATACTCCCTCTGTCCCACCCAAAGTGTCCTGTTTTGACTTTTTAAAGTCTTTATTTTTCAACTTTGACCTTAAATATTTTTGTTTGTGTTATATAATACTTGATGCAAAATATATGAATGGGTTGGATTTTAAATGTATTTTCATTGGTATAATTTTTATTAGTTATTATTTAACACAAACAAAAATATTTAACGTCAAAGTTGAAAAATAAAGACTTCAAAAAGTCAAAACGGGACACTTTGGGTGGGACGGAGGGAGTATTTCATTACTTGAATCACTACGCTCGAAATTAAACCACTAGCTTGCTACATATTTCATTACTTGAATCACTACGGCTGTATTTTTGGCACAACAAGTGCCAAAAATACCGAATCAGCTTTCTAGTTTTTGACCTTTCTCAAAGTACGTACAAGTTGTTATATATATTGGCAGGGGTGGAGACAGGACGGGGGCAACGTAGGCATACGTACACTATAGAAACGTTATATATATAAACTTGGCGTAAAATATAATCAAAGTGTTTGTTTGTTGGTCAAATTAAATTTCTCATTTTAAGTCGTAATTAATTAATATTAATATTACAGTAATACACAAACAAATTAATAGCAGTTACAACATGTGGTACGGGATTACAACACAAAAAAAAAATTGAAAAAAAAAGTTAATCGAAAGTATACCTTGAGTGATCTATAATCGAAGAGGAAGAAACACTAATTTTTATGATGCAATTTTTATGATTTTTCGACTAACCATTTGGTAGATATCGAATTTTAAAAATGTGTTTAGTAACATGTGTCACATTCCTATTGGTTTCTCTATTCACCCACAAAATCCATTCTCATTTGAACTTACGTTTTGTTTAGTTAATTAAACAAATCAAATTTGAAATCAATTTCTACATCGATTATCTTTTACTAATATAAATTATATTTTGGATTTTTATTAAAGGGAAATTATCAGTATGCCATTAACATTACTAATAATATTTAAAATTCCACTTGAAATTACAAACATACCCTTCGTGTATTAAATCTCATTAATACCATTATTATTAAAGCTTTAAAGTATCAAACATGTGACATTTAATTCTAATTAATCAACACTTTTATATATCTATTTGTATATATACTAAAATATAATACAATTGTATTGTTTTTTAGGAGTGAATTTACTAATTTACCCTTGCATTATTTTTTTATTATTTGAAATATATACCTACGGATATTGAAGTATCATTTACAATACAATTATTAAAACTTCAACAAATAAATAAATGACATAACTTTTTAACCGTAAAGAGTTACGGGACGTGTCAATTATCGACGGAAAGAGTCAGTAGAAGACGATCATGTTAGCAAACTGTATTTCGTATACTTTTCAAGCTATTCAACATGTTTTCACTTTATCAATCTGTCACATTTACACCAAAAAATACATGATTTTAAATGAGTTTAACAAACTCGACTTTTGGTCAACGTACACTCCATCTTCCTTTTTTTTGAAAATTTATTAACATGCAATATCATTCTATTAAATAAATCATAAAGATAAACTTAAACAATAATAATAAAATTGCTAATCTTGTTTGTTTACTTATACAATAAATTTGAAATCAAGTTATTCATACTTCTCATCTATTATCTATTACTAATTTGGATGCTTTTTTATGAGGAAAATTACTAATATGCAAATAACATTATTAAACTTTAAAGTATTAAACATGTGACATTAATTTTAATAAATAAAATTGTTCTATATATCTATCTATATCTATACTACAATATAATATATTTGTAATGTTTTTTAGGAGTGAATTTCCTAATTAACCCCTTACATTATTTTTAAACTATTTGCAAAATATATCTACGGATATTGAAGTATCATGTATAATACAATCATTAAAACTTCAACAAATAAATAAATGACATAACTTTTTAACCATAAAGAGTTACGTGACATATCAATTATCGATGGAAAGATCGGTACAAGACGGTTGCGTTAGCAAACTGTATCTCGTATGTTTTTCAAGCTATTCGACATGTTTTGACTTTACTCAATCCGTCACATTTTCACCAAAAAAGTACATAATTTTAAATGATTTTAACGAAGTCGGCGTACACTCCATCTTCCTTTTTTTTATTTTTAAAAATCAGATTAAAAATTTATTATATTGCAATATCATTCTATTAAATAAATAATAAAAATCAAATTAATCAATAATAATAAGATTGCTAATCTTATTTGTTTAGTTATACAATTAAACAAATCAATATGCCCCTAACATTACTTAGAATATTTTAAAACACCACTTAAAATTACAAACATACCTCTTCATGTATTAAATCTCAATAATACCATTATTATTAAACTTTAAAGTATTAAACGTGTGACATTTAATTTTAATTAAGTAACACCTGTATATAGCTTTTTATATCTATTATCTATACTCAAATATAATACATGTGTCATGTTTTTTTTCCGAGTGAATTTATTACTTTACCCCTTACATTATTTTTATATTATTTGAAAATATATCTACGTATATTGAAGTATAATTTATAATACAATCGTTAAAACTTCACCAAATAAATAAATGACATATCTTTTTAACCGTAAAGAGTTACGGGACATGTCAATTATCGACGAAAAGGTCGGTACCAGACGATCGTGTAATCAAACTGCCAAAGGCTCTTTACCTACCTTTTTAGTCAAATTTCATATCTAAAGCTTTCAAAATTAATTTCTTCCGATTTCACACATTTGATTATGCCTTTTATAAAAAATTAGAAACAAACTCTCGATAGTGTTTTTTATGAAATTATAAATCTACGTGTTTATTTGTGTTTTTCATTTTTTATTTGCACATTCAATTCCTATATTCGAGATTTTTATTTTTTTGATCAATTTGTACCATTTTAACTTTACGTAAATAATGTGTAGTATCTAATGTTTAAGTAAACAAAATGTTTTGATGATTAAACAATCTACCCAACAAACGATTTCAAACATCGCAACTTGCACCTGTCCAATATGAACATGCAATTTGATAGTCTCAACCTGCTTCCTAAGCATTAAGTTCGCAAGGACATTTCTTATATTTCTTTATTTTGATTATTATTTTTATTTTTTGTTAACATGGTAAATATTATTTTAATAAATAATATAGCATATTGTAGTGTCAGTCATATAAATTTTGATTATAATTTACATAATAAATATGAAATAGACATAAAACTTATATATTTTACGCACTCTTCAAGCGGACATTCACATAAAACTTATATATTTTCCCGCTGCATCGCGCTGACATACACTAGTAATTATATGTTGATCTGAAACATGATGTACCAATATAGTTATGTAAGTTGGATTTGAATGAAAGTGACAAATTTACCCTTGGTTTGGTTTAGACCTTAGATGAGTAAGTAAAGTTTGGGATCCATTTGGTAATGCTTTTGCACAAAAGCAATGTGAAACCTTCAAGTTTGGTCAAACAGTAAAGATATATCCTCGTAAAGTCAAACTCGCATGAATGATATGATTCCAAAATAAACCAGCCAGCCAAGCCAGCAGTATATGCTGCTTGTTAGCTTCTCGCCCATATCATTTGGTCCACTTAATTTGGACCGCTACATGCCTACTCATTTACAACTGTTTGTTGTTTGGATTACATAACCAACAATATATATCATTGAGATCCAACCAAAAACGTTAACAAACTATATATATATGGCGCGTGGCGTCAAATGAGCCGGTTTCAGATGACTCGAACCACGGCTCAGTATGAGTACTTAGGGAGGGTCCATGTAATATGACACAAACATAATTGGGCGACTGAAGGGACATACATATAGATTAAGATAGACATCAAACTTAACATTAGTATTTTATTTTATAGCAAATGTATATCTACTTTATTTTTTGTATATACTCCGTATATATATAACACGCTACAACTTGCAATGAGTCAAATAAGGACAAATTAAGAGGATACATCAAGTGATCTAGCTAGCATCACAAACCACTCTTCAAACAGCACTAAATATATACAGTATATTGGTTGTTGCTGTTAACATTATTCGTTTTGTTGCATATATGCATACCATACAATACATACGTGTAAGATATATATTAGATGAAAATTATTGTTATTTTCAGATAATAATATAATCAAAACTACTTTGCTCAAATACAGATATTTTGATTTGATTGATATATATCTTCAAACATATAAGTTTTTAATCAAATTATCATCTACGGAGTAATATGATAGACCAACTGATTCTAAAAAGTTGCCGATTTAAAGGAAAAAAAAAAAAAAAAAAAAGATTTTCAAAGAGTTTCCAATACACCTGCAATCTAGTAGCTAGTAAAAACATAGTAGTAAAATTGAAGGACCACGCTTAATTTGTAATAATCGTAGTCTATATATAAAAAAGCAACACGTACTAGCTAGTATTCACTTTTATATCTAGAGAGCCAGATAAGCAAGTGCTCGCTTCATTAGGTAATTTGTACCCATGCGCGCACAAATTAAATAGTTGTACATCATCATATCTATACAACTATGGTCTATGGTTGATGATTGGTGCTTCACGATGTTGACCTTGAAGAATAAAGAGTCCACCTCACATCTCATCTCATCTCATCTCATCTCATTCATAAATATAATATAAAAACCCCAACATGTAATTAATTTATTATAACCAAATCATTTAATGTACCTAATAAATAAATAAATAATGGTTCTGATCTTATAGTCATGACACTATAAATAAGCATCTGATACGGATCGAATAATATCCTGCAACCTCATTCAAAGCATTTAAGTAACAAACCATTTTAATTTAGTTTCATAATCTTTAATTAGTTTCTTGATGCCACCATGCCATAATCATCTGGGTACGTTAAAAGTCAAACATGCATATTGTGAAAGACTGCAAGTGTGACGACCCATGGGTTTATGACCCAGCCCAACCCGACCCATTATTAGAAATGACTACCCCAAGTAGTTTGCTACATGTAGACGTTTAATCCTTGTCCTCATGAATTTGCTTACGCCATTTTCCTAACAAACTGTAATATTGTATAGTCTTCTATACAAACTGTTCTTTTTGTGCATTTCATAACAGACTCTACAATTTTTAAAAAAGCTTAATAAAGTTCATTTTTTGGTGATTGAAAAACTACAAGAATGTTGAGATAAGGCGTATGGTTAGCTTGTCTTCTCAGATAAAACCGAAACAAGATCCGCTTTTGCTTTTTCAAGAGCACTTGCCAAATTCTCGGGCTTCCTACCACCTGCCTGAGCAAAATCTGGGCGGCCACCGCCACCTCCTCCACACATTTTAGCTATCGGCCCTATGAACTTACCTGCTTCGATTCCCAAACTAACTACTGATGGACTAAATGCAGCAACTAACCTCACTAAACCTTCTCCTGGACACGACCCCAAAATAATTGCTGCAGGATCTTTTAAAGCATCAACTAGATGTTCAGCAGCGCTTCTAAGTGAATCCGCATCCAGATCATCCATAAATTCAACAAGCAGCCTGAGTAAGAACATAGTGCAAAACTTGAGAAAAACATTCACAGGCTCCTATTCATTGTATAGTTAACTTTTGCGGTCAAACTTGTTCTTTTTAAGTTTCTAATACAAAAATAACAGAAATTCTGTTTACAAAACAACTTACCTAAATATGTGTTTGTGGAAATAATTAGTGCTAAAAAACTTTCAGTGAAAGTAAACAATTTAGTATCGGTTTGACTTCGAAAGTAAAATCCAAAAGCATAGACATAAAAACCTGATTTGTGTTGAAGTTCCAACATGAAATGCGTTGTTCGCAATAATAGATGCTTTATAAACTGCTATTTTCGCACGGGCAGCCGAAGCTTCGGTTTGTGCTATTCTTAGTTCTTCCATAATTCCCGCTACTCTTGTAGGTACTTCTTCTGCTTTTACCTATATGACAAAAGATTGAAAGTCATGACACGAAATAGATTTAGAATATGGTTATCTATTTTGAGTTATAGAGATTACTTTGAGTGTGGAGCAAAGCTGCTTCATGTAGTTATCTCGACAACTAACATATTCGATATAAGCATCTCCCGCAACAGCTTCTATACGTCTTACACCCGAGGAGATTCCCTGTTCTGAGATTATTTTAAAACCCCGAATCTCAGAAGTATTGCTGACATGTGTGCCCCCACATAGTTCCATTGATACACCAGGAACATTTACAACGCGCACCTAAAACATTAGAAACAGTAAAAAGTGTAAGAGCCAAGAACCAAACCGAACCAAACCGAATACAACATAAGGAACAAAATTTAAATACCTCTTCACCATACTTTTCTCCAAACATTGCTATTGCACCAGCACTTTTAGCCTCCAAAATTGCCATCACTTTAGTTTCCAGAGATGTAGTGTCTCCTATCCATCGATTGATTAAATCTTCAATTATTGATAACTCCTCATCAAGAAGTTGTCGGTGGAAGTTGAAATCAAATCTTAGCCGTTCAAATGCCACCAATGAACCAGCTTGTGAAGTTTCTTGACCTATAACTTTTTTAAGCGCAGCTTGTAGCAAATGAGTAGCTGTATGATGGACCTGAAAATAGATTATTCCATATAATTCAAATGATTTATATTTAATAGCATTATTAACAATTAACAATGAAAAGTCCATTTAAAGAGAGGTACCTTAGCCCGTTGTCTTAGTTTTGCATCCACTGCAGCTTCGACTTCTGTACCGATTTCAATACTTCCTTCCTTTATCACACCTTTGTGGACAAATATGTTACCTAAAGACTTCTGAACATCTGCTATCTCTATAACAGCAGTCTTTTGGGTTTCGGTCTCTGTGACTTTTAGTAACCCACGGTCTCCAATTTGACCACCGGATTCGGCATAAAATGGTGTACGATCGAGTAAAACTTCAACTTCATTTCCTTGAGAAACCTCGACTACTGGTTTCCCACCCGATAATAGACCCTTGACAACTGCTTTAGAGTAAAGGGTATCGTAACCGAGAAACTCGGTGTCAGGAATATTTTCAGTCAGTTCTGACCCATATTCGACTGTGAGCTTAACAGTATTATGGGCAGCTTGTGATTGTCGCCTTTGAATTTCCATTTCAATATCAAAACCATTCATGTCTACAGAAACACCACGTTCCTCGGCTACTTCCATAGTTATCTCAACGGGAAATCCATACGTGTCATATAAAAGGAAAGCATCTTTTCCCGACAAACAAGGGGATGTCTTGTTTAGGTTTGTATTTTTTATAGCATCACCCAATTTTTCATCAAGAAGCTTTTCTCCTCTTTCTAATGTTACACCAAAACGTAACTCTTCTCGCTTCAACTCTTCAAGAATACGGGCTTTTCTTGATTTTACGTCCGGATCAATTTGACTACATAAATCTATCACCTTTTCAGCAACGATTGGCAAAAATGCCCCTTTAAGGTTACCATTTCCATCTCCTTTTATACCAACCAACCTTCCTGTACGTACAGATCGCCTAATGAGGCGTCGCACCACATAACCTCTACCAATATTTGACGGGAAAACCCCGTCTGATATTAGGTAAACAATCGCCCTGATGTGATCACCGATAACCTGAAAACGTTACAATATTTACAAAGTTCTTCCTTGATGCTACTATATGTAAGAAAATATTGAATACTATACCATACTTTTAGTTTTGTTTTTGAAGAATCATCTGCAAGGGCATAAGAGACATTAGCCAATCCTGACACCTTCTCTATAATCGGGAATATCAAATCAGTTTCGTAATTGTTGGGAACCTGTAGACATGTAAAGAAACAGATACCATTAGTTCTCCAAGTTTGATTGTTTTGAGAACCCGAAATAAAGCTTTTTGCAGTACCTTTTGTAAGATGCGAGCCATGCGCTCTAATCCCATACCCGTATCTATATTCTTCTGTTTCAAGGGTTCCAGAGAACCGTCATCTTTTTTGTTGTATTGCATGAATACCAGATTGTAGAATTCGATAAACCTTGTATCATCATTCAGATCCTATGTAAGATTATCACGAGTCAACAGTGAGAAATAGCATGAAAAGGTCAAGATAACACACAGCTACACAAGAGGCTGGAACTTACGACATTTGAATGACCCCTACTGGGATGGAAATCATAGTAGATCTCAGAGCATGGCCCACAAGGACCCGTCACCCCACTTGTCCAAAAGTTGTCCTCTTCGCCCATCTTTTTATACGGTTGGCAGGGACGCCTATCTGAAGTTAAAGTGTAATAAATATATCAGAAACAAACATATACTCCATTTGTCCCATTAGAACAGCCAAAAAGATGTTTCACCTCATCATGCCATATTGTATATGTTTCTTCGTCATCATCATAGACACTAATCCATAAGTTCTCTGCAGCCAATCCATATCTGAAAGCAAAGAACAAAATATAAACAAAAATTAAGCAACTTTAAGATACATTCTAGCAGATTAGGCAATATAGAAGTTATTCCAAAATTAATACGATGGAAATTGTGTAGTCAGATTACGAATGCAAGCTTAACAAGAAAGAGACAAGTCTAGGATGTTTTATATGTTCATGTCATTTACCTTTTCGATACTTGCATTTTTTTCATATGGTGCGCGAAGATGAAAATGAAAGCAAATAAAATAACAAAATAGAAAGATAGAAAGTATGGTATGAGAAGATAATGAATCGTACTCCACGGTTGAGAGTTCCCAAGCCCACTTTATTGCTTCTTTCTTGAAGTAATCACCAAAGCTAAAATTCCCAAGCATCTCAAAGAATGTATGGTGTCGAGATGTTCGGCCAACATTCTCAATATCATTGGTACGTAGACACCTCTGAGAAGTAGTAGCACATGGTACTTGTCTTGGTACCTGAACATAAAGATTGCGGGCAAATAAGTACATTAGTCTTTGAGGTTGCAGGAACGGGAATACTGCAAAATATCACAGCACATAAGGTAAAATATAGAAGCAAAGAACCTCACCTTGAGTGTCATCCTAAGAATTTAAACACTAAAAATCATATGTCATTGTGCTTTACTAATTTTGCTACATTCAACTTACAGTTGTAATAGTAACCTGTGTTACTCTATATAGAAGGGGAAATTTCAACTCACTTATGTGCAAATGGATCAATTTGGGTATGGTTTATATTGACAATGGATCAAACTAGTGAGATATCAAAAACTGGCTTAACATATACAGGTCAAACCGTTCAAAAGTAGCCAAAACGACTATCAGAGTTTAAAACATCACAATTATTTTAAAGAGGGAAACTAATTGTATTCAAAGACTAAAAATTATTTAGGAAACTAATTGTATTCAACTAAAAATTGTTGACGAGTCAAGTCAATTTAACTTGACCCAACCCACTCATTTTGCCACCATAATTTCAGTGTTTTTTTTTAATCTAAATGGAAATAAGAAAGGTAGAAGCATATAATGTTGTCCTAGTAAGGTACCTATTGTTTTTCCTCTAACTTTTACTAGTTAGTATAGATATACCTTCCCAAGAAAAACAGGCTTGAACTGAAGCATGCCAGCAATAGTCAATAAAACAGTAGGATCATCAGGCACAAGCGAGGAGCTAGGAAGAATCGTGTGACCTCTTGCAGCATAGAATTCAAGAAACCGCCTACGGATAGAATTTCCACTTGTGGGAAGTTCTTGAGATGTCTCCATAACTGGATCCTGTGTGAGAGGTTGTACGGAAGCTGTAAGAGGAATGATATGATTTTTATTTAATTTGGAAGATTAGTTAACTTTTATGGGTTCAAGAAGCATGATATATAAGCATACAACCTGATGCATTATTCATTATTCTAGAGTTTTGAGAGGGTGCTGGTAAACTTTGTACCATATAGACATATAGTCTCGGTAATTCCTGAAACCTGCACGTATCATCATAAGATAACACAGTAAGATTATTTAGATGAGACGTCCATTAAGAGTGAGTTTGGTACAGATTATGAAAGATGATGTGAAAGAAAAGGTAGATTGTAGAGGAAGGAAGGCATATATTATATATATATGATTGTTGAGGTGGATGTGTAGCCAGAGCCGGCCCTGGGCAGGGGCGGCATGGGCGACCGCCCAGGGCATCAAACAATTAGGGGCATCAATTTTTCGAGCGATGTTATTTAATACTAGGTTCATTTTTGATCGATTTAGTCTAATTAAACGTTGTTTATGATGAAAGAGTGCAGATTTTTACATAGTTAAAGCTAATTGTTGATAACACCATTAAAAGATGAACTCGTAGCGTTTAGATGGCTGAGAAAACTTTTACAGGTTTTTGGGGAAGATGATGCTAAATTTTCACATTATGTCCCTAGTATATTAAAATCATTTCAGTATAGTCCTTTGACTTGCCCAACCTTTTCTTTTTAGTCTTTATTTGTAATGATACTTCAATTTAACCCTTCTAACACTATTAATCGATTCTTTGGCCTCATTTAATAATCGTAGTTTGGTATCTCTTTAGAGAAAGGACAAATTACTCTAATGCTTCGATCAAAAAATTATTTTAGAAGCGGAATGTTTTGACTATAATTACGGTTTAAGATAAAATAGTATATATTATTTTTTACTGGCAGCTGACCTACGGAATGTGACGATATAATATTTAACATTTGTTAAAAAGGAATGGATTAGTCGTTAAATTATGTATGTTAATACTTGATATATATTAGATAATAAAACATATAATAACAAATGTGAAAAAAAATATTTACATTTAATTTTGTAGTTTAATTGGTCACCGTATTCAAGTTTTAATTTTAAGTATTAGGAAATAGATTGGACCATGCATTATAGGTAAGTAGAGATTTACATTTTATACATTGGTATCATATTTAGAAAAGTATCTAATGCTTATATTGCCAAATAATAGTATCATAATTGTAATAATACCAATCTTTAACGAAAATTATGAAGAAAGCATAACACATCAAACCATAATTGTTATGTATAATAATTATTCCTATAGAAGGGCCTAAAAACATACACGGTGTAATTAAATCATTCATTGTAAGGATATATGTTTTAGTTATTGTATATTGCTCTAAGTAATTAGCAAGAAATCAATTGATGACATTATGACCGACTCGAGCATGTATAAAAAAATACGCAAAAAGATAAACACTATGAAAAAATAACACAAACATAATATGTTAGGGGCATTTTCATGCGACTCGCCCAGGGCATTCAAAAGTCCAGGACCGGCCCTGTGTGTAGGCATACAAGCAGATAGGGATGACAAATGAAGAGGTTTGGATATATAGCACGGACTCGGGTCATGCAAGTAGGCAACTACTAAGGCATGTCTGGTTGGAGGATGCATAATACTAAATGCTTTACAATAACAACTTTTAACTTTAAACACTACAAGGTAAGGTTGTACATGAAGCATGATTTGGACTGTAAACTTGATAACAAGAATTTTACCATAACTAAGAATCACATAATATAATTATTCCTTTTTTTTTTTAATAACAGGGGAGTCTTGACTAACCGATTAATTTATTAGTCGGTATTATAAGTTATAAGATGATGATAAGAAGAACAGTGAAGAAGAATAAGAAAACCTAACCTGACAATAAGCCGCCGACAATGGGTTGATGGACTCGCAAAATACGCATACGCATAAAAAATTCCTAACACTCCTTAATTAAATACGTCAGCAATCCTAAACCTACCATAACTCTAATACTAATCTTGGGTAACAAGAATGACCATAAACTTAAGTCTAAAATAAACAAATTAACATCTAGACCCCTGCAATTCCTGGCTAATTACTTTCTCTGCGGTCTCCAAAACGAACGTTGCTGAGGACGGTCTATCGTCTTCCTTTTGATTTTATCAATCAACAGTCAATACCCATCCCATCACATTGTTCATTGTTCATGATATAAATAATAAAGCTTTGATGATCAAAGATTTCAAGGGTTTAAAAGCTGTGTGCCAAATGTATCATAAGATTTCACTATTCGACTTGGATTTCGCAATGAACTCACATAAACCAATATATCTGCATCTGTATCTTCTATTGTTTGATACCATACTGAACTCAATCATCAAAAATACAGCTTTGATTATTAAGGGTTGTAGAGCATGTAGTAACTGAATTACCTGGGGAAACAGAAAAAATGGGATTTGGGAGGGTTTCCAGAATCAATGATGGAAGATGGAAAGTGGGGAAATGAGCATCGAAGCATGGATGCTTCCATGGCTGCTCTGCTGCTGACCTGCCGTTCAGTCTTCAGTGCCGAAAAAAAGTAAAAAAAAAAAGGTGGGGGGTTGAACAAGAGAATTAGATAAAGCAAACCACCGCTCAAAAGGAAATTAAAACATTCTATTAATAGCTGTTTTACCATATCATTTTTAATGTACTACTTTCTATTCTATTTGATAAATTCAGATTTTTAATGTCAAAGTTTGAAACACCCCGAAAACGTACCATTTTTTTTTTTTCAATTACCCTTGTACCAACACATTTACTCCTAATTTAATATATTGAAAAATTTAAAATTTCATTAAAAGGACTTGACCATCAGAAAGTAGACTCTTCAAGCTTTCCGACGGTATAAAGAATGTCAAAAACGGAGCTACGGTTCATCTTTTATAACCGTTTTAAAATCACCTTCGGAAAACACTGACGAAGCCGCCGGCTTCCTTTTGAAGCCGCCAGCTTCAACCCTTTTTGGTCGAAAACTCATTTCCAGACCCTTTTAAAACCAAGCCGGTCGCCCAAGCCGCCGGCCTTAAGCTGAATCAGTCGGCTTCAATAGGAAGCAGCCTGATTTGACCCAGAACAGCAGATTTGTGCACTTATGTCCCAAAACTCGAACTTTAAACGTGCATAACTTTTGAACGACAACACCTGGTGACCTGAAATTTTGCAGGCAACTTTACTTTAACTATAAGAACGTTTCTACTTTCACACTTTTTCAAATTTCACGATAACCCTCGTTTTGACCCGTTAACTCAATTTCGGCATATTTTCACCAAAATTTTGACATACTAAGTTTCAAATGGCACCACTTCTGCTTTTAGGCTTTTGACCACTTTTCCAATATCACATTTAAGACTTGTGGGCATAATCACATTTAACTTTTATCGAGTATAACTCGTTTTGACTCTTTATAGTATTGGTCGCCCAATTGGGCACCAAATGACCCGATTGGGTTTTTGATCCTTTCAACCTATTCTTTTGGTAAATTCTCACCCAATTGACTTATCTAAGTCAAAATAACTTACTAACATCAACATTTGACCATAACTTCAACTTTTGACATTTTTGACTTTCATAACTAACTTTTAAACATTCAAGTAACTTTCATACATTAAACTTTACATTACAAGTCTCACCACACAAACTTTGACTTCAACTCTATCTCTGACTTTGACCATAGAGTTGACTTTTCTCAAAACATTACATATACTACAAGTGAGACTCCATATCATTTTCAAAACATCAAACTACATGTCATAAACTTTACAAAACGGGGTGTACATATATCAAGAGCATGATTAAGAGGGATAAGACTTGTTACCGAACTAAGTAACAAGCTCCACCAAAAGCTTCACACGTGCCCTTTACCCAAGTCCCCTCTATTGACACTTGGCTCACCTGAAACATTTAAACATAACACGTAAGCTAATGCTTAGTAAGTAATGGAAGCTTTAACATAAACATAAACATCATCACATTAAGGATCCCTAAACATCATCATGTTAACTAATACTAGTTAACATTTATACCAAGCTAATTGTAACAACCGGCAAATTAGGACTAGAATTAGTGCCTAATTCTTCGTTAATACATATAATTAGTTCTGTGTTAGGCTAATTTATGTATCGAATTATATATATTGTTAAATATATATGAAAATGCGATTTGGTTAAATCGTACGCACTCTAAATCGAAAGTATTTCGATTCAATTTAATACGGACGTTGGTGACCAATTTTATTAAATAACATTGTTATGTCAAAAATATTATTATGATAATATTTCGTATTCATTTATATCGTACAAACAAAACTTACACAAGTTTAGATATTAAAACGCGCAAATTAAATAAACAAACTTACCTTTTTATGATTCAAATATAAAGTGATTAGAAAAATATTTAAATAAAATATCGCAAATAATTTGTATTTTAGAACGTACCATTTAATATTTAAAATAATTATTTAACGTTTAAACGACGGGGTAAACGAACACTGCGCGAGGCGCAGTGCGCAGACTGAAAATGGTGGAGGATTTAACCTCCCACCATTTCCTTTTCTTTCTTCATTTCTAAATTCCATTCTCTCTCTCTCTCTTTCTTTTACTTTCAATCACCAACCCACATTCATCACCAAAATCGTAAAATAACACCACAAAACATCGCCGAATCATACCACTCGTTTGGAGAAAAGTGACCACGACAACACGATCTACATTCCTATCTTCTCGGATTTTTCATCCGACATTTTGTAAGTTTCCGACAAATCCCGACATCTCTCGTTTTTGATCATTTTTACTAGTTTATGGTTTAAATAGGCTTATTATGTTCATATAAGGGTTGGGTAAAAGATTTGGACCGAACGGAAACCGGAAAACTCATTTTCGGCACATTTTCCGGCCAACAGACCGCTACGTCGCACCTGGCCAGGGGCCTCTGCGACGTCGCGACCTACGTCGCACAAAAACCTCAACGTCGCACTAGCGACGCAGCCTATTACGTCGCATTAACTTGCGGACGTCGCACGTAGCGACGTAGACTTTAACGTCGCAAACCGAACCAACGTCGCATTAGCGACGTCGCCCCCTACGTCGCATTGATTTGCGAAGGTCGCATCATGCGACGTACCTGCCTGCGTCGCACCTTACGTCGCTTGCAACGTCGCATGCTACGTCGCACAAACCAAAACCTTGAAAACTCACATTTTCACTAAGTGTCGAACTTTTACAACCTCAAATCCTTATACGATACGACCTAACAATCATAATAAAACATACTTTCCTATTACAATTACTTTAATTTGCGTATTGAATGATAAACTTTAATTATAACAAATCACCAACGGGCCGTATACTTTGTTACGAACGCGAACAAACCAACAATTAAACACAACGGGTTGTATGAACAACTAGCCTAGATGGTCTTGCGAGACATCTACTTACTTAACCTTACGTGTTTAGGCACTAGAAGGTCACGGGTTCGGAGAACCTACTTGCTTTACTACTACTTGCTATTTACCACTGCTTGACTCAGGTGAGTCTTACGGCCCACTTTTACTGTTTTAACTTATTGGGGGAGATACATGCTACTGATTTTTCTTGAACACAAGTACTAAACTGTTTACTATACCAAACGGAATTGCATGAGTTACTTACTATTTACTGAAGTCTCTCCATCATATATCGTTAGTTATGTACTTAAGCGCGAACAGTAGTTAATGGATCCATTAGGGAAATGACCCTCCCCGCCCGGGGTAGTAGCGCTACCACGAACCGTTATGTATAAACGGGCGACTATTATTTCGTTACTTATGCTTGCTCAATTTCGAGCATGTCACGGGAGCAACTGATTATTTACGGGTTAAGCTTCGATTATGAGCCTCATGGCAACGGTATAACTTGATTTCTTTACTTTTGCGAGATTTGCAAATACTTGATATACGCCTACGGGCACTACTGATGAAATCTTGTGTTCAAACTGATTATTTACTGATAAACCTGTGAGATTCACCAACCTTTTGGTTGACCCTTTTAGCATGTATTCTCAGGTACACTTGCAGAGTAGGATCACTCCAGGATTACTAGCTAGAGTCGCATGATTTCCAAACTGCATTTAACGGAGATTCTTTGGCATTATCTTTTGTAACTATGGTTATGTAATATAATCCCCCGCCACATACGCGGACTCTAGGCTTACATATTTTTGTAAAGAAAACTATATGTTTTCAAACGATTTAATTATGAAATGTAATTATTTTACAAAACGTCTCATTTAGAGGTCGTTTGCTGTATATCTTGTGCTTTGTATATTGATTAGTAACACCCAAGTATGCTTCCGCAAATCATTAAATTTGGGGGTGTTACAGATTGGTATCAGAGCCTAAGGTTATAGTGAACTAGGTTGCATTTAGTGGGCCTAGACTATGACCGTTAGGCAGTATTTCCTTACTAGGCATGAGTGGTTCAGGAATTACATCATACGACTTTAATTTAACATAGCCTGATCAACTATGTACAATTAAAGAAAGATGATGTGAGGTCTGAAATGGTTATGTTGAACAGGAATGCGTTAGTTGACTCTGACCACGAGAGAACCGGACCATTACTTGATACGTGCTAGACACTAGGCTGGATATTATATATTTATACATATTAGCCTCGTCTTACTTACACTCTGCCACAGGAATGGCAAACACACCACCTAATCCGACACACTCTCACTCACATGGGTCACGGAACCCACGAGTAGCCAGGAGGAACACAAGGTCACCTCGAACCAGCCCTTATCCTGTACATAACTCTCAGAACTCGGCACATCTCACGTTACCAGTATTGGCTACCCAATTCCGCCGTCAGGAGCAAAGACTAGAAAACCTAGAACTGGAACAACACCGAATGGCTTACCTGCTTCGTCAAGCTCTCGACCGCATATCACAACTACAGCTAGAACAAGAGGATACCAACCTCTCTGTAAGCATAATTCAGGATTCCATGACCGCCGAATTAGGTGCGGATGAACTTGTAAGAAACCGATTAGAAGAATGTGAGCAGCGTTCACAGGAGACTGCGGATCACTCTCGAACAATAGCACAACGACTGGCCTTGGTGGAAGACAACGCCAGGCAAACCAACCGACTAGCAGAAACCGTGGACCGCCTTGTCGCGCTGATGGAACAAATTAATCTACATTAAGATTAGTGTAGTTTTTGTCTTGTAATCTATCTCGTAATCTAGGGACTATCTAGCACTACTCTATAAACTAGTCGGATGTAACCATTCCCGACACCTTTTGTAATATCTCTGTAGGATGTAACTTTTGAACTCACTTTATCTATCAGATATCCTTTGTTATCTCAACTCACATTAATTGTCATTTTCCATGTTGATGTTATGTATTACTGCTTTTATACATGTACATCTGTGACAATTACCAGCTCATACAAAATCTCATGTATCTTCATTTCTTTTATTGAAGAATCATGCCGCCAAAGACACGACCATACACCGATGCCCAGATTACCTCCCTTATAACCCAGGCTGTTACTGAAGCCTTGGCTCGGAATACTCCACCAAATTCCTCGAGAAACAGCGATGCCGCTGAAACCACTGCTGCTAAACCTTGTTCTTACAAGGACTTCCAGAACTGCAAACCTCTAAACTTTGCAGGTACCGAGGGAGCAATCGGTCTAATACGCTGGATCGAGAAAGTTGAATCGGTATTCCTTATCTGCAACTGTGCGGAGGGGGACAAAGTTAAGTTCTCTGTTAGTACTTTTACCGACACCGCACTCACGTGGTGGAACACCTATGCCCAAACTGTGGGCGTTGCCGATGCTTACAAACTCCTGTGGGAGGAGTTGAAGGAGATGTTAAGGGGTGAGTATTGCCCCAGGGATGAACTGAAACAACTGGAGCTGGAATTCTGGAACCATAAGATGCAAGGTAATGATATCACCGGTTACACCAACCGTTTCCACCAGCTGGCACTCCTGTGCCCAACCATGGTTGATCCTGAGTACAAGAGGATCGAGAAATACGTTGATGGACTGCCCGAAAAACTTCAGGACCTGGTGACTTCATCCAAACCAGATACTATCCAGAACGCCATCCGTATGGCCCATGAACTTACGGCAAATGCTGTCCGCCGTAACACCACCTCAGCCCCACCTGCAAACAACAAACGAAAGTGGGAAGGAAACCCCAACTCATCCAACCAAATCACCAACCGAAAGCCTGAGCCCCTTAGGGCTTATTCATCTGGCACTTCTGAAAGGAAAGGGTACCTTGGAAGCAGACCCTACTGTCCCAAATGCAATCGTCACCACGACGGTTCCTGCCCTTGCACAAACTGCAAACGCTTTGGGCATCTGGCCAAGGATTGTCGAAACACCAGTGCCCCGAAGACTTGTTATGGGTGCGGAAGTCCTGGGCATTTTCAGAATAATTGCCCTAAGCAGAAAAACAACAACAACAGCAGCAACAAACGGAACAACAACCCTGCTCGTAGCAGAGCATTTGTCATCAAAGCTGGGGAAGCTAGGGAAGACCCGAATGTTGTAACGGGTACGTTTCTTCTCAACGATCTTACTGCTTCAGTATTATTTGATACCGGTGCTGATAAAAGTTTCATATCTGATGAGTTTTGCCCACTACTTAATATCACCCCTTCGGCCTTAGATGTTAAGTACACTGTAGAGCTCGCAAATGGTAAACTCATAGAAACCAGTAGTGTGATACCTAATTGCACTTTAAACCTCGCAAACGAAACCTTCTCAATTGATCTAATGCCTGTTGAACTAGGAAGTTTTGATGTCATCGTGGGTATGGACTGGTTGTCCAAGCACCGGGCCGAAATTGTTTGCCATGATAAAATCGTCCGAATCCCTCTCGCCGCCGGTAGTACCTTGATCATACAGGGGGAGACTGGTGGGTCGAGACTAAACTTAATCTCCTGTTTAAAAACCCGAAAATTTCTGAGAAAGGGTTACCCAGCAATACTCGCGCACATCACGGAGAAAAAGTCAGAGGAGAAGCGACTTGAAGATGTGCCAATCGTTAGAGACTTTCCCGAAGTCTTTCCAGAAGAACTACCTGGTTTACCTCCACCTAGACAGGTTGAGTTCTCGATTGATCTTGTGCCGGGTGCCGCACCGGTGACCCGAGCACCGTACCGCCTAGCCCCATCTGAACTTCAGGAGTTGTCCACTCAGTTACAGGAACTCCTGGATAGGGGGTTCATTAGACCGAGTTCTTCACCTTGGGGAGCTCCGGTCTTATTTGTCAAAAAGAAAGACGGTTCATTTCGAATGTGTATTGACTACCGGGAGTTGAACAAACTAACCGTCAAGAACCGATACCCACTCCCTCGAATCGATGATCTGTTCGGTCAACTTCAAGGATCAAGCTGTTATTCAAAGATTGATCTTCAATCAGGTTATCATCAGTTGCGTGTTCGCGATGCTGACATCCCAAAAACCGCATTCAGAACCCGTTACGGGCACTACGAATTCCAAGTAATGCCCTTTGGCCTAACCAACGCACCGGCTGTATTCATGGACCTTATGAATCGGGTGTGCAAACCGTACCTTGACAAGTTTGTTATTGTTTTTATCGATGACATCCTTATCTATTCACGAAGCGAACAGGAACACGCACAACACCTCAGAACCATCCTAGAACTACTTAGACACGAGGAGCTTTACGCCAAATTCTCTAAGTGTGAGTTCTGGATAAACACCGTTCAATTCCTTGGACACGTTATCGACAGTCGGGGAATTCATGTAGACCCGTCAAAAATCGAGGCAATCAAGAATTGGCAAGCTCCAACCACTCCCACCGAGGTACGCCAATTCTTGGGATTGGCCGGTTACTACCGCCGTTTCATCGAAAACTTCTCAAAAATTGCCAAACCCCTCACCGTGCTGACTCAGAAGGAAAAGAAATTTGATTGGACCGATAAACAAGAGTCGGCATTTCAACTGTTGAAATCCAAGCTTTGCAGTGCACCCATTCTATCTCTACCCGAAGGCACCGATGACTTCGTGGTATACTGCGATGCTTCTCACCAAGGTCTCGGTTGCGTGCTGATGCAACGAGACAAGGTCATTGCTTACGCCTCCCGACAACTTAAAGTTCACGAGAAAAACTACACAACTCACGACCTCGAGCTAGGGGCCGTGGTATTCGCCTTAAAAATCTGGAGACATTATCTTTATGGTACCCGCAGCACTGTATTCACCGACCACAAAAGTCTCCAACACATTTTCAACCAGAAAGATCTTAACATGAGGCAACGTAGATGGGTTGAATTACTCACCGATTACGACTGTGAGATCAAATATCATCCGGGCAAAGCAAACGTGGTTGCTGATGCTCTCAGTCGTAAGGAACGAACAAAACCACTCCGAGTCCGGGCACTCAGTATTACCATTCATAACGACCTCACCACCCAAATACACCTTGCCCAACTCGAAGCCCTGAAACCCGATAACTTCAAGAACGAGGCCTTGCGAGGCATGGACAGACAATTCGAGATCAGACCCAACGGAGTTAAGTATTTCTCTAACCGAATCTGGTTACCTAATTTCGGGAACCTTCGGGACTTGGTGATGGATGAAGCTCACAAGTCCAAATATTCTATACACCCGGGATCCGACAAAATGTATCACGACATCAAGGAGTTTTACTGGTGGCCGAATATGAAAGCTGACATTGCTTTGTACGTCAGCAAATGCTTAACTTGTTCCAAGGTCAAGGCCGAGCACCAAAGACCTTCTGGATTGCTCCAACAACCTAAAATTCCTCAATGGAAATGGGAGCAAATTACCATGGATTACATAACCAAACTACCTAAATCGGCGAGCGGTTGTGATACCATTTGGGTGATCTTCGATCGTCTCACCAAATCGGCTCATTTCTTGGCAATCAGAGAAACCGACAAAATGGAACGCCTTACACAAATTTACATCAAAGAAATCGTTTGCCAACATGGTGTCCCTCTCTCGATTATCTCTGACAGGGATGCCCGTTTCACATCTCGCTTCTGGCAATCACTCCAAAAATCACTGGGTACCCATCTCGATATGAGTACCGCGTACCATCCTCAGACCGATGGCCAGAGCGAACGAACTATTCAGACACTGGAAGACATGCTACGAGCCTGCGTAGTGGATTCCGGCACAAATTGGGAAAGACACCTACCGTTGTGCGAGTTCTCGTACAACAACAGCTATCACACCAGCATTAAAGCTGCACCTTTTGAGGCACTGTACGGTCGTAAGTGCCGATCACCGATCTGTTGGACTGAAATGGGAGAGAGTCAACTCACTGGTCCTGAACTCATACATGAAACCACAGAGAAAATCGTTGAAATCCAAAACCGACTCAAAGCCGCGCGTGATCGTCAGAAGAGCTATGCTGACGTGAGACGCAAACCACTCGAGTTCCAAGTTGGGGATCGAGTACTCTTAAAAGTATCGCCTTGGAAAGGCGTAATCCGATTCGGCAAACGCGGAAAATTAAACCCCAGGTACATTGGACCTTTTGAGATCCTCGAGAAGATAGGTCCAGTGGCATACCGATTGCAGCTGCCCTCTGAACTCAGCAGCGTGCACCCTACCTTTCACATTTCTAACTTAAAGAAATGTTTGTCTGACGAGACACTTATTATCCCCCTTGACGAGATTCGCATAGATGACAAACTACATTTCGTTGAGGAACCTGTCAAAATTATGGACCGTGAGGTCAAACAACTGAAACAAAGTCGTATTCCAATCGTCAAAGTCAGGTGGAATTCGCGGCGCGGTCCGGAATTCACTTGGGAACGGGAAGACCAAATACGACTCAAGTATCCCCACTTATTCACCGATTCTGCCCCTAACGCGACTTCGACTTAAATTTCGGGACGAAATTCTTTTAACAGGAGGAGAATGTAACAACCGGCAAATTAGGACTAGAATTAGTGCCTAATTCTTCGTTAATACATGTAATTAGTTCTGTGTTAGGCTAATTTATGTATCGAATTATATATATTGTTAAATATATATGAAAATGCGATTTGGTTAAATCGTACGCACTCTAAATCGAAAGTATTTCGATTCAATTTAATACGGACGTTGGTGACCAATTTTATTAAATAACATTGTTATGTCAAAAATATTATTATGATAATATTTCGTATTCATTTATATCGTACAAACAAAACGTACACAAGTTTAGATATTAAAACGCGCAAATTAAATAAACAAACTTACCTTTTTATGATTCAAATATAAAGTGATTAGAAAAATATTTAAATAAAATATCGCAAATAATTTGTATTTTAGAACGTACCATTTAATATTTAAAATAATTATTTAACGTTTAAACGACGGGGTAAACGAACACTGCGCGAGGCGCAGTGCGCAGACTGAAAATGGTGGAGGATTTAACCTCCCACCATTTCCTTTTCTTTCTTCATTTCTAAATTCCATTCTCTCTCTCTCTCTTTCTTTTACTTTCAATCACCAACCCACATTCATCACCAAAATCGTAAAATAACACCACAAAACATCGCCGAATCATACCACTCGTTTGGAGAAAAGTGACCACGACAACACGATCTACATTCCTATCTTCTCGGATTTTTCATCCGACATTTTGTAAGTTTCCGACAAATCCCGACATCTCTCGTTTTTGATCATTTTTACTAGTTTATGGTTTAAATAGGCTTATTATGTTCATATAAGGGTTGGGTAAAAGATTTGGACCGAACGGAAACCGGAAAACTCATTTTCGGCACATTTTCCGGCCAACAGACCGCTACGTCGCACCTGGCCAGGGGCCTCTGCGACGTCGCGACCTACGTCGCACAAAAACCTCAACGTCGCACTAGCGATGCAGCCTATTACGTCGCATTAACTTGCGGACGTCGCACGTAGCGACGTAGACTTTAACGTCGCAAACCGAACCAACGTCGCATTAGTGACGTCGCCCCCTACGTCGCATTGATTTGCGAAGGTCGCATCATGCGACGTACCTGCCTGCGTCGCACCTTACGTCGCTTGCAACGTCGCATGCTACGTCGCACAAACCAAAACCTTGAAAACTCACATTTTCACTAAGTGTCGAACTTTTACAACCTCAAATCCTTATACGATACGACCTAACAATCATAATAAAACATACTTTCCTATTACAATTACTTTAATTTGCGTATTGAATGATAAACTTTAATTATAACAAATCACCAACGGGCCGTATACTTTGTTACGAACGCGAACAAACCAACATTTAAACACAACGGGTTGTATGAACAACTAGCCTAGATGGTCTTGCGAGACATCTACTTACTTAACCTTACGTGTTTAGGCACTAGAAGGTCACGGGTTCGGAGAACCTACTTGCTTTACTACTACTTGCTATTTACCACTGCTTGACTCAGGTGAGTCTTACGGCCCCACTTTTACTGTTTTAACTTATTGGGGGAGATACATGCTACGGATTTTTCTTGAACACAAGTACTAAACTGTTTACTATACCAAACGGAATTGCATGAGTTACTTACTATTTACTGAAGTCTCTCCATCATATATCGTTAGTTATGTACTTAAGCGCGAACAGTAGTTAATGGATCCATTAGGGAAATGACCCTCCCCGCCCGGGGTAGTAGCGCTACCACGAACCGTTATGTATAAACGGGCGACTATTATTTCGTTACTTATGCTTGCTCAATTTCGAGCATGTCACGGGAGCAACTGATTATTTACGGGTTAAGCTTCGATTATGAGCCTCATGGCAACGGTATAACTTGATTTCTTTACTTTTGCGAGATTTGCAAATACTTGATATACGCCTACGGGCACTACTGATGAAATCTTGTGTTCAAACTGATTATTTACTGATAAACCTGTGAGATTCACCAACCTTTTGGTTGACCCTTTTAGCATGTATTCTCAGGTACACTTACGGAGTAGGATCACTCCAGGATTACTAGCTAGAGTCGCATGATTTCCAAACTGCATTTAACGGAGATTCTTTGGCATTATCTTTTGTAACTATGGTTATTGTAACGCCCCAAATTTCGTAAGTACAAAACCTTAAATTATATTATTTTAACTGTTTAAGTTAGAAGGACTAACTGTGTAATATGTTTTGTGTCAATAGGACTTACCATTTAATGAAATTGTTAGTAGAGGGACTAAAAGTGACAAGTACTATAAGTTGAGGGTTTAATTGTAAAATGCAGTATAAAAACACTGCTTCTGTAATCTTCTACTGCAATTACATACACAGAAAATAAAAATACGTACAGGGCTTGTGTGAGGTAGGTTTTGAAAGAACAAGAAGAAGGAAGCTAAATTAAAGCTAGGTTTTGTTAAATTAGTGCTTGTTAGCTTGCAAATAACTTCTTTAAGGTATGATTAACCTCCCTTTTGTGTTTAATTGATGAATTTCATGAATTAGGTTAAACCCTAGTCTTGGGGTTTTGATGAATTAGTGGACTAATGATTCAATTAAGGTTTCATACACTTAATTATAGTATGTTCAATACATAAATGATATTAGTTTGGTTAAAACACCCATGATCATGTGTTTGAGAAAAATTGAATAATTATAATCATGACCATGTATATGATGATTGCTATAAATGGGTAATTGATATGTATTGTGTGTGATTATGCATCAAAGAGTGATACTTGTGATGTTGGTAAATGGAATTGATGAGAAATTATGATAAATACCCATTTATAAGCAATCACACATAAAAGTGTATGAAGCTTATAGTAAGATTATAAGTGTTATGAGATTTAACACCTTGTAGTATGATATGTGATATAATTAGAAAGTGATTGTGAAATTGATACGTGTTTATGTGATTATATGAATTAGGTGATAAACATGTTCAAGGTGTTACAAGTAATTATTCGTGTGGGCTATCACAAGGTAAGTTAATGGATGATGCTATCTTACTTCAAGTAATGCTTATTCCATTTACTTGGAAGGACCGGTAATGGATATGTCATTTACTTGATGAGTTATGATTATATACCGGGGTGTAGGCCCGAAGATGTTAATTCTTGTGGGAATTAGCATATGATATTATGGATCCTTAATATACGTATGTTGTGAAATGATATTGATTATCATTGATAGCCCATTTCTTGCTAAGCTTTATGCTTACTCTATTATGTTTATGTGTTTTAGGTGAGCCAAGTGGGACCCAGAGGGATCCGGGTAAAAGGCCCGAATGATGCTAGTGGTGGAGCTTGTTAAGTTATCGGTAACAAGCTAATCTTTTAAATCATGCTCTCGATATGTAATCACCCCTTTTGTTTAAGAAAACTTAGTTTTGACACCTAATGTTGAAAGTCAAACATGTTGAAGTGTGGAAGTCAAATTAGTCAATGAGTTGGTATACTCATTGATAGTTTTGGAGATGATGTTATTGTATAATAGATGAATATAATGTGAATATAATGGTTTATGGAAATTTGATGTTAATAGTTAAGTTGAAGTATTGATAGTGAAAGTGGCATGAGTTGACTTAGAATAGTCAAAGAAATGTGATTTGGGTGTTAGAATAGTGGTTATTTGGGTAAAGACCCAAACGGGTCTTCAAAGTGCCCAAATGGGTCACTAACGGGTCAAAAGGCTACGTTGAGTTGTAAATATGATATGACGAATGTAAACATTGCACTAGGTCCCAATTGTGGTATTAATAAGGTAGTAGAAGTGTCAAAGTCTGAAGTTTGTTGGTTTGGAATTTGGTATGTCAACGGAAGTGGTCAAAAATGACCATAAAGTGGTCAATGATCCGTTTTCTCGTTAAACATGAAATTTGGAAAAGTGTTAATTGGGAAATGTTCATATAGTCATAATACACGTGCCTGCAAATTTTCATGGTCATTGGACTTGTCATTTTCAAGATATGCACGATCGAATTTCGGAAGATGGTAAAATGGACAGCAGGCTTCATTCCTGGGGAATGGGAGTCATTCCTGGGGAATTCGACTCAAATTTCTAATAGCATGCTTCATTCCTGGGGAATGGGAGTCATTCCTTGGGAATCTCTTATAAATTCAACATTTTCTTATTTAAATCCTTATTTGATCTAGGGAATGATACAACAAGTCTAAAATGTCATATTAAAACGTAGGACTTTACGAAATGAAAAAAAAAAAAAAAAAAAAATGTTCTAAATTTCGGGGTGTTTCAAGTTGGTATCAGAGCTTGGTTTAAGGGATTCGGGTATCCACCATTAGTGGGTACTTGATCTTAAGCCATTATTATTATTGTTGAGCATGATATTGAATTGTTATTTGTTTTGATTAATCTAGTTATTTGATTTCTAAGACTTTTGACTCGAAATATCTTGTGGTAACTTTGGAAACATATAACTGGGATATGATAATTCGTGTGACTGGCCACCACAATAATTATCATATGGCAATTGTATGGAGCCAAGGAAGTCACAAGATGTTAAGAAGATAAAGTCTTGGTAATAATTGTTGACTGCTATGTGACTAGGTGTAGTTAAATTACAAAGTAGACATTTTATTGATGAATATGTTTGTATTAAATATATTGTGTCTACTTTCAGTAATAAGATGAATGATCAAGAAGGAATAGAATTGACACTTGGGCCTCGTCCACGAGACCAAGCCCAGAATGTAAGAACTGGAGGTGATGATGATAGACAAAGACCTCCAGCAGATGATGCTAGGTTATCTTTGACCGACTTAAAAACTTTAATCTCAGCTGAAGTGGCAAAGGCTCAAGAGGCGTCCCTTCCCCTCTTATTGGGCCGTATTTCTGAAACCATACGTGAAACTGTTGCTGATGAATTTCAAAGGCGAGATGATGAAAATGAAATTGATCTTGAAAGACCACCTCCTGGTGGTGAAAGAAATGAGGAAAGACCACCAACACCTGTTGTTCGCAGGGTGATTCAAAATCGTGATGAAGATCGTAAATTCAGTTATAAAGACTTTTCTGTTTGTAACCCGCCAGATTTTCAAGGTGAGATGGATCCAATTAAATGTCAAAGGTGGTTATCTGAAGTTGAAGGGGCATTTGCCACGACAGAAGTCCCTAACCGATTGAAAGTGAGATATGCTTCTAATCTTCTTAAATCCCGTGCTAAATTCTGGTGGGAAGTTCAATGTCGTACTTTAGGAGAGGAAGCTATTACAGTGATGACATGGGAAGATTTTAAAAAGATGTTTGTTGAAACTTATTCGCAGGATGCTGATCTAAATAGAATTCGTCGTGAGTTCCTTTCTATGGAACAAACGACTGAGTCGATAAACGAGCTGGTAGGAAATTTTCTGGATTGAGCCCAATTTTGTCCAGAATACATGGCAAATCCTAAATTACTTATGGATCATTTTCATACAATCCTGAAGAAAGAAATTCGACAGTTTGTCAATCCGAAGAAATGTAGTACTTTTTCTGAAATGGTAGACGAGGCTCGATTTCAAGAACTGGAGTTAAAGAAGGATGAGAAAAGTTCCACGAAAAGAAAAGCTGAATCCACTTCTACTCCATCCAAAAAGTTTAGATCTGGTGGAAGTTTTAGAAAGGATGATCGAACTGAAATCCCAGAATGCAAGATATGCCATAAAAGGCATCGTGGGGAGTGTAAAGCCGGGACTCTAAATTGTTTTTCTTGTGGAAGGCCGGGACATTTTAGCAAAGATTGTCCCAATCCAATCAAAGTTTGTCATCATTGTCTGAAACCAGGACATATTCGACCTGATTGTCCTGAATTGAAATCTCAACCTACTTCTTCTGCTCCTCGCAAGAATACTGAGAGGAAGACGGTGGAACCACCGAAGCCTAGACACCGTTCCTTTCAAATTACTGCAGAAGAAGCACAAAGAGCCCCCGATGTGTTAACAGGTACCTTCTTTGTAAATCTTAAACCTGCATACATACTGTTTGATTCGGGAGCTTCACGATCATTTGTGTCTGAAAAGTTCTGTGGAAGTTGTTGATGATAGAATTATCTTTGTGACTAATGTGTATAGAGGGTGTCAATTAGTGATTAACAATGAAACATTTCTCATAAATTTAATTCCAATGCAAATGGGTGAGTTTGATGTAGTTGTGGGTATGGATTGGTTAGGCAAACATAATGCTATAATCCAGTGTGAGAAAAAGATTATTCGTATTACTTCACCAAGTGGGGGAGTGATAGATATTTATGGCGAAAAGAGAAAACTTTCAATTCCAATTTGTACCTTTGCTCGTGCTAAACGCCATTTATCACATGGTTGCCAGGCCTTTTTGGCACATGTGATTGATACTCAAAAGCAAACTCCCAAATTATCTGAAATTCCTATTGTTAATGAGTTCCCCGATGTTTTTCCCGACGAGCTACCGGGCATTCCGCCCGATAGACAAGTCGAATTCCGTATTGAATTAGTACCGGGAGCTACACCAATTGCTAAAACACCTTATAGACTCGCCCCCTCTGAAATGCAAGAGTTGATGAAACAATTGCAAGAATTACTTGATAAAGGTTTTATTCGTCCGAGTAGTTCACCATGGGGTGCACCGATACTATTTGTTAAAAAGAAAGATGGCACTATGAGAATGTGCATCGATTATAGGGAATTGAACAAGGTTACCATCAAGAATAGGTATCCCTTGCCTAGGATTGATGACTTGTTTGACCAACTCCAAGGTGCTAGTTTCTTCTCGAAGATTGATTTACGTTCTGGTTATCACCAATTGAAAGTTCGAGAAGAAGATGTGTCTAAAACAGCTTTCAGGACAAGGTATGGCCATTATGAATTCGTGGTTATGCCTTTTGGTCTGACAAATGCTCCTGCCGCTTTTATGGATCTCATGAATCGAGTGTGCCGACCTATGCTCGATAAGTTTGTAATTGTATTTATAGATGATATTCTCATATATTCCAAATCTGCTGACGATCACAATGTTCATTTAAGGCAGGTATTACAAACTTTGAGAAATGAGAAACTTTATGCCAAGTTCTCCAAGTGTGAATTTTGGCTTCGTGAGGTACAATTTCTGGGTCATGTTGTTAATAACCAAGGTATTATGGTTGATCCTGCAAAGGTTGAGGCGGTGATGAAATGGGAACCTCCAACCAATGCAACAGAAGTTAGAAGTTTTCTGGGTTTAGCTAGCTATTACAGACGGTTTATCCAGGATTTCTCCAAGATTGCTACTCCTCTCACTAAGCTTACTCGTAAAAATATTAAATATGAATGGAATGATGCAGCTGAGCAAGCTTTCCGTACTTTGAAATTAAAGCTTAGTCAAGCTCCTGTCTTAGTACTTCCTGATGGTACTGATGACATGGTAGTTTACTGCGATGCTTCTCGAAATGGTCTTGGTTGTGTTCTGATGCAGAGGGGTAAAGTGATTGCTTATGCTTCTCGACAACTGAAAGAACATGAAAAAGGATATCCAACTCACGATTTGGAGCTGGCAGCGGTTGTCTTTGCTCTAAAAATCTGGAGGCATTACTTATATGGTGTGAAGTGTACCATTTACACTGATCACAAAAGCCTCAAATATTTCTTTGATCAGCGTGACCTTAACATGAGACAGCGACGTTGGCTTGACTTGGTAAAGGATTATGACTGTGAAATTCTTTATCATCCAGGAAAGGCTAACGTTGTAGCTGATGCTCTCAGCCGAAAAGCGATGCATCATGCTTTAATTGTTAAATCTCTTCGCATTACTGTCATTCCTGATTTACTTGACCAGATTAAGGAAGTCCAACAAAAGGCATGGCAAAAAGGTCTTTGGAGAGCAGAACGTATTAAAGGTCAAATTCCAAACATTGTTGATGATTCTCGTGGGATAAAAACACGTTATGGAAGAATATGGATTCCAAATTCACCTGAGCTGAAAAAGCTGTTACTTGATGAAGCTCACAAGTCCAGATATTCCATTCATCCTGGTGCAACAAAAATGTACCATGATTTGAAAGTTGATTATTGGTGGCCTGGGATGAAGCGTGAAATTGTGAAATATGTCGAACAATGTCTAACGTGTTTGCAGGTTAAAGCAGAACATCAAAAGCCATTTGGTAAAATGCAACCGTTGGACATACCTGTTTGGAAATGGGAGCACCTTACCATGGACCTTATCACTAAATTACCCAAAACTCAACGTCATCATGACACTATTTGGGTGATTGTTGATCGGTTGACAAAAAGTGCTCTATTCTTGCCAATTAAGGAAACTTATACTTCAGAGGCACTTGCTGATTTATATGTTAAAGAAGTTGTGGCACGACATGGTATGCCTATCTCTATTATCTCTGATCGAGATAGTAGATTCACTTCTAGATTCTGGAACAAATTCCAAGAGGATATTGGTACTCGTATTCATTTAAGTACTGCATATCATCCCCAGACTGATGGGCAGAGTGAAAGAACCATCCAGACGCTTGAAGACATGTTGAGGGCATGTGCCATTGATTTCGGTGGTAGCTGGGATACTCACTTACCGTTGGTTGAGTTTTCTTATAATAACAGTTATCATGCGAGTATTGGCATGCCTCCTTATCAAATGTTATATGGCAGAAAATGTAGAACTCCAATATGTTGGGATGAGATTGGGCAACGAGAACTGGGTAGTACTGATATTGTCCAGAAGACGACTGAAAAGATTGATCAGGTCAGAGAACGGTTGAAAATAGCCCAAGATCGACAAAAATCTTATGCTGACAACCGAAGGCGTCCAATCGAATTCCAAGTTGGAGATTTTGTTATGTTGAAAGTATCTCCATGGAAGGGTATCATTCGGTTCAGAAAGCGGGGAAAATTGAGCCCTCGATACATTGGTCCCTTTAAGATTCTTGAAAAAGTTGGAAAGGTAGCTTATCGCCTCGAGCTGCCTAATGAACTAGCTGGAATACATTCTACTTTTCACGTGTCCTATTTAAGGAAGTGTTTGGTTGATGAAGCAGCTTACGTGCCATTGGATGAAATTGAAATTAATGATCAGTTGAATTACGTTGAACAACCAGTGATGATTCTTGATGAAAAGATAAAGAAGCTGAGGAATAAAGAAATAAAGTTGTTCAAAATCCAATGGAGACATCGCAAGGGTTCAGAATTTACTTGGGAACCCGAGGAGGAGATCATCCGTTATTATCCAGCTATATATCAGGAATGGATTGTGAGGACACAATCCTGAATAAGTGGGGGAGAGTTGTAACGCCCCAAATTTCGTAAGTACAAAACCTTAAATTATATTATTTTAACTGTTTAAGTTAGAAGGACTAACTGTGTAATATGTTTTGTGTCAATAGGACTTACCATTTAATGAAATTGTTAGTAGAGGGACTAAAAGTGACAAGTACTATAAGTTGAGGGTTTAATTGTAAAATGCAGTATAAAAACACTGCTTCTGTAATCTTCTACTGCAATTACATACACAGAAAATAAAAATACGTACAGGGCTTGTGTGAGGTAGGTTTTGAAAGAACAAGAAGAAGGAAGCTAAATTAAAGCTAGGTTTTGTTAAATTAGTGCTTGTTAGCTTGCAAATAACTTCTTTAAGGTATGATTAACCTCCCTTTTGTGTTTAATTGATGAATTTCATGAATTAGGTTAAACCCTAGTCTTGGGGTTTTGATGAATTAGTGGACTAATGATTCAATTAAGGTTTCATACACTTAATTATAGTATGTTCAATACATAAATGATATTAGTTTGGTTAAAACACCCATGATCATGTGTTTGAGAAAAATTGAATAATTATAATCATGACCATGTATATGATGATTGCTATAAATGGGTAATTGATATGTATTGTGTGTGATTATGCATCAAAGAGTGATACTTGTGATGTTGGTAAATGGAATTGATGAGAAATTATGATAAATACCCATTTATAAGCAATCACACATAAAAGTGTATGAAGCTTATAGTAAGATTATAAGTGTTATGAGATTTAACACCTTGTAGTATGATATGTGATATAATTAGAAAGTGATTGTGAAATTGATACGTGTTTATGTGATTATATGAATTAGGTGATAAACAT
Organism: Helichrysum umbraculigerum; assembly: GCA_949592205.1. Lineage (NCBI taxonomy): Eukaryota > Viridiplantae > Streptophyta > Magnoliopsida > Asterales > Asteraceae > Helichrysum > Helichrysum umbraculigerum. Next base: position 171,213,861 of record CATIUR010000001.1, read on the forward strand.
GTTCAAGGTGTTACAAGTAATTATTCGTGTGGGCTATCACAAGGTAAGTTAATGGATGATGCTATCTTACTTCAAATAATGCTTATTCCATTTACTTGGAAGGACCGGTAATGGATATGTCATTTACTTGATGAGTTATGATTATATACCGGGGTGTAGGCCCGAAGATGTTAATTCTTGTGGGAATTAGCATATGATATTATGGATCCTTAATATACGTATGTTGTGAAATGATATTGATTATCATTGATAGCCCATTTCTTGCTAAGCTTTATGCTTACTCTATTATGTTTATGTGTTTTAGGTGAGCCAAGTGGGACCCAGAGGGATCCGGGTAAAAGGCCCGAATGATGCTAGTGGTGGAGCTTGTTAAGTTATCGGTAACAAGCTAATCTTTTAAATCATGCTCTCGATATGTAATCACCCCTTTTGTTTAAGAAAACTTAGTTTTGACACCTAATGTTGAAAGTCAAACATGTTGAAGTGTGGAAGTCAAATTAGTCAATGAGTTGGTATACTCATTGATAGTTTTGGAGATGATGTTATTGTATAATAGATGAATATAATGTGAATATAATGGTTTATGGAAATTTGATGTTAATAGTTAAGTTGAAGTATTGATAGTGAAAGTGGCATGAGTTGACTTAGAATAGTCAAAGAAATGTGATTTGGGTGTTAGAATAGTGGTTATTTGGGTAAAGACCCAAACGGGTCTTCAAAGTGCCCAAATGGGTCACTAACGGGTCAAAAGGCTACGTTGAGTTGTAAATATGATATGACGAATGTAAACATTGCACTAGGTCCCAATTGTGGTATTAATAAGGTAGTAGAAGTGTCAAAGTCTGAAGTTTGTTGGTTTGGAATTTGGTATGTCAACGGAAGTGGTCAAAAATGACCATAAAGTGGTCAACGATCCGTTTTCTCGTTAAACATGAAATTTGGAAAAGTGTTAATTGGGAAATGTTCATATAGTCATAATACACGTGCCTGCAAATTTTCATGGTCATTGGACTTGTCATTTTCAAGATATGCACGATCGAATTTCGGAAGATGGTAAAATGGACAGCAGGCTTCATTCCTGGGGAATGGGAGTCATTCCTGGGGAATTCGACTCAAATTTCTAACAGCATGCTTCATTCCTGGGGAATGGGAGTCATTCCTTGGGAATCTCTTATAAATTCAACATTTTCTTATTTAAATCCTTATTTGATCTAGGGAATGATACAACAAGTCTAAAATGTCATATTAAAACGTAGGACTTTACGAAATGAAAAAAAAAAAAAAAAAAAAAGTTCTAAATTTCGGGGTGTTTCAGTTATGTAATAGAATCCCCCGCCACATACGCGGACTCTAGGCTTACATATTTTTGTAAAGAAAACTATATGTTTTCAAACGATTTAATTATGAAATGTAATTATTTTACAAAACGTCTCATTTAGAGGTCGTTTGCTGTATATCTTGTGCTTTGTATATTGATTAGTAACACCCAAGTATGCTTCCGCAAATCATTAAATTTGGGGGTGTTACACTAATGGTCATGATCCATTACTTGGAAAACCGTCAAGCTAATGGCTCACCCATTACTTGACTCCACACTCATATCCATCTACTTACCTTTATCTTGAAACTTTATACAACTTGAACTAACTTCTTTTTGCTTGATCACCTATACATATAAACACATAGCATGATCAATTAACATAACTCTTTTACTTTCTTAACTTTAATCTCATTAAAAGGTGCTAGACCTCTAACACCTATCTCAACACTTTTACTAAATCTCATAAATAGGTGTTACTCACTAACACCAATCATATATCATTAGTGTTTCATATTTTAGATTTCTAAGCACATGTAATTGGGTAAACATCACTTTCATAATCATAATCATCACCAATTCATCTTAATTCTTCAATTCTCCAATACACATAAACTATAAAAACCCAATTACTTATGAATATGATTCATTTAATCAAACTAATAAGAATTAATCATAGCATAGAACCTAGAAACACATATGGAACACTAATCAAACTAATTACTAACTTTAATCAACTTTATCATATCTAGGGTTTATAGAAACTTAAACCCTAACATAAATTAAGCTCAAAGAAAGATCAAACATACCTTATAAAAGCTTAATTTGATGATTACAAACTTCAATCACATAAACCCTAAGTTGATTGTTGATTATTGCACTTGTTTCTTGTTTTCCCTCCAATTCTCACGCACACATACGTATATGATTTATCTGGAACTTTTCTGAAGTTTGTAGGAAGTAAACTTTTAACATTTTACACACTAACCCCCTGAACTTTAGTTCTTTACACATCTAACCCTTCTAACATATTTTCTCTAATTTGGTTAGTCCTTCTAACCAATTCTAACCATTCAGTTACTTTAAACATTTAACATATTAAATACATATAAAAACTGAAACGTAAACGTATATTAAACTATAAAAACTTACGTATTTTAGGGGTGTTACAACTCTCCCCTACTTATTTAGGATTGTGTCCTCACAATCCATTCTTGATACAAAGCCGGATAATAAACAATGATTTCTTCCTCCGGCTCCCACGTGAACTCTGAACCTTTTCTATGTTTCCATTGAATTCTAAACAACCGAATTTCTTTATTTCTTAACTTCTTGACTTTCTCATCGAGGATAGCTATTGGTTGTTCAACATAATTCAATTGATCATTGATTTCTATCTCTTCCAATGGCACATAAGATGCCTCATCTACTAAACACTTCCTTAAATACGAAACATGGAAAGTGCTATGGATACTTGCCAATTCACTTGGTAGCTCAAGACGATAAGCTACCTTTCCAACTCTTTCTAGAATCTAAAAAGGACCAATGAACCGAGGACTTAGCTTGCCTCGTTTCCTGAATCTGATAATACCTTTCTAGGGAGATACCTTTAACATAACCATATCCCCAACCTTAAACTCTAATGGGCATCTTCTTTTGTCAGCATATGACTTCTGTCTATCTTGAGCAATCTTTAACCTTTCTCTGATTTGATCAATCTTTTCTGTCGTCTGTTGCACTATATCTGTACTGCCCATTTCTCTTTGCCCGACTTCACCCCAACATATTGGAGTTCTACACTTTCTCCCATATAACATCTCGTAAGGTGGCATACCTATACTTGCATGGTAACTGTTATTATAGGAGAACTCTGCTAACGGTAAATGCACATCCCAATTACCTCCAAAATCTATAACACACGCCCGTAACATGTCTTCTAAAGTCTGTATCGTTCTTTCACTTTGACCATCTGTCTGCGGGTGATAAGCTGTGCTAAGATTAATACGTGTACCAATATCATCTTGAAATTTAGCCCAAAACCGTGAAGTAAATCTACTATCTCTATCAGAGACAATAGAAACTGGCATACCATGACGTGCTACTACCTCCTTAACATATAAATCTGCTAAAGCTTCTATAGACATCGTTTCTTTAATAGGCAAAAATAATGCACTTTTCGTCAATCTATCTACTATCACCCAAATCGCATCATGCTGACGTTGAGTCCTTGGCAACTTGGTGATAAGATCCATCGTTATGTGTTCCCACTTCCAAACAGGTATGTCTAAAGGCTGCATCTTCCCATATGGCTTCTGATGCTCAGCCTTCACCTGTAAGCAAGTTAAACACTGTTCAACATATTTAACAATATCTCTTTTCATACCTGGCCACCAATAATCTGTTCTCAAGTCGTGGTACATCTTTGTTGCGCCAGGATGAATGGAATACTTTGATTTATGGGCTTCATCTAACAATAATGTCTTCAAATCCCAAGAATTTGGAATCCAAATTCTACCATAGCGTGTCTTTAACCCACGTGAGTCTTCTATAATACTATCAACTTGACCTTTGATCCGTTCTGATCGAATATCTTTTTCCCTCCAAGCTTTTTGTTGTGCTTCTTTAATTTGATCAAACAAGCTAGGAGTAACGGAAATTCTAAGAGATTTAACTGTTAGAGCAAGATGAGCTGCCTTTCTACTTAAAGCATCAGCTACAACGTTAGCTTTCCCAGGGTGGTACAATATTTCACAATCATAGTCTTTAACAAGATCTAGCCATCTTCTTTGTCTCATATTCAAATCTCTCTGATCGAAGAAGTACTTTAAACTTTTGTGATCTGTATAAATAGTACTCTTCACACCATAGAGATAATGCCTACATATCTTTAAAGCAAAAACCACCGCTGCAAGTTCTAAATCATGCGTTGGATAATTCTTCTCATTATCTTTTAATTGTCTAGAAGCATATGCTATCACTTTGCCACGTTGCATAAGAACACAGCCCAAACCACTATACGATGCATCACAATATATCACCAAGTCTTCAGTACCTTCTGGAAGTACTAAGACTGGTGCTTGACTGAGTGTTTGTTTTAAAATCTGAAAGGCTTGTTCTGCTTGATCATTCCATTCAAACTTGATATTCTTTCTTGTAAGCTTTGTAAGTGGCATTGCGATCTTTGAGAAGTCTTGAATAAACCGTCTGTAATAGCCAGCTAATCCAAGAAAACTTCTGACTTCGGTTGGAGTTGTTGGAGCACTCCATTTCATAACTGCTTCAACTTTAACTGGATCCACCATAATACCCTCACTATTGACAACATGCCCAAGAAACTGTACTTCCCGAAGCCAAAACTCACACTTTGAGAACTTAGCATAAAGCTTCTCTCTTCTTAACATTTGTAGAACTTGTCTCAAATGATAATCATGATCATTAGCGGATTTAGAATAGATTAAAATATCGTCAATAAACACGATTACAAACTTATCAAGCATTGGGCGACAAACTCTATTCATCAAATCCATAAAAGCTGCAGGTGCATTCGTCAAACCAAATGGCATTACCACAAATTCATAATGCCCATACCTCGTCCTGAAAGCAGTTTTACAAACATCTTCCTCTCTGACCTTCAATTGATGGTAACCAGAGCGTAAATCAATCTTTGAAAAGTAACTAGCACCCTGCAGCTGGTCAAACAAATCATCAATCCTAGGTAATGGGTACCTATTCTTGATAGTCACCTTGTTTAACTCTCGATAATCTATGCACATTCTCATTGAACCATCTTTCTTTTTCACAAATAAAATAGGAGCTCCCCACGGAGAACTACTTGGGCGTATAAAACCTTTGTCTAACAGTTCTTGCAACTGTTTCATTAATTCCTGCATTTCGGTTGGAGCAAGCCTATATGGTGTCTTAGCAATAGGTGTAGCTCCAGGCATCAATTCAATCTTAAATTCAACTTGCCTATCGGGCGGAATGCCCGGTAACTCATCGGGAAATACATCAATAAACTCTCTTACTACCGGAATTTCCTCAATCTTTGGAATTTGAATCTGAGCATCTATCACATGTGCCAAAAAGGCTTGACAACCATGTGACAAATGTCGCTTAGCTTTAGCAAAAGTACAAACCGGGATAGGCATTTCTTTCTTTTCTCCGTAAATATCTAACAATTCACCACGAGGTAACTTAACTCTTACAATCTTTTGCTCACATTGAATCATTGCATCATGAGCCGCTAACCAATCCATACCAATTACAACATCAAATTTCCCCATTTGCATAGGGATTAGATTTATAGAAAAAGGCTCATTACTTATTTCTAACTGACACCCTCTATAAACTTTCGTGACATATACTGTTCTATCATCAGCTATTTCAACATCTAAGGGAGTGTCTAAGTCAGAAAGTGGAATCATGAAACTTTTACTAAACTTTTCTGAAACAAAAGATCTAGAGGCACCCGAATCAAAAAGAACATATGCAGGTATTAGGTTTACTAAAAAGGTACCTGACACTACATCTGGGGTCCCCTTAGCTTCCTCTGCTGTGATTTGGAATGAACGAGGCCTGGCTTTTGGAACTTCAGTCGACTTCTTATCGGATGGTTTACGATATGCTGAAGAAGCTGACTGAGACTTTAACTTTGGACATTCTGACTTCACATGACCAGGCTCGTAGCATCCATAACATACCTTCAATGGATGAGGACAGTCCTTGCTGAAATGACCTTCCTCACCACATTGATAGCAAACGTTTAACCCGAATCTGCATACTCCAAAATGCTTCTTATGACATTTCTTACATTCTGGAGGTACAGACTTTTCTGTCTTCTTCTCTTCTCGTCGAGAACTATCACTAGCTTTGAACTTCTTTGAAGGAATGGAACTTGATTCAGCTTTTCTTTTTGCAACAGCTTTCTCTCCTTTCTTTAACTCTAGCTCTTGAAAACGAGCTTCATTCACAATTTCTTCAAAAGACTTACAACGGCTAGGTTGAATAAACTGACTTATTTCTTTCTTCAACACCTCATGAAAATGATCTATAAGCCGCTTTGGATTCTCCATATAATCTGGACAGAATTGAGCTCTATCCAGAAATACACCAACCAACTCGTTAATTGATTCAGTCGTTTGTTCCATTGCAAGAAACTCACGACGAATTCTCTTTAAATCTGCTTCTTGAGAATAAGTATTCTCAAACATTTTCTTAAAATCATCCCAACTCATCTTATTTATAGCTTCATCCCTTAAGGTACGGCGTTGAACTTCCCACCAATTTTTAGCACGTGCCTTTAAGAGATTAGCAGCAAAGATTACTTTCAAATCTGCGGGGCAACGTGAAGTAGTAAAAGCCCCTTCTACCTCCATAACCCATCGATAACACTTAATCGGATCTAAATCCCCTTCAAAATCAGGCGGATTACAAGCTGAAAAGTCTTTATAATTAAACCTTCTAATTTCTTCTACAATTGGAGCTTGTGGGGGTACTTCTTGTCTAACTCCAACTGTTTTATCTTTTTGTTTCTGGAATTCTTCACTAACTACCTCTCTAACAGTCTCTATAATCGTTGACTTTAGAAGAGGAATATATGATTTCTGAGCAATACCAATTTCTTGCGAGATAAAAGATTTCATCTTCTCAATTATCGGGTCTATATCTTGAACAGGAGACTGAGGCTTATCTTGACTGCCTCCTGTATCAGTAGTCTCTACTTCTTTACTCATATTATCTGAAACGTTCACATAACACATTAACATAATAACTTAAACATTTAATGTCTACCTTAGCACAAACTTTGCTACAAACAGTTAATAACTTGTTAACATTCAATCCTCTAATGTCTCGTGATTTCCATGGATACATATAAGGTAATATGGTAATCATTGCGTTGGCCAGAAGCTCAAATTATCGTATTACTTTAAACACATCCATAGTCTGCACGCCACACTTTGAGTAAAGAATCATTAACAATTCATTAACCCATAACATATCTTACTAAATCATGCTCAACATCATAATAAAATTGGTCTAAGTCCAAGTACCCACTAATGGTGGATACCTGAATCACTTAAACCTGGCTCTGATACCAACTTGAAACACCCCGAAAACGAACCATTTTTTTATTTATTTTTTTTTTCAATTACCCTTGTACCAACACATTTACTCCTAATTTAATATATTGAAAATTTTAAAATTTCATTAAAAGGACTTGACCATCAGAAAGTAGACTCTTCAAGTTTTCCGACGGTATAAAGAATGTCAAAAACGGAGTTACGGTTCATCTTTTATAACCGTTTTAAAATCACCTTCGGAAAACACTGATGAAGCCGTCGGCTTCCTTTTGAAGCCGCCGGCTTCAACCCTTTTTGGTCGAAAACTCATTTCCAGACCCTTTTAAAACCAAGCCGGTCGCCCAAGCCGCCGGCCTTAAGCTGAATCAGCCGGCTTCAATAGGAAGCAGCCTGATTCGACCCAGAACAGCAGATTTGTGCACTTATGTCCCAAAACTCGAACTTTAAACGTGCATAACTTTTGAACGACAACACCTGGTGACCTGAAATTTTGCAGGCAACTTTACTTTAACTATAAGAACGTTTCTACTTTCACACTTTTTCAAATTTCGCGATAACCCTCGTTTTGACCCGTTAACTCAATTTCGGCATATTTTCACCAAAATTTTGACATACTAAGTTTCAAATGACACCACTTCTGCTTTTAGGATTTTGACCACTTTTCCAATATCACATTTAAGACTTGTGGGCATAATCACATTTAACATTTATCGAGTATAATTCGTTTTGACTCTTTATAGTATTGGTCGCCCAATTGGGCACCAAATGACCCGATTGGGTTTTTGATCCTTTCAACATATTCTTTTGGTAAATTCTCACCCAATTGACTTATCTAAGTCAAACTAACTTACTAACATCAACATTTGACCATAACTTCAACTTTTGACATTTTTGACTTTCATAACTAACTTTTAAACATTCAAGTAACTTTCATACATTAAACTTTACATTACAAGTCTCACCACACAAACTTTGACTTCAACTCTATCTCTGACTTTGACCATAGAGCTGACTTTTCTCAAAACATTACATATACTACAAGTGAGACTCCATATCATTTTCAAAACATCAAACTACATGTCATAAACTTTACAAAACGGGGTGTACATATATCAAGAGCATGATTAAGAGGGATAAGACTTGTTACCGAACTAAGTAACAAGCTCCACCAAAAGCTTCACACGTGCCCTTTACCCAAGTCCCCTCTATTGACACTTGGCTCACCTGAAACATTTAAACATAACACGTAAGCTAATGCTTAGTAAGTAATGGAAGCTTTAACATAAACATAAACATCATCACATTAAGGATCCCTAAACATCATCATGTTAACTAATACTAGTTAACATTTATACCAAGCTAATGGTCATGATCCATTACTTGGAAAACCGTCAAGCTAATGGCTCACCCATTACTTGACTCCACACTCATATCCATCTACTTACCTTTATCTTGAAACTTTATACAACTTGAACTAACTTCTTTTTGCTTGATCACCTATACATATAAACACATAGCATGATCAATTAACATAACTCTTTTACTTTCTTAACTTTAATCTCATTAACAAGGTGCTAGACCTCTAACACATATCTCAACACTTTTACTAAATCTCATAAATAGGTGTTACTCACTAACACCAATCATATATCATTAGTGTTCCATATTTTAGATTTCTAAGCACATGTAATTAGGTAAACATCACTTTCATAATCATAATCATCACCAATTCATCTTAATTCTTCAATTCTCCAATACACATAAACTATAAAAACCCAATTACTTATGAATATGATTCATTTAATCAAACTAATAAGAATTAATCATAGCATAGAACCTAGAAACACATATGGAACACTAATCAAACTAATTACTAACTTTAATCAACTTTCTCATATCTAGGGTTTATAGAAACTTAAACCCTAACATAAATTAAGCTCAAAGAAAGATCAAACATACCTTATAAAAGCTTAATTTGATGATTACAAACTTCAATCACATAAACCCTAACTTGATTGTTGATTATTGCACTTGTTTCTTGTTTTCCCTCCAATTCTCACGCACACATACTGTAACATCCTCGTTTTGGACCTAGTAGAAATCGGTAATTTCTTTATTTAGTTAATTATTTAATTGTGTCTTAAATAATTAATGTATTGTGATAATTGAAAATAATCGGTCAAACAGTTAAATGGCTTATTGTGGATAGTAAAATATTGCATGTTTTAAATTAATTTAGTTGACGGTAAAATAAAATTGTATTTCCTCGCAAACGGTTTTTAAGTTCCAGACAATAATAAATACGGGGAATGAAAATTAGCACTTATATGGTATGTTATATAGGATGGGTTGGTTTTTATCCCCACACAAATACATACATACGTACGTGCATACAAACACATAAACCCTAGATCCTTGAACCCTTTTTCATCAAATTGAAGAACACAAACTCGAATTCAAGCTTCTAGCATGTAGATTATCATCTTCTAATCCTTCTTTTCAACTTGTAACTTTCTAATCTTTGAATTATGAAACCTAGAAATTGGGGGTTTTAGTGTTCTTGAGCAAAATCCGAATTTAGGGTTTCAAAAGTGTAAATTGATGTTAGTTAAGCTTCAATAACAAGTATTAATCATTCTAGCATCATCTTAATCATGTTATATGTGTTAATTTCGTGTTTGAGATAACCCTAGAAATTGGGGGTTTTGAGTAATTGCTTAATTGGTAGGATGTTCATGAAATAGAAGCTTGAGATGATGATAAAATTGTTAGTTGATGTTTAAATGATGATTAAAATCTAAGCCTAACCTTGAAATGAAGAAAATGATATATGATCACTAATAAAGGTTATGTGTTTAGTTGATAATTCAAGAATTGGAGCTTCTATGTTTAGAATAATGATGTATGATTGATAAGTGTTGATTAAAGATGATGATTTACATTGATTATGCTAAGGGTTGTGAAATTGGTTAAGTGTTCATGAGAATTTTGATAATCATGATGAGTTTGATGGTTTATATGAAGAAAGTAGTATGATTTGCTAATAAGAACCCTTAATTGATAATTAAAGAGGACGGTGTGAAATTAGTTGGTTAAGTATTCATTAGATCAAATATTGATGTTTTGATGAATAATTGATGTGGAAAGTTAGTAATCTTGTTAATGGTTTCATTATATTAGTTAACAATGATGGAGATGAATGTTGGATTAATACAAATTAATGATAAATGGTTTGATGTAATTACAATTGTATGATATTATATTAATATTGAGGCAAGTGCCAAATGACTAACTTGTGTTGTGTTATTGTATTCTCAGATGTGGAGAAGACTCAGTGACATTAGACTACTGAGTGGACGACTATGATTGTCGGTGAGTGGATCTTGGACTTTCTGTCTAAGTTAGTTGTAACAACATGGTTACAACGGGTAAACTTGGTTTATTGCAATGATTGCATTATTATTATATTAGCATGATGGCTAAACTTTGATTGATTATTGGCGTTCGCATACTATGATAGTTGTGGACTATTTGATTTGGTGGGGGTCAACTAATGTGTTGGGTTTGGATACTATTACTAGGACTTCGCAAGTGCCTTGTACATGTGTTGGACACTGAAATTGCGTCGTGTGTAGTAATAGTACCAAACTATCGGTTTAACCTCTGATTTGGCCGTTAGTTGGTTTTAAGTGTTACTTGGGGAACCATCCGCGGCATGAGGGTACCTCAAGGACCACCGATCCTTCTATGTTGCTTGTGCATTGCTTGGTTATAGGCATGTGTTAAGCTGAGTTAGATTGATAGCTTGGGATCTATTCACTTAGCTTCGTGCTAACCCCTCATTACTTCTTGCAGGTTTACTTTTGTATGTGGGTGGGCAAGAAGTATCATATGGAATGGAATGTTTGACAGGCTCACTCTGAAATGGATAATACGTTAACGATTTAACAACACATTAGGATTTCTATAACACCTAAACTTAATGTGTGTAATGATTAGAATAATCTAGTTTTAAAGGTTTGTATGTAAGTGGATTGCTATTTGAAATGTATGTATGCAATCTACTGATTTCTATTAATCATGCGCTTCCGATATGTTTAAAAAAAAAATGTCCTTGTATTTCGAGACGGGTGTTATAAATTGGTATCAGAGCATAGGTTTGGGTGAATTGTACATTATAAGATGTTCAATCCCAAACTTAGATTTGTGTCAAGTCAAACATTCCAGGGATGGGGTTTAGTGGTTGCATGAGAAAGTTGCTATTAAATGTGTGCTAACCTATAACAATATGCAACAGTGTTGTTTTGAATGCAGAGACGGAGGAACATGAGGAACTGTCTGGTATTCTCAATGATTCCTCAATACTCGTGGGCCTAGATGTGCCAGGTAATTTCTGATAAGCTTGATGAATTTTAATAAGCTTTGACTGTTTGCTTTACTATGATATGATTGTTAGTAAAGTAAATTGAATTATTGGTGAATATCGCTTGTTAATAAGTTGATAAATGCAAGGTGTGATTATAGATCTTTGCTAGGGAATTATTTGATAAATGATAAACTGAATTGATGTGACTTGATATGATGAAATTAATGGGATGTTGGTATTCTCCATTAATAGGTTTCGAGTCGTGTTGTTATGTGAATTAGAAAGAGTCTAGTTGTTAGAATATGTGTTTTGACTTGGTAAAGTCAAGTTGAATGTGGTCGTGTCAAACTTGATAATAACTATGTTACGAAGTGATGAATGTACTAGATTTTTATGTGTTTAGCATTGATCATAATTGGGTTGAATTATGATCTTTGTATTGAAAGTGTTAAGATAGAAAGTCAAAGTGGTCAACGAGTCCAAATGTGTGTTGACAAGTTGTGAAAAGTTAAAGTGATTATGAATTTGGAAAATTTGTTGAAATTGATTTAAAAATGATGATTTTAATGTGGATTGGTGTTTTATAGTTATAGCATAATACCAATATTGAAAATGGTTTTGTTTGACTTGGAATAGTCAACAAAGTATGAATTGATTGTTTGAATAGTGGTTATATGGGTTGAAAACCCAAATGGGTTGTTAAAGTACCCAAATGGGTCGGTTATTGGTCAAATGGTTAATATGCATGTGGGTTCGAAAATAATGAATGTTAAAGTGACTTTAAGTCATAAGTATAGTAACAAAGTGCGTGAAGGTGTTTGGATAGTCAATGTGGTTGTTTGGTTGAAAATGCCCAATTGGACCCTAAACGGGTCAATGAGTCAAAACAGGATATAATGTGTATATATAGATGATGAATGTGCCCACACGTCATAATTATATGTAGAAACATGTTGGCAAAGGGTGGAACCCTGAAAGTATGCCGTTTGGAATATAGCGTGTCAACCAAAATGGTCCAAAATGGTCTAAAATTGGTTATATGGTCGTTTTCTCGTAAAACGTGTAATTTGAAAAAGTGTAAAAAGGAAAAGTTTCATTTTGATTATATGAAGGTGCCTGCAAAATTTCAGAGTCTAACTCTTTACGGTTTAGGAGATATGCGCGTTTGAATTTCGTGTTTTTGCACTAAAATTTCTGAGTTGCTGCAGCATGTTGAATCCGGTCGTATTCCCATGAATACGTACGTATTCCAATGAATCCGGACGGATTCCTTGACCGTATTCCTTAAAAATGGTTCTGTCTCATGAAGTTGGCGGGAATACGGCGGATTCCCCGGAATCCTGGCGGATTCCCATGAATACGGACGTATTCCCTTGAATACGAACGTATTCCCTTGTTTTGAGACTTTTTTTGTGTTATGTGTTATATTAAGTGAGTTTAATATGAAAATTTGTAAATTTCGACGTTCGACGTAATGTTAGACGTAGAATTTCCGCTAGAAAATTTCGGTGTCCGAGTAAGATGAAATTTACATGTCCACTCAAAAACGGGCCAACGATCAAAGCTCATCGCGTTGCCATGAGCCCTGTCAGTTTTTGGCACTTCGGGGTCGTTTGGGACCCGAAAATCGCGTTTTATTGTTTTTCGGACATTATTTCGGACTTTTAGCTTATGATTTGTATTGGGCTTTTGTTTCTTTGAGCCCAGGGATCATTCCTATGACTAAATATAATGTAAAAACTTGTTTTAAGCGGTTCACCCATTTTATTATGTATGAATCGTTTGTAAGCGGTTTAACTAACTGCATAGTATACCAGTAAGGGTATTGTTGATTGTTGCTTGTTAGGGTAAATAGATATTGATTATATGAATCATGAAAAAATATGAGATATGTTTGAAATAAGTGTTTTAAGAGTTGAGGAAATAATTATATGAACTTACTCTTGTTTGATAACTGAACATGGAAAGTTTATTGTTAATCAACTTAGGAATTATATATTGATGAATATAGGTGGAATATGACATGACATTTTAATAAGGCACTTAGTGCTAAATGTTATATATAGTATTATATGTAATAACTAAGGTATTAAGTGATTGATATTGAATCCAGTGATAAAGGTGTTAAATTGACTTAGTTATGTTAAACTCTACACCTGTGTTAATGTAATAATAAGAATTTTAGTGAACAATTGGATTATTATGTCTACTTAATTATGTGAGTAGTTTCACACTCAAAGTAATAAATGAAAAAAAAAAAAATAGTAGCAAATAAATATTTGATTGTATACCTGTTGTTAAGGTGTTGTATATGTGTGTTAGCTTGGATATCAAATTTGTGAAATATGTAATAGTAAAAGTTAATCACTTTGAAGATGGATGGTATGAAGTGGCCTGAGAATGAAGTGTGACTGACATAATATGACGACGTCTGGCCAACGTATTTATATTATGCCATTTCACATGGAGTTGTTGAGGTTATTAAGTACCCAATGAAGCTAAATGATTTTAAAATAACGGATGACATATGTTGACCTGCGGTTATGAAATAGTTATTGACTGACTAATATATGGTGGTAGTAAGCTGCTCAACCAGTGTTAATTTGGAGACGTTGTAAAAAGAAGAATTTGAACGGGTTATACTACTTGTTAAAAATGAGTATGTGATTATTTGTTGCAATGTTTGTGAAACGCCCTGAAAACAGAACCATTTTTTTTTTTACACTTTCGGTTTATGACACTCTCGATAATGTCCCATGACTATCCCATATGTATAGTTTAACCTCAATAGTTATTCCTAGTTAAAACAAGCTTTTTAAGACCAAAAATTTCATTTTTCAATGTCAAACACGATCCGGGAAAGTGGGCGGGATCGCGTTCCTTAGTTATAAACTTTCGGTTACCATTTTTGCCTTGCGAACGCGATCCTGGAAATGTGGTCGGGATCGCGTTCCTTAGTGCAATTCCAAAAGTCAGCAAAAGTCAACTTTTAACCAATTTCAAACCCGCATAACTTTTTACTCGTTGCGAGTTAGGACCTGAAATTTTGCACAAACAACCACTATAACATTATAAAACTTTCTCTTTTGACACTTTTTCAAATTTTACAAAAATAATCATTTTGAACGTGTCACCAATTTAGTGCCATTTCGGCCACTTTGGTGAACATATCAAATTCCAAACCACATGGTCTCTAACTTAACCCTTTAGCACACTCACTTAACACTTGAAAACAAACTTAGAAAACACATTTGACCATTGATTCACTTTCATTTTCACACCCAACCACATAATTGACCCATTTTGACACTTTCGACCCGTTTAACCAAAACAACCATAATTTAACCAAACGACACCCTTTTTCCACTCATATATGACTCTTTCGACATTGTTGACTATTTGTCAACTTCATCTTTGACCAACCAATCACATTCGACACTAAATCACTTTTCACAAATTTGACCCAAACCGAACCAATCATATGACTTCATATCCAAGTCACTAACTTCACATAAACTTTCTATCCACGTGTCGCTAGCCAAACCTCAACCTACAACATAAACACTGAAACGGGTAAGCACAACTGCTTAGTGAGTACACAGGCAATTAAACAAGCAATTCCACATAACACTTAATACATATCAACACAATTACATAATCACAACATCACTATGCTCTGAACACTGAACACTGATCACTGAGTACCATATCACATCGATATGCATGCTAACACTATTTCACTGAGTACCATACCACAACGGTATGTATTCTAACATTGTTTCACTGCATACACATATTCCACATAATCCATATATATTAACACATTATCTTCCACCCAATTGTGTAGCCTCTTACCCAACAGTAATCCGGATCCGACACAATTGAATCATACACTATCAATTTAACATAACATCATAATCACATAATCTCAATTATGTAATCCACATAAATTAACACATTAATTTTCACCCAATTGTGTAGCCTCTTACCCAACAGTAATCCGGATCCAACACAATTGAATCATACACTATTCTCCACCAATTCTTTCCTTTACCTTCAAGCTAGTGACATATTCATTACTCGCTAATGAGATAATCACTACTGACTTTTCCAAATAATATGTATTCACATAACAATTAAATATAACAAGTAATTTAACACAATTAACTATTAAAAGCAATAAACATAAATAAACAACATAACAATTAACTTTCCTTGATTGTGCAACCCTCTAGCCCGCAAGCTATATGGTACTACACAACCAAATCACCTGTTTAACCCCCGTATCACTCACCATACTCTCTTAGTCGATTTCACCATTGAAAGCACTCCACGTCTTTATCACCTACATAATTCATATATGATACATACAACACTTTTAGACACTAATCATCATTAGGCTAACTATTAATCATATTCATACTCTATTAACACTTCTAATTACACTATTAAGCTTATTACATGTATTCCTCTTAATTCATCAAAACCTTTATGAACATATTACTAACTTATAAATCTTTAACTCATTTTAACACTAATTCTTTCACTATTTAACTTCACTAGCATCAATTTAACATATTAAACACATATTCATATCATAATCACTAGTTTTATGAAACCCCACCAAAACCCCACTTTGATTACTAGCTTCTTACTTCAAATTAATCACTTTCATGATGATACATAGTTCATAATCATTATCAAAACACTAATTAACACTAGTTTAATCATATTCAAACCCAAATTTTCGGATTAAAATCATTAACCCTTAAAAACCCCATGAAAATTCAAAACCCTAGATTAAATCATAAAGAAATCACTTTCAATATGTTATATGATCACTAACAAGCTTATTACAACGAATTATCATCAATTCCATCAAATTAAAACCCTAAATTCGGATTGAAACTCTTAATTTCTCATAACTTCATAAAACCCATGAAACTAGGTTAAGAACATAAGATAAATCACTTACAATTGATGAAGATGATGAAGAAGATCATGAATTAGGCATTAGAAGAATCAAAATCAAAGAATTAAGCTAAATAATTGAAGCATGAATCGTCCCTGAGGTTTCTCCCTTTTCTCTGGCTCTCTCTAAAACACTCTGGAATAATATGTACGTATGTATGTGTAATATTAGATATAAGTGATTTAATTTTATTCCCCTTTTTAAACCCTACAGTCTAGAACTGATAAAACCATTTACGTTTTTCACTATATCTCGTTATCTACATAATAATATATCGTAATAAAAATATATCCGCATACGATATTAAAACCTGAAACTTGGGGTGTTACAGTTTGAGGCTTAGTGAAGATTAGCATAGCCGGATAGCCTAGTATTAGAAAATTATGTGAAACTATGTCCTTGAGAAAAAGTAAAATAGTTAGGAAAATAAGAGTTTTACTTGTTGGATTGATAATATTATTATAATTACGTGCGAATTACATATAATCTTTCGGATTTCTGCATATCTAATGACTAGATAAAGTGGTAAATTGTAATTTGAAAAAGTTACGTGATGAGAAAAGTTAAGTAGAGGTCGGTTAAAGTGGATTAAATAGGTGAATATTGTTGAAAAATGTGTTGATGATTAGCACATTTTGATAATGTGGTACGTGTGCTAGTATAGCAAGGTACCCATTGAACGAGACTTAGCATGTATCCAATAATATTTGGTGCTAAGTGATTGTGTAACTATATGATAACGGTATTAACCATAGGATTTGACCTCTACTTTGCTTATTAATATGTGGTTAGTGTTACATGATTCCGTGATACTTTAATAAAAATGGGTTTCATGTACCTCAGTGATATGTGGATATTAGCGTGGATGCTAATTATAATTGAAAATTGAATTTCATTGATGATATGTGTATTGTGGTTTCCATAACCACTGTTTTTGTTATTGAAAAGGATATAATTCATATACTGATTTTTAAGATCTAGCATGTCGCTAGATTCTGGTTATGAGAGTATATTACTTTATTTAGTTAAGTGATTTACTTATGTTAATTGATAACTTGTTTTAAAGTGATCATTGTGTATATAAAATATTAATAAGATTCGGATACATTATATGTGCTGAAATGAGAAATTGGAGCATGTACATTTGGATATGTGCATGTGTAATTAGGTTGAAAACATATATCTTAAAGTGGATTAAATGTATACATATTTTGTGTATGTGCAATTAGTGATAAATAATCATGTATTTAGGGAATTAGATATAGAGTGTGAACCAAACTTCACACGAGGTATGATGTGATTAAATTCCCTAGATTAATTAAGGATGATTAGATTTCGAGGACGAAATCTCTTTAAGGGGGAGAGATTTGTAACATCCTCGTTTTGGACCGAGTAGAAATCGGTAATTTCTTTATTTAGTTAATTATTTAATTGTGTTTTAAATAATTAATGTATTGTGATAATTGAAAATAATCGGTCAAACAGTTAAATGGCTTATTGTGGATAGTAAAATATTGCATGTTTTAAATTAATTTAGTTGACGGTAAAATAAAATTGTATTTCCCCGCAAACGGTTTTTAAGTTCCAGACAATAATAAATATGGGGAATGAAAATTAGCACTTATATGGTATGTTATATAGGATGGGTCGGTTTTTATTCCCACACAAATACATACATACGTACGTGCATACAAACACATAAACCCTAGATCCTTTAACCCTTTTTCATCAAATTGAAGAACACAAACTCGAATTCAAGCTTCTAGCATGGAGATTATCATCTTCTAATCCTTCTTTTCAACTTGTAAGTTCCTAATCTTTGAATTATGAAACCTAGAAATTGGGGGTTTTAGTGTTCTTGAGCAAAATCCGAATTTAGGGTTTCAAAAGTGTAAATTGATGTTAGTTAAGCTTCAATAACAAGTATTAATCATTCTAGCATCATCTTAATCATGTTATATGTGTTAATTTTGTGTTTGAGATAACCCTAGAAATTGGGGGTTTTGAGTAATTGCTTAATTGGTAGGATGTTCATGAAATAGAAGCTTGGAATGATGATAAAATTGTTAGTTGATGTTTAAATGATGATTAAAATCTAAGCCTAACCTTGAAATGAAGAAAATGATATATGATCACTAATAAAGGTTATGTGTTTAGTTGATAATTTAAGAATTGGAGCTTCTATGTTTAGAATAATGATGTATGATTGATAAGTGTTGATTAAAGATGATGATTTACATTGATTATGCTAAGGGTTGTGAAATTGGTTAAGTGTTCATGAGAATTTTGATAATCATGATGAGTTTGATGGTTTATATGAAGAAAGTAGTATGATTTGCTAATAAGAACCCTTAATTGATAATTAAAGAGGACGGTGTGAAATTAGTTGGTTAAGTATTCATTAGATCAAATATTGATGTTTTGATGAATAATTGATGTGGAAAGTTAGTAATCTTGTTAATGGTTTCATTATATTAGTTAACAATGATGGAGATGAATGTTGGATTAATACAAATTAATGATAAATGGTTTGATGTAATTACAATTGTATGATATTATATCAATATTGAGGCAAGTGCCAAATGACTAACTTGTGTTGTGTTATTGTATTCTCAGATGTGGAGAAGACTCAGTGACATTAGACTACTGAGTGGACGACTATGATTGTCGGTGAGTGGATCTTGGACTTTCTGTCTAAGTTAGTTGTAACAACATGGTTACAACGGGTAAACTTGGTTTATTGCAATGATTGCATTATTATTATATTAGCATGATGGCTAAACTTTGATTGATTATTGGCGTTCGCATACTATGATAGTTGTGGACTATTTGATTTGGTGGGGGTCAACTAATGTGTTGGGTTTGGATACTATTACTAGGACTTCGCAAGTGCCTTGTACATGTGTTGGACACTGAAATTGCGTCGTGTGTAGTAATAGTACCAAACTATCGGTTTAACCTCTGATTTGGCCGTTAGTTGGTTTTAAGTGTTACTTGGGGAACCATCCGCGGCATGAGGGTACCTCAAGGACCACCGATCCTTCTATGTTGCTTGTGCATTGCTTGGTTATAGGCATGTGTTAAGCTGAGTTAGATTGATAGCTTGGGATCTATTCACTTAGCTTCGTGCTAACCCCTCATTACTTCTTGCAGGTTTACTTTTGTATGTGGGTGGGCAAGAAGTATCATATGGAATGGAATGTTTGACAGGCTCACTCTGAAATGGATAATACGTTAACGATTTAACAACACATTGGGATTTCTATAACACCTAAACTTAATGTGTGTAATGATTAGAATAATCTAGTTTTAAAGGTTTGTATGTAAGTGGATTGCTATTTGAAATGTATGTATGCAATCTACTGATTTCTATTAATCATGCGCTTCCGATATGTTTAAAAAAAAAAAATGTCCTTGTATTTCGAGACGGGTGTTATACATACGTATATGATTTATCTGGAACTTTTCTGAAGTTTGTAGGAAGTAAACTTTTAACATTTTACACACTAACCCCCTGAACTTTAGTTCTTTACACATCTAACCCTTCTAACAGATTTTCTCTAATTTGGTTAGTCCTTCTAACCAAATTCTAACCATTCAGTTAGTTTAAACATTTAACATATTAAATACATATAAAAACTGAAACGTAAACGTATATTAAACTATAAAAACTTACGTATTTTAGGGGTGTTACAAAGTTTGCGGATGTTTATTGTTTAGTTTGAGTGGTTTTAACATATAATTTAGACCAAATAAGATTCTTCCGTCCCAATTTAATTGTTCCCTCAATAAAAAACACGCAGTTTAATAAAAACATAAGTTTTATTGTTTTCTCTTTCAACTTTTGCCAGAATGACAGTTTTACCTATAACTGATTAATTATTTCTTTCTTTACATGTTTGTAATTATAATTTCAAGTAAGGGTAATATGGTAATCAAGATTCAACTTTAGGCCTCGTTTGGTTCGCAGAATGTTTTTGAAGAAATTGGAATCTGTCAATGGAATTGGAATGTGAATGATTGGAATATGAAAGAAGTGGAATGTGAATGTGTTGTAATCTGTCATGTTTGGTTGACAGGAATCGAATGGAATTCGAATTAATAATAATAATAAAAATATAAATAAATAAAATAACTATAATATTAATATACTATTAAGAAATAAAATGTAATAAAATAACTATATATATATATATATATATATATATATATATATATATATATATATATATATATATATATATATATATATATTCTTATGATCATTTTTTATATTTTATAACATATATCATAAAAATAAAAATGTAAAAATAACATTGAAATAATATTTAAATAATTATTTTTTTATAAAAGAACATAAGTTTAACATTAAAATAATATTTTGATATAATTTAAGTATTAGTAAAAAAAATTATAAAAGAATTTTTTAATCAACAATCTGAATTCCAATGAAATCACAAGTCTTTCATCCAATATGCTAAGGAATCTGAATTCCTTCGTCTGAGGGAATACAGAGGATTACAATTCCTTCTAATTATGTGAAACAAACGTAATGCACTGGAATCTGCATTCCATTCTGCCAACCAAACAGAATATGACATGGAATTCAGATTCCAATTCCATCAGATTCCTACGAATTATGTGAACCAAACATGCCCTAAACTAATTATGAAAAATGATCTCAACCAAGGTGATCAAATCATTCCGGTTTCAACGGTTTCGATCAAATCATAAACATCAATCTCTATTTTTTTCCTTTTCATAAACATTAAGGAGTATATATAAACAAGAATAATTACTAGAAATTATTAATTTTTAATTTACTCTTATTTAGTAATCTCGATAGTTTAATTCTTAATCTTATTTAGTCAAAATTGTTTAATATATAAACATAATATTAGCATTATTCTAAACACATTTATTGAAAGACGAAGAGACTAAATTTTCTTAATTCTGTTTTCTTGAACAAAAGAAAGAAATAAGAAAAAAATGAATATAATAATCGGCTTGAACTCCAACATTAACTTGCTTTAGAAAAACAATATTTTAAAAAAAGTTCATCAACCATTGAAAGAATTCTTTGCTATGAGTACATCTTAGCAAGTATGATAATTTTTCTATAAAATTGATATGAGATGTTACACTGTACTCAAATACTACTTTATCTAACCACGAGCTTCTAGCTGAAGTGGTTACCCAAATCCCACCAGGGGGAGGTTTTACTCTCCTAGGCGAGGCCTGCCTTTTCTGGGGCGATAGAGCTGAGGTTTCCTCTTGCGTGCGTAAAGGGAAGGGCGTCATTGCCTATTGAGCTAAGTCCGACCTTGTTGTGTGGACTCGCTACGCTTCTAGGCTAGAGGTCATGTAACCACAATTGTTGTTCCAAAGAAAATAAAAAATACTGCTTCATCTTTTTACATTTGTCTTAATTAATAATTATGTATAGTTGGCCATTCAATGATGATAAAACGCAAAGGTTACTTGGAATCTAGTCAATACTTCGTATAAATCTTTTGTATTTTAGTTTTCTTTAAACAAAGGGTTACTTTACTAGAACGTACCTCCAGGATGCATATGTGTCTCATGTAAGTTCATATTTCCTAAGGTTGGACATAATGCACGAGATATATCAACCATATGATTGCAAAAAAAATCTGACATAATGTCCAAATAGATCCGACAAACATTAAAAGGCGTTCTGTTTCAAGTACTATCTCCGCATCAAAAACAATGTACGAAGTCATATACGAATGCTGAAAATATATTAAACGAAACCAACACAAGCTAGATACATTACGTACGGATACCATTTTTGGACCATAAGTTATAGCTTATTGAAGGTTAGGCATCCATTGCCTTCATCCACATAAAAAGAACTTTTAGGACACATTAAGGATCTACCAAGAACCATGTCTCCAAATTGTCGGAAAACACAACTAATTTCAACCACTCGTATCTCCTAGGTGGCCGGTCCATACCTAGATTGCTTCAAACGTCAAAGTACTTAAAGGACATAGATTATATATGGAAACCCTCGATCAATTAATCTTCATGTTAAGTTTCTTGCATCAAACAATTTCTTAACATAATGTCACAAGTTTACATTTTTACCCATATATATGTATATGTCAGTTATCAACTTATCAAGGATCATGTGTACGTACGTACCCATCATAAGCCTATAGTTAATCTGTGAAAATGAATATTATCATTGATTTTATGGATTAGTTGGACCAAGATCTCACACCATAGAAAACATATTAAAGATGATACATTGATTGTGGAATATTTTCATTTGCCTAACACTCACTCAACTAACCACATGTTCTTGACAGGAGACATTCCAGACATTCATGAAAAATACTCTAAACTTGGCCTCTTTCGAGAACGTCTTCAATCACTATATATACATGTCAGTTTTTGGTGAGATTTGCAATTACAACATTCGTATGTTCTTCCACTGGAATCTAGAGAAAAATCTATAAAAACGTACGTACCCATTGATCATGATGACGGCTAGGAAGCTCTTGAAGATGGCTAAAAAATGGCAGAAAGAGGCTTCAAAAGGTTGTTGTAACGATAGAGTGGCAAACAAGGGTCATTTCGTTGTTTACACAAGTGACAAGAATCGTTTTGTGATCCCCTTACGATATCTAAACACCAATATTTTCAGAGAGCTTTTGAAGATGTCCGAGGATGAGTTTGGTCTTCCAACGAATGGTCCTATCACTCTCTTTTGTGACTCGTCACTCATGAGTTACTTGATCAACATGGTTGACCGAGGCTTGACTACAGAGTTGGAGAAGGCATTATTAGTTTCAATTGCTAGTAATCGTTGTTCCATTGATCATGGAAGTGAAAGTAGTAACCGGTCATTACTTTATAGTTATTAAACAATAATGATTTCTTCATTTTATGTTAGCTAGACTTTTAGGAGATAGCATCTGTAGCTTTTGTTTGTTATAACTGAGAAAAGAACAATGTATTAGAAACATTGAGCATGTTTTATTTACTATATGCTCCAAATAAAAAAATAAAAAACACACAATCATATACGGGGTTGATTGAATAACTAGAACCCTCTGTTTGAAATAACGCAGCAGCCTCTAAACTCTCATAGTAGTGATATCTTTTATAACGAAAAACACACACCCCTAGGCCCTAACTCACATACATGTTATTTACACATTCCACACATTCAAAGTAGTAATATGTGTTTGTGTTCTTGTTATATATTTTTCTCCTCCAGATAACAACCACATGAAGCTCCATTTATAGGCTAATTAAATTTAGCCAAAATGTGACCGAGTGGATCACCTCTTGGTGTAACACAAAATAAAGGACTGTGGACTGACAGTTGCAACCGATATGCCATCCAAAATCAACCCCGTTCTCCCTATTTCTCGTTGACCGAGTTACACACAAAGTCTATTTGTTAGTTTGTGCATCGTCATGTTGTACCGTGTACCAATCATATTGTACCATCACTTATGCATGAGTTGATTGCACACTCTTCTTCACTTCATCTGCTAAATATTTTCCAACCTTCAGGTAAAACTCCAGTACTTTAGAGGGTTCACATAAAAATTGAATATTCGTGTTAATAAATTGCTAACTAATAAGTCAAATATGATCTATATATACTTATACATGCCTTATAGTGGAGAACTTAATGCAAGACCTTTAATTTAATGAGTTTACGAACTAAAGTACCTTAACATCTCCATTAGCATATAAGGCGGTGCATTGATGATAGATAGTTAAAAGTTTTGTACAATATGCATTTCTTTCGTATTCACAAATTTCTTGAACCTGTCGCTCATATCAGTGTAGCTAATTGTACAAACCAGTTGTCTGGACCCAACCATGTGACAATAATATTCTTAATTATGTTGTTTGGTTTCCCATACAATGTTGGTGCACCTATCACCTTGTTTTGATGACAGAGATCTTAATTATAGATTTTCTAGACAGGGGAGGATCTAGAAAACAAAACAGAGTATGCAGTGTTGTTTGGTGTAGTACATGATGTCTGTTGGTAAATATACAAGCACAACAGATTAAATGGAAACAAACAAATTATCTGGAGTAGTATCTTCAATTTCAGATTCTATATTGCCATTCTATCAACTCTTTGTGTTATAGATTTAAAAAGTTAGAGGGTCGTATATAAACAAATACTAAGATATACACTTTTTAACTACAAAATGTACTACTTCTATTTTTGCTTCAGCAAGCATGAGAAACTAGTTGTTGCCTGGTGTCTTCTTGACGAACATAAGAAGATAGATGACTACTTTTAGTAACCAAAGACAGCATCAAATCTCTCTCTTTGCCCAGGCTTGCACGTTGTTGGATTAAGTTAGCTGCATCCTTCATGAATGATGCATCACATGGGAAAGTGATTGGCCCGTTGCTTGGCAGTCCGAATTCTTCTTCTGACATGGTTAAAAGCTCCTTAAAGATGTAAGTGTTGAGGTATCCTAAAGGAAAAACAAAGCGGTTTCCATCGAGTGTGTACACAACAAAATGACCTTTCTCAACTTTCATTGTTGAATTTGTGTAACAATCTTTAAAATCTCCTGGGTGTGACATACATTTCCGTCGAATGGTTGCTATTTCATGAGATTTTCTTGCAATCTTGATCAACTTCTTTGAGCCAATCATCATCCTGTTTTTCTGTGTGTTGTTTTAAAATGTACTGTAATAAAATGAGGTTTCTGTTTGTTCTGTTCTTGCTTGAAGGAGATATGGTTGTATATATATGCATACAGAAGGTGGCCTTCAATGTGTACTATGTATGGGAGATATGGAGCAACAGCATGTGCCTAGTTGATTCACAACCATGAGAATGAAAAGTCCACTTTTTGGATGACAATGACTGTCCATAAAATTCTCTTCTGATCAAACAAATGGATCTTTCTAGTTCTAGTCATTGAATTACATTTGTGTGATTCAGAATGATCCCTTCTGAATGAGTATTCTAGCTTGGGTACAAAACCATGTGCAATGTCGTACCACAATCATAAATGAAAAAAGAACAACGACACTCTTGAAGCCATAAGTACCAATTGTTTTTTAAGCAACATAACTAATGAAATGAGTAATGCTAAATACGACTACTTACATAGACCCACAAGTAGGCTTCATTTTCCGATTTGTTGAATTTTTTTTCTCTCTTAATTTCATCCAATCAATTTTTCAGACCTACCAATCACATCTTTAGGTCTATATGTAGTCATATGCATTTAGGCCTACCAATCATTTTCCTATTGAAATTGAATTATATGAAACTTACAATTAAGGTCATGTAGACATTTTTTCAGCTAATGTCAAATTAGAACGGAAAATCATTATTCAACACAATCTTAAGAGTGAAAAGACAATCTTATTAATTTTGCAAAACACTGATTTACTTAGAGAGGAAGATAGAGAGAATTCATCACTCCTTTCAAGTTTAAAGATTTC
Organism: Helichrysum umbraculigerum; assembly: GCA_949592205.1. Taxonomy (NCBI): domain Eukaryota; kingdom Viridiplantae; phylum Streptophyta; class Magnoliopsida; order Asterales; family Asteraceae; genus Helichrysum; species Helichrysum umbraculigerum. The sequence goes on from CATIUR010000001.1 coordinate 171,240,065, forward strand.
CAACTTTTGCAAGTATCACAATACCAAGCTAAGGCTGAAGGTAAGTATCACAGTATGAATACATGCCTTTGAGAAGAATTACTTAATGTTATTTAGTGATTCTTCAAGGTTACTTACAAAGTTACAAAAGATGGTGCTTATATAGGGGTTTTACTTTTGGCAAGTCAAGCCAAAAACTCATAACTTTACAGCTGACGATGTCTTAAATAATAGCTAGCCTACATAAAGATGTACTATATGAAAAACAGTCAAACAGAGACACTAAAAGATTTGTGGTTCATCTTTATTAACCGGATGCCACAAACTCTAAAAGCAACAAACTGAGTGGTTCAAGTCAAGTTTTGGAAGACCTCTAAAAGAACACCAAATTAGATGCAGAATCTGGAGGATCCTGTAAGGCAAAGACATGTGTTTAGATGAATAAAGACGGATACATGCACTCGTGTGTGGTGTTAACATTCCTTGGTCTCACACCAATTTTAAATGTAGATGTGGGGGAGATCCAAAAGGTAGATAACTATAGGTATTAGCTTTTAAAAAAGTTTCCAAATAATATTGTATGCAAAAACAGTTACAATGTTAGTGTTACAGATTTCCATCATTTGTAGACTGAAAGCTGATCACAGATGCTATAAATGTTAACTTTATGAAGAAGTACTGCATCATAATCCACAATAGGCCAGCATTAATTTCAAATCAAAAGTATACTGTTAAAACCAGAGTAATTAGCAACGGATAGTACACTGATCATTAAAATAAGGGTAAATAATGGTTTAATCACCAAACTTTCAACTTTTTTTCGTTTTAACCCTTCAACTTTTTTTTTAACGTTTTAAGCCTTCAACTTACGGGTTGACCAATTTTTAATCCCTTCACTTTAATTGACCGTACGAAACAGCCATTTGTATGACTTGTAACCGGCGACGTGGCAATTGTACACAAAGCCAAAGAATTAGCGACGACATGTCATCGCTAAATGTCGTCGCTAAAACCCTACAGCGACGACATGTAGATGCCACGTAGATGCCAACTGTACAAAAACCGGCTACACTAGGTCACAATCAAGGTGAATGGCAAAATTAACAGGTCAATTGTAAGTTGAAGGCTTAAAACGTTAAAAAAAAAGTTGAAGGGTTAAAACGAAAAAAAGTTGAAAGTTTGGTGATTAAACCATTATTTACCCTTAAAATAATTGTACTCAGAAGCAGGGTCATGGTTTTTCCATATAAAAGAATGATATTAGGTATGTAGATTTTTCATAATTCTGGAGGAGAAGAAAACTTATGTGGTTATTCATGAGTGTTGAGAGTATAACATCTATATCTTGTCAAAAAATTTAGTAAAATTAATTTAATTGTGGATTAACCTTCATGGGTTGACCAAGCAAATTGCTCTTTCCCCTTGATGTTTCTGGTTACCTTATAATTCATTTGTTGATTTCGTGTTGCGGTGTCCGAACCCAACTTGATTATCCTACAGAGATCGAAAAAGTTGAAGCATTTTTATTTATATACACGTATAATGCAATTGGAAGACTGCCATAAAGTAAATATTCTCCAAGAGAGGTGAAAGAGGGGCTCAGGATATTAGCAAGGTGATAGGTGCATCAAACTTTGTCCCATAAACCAAACACCAGTACTTTGTTGTCGTACAGTCAGGTACGCAGGTAACGTATGGGCCAGTAACCCTCTGGTTTATACGATTAGCATGGCAAGGTAGCAGCTATGAGCCACAGCTAGCTTGTTGAAGTATATATATTAGATTTATAGTAAAGGTTAAGGGGCTATTATCACAGCACCATAATATGCTACTGGAAGTGGCAAGTATGCTAGATCATTAATCCTTAAAAAGGTCATGTACTCAATTCTTGTCTGTGAGGCCAAGACGTGTTTGGATACATGCACCAGTATGATTAGTTTTGTCTGATTGATAAATTAACACGCCTTGGCAGTTGGCAGGCCCTTTGTCAACCTGATAATTGGTGCGAGTGGTGGTGATGGAGTAGTAACAAAGGCAATGGAAACTGGCATAAATGTGACTTTTGGATTTATGGAAAGAGGCAAACAGAACCATGTGATTGAGGCATCATTTTAGATGGTGGGTAACTATATTTTCTGGTTAGTTTTGTTTCAAGTCATCAATATAGAGCATATGTGAATTGATTTCCGCTTGGTTGGTCACATATATATGGGTCCAAAACAGACCATTTATCTTGTAGGTATAACCAGACAAGATACAGAGCACCATAAGAATATTGTTGTTAGTGACACATAGAAAAAAAGTCACAATGTCAAACAGGGTCATAAAACCATTGATAGTGTTAAAATAAGTAGTCACAAAAGCTGTGTGTTACCTACACATTAATAGTGCAAGTAAAACGGCCGTCTGTATAAATCTATATTAATCACACAAAAATTTGAACTTATAAAACATAAATAATAAAAATAATCATGTCTCAAAAAAATCATACATAAATGTATAACTCACTGGTCATTGGTATTACGGAGCTACATATTCTTTTATGTTACTCTCAAAGCACCAATAACTAATCAATCTAGTGTAATTTTCTACAATAAGATAAACTAGTGGAAAGCAGAATATGATTTACGAATAGTCAACAGAGTGACAGACTAACAACTGAGTCTGAAGCTGTTCAAACTGCGGATATGAAGTAGATCTGCACTGCCACTAAGATACAGTCTTGCGAAGTTCGTCCTGAAGATCATTGCTCATCTGCTAGCTTTTCGATTTGAAACATTGTGTTTTGCATAAAAGTGGCTTTGAAAGGCAGCCTGATAGGCCTGTTACTGTGCAAGCCGTATTCTTCCTCAGCCATCTCCAAGAGCTCTTGAAAATTTCCGTTCATCAGATAATACAATGGTATCACAGACCGTATTCCATCACTAGTGTGTGTGTGTGTGTGTGTATATATGTATATATCTTTGCAAAGACAAGAAATAAAATTATCATAGATGAGTTTTTAGAGTTTAGGGACAAAGGAGAGGCAAAACCATGTGACATGAATACCTCAACTTTGGGCAATTAAGACATAGTGGGTGTGTTTTCTGATTTTTGAATGACAAGCAAGAGCTTATTTTTTGACACATTGGTCCTATTACAAATGGCTCATATCCGCAGCAGGTGATACTACATGTGACCCACAAGATTCAAGATCAACTCTGTTAATTAACTTCTTTATATTTTTGCAAGTATGTTGATAAACAGCAACACTGACTGACCACAAGCCCCGCCCCAAGGATATATGTAAGATTATTAACTAGCTAGTATCTAAAAGCGTTCCATGACCTTCCTATGTCGATATATAGTTCTTTCTCCATTTTGACAATAAACGTCGTCTAAAGCATACAAGTGCACATCTTTGAGGAAAATTGTAATTTGGGTTTGGTAAAAACTACTAGTAGCTAAGTGAAATTACTTATTAGCAACTATAAAAGCAATAACTAAGTCTAGTTTAGGTGGGGATCGGATTGCCCGATTAGTGATATAATTCTGACTTAAATGACTTTCAAGGGTATAATAGATTATAATTAATAGAGTATAGGGAAGTCCTACACATAAATGGTAGCAGTAGTAACTCAATATATAAAATTATAAATTATAAAATGAGAGTTGCGTCTGTGTTTCATTTTTGTAGCGTTGGACAGCTCGATGCATTGGGTTTTCTTGATGGAAATCCATTAAAATAATAACTATATTAGTAAGGGATTAGAAACTAGATCCAAACTGTAAGGTCAACAAATACACTCTAAACCTAGGTGGACAGTGAATTAACTTATATTTTTTTTATCAGAAAATTTACTTAATTATACTTAACACCAACTTTTATTACCTGTTTATGGAATATATATACATAAAGAAATGCATTTTCAATTAAAGAGCAAGTAGAAGTTTAAGAATGAGACAATCAGACGGTGATGAACTTATCTCTGGCCCGGCATCCCCAAGACCACAATCGTCTACTCACTTGACATCACCAGTAATATCAGCCCCTCCTTCTCAACATCAATCACCGTCCTTATCTAAACTACCATTCTTACAGACACCACAACACCCACATGATACCATCAAAAGTACTAAAACCATCCACAAGACCACTTTATCACACACACCTCCAGCAGTTTCTGCTCCAGTGTCGCAGTTCCACTCACCATCGATGTCAAGATCACCATTTCTTGGGACACCAGACCGCCCTGTCACTGTGCCGGCTAGTGGAGCCCAAACACCACTTGGTTATATTAGGTCCAGGAATCTCACGCCAAAATTTTTGACACCATTGGCTAGCCCTCTTAGAAAGGCGTTACGTCTTACCAAGCTAGATCCACATGATGCTTGGCTGCCTATCACAGAATCAAGAAATGGGAATGCTTACTATGCAGCCTTTCACACACTTTGCTCTGGTATTGGGATTCAAGCACTCATTCTCCCTGTCGCCTTCACCTTTCTTGGCTGGTATTAACGGATCCTAAGACTTGCATGGTAGATATATACAGGGAAACTTAAGAATATATATTATATCTTTTTATCGAACCCGTAAGAACACCTACACAAGATTTTATAAAAAGATCATATAAAATCATAGACCACATGTGGCTTAAAGTGCAGTTTCAAGCAAGATTTGTGCTGCTATCAACACACATATTATCTCCCTATATTATAATTCTAGATGCATCCATTAAATATAGCTCAAATATTCTTGGATATACAACATAATCATAAATTTAGGATTGGATCTAGAGATGAGCTGAAAAAAGTTTGTTTTTTTTCGTTTATTTTTATGTTTAATAGGGTATGGGGTATCATATCGTTGGTTATAGCATTCACATGGCAACTCTACACTTTGTACTTGCTGGTAAATCTTCATGAATCAACTGAAACTGGGATTCGGTACAGCCGATACATGCAACTAGCAGATGCAGCCTTTGGTAAGCAAGCTTCATAATAAGTCATCTTTATACATCAACAACCTTACTAGGAAGAGCAAATAAGTTAGGCATGATTAACTAAAAATTCACAAAAATTACTGATACCCTGCTAATTAGTAAACGCAACAATATGATGTGTATCAGGTGAAAGGTTAGGGAACGTCATAGCCAAACCATCGATCCTGTATCTATCTGCGGGCACCTGCGTAGCACTAATAATCCTTGGCGGATCAACGTTCAAGATCTTCTTCCTAATAGTTTGTGGTAATTCATCATGCAAAGCTGAGACGTTGACATTGACAGAATGGTACTTGATATTCACATGTGGAGCAGTTATTCTTTCTCAACTACCCAACATGAACTCGATAGCTGGGATCTCGTTGGTTGGAGCAATTACAGCTCTTGGGTATTGTACAACTATATGGGTTGTATCAGTGGCTAAGGGTAGACTACCGGATGTGTCCTATGACCCGGTTAAGGCTAAATCTGATGTTGCTAAGGTTTTCAACATTTTCAATGCTCTTGGTATTATAGCCTTCGCATTTAGAGGTCACAATCTTATACTTGAAATACAGGTAAATTAAATAAATTTATATATATGTATATTATTGATGAAGAAAGTAAAAAACTTGGGGGTGATTTTCATGGTAGAAATATTTTGTATTCTCTGCCTGTTGCATGCTCTTACTGTAAGTTATTTTTTTTATTTCTTGTAAGATTATAACTCGGAGCTTTCTAATTGCCCCGTTTCACAACCATACGGTGAGGTAGGGTGGTAAAATAATTGATTTAAAGTATGATATAGAATTCAATAATAGAGGATTAGCATTAAATATTCCCTAATTCTAATTTTCTAGCATTATTATTATCATAAATTTTTATCTAATTAATGCTATAATTTGAAGTTAGGCTACAATGCCCTCAACTGAGAAGCATCCATCTAGAATTCCAATGTGGAAGGGTGTTAACGGTTCATATGCTATTATAGCTTTGTGCTTGTTCCCCCTTGCAATCGGTGGCTATTGGGCTTATGGTCAACTAGTAAGTACTTCTTATATATAGTAGTACCTACTATCATGCATCTTCCCAAATTATTACTGTGTATCATTGATGATTCTATCAATACAAATAATCTTAATTTGTATTTAAAAGATTCCTTCAAATGGGATGTTGGTTGCGTTTCTCATGTTCCACGCGCTAGATCTAGCCAAGTCTATCCAAGGGCTAGTAAGCTTACTTGTGATCATCAACAGTCTTACGTCCTTCCAAATATATGCGATGCCAACATTCGATGAAATGGAGTCAATTTATGTGATACGCTTCAAGAAGCCTTGTCCATGTTGGCTTAGGGTGGTCATGCGAACTTTGTTTGGGTTCACTTGTTTTTTAACGGCGGTTGCATTTCCTTTCATAGGAAGTTTGGCTGGTTTGGTGGGAGGGATTGCTTTGCCTGTGACATTTGCGTTCCCGTGTTTCATGTGGCTGAAGATTAAGAAACCACAAGTTTATAGTCTCAAATGGTGGTTAAATTTGGGACTTGGTGTTCTGGGAATGGGGCTTAGTCTTTCGGTTACTATTGGAGGACTTTATTTTCTTATCGACACGAGTATTCATGCTACATTTTTTAAGCCACAATTAGTTTAATTAGTGTGAGTTTCTCATCTCATCTCATATTTAATATATCATATGAGAAATATCATATATATGTATCCCGAAATTCATGTATGATGATTGTATTATACAGTACATGTTGCGCATAGAATATAGACGGTATCATTCAGTGAATTGCTAAGGCAAACATGACACTGTTTCGATAACATTGTTAATCAAATTTAAATTAAATTAATTATCATAGAGTATTTCGTTTGGGAGTACCAGAGAAATTAAACCAATTAAATAAAGGGGAAATTTCATCTCTGTTTCCTTTCAATTCCAAAAGTACATAATTATTAATCATCATATATCCTTTTAAACTTCAGAATTTTACGTATAAATAATGAATATCCAAATATATAAGTTAATAAATACTACTGTAATTTTTTTAATTAATTTATTACATTTTACTAGACTTTTTGGCCCTTCTCCTATCCAATTGCTAGTAACCCGGCCATCGACTGCTAAATACTCTGTAACTGACTACTTGTATTCTCCTTCGGCCATCGACTGCTAAATACTCTGTAACTGACTACTCGTATTCTCCTTTTTAGTTTTGGGATAAGTGTTTGAAAATGTATCAAACTTTGTCAAAATCTTTATGTATCAAATTTCAAAACCTCTATTGTATGTATCCAACATTCGATTATTGTTAATTGTATGTAATTTGGCTGATGTGTCATCAATATATAGTACCCACGTGGCATTCACACAAAGCGTCACGTAAGAAAATTAAATACAATTAGCATAAATCGAAAGTTGGATACATACAATAGAGGTTTTTAAAGTTGATACATACAATAGAGATTTTGACAAAGTTTGATACATTTTCATACACTTAGCCCTTTAATTTTTACAAAGCATGTGTAGTGATTTTTATGAAAGAATTTCAATATAATCACCTGGATTCTAAGGCTCCGTTTCGTTCACTGAATGCGTTTACCAGTAAATCAAACCCTTTAATTTGTACTACCAAATCGAATCAATGAAATTGCATGTATCGCTACACATAGCATAACCTACTACTAGATGGAGAAGAAAGGAAATGTTAAGACTGTGTGTTGAAAAAAGATGTTAAGATCTACTAAAATAACCCTATAAATTAAACTAAATCAAATAAAATTTAAGAAGAAAAAAACCAAGAAGACGAAGGGACGACGTGGTTACGGTGGTGCAACGGTTAAAACGATTTGATATGCTAGAGGAAGGGATGACCACAGGTCGCCAGAGGTTGCCGGAAGTGTCGGTAAGAAATTTGGCCGGCGATGAGGGTGATCGTGTGCGACGGTAACCACCGGAGACAAAGATGGTGAATGTAGCAAAAGTCTGGCAAGACCAAATGGAGAAGAAGATGTTTTCAGTTATGTTTGAGGGTTTTTTAGTCAAAATGCTCGATCAATATATTCCATTGGATTTCTAATTTACCTTTTATCTTGAGATGGAATGTTGAATTCATTTGAACAAAGGATTTTGAAGGAAATTAAGGGAGTGTTTAGTTATAGAAAACCCACACTTTTCTAAAAAAATTCTCTAAGAAAACAAGGAAAGTAGAAAACGTGTTCAAATTTGAGTTTTCTAAAAAACTTTTTTAAGAAAAGGAAAATCCTTGTTTTCCTTTTTATATCTACAAAGTTGAAAACTACGTTTGATGGATTTTTAAGTTTTTCATCTCTATTATTCATTGGAAAAGGAAAACTCCACCCCTTGGAACTAAACACGTTTTCTAGATTTTCCATACTTTTCTAGAGAGGTAAAATACTTCTCATTCTCTAAGGAAATAGAAAAAGAAAATAAAGAAATTTTTCTGTAACTAAACGCGCCCAACATTCCAATTCCCTTACTTTTTTCAACCAAACAATAATGAAGTGGAATTCACTTTCCAATTCCCATGAATTCCAAGCAAATTCACGAAGCAAACATGCCCTAAGGAGACAATGTGAAAAACTTCTTAGCGCAATTTTTTGAAATTTGCTTTTGATTGTTAAGGTCAAAATCAATCTACAAATAGAATCACAAAACCAAATTGAAGTTCTTGCCCATGTGTTATCTTAAACTAGTCACAGCTAGACCCGCATTATGTAGCAGTAATAAATTAAAATTTTAGTGGATGATAATGATAATCGGTGTTGCGATAAATATTATATTAACTTATTGTTATTTATTTTTATTCTATTTTTTAATATTTTGTATTCTGTATTTGTGTCAATTTTATTTAATACTTTATGTTATCATAATAATAATGAGTAATAATGATGATAGAAAGACAAATAAATTATTATATGTTCAAACAGCTTTTAAATTATATATTATAAATTAAAGTTTGATTGATAATATTAGTTAAATGATTGCATCTCTATTTGTTGTCTATTTTAAACTTAATATAAATATAAATACAAAATATATATATATATATATATATATATATATATATATATATATATATATATATATATATATATAACCCCTTATTATGCATTTGAATCTTTTTGCCTTATACTTAGTCAAAGGGATATGGGAAATCCCCAACATACCCCTACAATTAAATCAAATAAAGTCAACCTAAAAGTTAATAACACTAATTGAGTATCATTATGATTGAAAAATTGAACTACCTAATAATGGAAACTATATATAATGTAAAATCACTCCATACGAAATTGATACAATTGGAATTATATTATACTGCATCGATACAAATTTTTTCAGCTCACTGATAAACCCAATTTGCAGTACCATAGCTAGGTAACAAAAACTGCATGTTTGTTATCAGTTTTCCAACAACGTCTTCATTTTTTCTCAACTACCTTCAAAATAAATATTGTTATTGTAATAATACTTTATCATTTTCTTTTATCTACGACATATTATTCATTTCGCATCAACTGTATATGTGACATATCATGTTTTGATCGATTTTAAAAAATGTTTCCGCTGCATGGCACGGGTCACCTACTAGTATATATATATATATATATATATATATATATATATATATATATATATATGAATGTGAGGATGTATTGTATAAGTTAAAATAAGCAAATTGCTATAAATTGATTTGATTTTTATCAGTTACTATATTTATATAATTAGTGTGAATGGTATAACGTAATTTTTGATATTCAAATTTGTAAACATTAAGTTTAATGACTAAATGATTTATAAGGGTATAAGATATCTTCAGTTTTAAGAGAAATCAATCAAGTGTTCAACCATCCATTTATTAACAGAAAACTGTTAATTGCTTAGTGGTATCGAGATGTCCCTTTCAACCATGATGTTGAGGGCTTCAAGTCATGAGAATGTGACAATTGTATATATTCGTGAATTAATGTACATATTCGTAATAGTGGAATGTGTGAGGTCTTTCTAATAAAAAAACAGACAATGCACAATTCTTTGGTTTCAGTTTCTCTAATTAAATAAATTACTTTCTATTTTATTTACAATGTTTACGGCATCTAAAATTCTTTAAGGGTTATTTCAATTTCTAAATAAAGGTTTTAATTAATATTTAGATTTAGGTTCTTAGGTATTTAATGGGGAAAAGGGTAAAATACTCGGAGAACTTGTTAATTAATATTTAGATAATTGTTTCAAAAATCAAAATCATTTAATATAAACAAAATTACTTATTTTGATATATATGAGAATTGTTTTTTTGGAAAGGATATAGACGTGATTATGAAGTTTAAAAGAATATATACGTAATTATGTACTTTTAAAAAGACATAAATGTAATTCTCCCTTAAATAAAAGTTATGAATTTAACTACTTTTTGATACAATACATTATACATGTACATTATGTGTGATTTGTGTATAATTAATATGATATTTTGTACGTTTACCGTTTTAAAAACAATATTATATATTATATATAATTATGCTAGATTTTAAACCCAACGGACTATGTAAGAAAAATTAATTAGTTAAATATAAGCAACATGTGTTGTTGTTAAACATTAATAATGTTATTGGTTAAATTGTTATATTGCATAATATTTGATTGTAAACCCGTGTATATACACAAAATGTGCAAGAAGAATCAATTATTCAAATATAAGTAACATTTGTCGCTGTTAGATTGCTTAGTCATATAATATTTATTGTTAAACCCGTGAATATTTGTTGGTAATTATAAATTAAGACTATATAAGATTTTGCTATTTTTATTTCATGTAATGCAGTAATTCACCAATTGGCCAATGACTAAGTGGTACCGTCACTGCAACCCCCATACCCCACATATATGTGTTGGGTTTTCTATTCCCTAACTAGATTATCATACACGTAGCGGAATAACAAAACTTTAAATAATCTAAGGCAATTAGGAAACTAAAACCCTAAGGGATCTTTAACTTTAACAACATAGTACAATAAACAAATTGGATAAAGAAAATAAGGAAAATACTAACCTTAAGAGAGAACCTATTTCTCGCGAGCAGACCAACGAGCAGAGCTTCGTTACTTGGAGGCAAGTACCCAAAGTAGAATACCTCTAATGCTTCACACCCAAAAACCCAAGAGAAAGTCAAATTTTCGAAAACTCTTGAAAATTCGTATCTGATTCGTATGTTATGAAGGTATAGGATGCCCCTATTTATAGTTGTGGAAGAAACCCTTCGGTTTGCTGAATTCGACTCCCAACCGGCGGTTGGACCTTCCAACCAGCGGTTGGAGCTGTTTGACTTGTACTACAAGTCTACGAATTCCACCGCCTTAGAAACCCTAACCTCAACCGGCAGTTGGACCTTCCAACCGGCGGTTGAGTCAGTTTCTGGAATCTTCCGCCAGATTTAATTACTTTTAATTTCTAATTAATAAACTATTATTAATTAATTAAACAATTAAATATAATATTAATATTATTAATATTATCCTTCATCTTTCTCTTGACTGTTTATTGAGGGCAACCCAAAAAGGACTTTACCACTAATGATAGTCTCACCAATTAGTTATGATATTGGACACTATTCCAACAGTCTCCCACTTGGACAAATCATCAACTACTATTGGTCTAAAGCCTATATCTCATTAACTATGTAAAGTGTGCATCCAAGCAACTGTCGAACTCTGATCTCATCTTTAGAGTTAGTCCTTTAGATAAGTGATCAACCATTCCTTTTTTTCACGATATCTTATGAACCAAGACATGGATTATAATCAATCTCAAGATTCATATATGTTTTCCGATTTCCGATTATATTGACTATATGAGACTACTGAACTATCACTTTAGTCTCGGCCAGGCCTAGCACTTTTTTTTAAGTCAAACTTTAATCATCAGAGGGCCCATGATATCTCTTTTCCATTTTAGGCAAAAGGAACAAATAAATATCGACTACATAGCACTAGTCAACTCATCATATCATACCTAGCATACCATTTATAACTGGCATTTACGCACAGCGTTTGAATAGACTAAAGTATAACAGACTTGAAGAACTAGATACTCATGTATCTCCATTTTAAGAATAGAAGATATTATCATCTTAAAATCACGTGTGATTCAATCCATGAAGTGATCTCTTTAAGTGCGGGTTTCTCCTATACTTAAATCCCCATTAAGTACCCGTGAGTGTTGCAGCAATCTCCATGCCATGTCTAATCTCCATAGACATCTACTAACACTCCATGACAGTCTTGATTCACCGCATACTTCCTATAGTGTGATCGACTGAGGAGGTTTGAGTAAGAACTTATTACTCTGGAAGTGGTGTCTAAACATGCAAAACTGAAACACAACGACAAACAATAGTAAATGGTAGAACTCCTTCCCATTAAAAATCTCCATTATTAATCACCAAGTCTATTACAGTTTCTATCATTGTTTATAACGTTTCAAATTCAAACTAACAACTAAAACTTTACATTATCTCTTAAACCTATGCTCCTAGCATGTTCATCGTGCTTGGACTTTCCTAGAGGCTTTGTGAACGGATCAGCTGGATTATCCTCTGATCTTATGCTCTTCACAACTACATGTCCTTCTTCGACTTTCTTTCGAACAAAATGGTATTTTCTTTCAATGTGCTTTGACTTTCCGTGATCCTTGGGTTCTCTACTCAAGGCAACTGCACTTTCATTATCACAGAATATAGCAATAGGATCTTGTACCGTTGGAACAACTCCAAGATCTCCAATGAAATTCCTCATCCAGATAGCTTCTTTTGCCGCTTCACTAGCTGCAATGTACTCAGACTCACATGTAGAGTCTGCTAATGTATCTTGCTTAGAACTTTTCCATGTCACCGCTCCCCCATTCAGTAGGAATACCCAACCAGACTGTGATCGACAATCATCTCTGTCTGTTTGGAAACTAGCATCACTATAACCCGTTACTCTAAGTTCTTCTTCTCCACCATAAACCAAGAACCTGTCTTTAGTATTTCTTAAATACTTAAGAATATTCTTTACAGCTGTCCAATGACCTTCACCAGGATTCTGCTGATGTCAACTTACTAAGCTCAAAGCAAATGAGACATCAGGCCTTGTACACGTCATGGCATACATGATCGATCCTATAGCCGAAGCATATGGGATTCGACTCATTCTGTCCAATTCTTGTTCAGACTTTGGACAAAGATCCTTACTGATCTTAATGCCATGATTCAAGGGTAAGTTCCCTTTCTTAGAATTTTCCATATTGAATCTTTTCAGTATTTTATCTATGTACGTATCCTGGCTGAGTCCTATGAGACGTTTTGACCTATCTCTGTAAATCTTTATACCTAGGATATATGCTGTATCTCCAAGATCTTTCATAGCGAAACACTTTCCCAACCAGGCTTTTACACTTTGTAAAGTTGGGATATCATTTCCTATGAACAGTATATCATCCACATATAATACTAAGAATACTAAAATACTCTCACTGAACTTGACATATATACAGGACTCATCTTCACTTCTAGAAAATCAAAACTCTGTGACCTTTTCGTGGAAGCAGAGATTCCAGCTACGAGAGGCTTGTTTAAGTCCATAAATGGCCTTTTCAAGCTTGCACACTATATTAGGATACTTTGCATTTTCAAAACCTTCCGGTTGTGTCATGAACACGTCCTCTGTCAGTTTCTCGTTAAGGAAAGCGGTTTTGACATCCATCTGCCAAATTTCATAGTTATGAAATGCAGCTATGGCTAGCATAATCCTAATTGACTTAATCTTAGCTACTGGTGAGAAGGTTTCCTCATAATCAATCCCATAGGTTTGAGTATAGCCCTTTGCTACCAACCTAGCTTTATAAGTGTGTACTTTCCCATCCATGTATGTCTTCTTCTTGAAGATCCACTTACAACCCATCGTCTTAAGACCGGGTGTAGTGTCAACCAAATTCCAAACTTGATTGTCATACATGGACTGAATTTCGCTTTTCATAGCTTCCTTCCATTTAGCAGCCTCAGGGCCTGCCATCGCTTCCTTGTAGTTAGCAGGCTCATCTAATTCACCAAGTGTACTATCACTTATCTTATCCTCTTCTTCTATTTGGTAACCATAATAGAACTCATGAGGATTGCTAACTCTACTAGATCTGCGAACGGGTAAGGATATGTCTTCAGGTTCAACAGGTGTTTCCACTTCTTGTTGAACGTCAGTGTTTATTATAGGTTCTTCATCGGTAGATTCTTGAATTTCTTCAAGATCTATTTTACTCCCACTGTCCTCTTTAGATATCATTTCTCTCTCAAGGAACACTCCTCTTCGAGCTACAAAGACCACATTATCCTTTGGTCTGTAGAATAAATATCCAAATGAATCTTGTGGATAACCGACGAAAAGACACTTTTCAGATCTGGAGTCTAGTTTGTCCTGAGTTTCCCGTCTAACGTAAACTTCACAACCCCAGATTTTGATGTGACCAAGAGAAGGTCTCTTTCCCTTCCACATCTCATAAGGTGTCTTTGAAACTTTCTTAGTGGGTATTTGATTTAAGATATGGGAGGCTGTTTCTAATGCATAACCCCAGAAATTTATTGGAAGTGTTGCTCGACTCATCATAGATCGAACCATGTGTAACAAAGTTCTGTTTCTCCTCTCAACGACACCATTAAGCTGCGGTGTTCTAGGAGGAGTCAATTACGAAACTA